>OY757917.1:84285090-84287590 GCA_963585895.1 Sepioteuthis lessoniana | reverse complement strand
ATAAAGATTAATATGTAGTCGAAACAATATGAAATTAAGATAAATATCAATTTAACCAGAAAGTCTATTTCTATAACGAAACATATCGTAAAATTTTTCTGTTGTCTATATTAGGAAGAATTAGCATATTGGTTGTTAACTTAACCGTAATAAGTAATGGATAAATATTGGAATAGATATTGGAATAATATATCTAAAAAGGTGGAGGTGCCAGTGGTGTAATGGTTATCGTCGCAGGATATGGTCACAGCGACACGAGTTCAAATCCCCGACCTGACTGATTGCATTTCACATAGCACTAATACCCTTGGGAAAGGTATGAATCCAAATATTCTTCCTCCAGCTAGGGGTAAATAGTAGGGCAGACTAGGTTCTTCAGCCTTGGTGAGGCAACTAGTCTAGGAGAAGGAAAACTCTGAATTCAAACCTGTTAAACTTCGCTTAAAAAAATTGACCTTGTGTCAT
Source organism: Sepioteuthis lessoniana (assembly GCA_963585895.1). Taxonomy (NCBI): domain Eukaryota; kingdom Metazoa; phylum Mollusca; class Cephalopoda; order Myopsida; family Loliginidae; genus Sepioteuthis; species Sepioteuthis lessoniana. The sequence goes on along the minus strand of OY757917.1, from coordinate 84,287,125 downwards.
ATCCTGCCCGAGCGGAGGGGTTGGGTAAATATGAATATATCTAAAAATTCCTAATGTTTTAAATAATTACTAAATCAAATCGTAGTTTTAAATATAAGTTTATTCACTTGAGTTGATAAATATTTGTTGATATATACTAAAACCGTGTTGTACATAGAAGAATTCCCCCTAACATTTAGGACTATATTATTGATATTAAATCTTTTATAAAATACATATATTAAATTATTTTCATTTTTAAAAAGGAAGTATATTCATACTCTATTTTTTTAAATCAATATATTCTTAACTTTAAAATATATTTAAATTGTTCAATCAATTTTATTGATTATACATTATTTCAGTATTTAGAATTAAACTGTGAATCACCCAATTATTCGGTAATATTTAATATATTTATTATATTCAAAATAGAAAATTAAATTATATTAGGAATTTATTTCTATGCCTACATCTTACTATTAATTCAATACTAGTATTTAGTAAATTTCTATTTTTATATTTCAATATACATATTTTCTCATCTGGGCATAAATTACACCTATCATGTAAACTCTTTGCAGAGGAAGATCTTTTAATGATTTTCCAATTTATAATTGGTGTTAATCCCTTCTCTTTCAAATACCAGTAGTATTTAAATAGGACAGTTAGATTTTCTAATGTTGGATTTTTGAACGATTGAAGGTGGTTGTAATATCTAAATTTCCAGTTTGACCTGATAATACCGATGTGTGCGTTTTCATTAATATCAGTTTCTTTTATTGAGATATTAGCTTGATATATAATGTTATTAGGTTACATTTACTCACTAGGTGGGGGGGCATTTATTTTTATTTTAAAATTACAAGATTGTTTTAAGTTAGTATTACTATTCCGGTATAGTTTGTCTATAAAGTTTTTGCTGTGGTTGTAAATTACTGTAAAGATATTATTAGTGCAAGAATAACTAATTATTACATTATCTCTGTTAATTATTTTGCTAACGGGGTTATCTGTTTTAAAATGTTTGTCTATTAAACCAAAAAAGTATTTTTCTATATTTATATTTGAGAGCTTGGTTAAACCAGATAATTTTTCTACGTCTGTTTTTATTAATATTTTTGCTTATTATATTATTCATATTTATATTGTTATTAGTTAAATGTCTTTCTAAAATATTATTGCAATTTTTTTTGGTTTCTAAGTACTTAAGTTCATCTTTATTGCCACTGTTATGTATGGCTTCATAAAAAATTCATATATATATATATATATATATATATTAAGTTTGGTTTCGTTTGGTTTTATGGCATTTCACCCATTGTTGGTTATTTAACGCCAAATCAGGTCCATACCTATAAATTAGATATGTATGATTTGTAAACATAAGTCAACAAAGTTAAATGGTTCCAAGTATTGCTATGTATCACTAACAATTCAATCAACCATCAGTCATTTGTTTAAACATAGTTAAATGATCGAACAGTTACATTATATTCAATTTAATATGAGTCATCTCAAAACAGGACGTAGCATCCTTGTGTAGTTCTCGTCTAGCATTTTCTCCAAGCAGCTCGTTTAAGTTCAGGTGGTACAGCTATACAGTAATTCTGACACAGCAACAGCTTGAAAGAATTCCCGCTTTATTTTATCAGAGATTAGATTTCTATATGATCGATTACGTTTTGATAGCAGTCTATGCTTTTCCTATGCGTATTTTGACATTGCTTTCTCATGAATGAGGCAATGCGGCCAAGGCATCATCGTGGTCTGTGCTTCTTGGTGCACGGACTAATTTGTGTGGTTTTGGTCACGGGTATCGGACGCGTCGGTCAAGGCCACCAGACATGCGTGCTAGGGAAGCCAAGCATTCGTGTCGGGTGGCTGAGACTGATAATTTCCCTGGCTTCAGGGGGTCATCACCCCCAGGCTTTCACCTGCTTTGGCTGGGTTAGGTTTATTGCCTGGCGCCTGAAGCCCCTCTTTTTAGGTGAATGCTGACGGAGCCAAAGAATTTTAGGCCCTCTTGCGCATTTGAGCTTTGGCTCGTGCTCGC
>OY757917.1:84270090-84282590 GCA_963585895.1 Sepioteuthis lessoniana | reverse complement strand
GATTGGGTCCTATTTATGGGTCAAATAGAACTAAACTGTGTTCTTATACTAAACTGAATTGTTTTAAATTGAACTGTTTTTGACATTTAAACTACGTACTTATATTAAACTGAATTGTTTGAAATAGAACTTTTTTTTACATTTAACTGTGTGTAAATAAATGTTTAATTGAGTTTTCGATTATACATAGCAATACTTGGAACCATTTAACCTTGTTGACTAAACTGAATTGCTTGAAATAGAAATGTTTTTGACATTTAAGCTGTGTACTTTTGCGAAACTGAATTGTTTGAAATGGAACTGTTTATATGCATAAGAATGGATTTGGCATTAAATAACCAAAAATGGTTGATATGCCATAAAACTAAACGAAACAATGTGGTTAACTGCAATCTAGATGAGACAAATCTGCAGTGAAACAGTTTAAGACGATGAACTATGGTCCCTATCAACCACCACCTTGAGGTGCAGGTGGTATAATGGTTATCGTCGTAGAAAATCGACACGGCGACACCAGTTCAAATCCTGGACGAGACTGATTGCATTTCACATAGCACTAATACCCTTGGAAAAGGTATGAATCCAATTATTCTCTCTCCAGCTATGGGTAAATAGTAGGGCAGACTGGGTTCTTCAGCCTTGGTGAGGCAACTAGTCTAGGAGAAGGAAAACTCTGAATTCAAACCTGTTAAACTCCGCTTAAAAAATTGACCTATTGTCATATCCTGCCCGAGCGGAGGGGTTTGGTAAATAGGATCAACCACCACCTTGACGCTTACCAACGGAACTACTTCCGCTACACCCTCAACATTCAATGGAACCATCACCCTACTGACAAGGGGTTTTATTCAAGATCCCTCCTCTAATCCACTTCCATAAGAAGCAGATTACAGCTCCTGGGTCGCGTTGCTTCTATAATCCCGACCACCCCCAGGAAGCTAGCATCGCCCTACAGAACGCCTCTGCCCACGTCTAGCCTAGGCGTCTCAGGTCGCAGCAATTCGCTCACATTCCGATCTCCTCACAAAGCTGAAGATCGATTGGCCGATGAACGTTTGATCGCAGCGATTAACATTATTGACCTTTCGTCTTAAGCAAGATCTAAGTCCGAAGTAAGGTCACAATTTTAGATTACTCCGTGATTATTGAACTCAGTAGAGGTCAACTTGTTCATAACAAGTTAAGCAGTCCTGACTTTGTTTATAATATAGATGGGTAACTACTCACTACAGTAGTAATGATATTCGATATTAACAACAAGATTAAAGAAAAAGTAATCTAATGTTAGGCATAGTAAGGTTTAAGGCCGAGTCTCACTGAAAGCACCGGCTCCCGCAAGATCAGTAAAGTTAAGCAATCCTAAACTTGTTCATAAGACAGAAGAGTGACTACTTAAGCAACAGCGCATAGAGTAAGCAATCAGAGTCCTATGTGCCTTATCTAAAGCAAAACTTCGTAAATAATAACATCATTTCCCGCTAGATCACCGAAGTTAAGAAGTGATTAGCGTGGTCAATATATTGGTAGGTAACAACTGTAAGTACTCTAAAGCCTATATGCTAGACTAAGGAAAGTTTAGTAAATAACAAGTATTAGTAATAAAAATGTTTGGCGTCCTATTAGTAGTTTAGTAAACTTTAGTTTATTTAGTGAATAATAATAATAATAATAATAAAACAAGGTAAAAATTCTCCAGGTGTGCTAATTTCATTATTTTTGCCGGTGGGATTAAACTCACAATTTAACTGTGATTGTAGAATAAGACGACTGCATCTCTACAGAAATAGTCAGACCTCGCCCAAACGCGTGTCCTGGATATGATTCTAAACATTTGAGGATTCAGTCCTGGAAGTTTCGGGAATGTGGAGTACCCTTACATTGCCATTTCTCACTGGGGTTGTAGATTTGCCGAGGCGTAAGACTCCACCAACGAATATTCTGGATATCACACGAAACAATCTGATGGGGAGACTTCAGTAATGCTAGAGTCTTGGGGAATGCGGAATACCTCTTCATGGCTATTGCACCCAGGCCCACTCTGGCCCACAGTTGTAGCACCTAATATGGGTCAAATAGAATTGTTAGACATTTAAATTTATACTTATGCTAAACTGGATTGTTTGAGATAGAACAGTGTTTACATTTAACAGTGGGTAAACAAATAACTGATGTTCAACTGAATTGTTGGTGATACATAGGAATACTTAAAATCTTTTAACTTTGTTGACATGCTAAACTGAATTAGTTGAAATAGAACTGTTTCATTATTTAACTGTGTGTAAACAAAAAACTGTATTTAAACAAATGACTAACTGTGTGTAAACAGGAAACTGTGTACTTATGCGAAACTGAATTGTTTGAAATAGAACTGTTTTTACATTTAACTGTGCATTCGTATTTGACAGAAATAAGAGAAACCATCTAAATGTGTTAAAAATGAGCTTTGGCTCGTTTAAAATATTAATCATGTATTTAATGTATATGTATAAAAATAATTTGGCATTAAATAACCTACAAAGATTAATATGCCATAAAACCCAACCAAACCAAATCCTATATATTTAATGTATATGTATAAAGATGATTTGGCATTAAATAACCTACAATGGTTGATATGCCATAAAATCCAACCAAACCAAATAATATATATTTAGAATATATGTATTAAGAGGATTTGTCATTAAATAAACTACAATGGTTGATATGCCATAAAACCAAACCTAACCAAATCATATATATTTAACATATATGTATAAAGAGGATTTGGCATTAATTAACCTACAAGGGTTGCTATGCCATAAAACCCAACCATTTTTCTCATGTCTACTCTGACCCGGAGAAGTAGTACTTGGGTCAGGTAGAACTGTTCAGATTTTTACTAGGGATTATTATAAATTTTAAATAGCAATAAATCAAACCATTTAACTATGCGCAAACAAATGAGCTCTGGGTCGTTTTGATATAACGTTACCAACAAACTGTTCATTTACTAATTATATATATATATATAATTTGTAAATGAATAGTTTGCTGGTAACATTATCCTGCTTATATATATATATATAACATGCCTTCGCAATATATATATATATATAAGTAAAGTAAGTAAAGTTGGCGACCATAGTCGAGGGTAACCCGAAAGCTCCCTTTTCGATAGCTACTACACCAATGTGTAGGGGAGGGCGCTAATCCTTTCCCTAGATTGCTCTACTTTACCCTTGATCCGTATATATATATATATATATATATATATATATATATATATATATATTGCGAAGGCATGTTTTGTTGAACATGATAGAACACATTTTATTCATTTTTTTTTTTTTGTAGCTTCTTAAGTTGTATTATTTTTTTCCGTATTTCAGGGTCAAGTTGATGTAAAAATTGTCTCTTATTTGGGTCGTCTTCAGGGGTCGTCATTTTTGGTGGCTGTCGAGTTTAAGTGAGTCGTAGCGTTCTTTTTTTTTTATTAATTTGTAACGTTTTTCTTTAAATAAATATATTGAGTTAGGAGAGTCTTTTTAATGGGTTGGGGATATTACCTATTTAATATGTTTAATATATCATTGCCTGTGTTAAATGCTATTTTATTAATTTTTTTAAAATTTTTATGCATATTGCCACATGGATTTATAGTCGTTTTTTGTTATTGTTTTTGTTAACTCGACAGCCACCGAAAACAATAATCCCTGAAGAAGACCAAACTATTGCAGAAAGCGTTTTGGTTTGGTTTGGTTTGGTTTGGTTTGGCTTTCTGGCATATCAACCATTGTAGGTTATTTAATGCTAAATCCATTTTTATGTATATAAACAGTTCTAGTTGAAGCAATTCAGTTTAGCATAAGTAAATTGTTTAGTTCTATTTAACCTATTGAGAGGACCCTGTCAGTTGCTACTATTCTAGGTCAGAGTGAATCTGGGAGCGATGGCAATAAAGGGGTACTCCACATTCCTCAAAGTTCCAGCATTACTAGAGCCTCAACATCAGATTGTTTAGTGTCATATCCAGGACGCACTCGTTGGGGGAGTCTTATCCTTCTGTGGAGATGCAGTCGGTGTATTCTGTAGCCCCAACCGACTGAGTCAGGTTGGAAGCGATGGGGAAAAAACGTGGAACAATTTTTAAACTAACTGAAATGGGGAAAAAATAAGACAATTCGAGAAACTACAATAGACAAATGTAAATAAAACGTGTTCTATCATGTTCAAGAAAACATCCCTTAGCAATAATTTGCTATACAATAATTTGCTATAAGCAGGATTTGGCATTAAATAAAAATCAAGAGTTGGTATACCCTAAAACACAACCCAGCCGAACAATCTATTGACCAAAAAGAACTGTTTTAATCATTTACTATATTTGAGATGATTGAAACCAATTAACTGTATGCAAACGAATGATTGGTATTAAATTATATAAGAATAATTAATAAATAGAATTGCTAATGTTAAAAAAACAACACTTGAAACCATTTAACAGTTGTCAAACAACTGAACTCTGATTCATTAAAAAATATTGCTACCGACAAATCACACACACACACACACATATACATACGTGCCAATGGTTCGGGAGACCGGGGTTCAATTCCAGGTCGAATCATACCAAAGACTCTGAAAATGGTACTTAATGCTTTCTTGCTTAAAACTCAGCATTTTGAGGTACGAATCAAAGATAAGTAGAACAATGCAAGGAAAGTAGTAGCGCCCTTCTCTATATCTCGGTGTAGTAGCTATTGAAAAAAGAAACCTTCGGTTTACCCTTAACTACGGTCAGCCATATATATATATATATATATATATATATATATATATTGTCATCCACACACACACACACACACATACACATATATAATCTGGATTTGACATTAAATAATCCATAATGTTTTTTATGCCATAAAACACAACTAACCAACCAAAAGCCATCTCACATTTGTTTACAATTTCTTTTTTTAACTGATCTCATAAAAAGAAAGAAGTGAGAATTTTTTTTTTCTGTCGATAGAGAAAAGAATTATTCTTTTCAAATGGATGTGAGGGGTTTGGCTTAAGCTCCAAAATAAATGACTGTTTCCCTTTGCGTTTAAAATTTTAACTTTTTTCTAATGTAACTTTTAATTCACACGCGACTGTTTACAGCCAATAACAGAGAATATCAGTGTTTCTCACTGCCGGGGATTTGAACTTTGACCCGCCATTTTTAGATCATATCCAATAAGTTGGTGAGAGAACCCGTAACATTACAAAATGCTTTCTTTGCCTGGCGCCAGGTTACATTATTTGGGAGACTGGAACTTCGAAAGAGTTGTAAGATTAATAATAGGTCTCCAAATAGATAGATAGATAGATAGATAGATTGATAGATAAAGAACGTGATCATTTTAATGAAAGAAAATCCCAATCATTGGACGTTAGTAATGGTCGACTAGACCAGCCACAAAACCCAAAATGGTGTGCTTTTCACATTGAAAGAAAGAAAGAAAGAAAGAAAGAGGAAAACAGGAAGTAAGAATTTGAATGTGATTGAAAGAAAAAATTTGAATGAAGAAAGAAAGAAAGAAAGAAAGAAAGAAAGAAAAAAAGAAAGAAAGAAAGAAAGAAAGAAAGAAAGAACTTGAATGTGATAAAAGAAAGAAAAAACCTGAACGCTATGACAGAAAGAAAGAACCTTAATGAGCAGAAAGAAAGAAAGAAAGAAAGAAAGAAAGAAAGCTTACTTTAATCAAGAGAAGGCATAGTAAGCCATAATTCCTTACTTATAAAAATTAACTCCAAAAGAAGTAAATTGTGTTGTGTGTGAGAGACAAGGAAACACACTCGTGAGAAAAGTGTGAATCAGAATCAAAAATGGATTCGAATTGAAAATTAACGCATTCGTGCATAGCAAGCAATTCGTTATTTTCCATAAAAGGCTTTAAATTTTGAGTATGCGCTTTTTGTTTTATTTTTCGTACTCGTTTTATTTATTTATTTATGCCATGGGCAGTGGAAATGGGTTAGGAAAGGACTTAATTTAACAGAACGGAATGCTCATAATTAAACGCTGTAACAACACACACTCGGAAAGAAATCGGAGTTGCTTCTTGTATCGCCCCCTCCTTATCCACGGTTTCGGGTCCTCCAGTTTCACTAATCCGCTGTAAACCCCACTAATATAAACAATTCATAATTTTCAACAACAAACCTACGGCACAAGAGTAGTGATTCTATTGATGGGGGTATGATAAAGACAATGCTCCCTCCTTAAAGTAAAGAGATAAAAGTTCTCGACTTGATAAAGAAAGAAATATTATGTGCTCAGATTATTGATAGTTGAACATTTATATTCATAAGATATTTCTAAAACAAAAAAGAATGTCCTGGTTATGACAATAAGTTATCTGATGGAGAGGACCTTGTCCTGGAGCTTTGGGAATTGTTGAGTACTTCTTCATTGCCATTACTCTCAGGTCCACTCTGACCCGAAGCAGTAGCACCTATTAGGGCCCTATCTATGGTTCAAATAGAAATATTTAAGAGTTTACTACATTTTAAACCATTTAACTGTGTCCAAACCAATGATAGATATTGAATTGAATTATTAGTATTAGATAGCAATACTGGAAACATTTAACTGTGAGCAAATAAAACTATTAGTGTTCGATAGCAATACTTGAAACCATCTGTATGCAAATAAAATTCTTAATGTTAGATATCAATACTTAGAACTATTCAACTGTGCGCAAGCAATAAACAGCTGTACTTAAAACCATTTAACGATGTACATTTAAACTGAATTATTCCAAAAAGAATTGTTTTTGACATTAAAATTGTATTGACACTAAACTGAATTGTTTAACATAGAACTATTTTGACATGTAACTGAGTGTAAACCAAATCTGTACTTATACCAAACTGAATTATTATATATAACTGCTTGAATAGTTTGAAATAGAAATGTTTTTGACAATTAAACTGTGTACTTATGCAAAACTGAATTGTTTGAAATAGAACTGATTATTTGTATAAAAATGGATTTGGCGTTAAATAACCTACAAAGGTTGATATGCCATAAAACCCAACAAACAAAACCAAACCAACCATTTAGGGGAAAATATTATGAAATAACCCAATGACGAGAAAAAATCATAATGATATAAATTAATAATAGACAGGAATACTTAAAACGATAAAACAGTCTGAAAATTACTAATTTTTAATAGGAATATTTGAAACCATGAAACTGTGTACAAACAAATTATTATGGACGAATAAAAAGATTTTTTTTTAATTTTTTAAATTCAATTTGAGGATTGAAAATATAGTCACGATTTTAATCAAATATGTAGAAATGAATCAAATGTAGGCTTTAAATAACCGATTAGGAGTTGATATCCCGTTAAACAAATTAACAAAATGAAAACTTTTTCTTTATTTATTTCAATCTCTTCCCCTATTAATTCTTTCTTTCATTCTCTTCTTTTCTTTTAGCCCAGTCTGATGGGGCTGAAGAATACACTGACTGCATCTCTGCAGAGGGGTAAGACACTCTCCCCAACATACACACTCAAACCAACGAGTGTCCTGATATGATATTAAACCATCAGATGGCAAGGATCTGGGAAATGTGGAGTACCCTTTCATTTCCATCACTCCCTGATCCACTCTGACTCGGAGTGGTATGTGTTAAATAGAACAAACTCTGTGTGTAAACAAAAGACTGATGTTAAATTTTGAGTCTTATATAGCAATGTTTAAAACTATTTAACCGTCTGCAAAAAAGAGCTCAGGATCATTTAAGAATGTTATCAACAAAATGTGTTTACAAATCATAGATATACCTAACATATATGTATAAACAGGATTTGGCATTAAATAATCTACAAAGGTTTGTAACATATTGATCCTCAACCGAGCCGTCAATCAAGAGATGCACCTGTGTAAATAAGCGGAAGAACAGCGGAAGCAGGTGTACGTGAGACAGTTATATAACCAGGTGCCCGAGGCGGTTCGAGCCAGTTAGAGTCAGTTGGGGACAAGATGCTGAAGTCAGAGCCAGCGGAGGACAGAAAGCTTTGGGCCCTCAGTGACCCACGGTTGAGCAACCCAGCCAAGATGAGAAAGAAGTGCTGCTATGGTCAGAAGAACTTTGGGTCTATATAGCAGTCTGTCCCTGTCTCCAGCTAATCTCTCACACACAACCAACGTCAACCCTTTCGAGAATAAAGTGTGAGAGATAATTTTTTATAAAGAAGTGTGTTTGTTCGTTCATTGAATTTCATATATTATGTTTGATTATGTTTCTGCTTATAGTTGTATATAAATTTGTATTACAGCTATACAACATACTGACATGCTGTGAAAACCAACCAACCAACCAACCAACCAATTTTTTTCTTTCTGTTTGCGCTTTATTTCTTCTTCCTCAAGGGATACCCCCCTCTCTCTCTCTCTCTCTCTCTCTCTATCTCTCTCTCTCTCTCTCTGTATATATATATATATGCTTTTTTGCTATTATTTTATCTTATACTCTTTCTTTTTCTTTTCTCCCTTCCCTTCTCTTTCCCCGTAGCTCTTTCAATAATTATCCCTACCTCTTTTCGTTTACTTTTCTGTTTTTTCTCTTCCGTAAAACCTTCAACTCTCCTCCGATTCCCTTCCCACCACAGACTGGAACAGAGAGAGAGAGAGAGAGAGAGAGAGAGAGAGACAAAGAGAGTATACCACGCCTACTCTTACCGCCCCATATATGATCCCTTTGTTATTCCGTTAAATCCATTTTAACACTGATCAACCAATCTTCGCCACCCACCACCCATAATCCCTACCCCCAACCGCCGCAGCTAAAGCCACGTAACATTCCCGACCCTGTCTGCGAGGCGAAATCGAGGGGGTAAGTGGATGGGCGGGCAATATGATAAGAGTTAAATGAGTAGAATGTTGTCTTAAGAAATAGCTGATTACAAAGGATTCGCGTCTCTTTAGATTGAAGCATGTTTTGGCGGGAGGTGAGGACCGTAAAATGGCGAATGACACGCAAGTGCCGAAGGTGAAAAGATGTAATTTACCTTAAAATTTAGAAGTGCATATTCTGTATCACTTAAAGTAGGAAGACTATGAAGCGTCAAGCCCCCCGTCTAGCGGGCAACAGACATGATATGAATTCGCAATCCAGGATTGTGCGTATATTAAACGCTATCCTTTAACTCCTATTCAAAGGACTTGATTTGAATTTGTACCATAACGAATGAAGTGATGATATGGCATGTACACAATCACCAAAAAATAATCCCACCCATGACAATCTTTTTTAATAAAAAGTTCTTTATTTTCTATATATTTTCGAGTAAAGTAAATTATTAAAGACATTAAGCAGTTATTTATTAAACAGTTCTATTGACAAACAGATGGGACCCTAACAGGTGCTTCCACTTCGGGTGGGAGAATTGGTAATGAAGGAGTACTCCACATTTCCCAAATTTCCAGGACTGAAACCTCACCATCAGATGATTTAGTGCCATATCAGGACACTCGTTCGAAAGGGGTCTTTACCCTTTAGCAAAGATGCAGTTCGTATATTCAACAGACCCAGCCGAACCATAGGAAAGGTATGAATTCAACTATTCTTTCTTCAGTTAGGATAAATAGTAGGGCAGACTGAACTCTAGGAAAAGAAAAGCTCTAAATTTAAACCTGTTAAACTCCGCTTAAAAACTGGCCTTGAGTCAAATCCAGCTCATACTCAACGAGTTGGGTAAATACATATACATAGTGATCATGCCTTTACTGTCATCTAGACTAGACTTTGCCAATTTGAAAAAATTACGAAGCCAGTCTCGATACTTTATGAACGTCATAGGATTGTACAGGTGCGGAACCCTCTATATTCGCTCGACTTTTTCTGGTTTCCTAAATTGACAATTCATCGAGGGCGCGGGTAACAATTACTTAGGTAATAATACCCACTTTTCAGCAGGACTTGGAATACGCCATCTGCATCCGCTGTAGAAGGGGAAAAAAGATGGGTGTCCGGGATATTACGCTAAACTTTATCCCTTTGTGAGGCTCAAGTTTTGAAGCTCTAAGAGGTGGGGAATACCCCTTAATTATCATTGCTCCAAGGATCACTCTGACCCGGAGTGGTAGTACCTGTCAAGGTCCATTTTTGAAAATTATTTGTGTTACGTAGGTAGGCGAGTTGATGTTTTACAGTATAGCAACACAGGTGGATTATCTTATGCCTAATCATCTCTCTCTCTCTCTTTCTCTCTCTCTCCCTCTTTTTATATATATATATATATATATATGTGTGTGTGTGTGTGTGTATGTGTGTGTGTGTGTGTGTGTGTGTGTGGTTTGGTTTCTTTGTTTTAATGGCATATCAACTCTTTTTAGGTTATTTAATGCCAAAGCCATTTTCATAGAAGAACAGTAGTGGTACTATTTAACCCATAGCTGGGAGGATAAGGGGGCTCATACCTTTCCCAAGGGTATTTGCCTGAGAGTGAACGTAATAGCACGACTGGAGTACGAACTCGCGTACAACGATTCCGCAGTCCATCGCTTTAACCATTACACCACGAGGACACCCCCATATATGTGTATGTGCGCGCGTGTGTGTGTGTGTGTGTGCGTGTGGAAGTAAATAATGAAAAGGAATCCGACATCATGAAGAAAATAATAAAAAAACAAAATAATCCAAAAGTGATGAAATTATAAGAAGGAAAGTCGACGTTAAAACAATTCGATTTTAATGAACATTCATCATTTTTGGATTAATTTGTTTTTCAATTTTTCTCCATATATATTTTGGTCTATTGGGTAGAGTGTTCATCAATGTTCCGGGAGACCTTGGTTCAATCCCAGATCGCGTCATACCAAAGACTTTAAAAATGGTACTTGATACCTCCTTGCTTAACACTCAGCAATATAAGAAGATACGTATCAAGGGTAAAGTGGAGCAATCCAGGGAAAGGAGTAGCGCCCTCCCCTACACATTGGTGTAGTAGCTATTGAAAAGGGAGCCTTCTGGTCGCCCTCGACTACGACTGCGGTCAGTATACATTATTTTTCTCATTTGTTTGCACATAGTTAAATAGTTTCAAGTATTGCTATTTAACATTATTATTTCTATTTATTCTGACGTAATACAGATAATTTGCAAATAGCCGTATGGTTTCAAATAACTTATAATAAAAATCCTCAGTAAATGGTTGAACATTTTTTTTATTTTGTCATTTTTGGGGGGTGGGGGATCTTTTTGTTGTTTTTTTGTTTGTTTGTTGTTTTATTTTGCTTTTTTTTTTATCACGGGATCCTAACTGGTTCCACTACACCGGGACAGAGTAGACCTGGGACTAATGGCAATGAAGCCGTTCTTTAAATACCTGATCAGAAGCAGTTTAGTGTCGTTGGATGGGGGGGGTCTTACCCTTCTGCAAGAATCCTGTCGATGTATTCTACAGCCCCAGGCGACAGGATTGTCGTATTACGTTGGAATACTTGATACATCATCAGCATCACCAAGTTGAACTGACAGTACGGAGTCCTCTCTCTCTCTCCCTCTCCCCCTGTCTCTCTCTCTCTCTCTCTCTCTCTCTCTTGCTATCCGTTCCTATCACCTATCGTTCCTGACAAGTCCTCTTGACTGCATCCAGTGTCCGTGCAAAGCTGATGTATGTAAGTTACGATCATGGTTTGGACCGATGTACACTGAGTGTTTACTGTTTAAATCTTTGCTACACAGAAGGCTTTTCTCGCTCATTCCATGTTACGTCGGAATGATGCTGTTCCGAATAGAATTTTCAACTGATAGCGGTATCGATTCTTTATATTAAAGTACATATTTAAAGTCCATATAAGTCCCCGTTATGTAATGACTAAAGGTGCTGAACTGCGAGATCGAACTAAATGAGTTCGAATTCAAGTCAGACTATCAGGTTCACTTTCGGATTAATACCCTTGAGAAAGGCATGAACCCCCTTATTCCTCTAGCTATGGGTTAAATAGTTTTTCTACAAGGATAGCTTTGGCATTAAATAATCCACGAAGGTTAATTTGCCATTAAAGAAAGATACCATACCATACTATAAATTTAACAGTGTTGTTTTAGAAGAAATTTTTCGCCTTGCAATGTCAGACATACCTACTAGTACATATTTTCGTTCTTTCCTTTATTTTTGGCTTTTCCGTTTTCCTTCCAAATTTTCGCTTTTTTCCTTATTTTTCAAAATTAACTTCCTTTATCTTTTTCATTCCTTCTGTTTTCATTTATTCCCAACATTTGAATTATTTATTTCCATTTTTACTCAAGCTCCCGACGAGTGTCCTGGATATGACATTAAACAATCTAATGGCGAGGCTCCAGCCTTGGAAATTTGGGGAATGTGGAGTACCCCTTCATTGCCATTGCTCCCAGGACCACTCTGGCTCGGAGTGATAGCACCTGACAGGATCCTATCAATGGGTCAAATAGAACTATTTGACATTTAAACTGTGTTTTATGCTCAATCGAATTG
>OY757917.1:84217590-84267590 GCA_963585895.1 Sepioteuthis lessoniana | reverse complement strand
ATCACCAATAAGGTCACTCTCGTAAAACTATATAAATAATTCTACTAAAAATCTATTGCAAAAGTTACTTCTTAAAATTCAGTGTGGATTATGAAGAAAAAGATTTTCGGGGGCCAAGAATGAATGTAGATTTTAATGAGAAAATATCGCCGTTATATGTTCAGTGTAAATGCATTTTTAGTCATTTTACTTTAGAAATCCACTGAAAATATGAAAGAAATGGATGGTCAGTCGTCATAAATAGATACAATTCGTATGAATGTTGTCATTCTATGAATAAGGCACGTGAACTTACTTGCTTAGACATAACAGTAAAGCGTTTGATAATATACAGCATTGAAAACATTGCCAGATGAAGAGGCTGCAATCCGAAATAGTCAAGAATGTGTGAGTGTGTTTGTGTATTTCTATTTATTACAGTACGTCAACAGAATCATACATACACACAAACATACCAAAACGCACAAACATAAAAAGACATACTCGCACACAGATACACGCATATATATATATATATATATATATATATATATATATATATGTATATATATATATATATATAGTCAAACCTCTGCATATGCAGAATGCGACACAAGGTCAGTTTAGCGAGTTAGAATTCAGAAATGTCCTTCTCCTAGACTGGCTGCGACACTAAAGTTGAAGAGCTCAGTCTACTCTTTGATTTCCAGCTGAAAAGAAAATAGTCGGATGCACACCCTTTCCCAAGGGTATAAGCGTTATGTAAGAGGCAAACAGCCTCGTCCAGGTTTTGAAGTTGAATTGACGTGCCCATTTCGTACGACGATAACCATTACACCACGAGAGAGTCCAACGAAAATCCAACAGGTTCACGTTTTGTCTGATAGATAGATAGATAGATAGATAACAAGAGACTAACATAGATAGTTAGATAGATTTGAACAGATAGATAGATAGATAACAAGAGACTAAGATAGATAGTTAGATAGATTTGAACAGATAGATAGATAGATAACAAGAGACTAAGATAGATAGTTAGATAGATTTGAACAGATAGATAGATAGATAGATAGATAGATAGATATTCGTGCATGTATGCTGAATTTCTCGGCATAAATTGTGCACCCCAACCTCCCTTAATTTAGTTTCAAAACTGCTCATTATACTACAAAGGTCACAGCTAAGTAACCCGTTAAGGTCCCTTCCCACCGCTGCTAACTAAATTGGCCCCTAGACGACCCCAGAATGAAATATATCATATCTATTGCGGAATTTAAGCATCTCCTTACATACACACATACATACAGAGGTGTTCGTGGTGTAATGGTTACCGTCGACCCGCGTTCAAATCTTGGATGAGGCTGTTTGCATTTCACATGGCGCTAATACCTCTGGGAAACGTATGAATACGACAATTCTCTCTCCATCCATGAGTAAATAATAGGGCAAACTAGACTCCTTAACCTTGATATGGCAACCAGTCTTGGAGAAGGAAAATTCTGAATTCTAACCTATTAAATTCCGCTTAAAAATGGCTTTGTGTCACATCCTGCTCGTACGGAAGAATAGGTTCATACATAAATACTTTATCATCGTAGGATATGAATCCAGTGACACAAGTCCAAATCCTGGACGAGGCAATTTGCATTAGGAAAGACATGAATCTATCTTTTCTTTCTTTCCAAGCTATGGATAAATAGTTGGGAAGACTGGGATCTTTAGCCTTAATGCGACAAGCGATCAAAAAGAAGGAAAACTCAAAGGAATTCAAACCAGTTATACTCTTTACCAACCCCTCCGCTCGGACACAAGGTCTATTTTTAAGCGGAGTTTAACAGGTTTGAATTCAGAGTTTTCCTTCTCCTAGACTAGTTGCCTAACCAAGGCTGAAGAACCTAGTCTGTCCTACTATTTACCCATAGTTGGAGGGAGAATAATTGGATTCATACCTTTCCGAAGGGTATTAGTGCTATGTGAAATGCAATCAGTCTCGTATAGGATTTGAACTCGTGTCGCCGTGTCCATTTCCTACGACGATAACGACTACACCACGGGCACCTCCATGAAAATTCAAACCAGTTATACTCCGCGGAAAATCGACCTTGTGTCTGTCAAAGGTTTGTGCAAATACATATAAATGTTTGTGAATGATTATCATTAGTTACTTAAGACCATATAATTGCTTACCAGGAAAAGACTGTTTCCGACATTAAATAACTCAACAAGTGAATTTGCTAGAGGCGCTCATCTACATAATCTTCGTTCGTAATAGTTTCTGCGGGATATCGTCTGCTCCTTGACTCTTTAGCGTAAAGCTACTTTCTTTTATTAAATCAATCAACATTCAAAGTACATAGTCTTGGCAGATTATAAATAAATATAGTGCTAATTTGCAGAAATCCAGCAACAAAGTCGAAGAAGTCTGTCTGCCTCCAGCAACAATGTCGAAGAAGTCTGTCTCCCTCTGGTGAGCTAACTTTGATAACGGTATTTTGGGGGAGACCATAGGCTGAAAGTATTTGCTCTATCTTCCCTCTGTATATGGACTCAAATGCATTGAATAAATCTTCTAACAAGTGTCGCTTCGAGATTTTTTGAACGAACACCTTCTATAATTCACCAGATGGTTAGAATCTATGATGTTGTGGATCGATTTCTCGGAAAATCGTTCTGTTTTTTTCTAAGAACTTTCTCAATTTCTTGTTCGATGTGATTAAGAAGCAAATCTTTATAAACCTAAGCCGCCGTAGAAGTAAGAGCTATGCTTCTATAGTTCTTAGTGATTCCGAGGTCACATTTATTAGGAAAGAGGAGGATGTAGCTTTTTGCCCATGCTGTTAAAGGATATACTTTGCTAATAGATATCTAATGTGTCGGTTATTCTTCATATGTAGATAATTCTTCATATGTAGGTCATTCTTCATGATTAATATATACATATATATATATATATATATATATATATGGGGGGATTGAATCCGACAGAATGTATGTAGAAAAAGGTAAAAAAGAGATTGTAGATGTTGCTATGTGAAAAAATTCTTTTTTTTCGCATAGCAACATCTACAAACCCTGAAAATGACTTCCAACTGAATTTAAAAAATTTATCTATTATAATTATTTCTCCTACAAAAATAATTTTGATAAAATATTTTTGTATTCAGATAAAACCTTGAAGTCGAAACGCGTTGGCAAATAAAAAACCATCAAACATTTATCTTTCTTCCGTTTTACCTTTATATATATATGTATAAATATTGAGAGAGAGAAAGAAAGGGAAAGAGAAAGAGAAGCCAATTCTTTTTCCAGACCTGTCGGTGAGATTTAGAATACGATGATTATATTCCCTGCAGAGGAGTAAAATCCCCCCCCCCCCGCCGCCACCAAAAAAAGGTGTCCGGGTATGACAATAAATTGCATCTGGTGATGACGCATCAGTTCTGGAGATCTGAGGAGTGGGGAGTACTTCTTCGTTGTCATTATTTCCAGTGAAGCTTACCGTCGTAGGAAATGGACACATTGACACGAGTTCAAATCCTGGACGAGGCTGTTTACATTTCTCATAATGCTAATACCTCTGGGAAAGGTATGAAACCAATTATTCTTTCTCAGGCTATGGATAAATAGCAGAGGAGAATTGGGTCTTTTAGCCTTGGTATGGCAACCAATCTAGAAGGAAGGTTCTGAATTCAAATATACTGAACTCCTCTTAAAAAATTGAATTTGTGACGCATCCTGCTCGTACGGAGGTGTTGGTATATATATATATGCATATGTGTATGCGTGCGTGCGTGCGTGCGTGTGTGTGATTGGATTTAGCATTAAATAACCGGAAAGAGTTGATCTGTCATAGAATATAACCAAACCAAACAAAACGATTATACTTTCAATGATTAATTATAAAAAATAACTTCAACTTCTGTTCCAATTTTTTCAAATGCCTTACCATAATAGGCATCTACTTTACACTGCTTTTGCGCGTACTTTTCTGTACTCACTGGTGAGCTGCCGGGCATTGTTTGGGAGCCTCTAGATCAGACCTAATTTTGCAAATAAGAATTTCCTACACATAACGAAGATATTCCATCGTCGTTGGCTTTATTATCAAAGTTATAATAAAGGTCAATGCGAATGTAGCCCAAATTTTATCCAACTGGACGACCCCAACAAATGTTAGATGATTACAAGGCTGGCTTGCGGGTGATATTTGAGCTTTTAAACTGTTACGAATTAGAGGATTTGATATCCAATGACCTTTCGCATGCTTAGGTTTGCATTTGACCCTTGTTTTATTAGGGTCAAATAGACAAAAAACGTAGTACGATAACTCCACACACGGAGTTCATCTTTCCACAAATATTTTATGAACGACAATTTTCTTGATTTCTTTATATTGTTGTTGAAATCTATAGAATAACCCATGTATTTCATTTACGTTGTTAAAACAAACCAAGTCCGTTCAAATAATATCTCATATAAAGACCCATCGGTTTGGTTTGTTGGGTTTTAGGGCATATCAACCTTTGTAGGTTATTTAACGCCAAATCCATTTTTATGTAAATAATCTGTTCTATTTAAAACAATTCAGTTTAACATAAGTACATAGTTTAATGGTCAAAAACATTTCTATTTCAAACTATTCAAGCAGTTATATGTAACAATTCAGTTAAGTGTAAATACAGTTTTAATGTCGAAAAACAGTTCTATTTCAAATAATTCAGTTAAGCATAAGCACGCAGTTTAAATGTTAGTACGGTTTAATTGTCAAAAACATTTCTATTTCAAGCTATTTAATTTACTCAAACAATTCAGTTTAGCATAAGTATGCTGTTATTTCTATTTAACCCATAGATATGGTCCTATCAGATGCTACCACTCCGGGCCAGAGTGGTGCTGGGAGCAATGGCAATGAAGGGGTACTCCTCATTCCCCAAAGCTCCAACATTGCTGGAACCTCACCATCAGATTGTTTAGTGTCATATCCAGGACACTCGTTAGGGGGGTCTTACCCCTCTGCAGAGGTGCAGTCAGTGTATTCTACAGCCCTAACCGACTGGGCAAGTAGTTTTTGGTGATAAATAATATGCAATAATATGTTTTGATTGTATGATATTCCACGAGAAGTAAACTCTTACATACTTTGGTTTAGATGAAAATAAAGCTTTTTTCTGCAGTCGGTGTATTCTACAGCCCCAGCCAACTGGGCAATAAGGACTTATCGTTATCATACATTTATTTCCTCAGCCTTGGCTGTCAATCAGTCTCCAAGAATAACTACTCTAACTTCACATCTTCTCGGCCTTACAGTCATACCTACATGTACTTAGTGTAACGGTTATCGTCATTAGAAATGGAATTGATAACTCGAGTTCGAAACTTGAACGAGATTGTTTGCGTTCCCCTTTGCGCTAATGCCCTTGAAAAAGACACGAAACAATCTGCAAAATAGTTATCGGTAAAATAGTAATACAAACTAGGTTTTTTTTAGTCTTAGTTAGACAACCAGACAAGGTGAAGGAAGACTAATTTAAACCAGCTTTACTCCGCTTAGAAATTGACCTTGTACCACTTCTGCCCGTGGGGATCAGGTCGAATAAATCGGAGATGCCCGTTGTGTAATGGTTATCGTCGTAGGAAATGGATACGGCGACACGAGTTCAAATCCTGGACGAGGCTGATCGCATTTCACATAGCACTAATACCCTTGGGAAAGGTATGAATCCAATTATTCTCACTCCAGCTATGGGTAAATAGTAGGACAGACTATGTTCTTCAGGCTGGGTGAGGCAACTAGTCTAGGAGAAGGAAAACTCTGTATTCAAACCTGTTAAACTCCGCTTAAAAATTGACCTTGTGTCATATCCTGCCCGAGCGTGGGGTGGGGTAAATGCGATTAGGTTGAATAAATACATAGTCATACTTCCACTTCGGGAAGATTTCGGGAGTCATCCCTGCAAGGAAAATCTAAAACAGAAACCCATAAGGTAGTTGGATGCTGTCTTCAGTTTCATTTGCACAACTCCACCGAAGTTTATCGGTCTTCTCTCTTATTTTGAAAAATATCAATAGCCTGTGGAGGCTAAACTTGCTGCGGGGACAGCTGTTTGTCTTCCACTCAATCTTGCTCAGACCTTTGCTATTGATTAAAGGCAAGATATCGTTGGTATACATCTATGTTCTCACGAAACTAATGAATGCCACACATACTGATTTTTTTTTCAGTAATAATCTTCAGCTTAGTCATTACAGTCATAACGTGGGTACCCGATATTATGTAATGGTTAACAAGCTAGGCTAACAAACCATTGCTAGCGAGTTTGATTTGTACTCGGTGCCCCATACTCCTGACCTTTTACCAATCTAATCTCAGTTTAGTAAATTACAATTATAGTCACAACGTTTTGGGCCTTGTCATCGCGAACCTTCTTCATGTGCCTGGTGGATTTAGTAAGGCTCAAGGAATTTCAAACTGGAACCTTTTTAAATCTATATGGATCATTTATTTGTATTTGAATAGCTATACGTGTCTTTAGTTTGTTTCGTCTAACCTCGTCTATCGGGATGGGAAGAAGGTGTCATGAGGAGATGAAGTTTGCAATCTGCTGTTTTTCTCTCCGTTTTTTTTTTTTTTCGTTATTGTTGCTGTTGCTGTTGTTGTTTTGTTTTGTTTTATTATTTTTTATTTTTGTTCTTGCGCAATTGCGTAAGATTTTAGGGGTTGATGAAGTTGCTAGCCCCATATACCGCTGGTTTTGATTTAGTTTTTCTTTCTATGAAAAAATGTTATTATATGCGTAATGTAAATGCTTATGATTTTAATATAGAAAGTCATTATAAGTGATTTTACCATAGAAATCCATTGAAAACTGAACAAAGGACTGTGAGTGATAAGCTAGATTGACTAATTGATTTTAACGGTATGACAACTCATCTGTGGTTATTTTATGCCCAGAGGTCAAGGAGTTGAGTTTTTTTGGTTGTTGTCGTTTTGTTTTGTTTTGGTTTTTTTTTTGTTTTTTGTTGTTGTTTTTTTTGGGGGGGGGGATTACACACAATTATATCAAGTATTCCTCTCTGATACTAATAACTCAAACAGATCACTTTGACTATTAGTTGGAACTCTAACAAGTACTAACACTCCTTGTCAGAGTGGACCTGGGAGTAATGGCAATGAGAAAGTACTCCTCACTCCCAAGATCTCCAGAACTAGAACCTCACCATCAAATGTAGTTTAGTGTTATACCTAGAGCGTCCCTTTTTGGGGAGGTTTTATTCCTCTGCGAGGGATATAATCAGCATGTTTTAAACCCGTCTGATAGGACAACCAGTGATAAGAAATCAATGCTATCGTTACTGAGATAGGGATTCAATATACGCATGTTGGTCTGTTAATAATTTAACTGTAGAAATACTTTGCAAATAATGATACAATAAAAATACACTGAAAATCAGGAAGTCAACAATTATCAGTGATCAGGCATTTACGCAAGCATTACCGGCAAAATAAAACTTATGAACGTATATTTTGAATGTATTGTTAATGATTTTGCACTAAAAATATTCTAGATGATTTTATTACAGAAATACGTAAGTAGAACATTATTATAGAAATGTATGTTAAATAGAACATTATTATAGGAATATATGTTAAGTAGAACATTATTATAGAAATGTATGTTAAATAGAACATTATTATAGGAATATATACTAAGTAGAACATTATTATAGAAATGTATCTTAAATAGAACATTATTATAGGAATATATGTTAAGTAGAACATTATTATAGAAATGTATGTTAAATAGAACATCATTATAGGAATAATTATTAAGTAGAACATTATTATAGAAATGTGTGTTAAATAGAACATTATTATAGGAATATATGTTAAGTATAACATTATTATAGGTTTGGTTTGGTTTCTTTGTTTAATGGTATCTCAACCTTTTTAGGTTATTTGATGCCAAAGCCATTTTCCTTGAAGAACAGTACTGGAACTACTTAACCCATAGCTGGGATTTTTTTATAGGGATATATATTAAGTATAACATTATAATAGGAATACAAGATAAGTATAATATTATTATAGGAATATATAATTATATTATTGAAGGTTGGTTGGTTAGTTGTGTTTTATGGCATATCACCCCTTATTGAGTATTTAATATTAAATCCTGTTTATACGTATATATATATAAAATTCATATGTTTTTAGCAACCCCATCGAACCGCAAGATGTGACACAAGATCAATTTTTAAACGGAGTTTAACAGGTTTGAATTTAGAGTTTTCATTCTCCAAGACTTGTTGCCTAACCAAAGCTAAAGAACCTAGTATGACCTACTATTTACCCATAGCTAGAGGGAGAATGATTGGGTTCATACCTTTTCCAAGGGTATTAGCGCTATTAGCGTCCAGGATTTGAACTCGTGTTGCCGCGTCCATTTACTACGACGATAACCATTACTCCACGGGCGCCTCCGACAAACATTAAATATACATGATTTGTAAACGAATAGTTTGTAGGTAAATTTTTTTAACGGAGCTCATTTGTTTGCAGACAATTAAATGTTTCCAAAATTTGCTATATAATAATAATAATAATTCAATTTACTGTAATTTGTATGCAATGAAATGGTTTCAAGTTTAGAAAATAATTACATATTTCTATTTGATCGATAGATGAGGCCCTAACAGGGACTACCACTCCAAGTCAGTGTGTACCTGCGAGTAATGGAAATGTCCATAACGCTAGAATTGGAACCTCACCATCAGATGCAGTTGAGAGTTACTCTCAGGACACTCGTTAGGTGGAGGTTCTTACCCCTCTGTCCAGGTGCAATTGACATATTCTACAACTCCAACTAACTGGGTTGCATTATTATAGAAATGCACTATAAGTATAATATTATTGTAGGAATACGTGATAAGGATAGCAGTATTATAGGAACACATAAGATTAACATTAATATATTTATTTGTTTGTTTGTTTATTTGTTTGTGGCATATCAATCTTTGTAGGTTATTTAATGCCAAGTCCATTTTTATACAAATAATCAATTCTATTTCAAACAATTCAGTTTAGCATGAATACACAGTTTAATTGAATAAATCATTTCTATTTCAAGCTATTCAGTTTATTCAAACAGTTCTAATTCAAACAGTTCAGTTTTGTATAAGTATAGGTTTTTGTTTACACACAGTCAAATATCAAAACAGTTCTATTTCAAACAATTCAGTTTTAAGTAAGTACAGTTTCAATGTCAAAAGCAGTTTTATTTCAAACAGATCAGTTTAGAATACAAAATCAGTTCCATTTCAAATAATTAATTTTAGCATAAGTACGCAGTTTAAATGTCAAAACAGTTCTATTTCAAGCAATTCTGTTTAACATAAGAACACAGTTTAGTTCTATTTCACCCATAGATAATACCCTATCAGGTGCTTCCGTTACAAGCCACAGTGGACTTGGGAGCGATGGCAATGAAGGAGTACTCCGTATTCCCTAAAGTTCCAACACTGGACCTTCACCATCAGATTGTTTAATGTCATACCTAGGACTCTCGTTGGGGAGGGATCTCACCCCTCTGCAGAGATGCAGCTTGTGTATTTTACAGCCCCAGCCGACTGGGTAAAACATTATTGTAGGAAAATATGGTAAGTATAAAATTATTTTAGAAATACATCATCAAGACAATGCTTATCAGTGATCAGGAAGACAAGTGTTAATGACGGAATAGAGTTATATCATAATGATTCATTCATTTTAAGCCAAGTGTTAATGACGGAATAGAGTTATATCATAATGATTCATTCATTTTAAGACAAGTGTTAATGACGGAATAGAGTTATATCATAATGATTCATTCATTTTAAGACAAGTGTTAATGACGGAATAGAGTTATATCATAATGATTCATTCATTTTTGTAACATATGAGCACCCATACAACAGCAACAACAACAACAACAACAACACACACACACACACACACACACACACACATACACTGAAAGAAACAGAGGAAATGGTACATCGTAGAGAAAGATTTTAGCCGGTGCAATGCCAAGAATAAGGTAATTTCCTGTTCAATCTGCAACAGAACATGAAAAGTGTTGAGCAGTCCGAACGCACTACCCTAGATATAATTCTAAGCATAGACTCACTAAGTTATTTCTTCATTCTAACAACTTCTAAGGTGGATAAGGTTTAGTGGAAATATTGTATCGCCATCTTGTTATTCTTGACTCCTTCGACCGGTGATCGCGCTTCTCTTCTTCATCGTTCCATGTTGTCACATGTTCTTTAACCAAAACATTCTCTGTGTGCAAATTCTTTGGAGACGTTACGTAAATCGGAAGCACTCTCTGGACCACAGGGGGAGAAAGGTGTGGAACCTTCAACTGCTTTGGGTTAACTAATTTATAGTTGAAATCTAACTTCTAACTTTTAAGGATTTTAGTCACCTGACATTATAATCACTATTTGCTTTCTTTCAGTTTTACCCTGTGATCAACCGGAACGGCAAAGTCTACTATTCGGCAGGTTCTCTTTTCTTTTTTCTTTTTTTTTTTTGTTGACTATCACTAGGTCTGATTGTCTGATCGAGATTAGATGATCCGTTTGTATCTCAAAATCCCATAGAATTTTGTCCGTCTCATTTTCTTGAACGGATTATGGATTGTGGATATACTACTTGTTCGTATGGTCAAATTTAAATTTATCTTGCACAATTCCCAGTAGATTACCTTGCCCACCCAGTCGTGTTCAATCTCATACTCTTTTTGTGCTAATGTACTACATTAGCTTATTACGTGATTGATCGTTTCGTCTCGACCACCTCATAATATGCATCTATTATTTCGTAGTGCCTTGTCAGTTTTTTTCTTTGGCGTAGTTCCTTATGGCATTGTTTTCTGCTGCTATCAGAAAAGATTCAGTTTATCTCTTTAGGTTTTCCTTTCTTAGTCATGTCCAAGTTTTCTCGCATGAGATTTCGTTTGTTTGTCGCTTGAACTACTCATACTGTTATTGTTCTTCAGATTTTTATTTTTTAGTTATTTTGCTTCTGTTGATGCTTGTATTGTCTGTATTGTTTCTTGTCTCTGTAATCAGTCGTCCTACGCGCTTTATTATTATTATTATTTACTCATTAGAGTTTTTCACATCAGCGCTAGCTGATGGTCTTTCACTGGAGATTGAGTGATAGCAAGTCTCAAGTCTCCAGGACTCTTCTCAGTATTCTGGCCGTTTTCAATAATGCTGTTGTTTGGATGGTCTTCACTTGGCTGCCAACTTCCAAATCCTCCAGGCCCTTTAATAATCCTTTAGTTGACTATCTTAGACTATCTGAGTCTAAAAGCACTAATCACAAATGGTATAATTGTCACCTTCATGTTCCATAGTTTTCTTTTTTTTCATTTCTCTAGCAAGGTCGAGATACTTATCTCTCTTTTCACATTCTTTCAGTTTTATTCTGTGGTCAGCCGGGATTATTTAGCGTGGTACTCAAGAAAATGACAGAATTATCTATACATCTTTGATTTGGTCTTATCTGTTGAATATCGAAAAAGACTGAATTATATTCTGTTGTTTTGATCTTCTCTTTCTCGAGCTCTTTGTTTCTTTCCTATGCCAGCCAATTCGTTGAAATCTTCTATGTTCATGATGATTATCATTTTCCTATACTGAACTATTAATTAAAAATCTTTCACCATTTTTCTGAATTAAATACAATAGAGAGGTTGAGGAAAGACCAAGAATATAGATATACATTATGTTGTATATTGACCTCCGACCCGGCCGAGCTGTCAAAATAGGAAATGCACCAGTGTAAATAACAGGTCCATCCGGTCGAGGAATATCAGAATATAACCTTGACCGTGGACGGGTTGAATGAGTGCGATTAGTGAAGCCCACAAGAAGAAGGTGGGTGTTGAACTATTATATAACTCAGTGCACAGGATATTCAGTCAGTTGGAGATCAGATCAGTTGGAGACAAGATGCGGTAGAGAAAGCCAGCACCCAACAGAGTAGGCCCTCAGGCCCCCGATGGAGCAGTTGCAGATGGAGAGAAGATGCTGGATTGAGGAACATATCCCAGAGAGGCTGGGCCCCCAGGCCCCTGGTTGAGCAGCCCAGGAGAACGGAAAAGAAACGTGGTTATGGCCAATAGAGTGGGGGTCAATATGTTGCAGTTCTGTTCGGTCTCCAACTCCCTCTCACACGCAACCCTTTCAAATAAAGTGAGAGGTATATTTTTCTAAGAACTGTGTCGCTCGTCTTTATTGTGTTGTTTGTTTGGCCACAGCGAAATACAACAATAATTTTGTTTGTTTGTTTGTTTGTTTGTTTGTGCATGTACAACTGCTGATTTTCGTTATTAATATATTTACACAGGTGAGAGACTCTGCAACTAAAGTTGTTATCTTATATACATATATATATATATATATACGTAATAAAATAAATCAAAAACACAGACCTGCCACTACTTGCAGTATGTGTGTGTATGTGTGTGTGTGTGGACTAAATTCTCAATTTATTCAGAAAAATCAGCTGGAACAAGTGATAGTCGTATTAATTTTAACCTCACAGGTGTGACATATTTGATATTTGTCGGTCATTTCAAAAACAAAGGCCATTGTCAACCAACACCTCTTAAGTTTAAATTAGGTGTTGTAAAGGTTTGGAGTATTTCCTAACATTTAAAAATAGAACAGCCCACAATCATTTATTTTTCCCATGTTTAAAAGAGGCAACACCACAGGCTTCTTCTTCCTATTCTTCTTCTTCCTGTTCTTCTTCTTCTTCTTCTTCTTCTTCTTTCGCTTTTAACACTCATCGTCTTTATTAGATGAGCTATGTCATATTCCCAGAAAAAAAGATCAAACAGCAAGACATTTGCGATGAATTAACTGCCATTTGCTGGCCTCGTCTTTTGATTTGAAATACGAGGTTAGGTTATGAATTGTTGCCTGAATAAGTTGTTAACTGGTTTGGTTTGGTTTGGTTTCTTTGTTTAAAGGCATATCAACCTTCGTAGGTTATTTAATGCCAAAGCCATTCTCCTAGAAGAATAGTAGTGGTATTATTTAACCCATAGCTGGGAGGATAAGGGAGTTAATACCTTTCCCAAGGGTATTTGTCCGAAAATGAACGTACGAGGATCATTAAATAAGTTTCCAGACTTTTTTCGTATGGACACTTTTCTTGATAGTACACACATGAAACTCTAGTCCCCTTCGAAGTAATCTCCTCCAGCTGCAATGCACTTGTACCGTTCAAACAACTTCTGGAAGTCGTCTTGTGTGAGCGTGTCAATGAACTTCGTCACAGCCTCTTTCATCTCCTCAATTGTCTCATAACGACAGCCTCTGAGCTTAGGGAATAAGCAAAAGTCACAGAGAGCAAGCTCTGGACTATAGGGAGGCTAACGAACTGTCCTGATGCCCATCTTGGTCAAATAGTCTGTGACAAGGATGGAGTTGTGGACTGGTGTATTGTCCTGGCGAAAATACCACTGACCCGATTTGAAGAGTGCTGGCCTCTTCCCTAGGAATCTCTTCCTGAACTCCCTTAAAACCTCAACATAGTAACCCTAACCCTTTGGCCAATCAACTCTGGTGTATTGACTTCCTTACTCCTCCCACACCCTTCATCATACCTCACAGACTCACTGCCTTCCTTGAATCTCTAATACCACTCAAAAACTGATACTCGATTCATGCAAGATGCTCCAAAAGCAGTCTGAAGCATTCCATACGTTTCTGTGGCATCTTTTCCAAGTTTAAAACAGAATTTTATTGCTTATCGTTCCTCACGTCCAGATTGCATTTTTGAAATTCACCAGCTGTGACAATCAGGCTTTAGTAGGTTGCTGCTGTCGCTGTTCATTTGAACCTGAAATCATAAAAATTGGTCAGTCATCTCATAAGATGTATAGCAATAAGATATTGAATTTTGAAGAGCCTACGACAATTTTAAATGCCTGTACAAAAAGTCTGGAAACTTATTGGATGCACCATGTAATAGCGTGATTGGAGTACGAACTCGCTTACGACGATTCCGCAGTCCATCGCTTTAACCATTATTTATTTCTAAACGTTACTGGATTGAAACTCCTTAACCGAAAATATGAATATGTAGCTGTCCCAAAAAGTACAATATATATAAACTGCTTCAACTATTGCTATCTAACACTGTGCACAGTTAAATGGCCACAAGCATTACTATGTAACGCCAACAATTCAATCCAACATCAGTCATCCATCTAAACACATTTAAATAGTTCAACAGTTCCATTTGATCCATAGATGGGACAACCATTCTCGGTCAGAGTGGACCTGGGAGTAATGGCAATAAAGGGATATTCCACCTTCCCCGGAGCTACAGATCTACAGGTTTACCATCAGATTACTTAGTGTTATATCCGGGACACTCATGGTGGGGGGAGGCGTCTTAACGCCTTACAGATATGCAATTGGTGTGTTTTACAGCCCCATCCGGCTGGATTGAATTAGGGCCAAATATATTAAAGTAGTTTCAAACCATTTTAAACATTATTTCAAATACATCTACTTGATCCGTATCAGGTACAACTACTCTGGATTAAATTAAACCTGGAGGTAATGGCAACGGATGATTGACTCCACATTCACCCCAAGATCCATAATTGGAGCCTCGTCTCTGGATGCAGTTTAGTGTCTATTCAAGGACACAAAGTTTGGCAAAAATAATTATTACCTAATTATTTAATCCATTTACGGAGGGATAAGGAGGTTCAAATATTTCTCAAGGACATTAGTTCGAAAATGAACGTAAATACGTGACTGGAGTTCGAACTTGCTTAACTTGAGTCAGCAGTCGAATGCTGTATCGATTACACCGCAGAGACTTCTCCTGGAATCGCAGAAGTCTGGGTGAGACTGATTGAAATTTGAACTCAGCGCAAAGTCATTTTGGAATAAATAGACTCTTACCACCTATCTAACACGCAGTTTGTTTGCTTGCTTGCTTGAATGGCATATCAACCTTCTAGGGTTATTAATGCCAAATCCATCCTTCTTGAAAAACAGTAGTGGTACTATTTAATCCATAGCTGGAAGGATAAGTGGGTTCATACCTTTCTCCAACGGTATTTGTCCGAAAGTAAGTATAATAGTGTGACTGGAGTTCGAACTCGCTTACTACGATTCCGCAGTTCAGCGGTTTAACCATTAAACCACAGGGACACCCTCTCTAACCCCATGATTTTTTTATATCCTTCTCAGCCTCCCGAATTGTTCTCATCCGTTTTTCGAAATGATTACAGTGCAGAGTATAATTTCCTGGATATGTTCAATGTGAAAAAAACTGCCTTTAAAAAACTCTTTAAAAAGATAGAAATATAACCAAACCACACACACGCACAAATGAACGAGAAAAATTAAAACAAAAAAAAACATACATGCGTAGAAAAACAAATAAATATATAAATAACACTCATGCTGACGTCAACTACAAACAACAAATCAGAACGCTCCCACACCAAATTGCTTTTGCTCTGGACCAATCAGTAGCCGCTCTTCATCTTTAATCAACCACTTGGAACGCTCCAGCTACAAAAGACAAAAAAAATATTCCCAATTCAAATAAAGGGCAATTGTTGCCGAAAGGGCAAAGGCTTGTATCGAGTTGAGGTAACACCTGGCTAATCGCTCTGTTATTTTCGGTCGAAAACCAGGCCAGCACGCGACAGGCGGGCAAGACGGACCGGTTTACTAGTTCAGCCTGACGCCAACCATCCTCATTTCTCGATTGACGCTGTCATCATCGCTTGTTGTCGCTGCAACCTTTTTACACACCCACGTCAGTGACACATTCGTTTGGTCGTTTGTTTGTGGCCGACGTTGTTATCGCTTCCAATTCTGACCGTAATTCTTCTACATGTCAACTAAATGAATAGATGAATGGAGAAAGAAAAGAGAGTAAATGCCTCCCGGCCACAGTTGGTATCGATTTTGAGTCGGGTTTAAAAAGAAAGTGATGCGTAGTATAGGATGATTCAAAACAACAGTACTCTTAAACTTGAAAGAAAGAAACAAAGAAACAAAGAAAACTTGTAAAGGTGAGAAAAAAAAAAGAAAGGTTACTGAAATAAAGAAAACGCACAAAGATAGAAAATGAAAGAAAGAAAGAATGTATATGTTCTCTTATTCTCCCAATCTGATTTATCTAACAATTTTCTTTTATGGTTGTAGATGGTTTAAGAAATATTATTAGTGCAGGAGTAACTAATTTTTACTGTTTTTCTATTAAAAATTTTGATTAACAGGTTGTCTCTACAGAGGTGCTTATCAATTAAATTTAGGAAGAATCTTCTTATATTAGTAGTCGAAAAATTACAGAAAGGAGGGATCAAACCAGATTAGCTTTTTTTCAAGTTTTACTTTTTCTATTTTACTCCTTTAGAGTTTTTCACTGGAGTTTGAGTGATAGCAAGTCTCCTCAAGTCTCCAGGACTCTTCTCAGTATTCTGGCCGTTCTCAATAATGCTGTCATTTGGATGGTCTCCACTCGGCCGCCAACTTCCAAGTCCTCCAGTCCCTTTAATAATCCTTTAGTTTCTGTACCAAAAGCACCAATCACAATTGGTATAATTGTCACCTTCATGTTACACTGTTTGTTTTTTTTTGTTTTTTCAATTCTCTAGCCAGGTCTAGGTACTTATCCTTCTTTTCACATTCTTTCAGCTTTATTCTGTGGTCAGCCGGGACAGCAAAGTCGAGAATTTTGCAAATTCTCTTTTTTTGTTGTGGTTGGTTGTTATAAGGTCTGGTCTTCTGGGTGAGATTATTATTATTATCACCATCATCATCATCATCATCATCATCATCATTATTATTATTATTATTATCATTATTGCTTATATCTCCTATCTTATAACTAGGACTGCTGATTCTGTTATTTGTATTGTATCGTTCAGTGGTTCTATTTATCTTTTGGCTCAAGCTTCGATTAAATAATTTAAAACCAATCAAAGTTGCTGGGGCTGTAGAATACACTGACTGTACCTCTGTAGAGGGGTAAGACCCCACCACCACCATCAACGAGTGTCTTGGATATGACAATAAACCATCTGATGGTGAGGCTCCAGTAATGCTGGAACTTTAGGGAATGCGGAGTACCCCTTTATTGCTATTGCTCCCAGGTTCCCTCTAGCTTTGAGTGGTAGCACCTGATAGGGTCCTATCTATGGGTCAAATAGAACTAAACTGTTTCCTTATGCTAAATTGAATTGTTTGAAATAGAACTGTTTTGACATTGAAACTGTACAACGCAGAATCTAATTGTTTAAAATAGAACTGTTTTGACATTTAGCAGTGTGTAAACAAAAACTATACTTATACTAAACTGAATTGTTTGAAATAGAACTGTTTAACTAAGCTGAATAGCTTGAAATAGAAACTTTTTTTGATTTTGGTTGGTTGGTTGGTTTATTAGGTTTTATGGCATATCAACCCTTGTAGGTTATTTAACGCCAAATCCATTTTTATGTAAATAATCTGTTCTATTTAAAACAATTCAGTTTAGCATAAGTACACAGTTTAATGGTCAATAACATTTGTATTTCAAAATATTTAAGCAGTTGTATGTAAAAATTCAGTAAAGTGTAAATACAGTTCTAATGTCGAAAAACAATTCTGTTTCAAATAATTCACTTAAGCATAAGCACGCAGTTTAAATGTAAGTACGGTTTAATTGTCAAAAACATTTCTATTTCAAGCTATTCAGTTTATTCAAACAATTCAGTTTAGCATAAGTATAATGTTAGTTCTATTTAACCCATAGTTTAACCACTCCGGGCCAGAGTGGACCTGGGAGCGATGGCAATGAAGGGGTACTCCGCATTCCCCAAAGCTCCAGCACTGCTAGAACCTCACCATCAGATTGTTTAGTGTCATATCAGGACACTCGTTGGGGGGGGTCTTACCCCTCTGCAGAGGTGCAGTCAGTGTATTCTACAGCCCCAGCCGACTGGGCAAACTGTTTTTTGACAATTAAACTGTGTACTTATGCTAAACTGAATTGTTTGAAATAGATCTGGTTATTTGTATAAAAATGGATTTGACATTAAATAACCTACAAGGGTTGATATGCCATAAAACCCAAACAAACGAACAAACAAAGTCAAAGGAATTATTGTTTCCTCCAGACAAAGATACAATCAATTCTTATAGATGATGACATCATTAAGGCGAGTTTAATAGAATTAAGAACCAATGCTAAATTGTAAAAACACTTTGCATCAAAAATTAAGATTCAATGATGCCGAGTGAGACAACGGCCAGAATATGATAACAACAGCAAAGACAATGAAACTAGTTCAAAAGAGTCAATTAAGCGACAGCCTAGACGGGTGGGGCTGTAGAATACACCAACTACATCTCTACAGAGAGGTAAGACTCTACCAACGTGTGTCCTAGATATGACACTAAACAATCTGGCAGTGAAGCTCCAGTAATGCTGGAGCTTTGGGAAATGCGGAGTACACCTTTACTGTCATTGTTACCAGGTCCGCTCTGGTCCGGGAGTGGTAGCACCTGACAGGGTGCTACCATCAAATAGAAGTGTTTGACGTTTAAGCTGAGCGCAAACAAATGACTTATGCAAAATTGAAATGTTAGAAATAGAACTGTTTGATCCTTTAATTTTGTGTAAACGAATGACTGATGTTTTATTGAAATGTTAATGATCCATAACAACACGTAGAACCATTTAGCTTTGTTAACTTATGCTAGAATGAATTGTTTGAAATAGAACTGTTTGATCATTTAATTGAGTAAACAAATGACTGATGTTTGATTAAATTGTTAATGATTTATTGTAATTCTTGGAACAATTTAACTTTGTTGACTTATGTTTACAAATCATATACGTCTAATATATATGTATAAAGAGGATTTGGCATTAAATAATCAATAATGATTGATATGCTGTAAAAACCAAATCAAACCAACCAACCAATCAATTGAACGAGGGAGTCCCAATGGCGCTGCGGCTAACGTGCGGAACTGTGACATTGTAGGAAGCGAGTTCGAACGCCATCTGCACTATTAAATTCACATTCAGACTTATACCCTTGGGAAAGCTATGAACCCCTTTATCCCCCAGATATGTGTTAATTAGTACCACTACCGTTCTTCAAGAAGGATGTATTTAGCATTAAATAACCCATGAAGGTTCATATGCCATTAAATAAACAACTAAACCGAACAAAAATTGCCCAGTTAGCTGGGGCTGTAGAATACACCGACTGCTTCTCTGCAGAGGGGTAAGAACCCACCCCCAACTTGTGTCGTGGATATGACACTAAACAATCTAATGGTGAGGTTCCAGTAATGGTGAAGCTTTGGGGAATGCAAAGTACCCCTTTATTGCCATCGCACCCAGGTCCACTGTGACCCTAAGTGGTAGTACCTGATAGGGTCCTATCTATGGGTCAAATAGAA
The DNA here is from genome assembly GCA_963585895.1 of Sepioteuthis lessoniana. Taxonomy (NCBI): domain Eukaryota; kingdom Metazoa; phylum Mollusca; class Cephalopoda; order Myopsida; family Loliginidae; genus Sepioteuthis; species Sepioteuthis lessoniana. The sequence goes on along the minus strand of OY757917.1, from coordinate 84,248,117 downwards.
CTAAACTGTGTTGGTTGAGATGGGACTGTTTTTGCATTTAAACAGAATATGTATGCTAAACGGAATTGTTTTAAATAGAACCGTTTTGACATTTAAACTCCGTACTTATGCTAAACTGAATTGTTTTAAATAAAACTATTTTTGGCTTTGAAATTGTACTTTTGCTAAACTGAATAGCTTGAAATGAAACTCTTTTGACATTTAACTGTATGTAAACAAAACTATACTTATACTAAACGGAATTGTTTAAATAGAACTGTTTGACTAAACTGAATAGCATGAAATTTTTTTTACTATTAAACTGTGTACTTATGCTAAACTGAATTGTTTGAAATAGAACTGATTATTTGTATAAAATGAATTTGGCATTAAATAACCTTCAAAGCTTGATATGCCATAAAACCCGAACAAATAAACAAACTGAACCAAAAGAATAAAGTGCGCATTTACCCAATGCGATATAAGGTTAGTTTTCAAGCGAAGTTAGACAGGTTTGTTTTCAAGGTTTTTTTTTCTCCTAGATCGGTTGTCATACCAAGGAAACTCAGTATACCCATAGCTGGGAAAGAAAATTATAGTTATATTCCTACCTTTTCAAGGGAAATGCAAGCAGCTTCGTCAAAGGTTTGAATTCGGGTTGATGAGGCCATCTCAATCAATATATACACGTCGCACGAATTCAAAGTCGAGATGTAAACATATTGGTGTTTTGGTCTCTGTCAGAGTGAAGTCTGCAGGGTACAATGGTCGATATATTTTGATAAAGACGACAAATGCAAGCAAAATAGTTGAAAAGAATCAATGTTTTCTCGTAAAAAATATTTTTTCAGAAATTCAGTCAGAGAATTCAATAGCCGCAAGGTTCTGATAAAAACAACAGATTGATTCATTGATTAATTTTAACTACAAGTCAACTCGTCTAGGGTTATTTTATACCTAGAGGTTAGGGAATCGCGTTCATGGTACGTTTATATATACATTTTTATATAATTGTTTTTAAAGAATTTTTTCAAAGTTTTTCGATATCAAGTATTACTGTCTAACAAAAGTAACATGCACACTGTTGTCTAGTTTCAAGTATTCCTATCTAATACTAATAATTTATAAACAAGTATATCGTGTGAAGTAATTATTTCTGTTTTATACCAAACTTTTGCTTCCCCAGATATATGGCGTCAAATAAGTAATTGTTATCCTTGGTAAACAATTATAGCGAAGAGTTGGATAGAGTGTTTGCCAATGGTCCGGGAGACCTGGGTTCAATCCCAAGTCGTGTCATATCAAAGACTTTAAAAATGGTACTTGATACCTCCTTGCTTAATACTCTGCAATATAAGGTACGTATCAAGGGTAAAATGGAGCAATCCAGGGAAAGGAGTAGCGCCCTCCCCTTCACCTGGGTGTAGTAGCTATTGAAAAGGGAGTCTTCTGGTCGCCCTCGAATACGGTCGCCAACAATATGGTTATCCAATCGTAATAATTTATCATTCTTCCTTTAAATTGGTTCATTCATTCATTAATTTTAACAACATGTCACCCCATCTAGGTTTATTTTGTGCGTAGAGGTTAGGGAATCGTGTTCATTGTACATTTACGGTTAAATTTTTGTGTAGTTGTTTCTTAAAGGTATTTTTCTTCTTTTTTGTACATTACCCTTATTGAATACGAAAAATTTTAAACCGACATACTTGACTCCTAGATAGGACCATAACAGTAATTACCACTCCGGGTCAGAGTGAAACACAGTGAAATTGGATTGAAAGGGTACTTCACACCCTGACATGCCAGTTCTAGAACTGGAGCCTCACCATCAGATATTTAGTGTTATACTCAGGACACTATTTTAAGGGGCTAACGTGCGGACTGTGACATCGTAGTAAGCGAGTTGGAGCGCCATCCGCACTATTTAGGGGGAATCTTACACCTTTGAAAGGGATATAATCAACGAATTCGAAGCGTGATGAAAAACAATAGAGATAAGCAAACTGGTTATAAAGAATCAATGTATAATAGCAAAAAATGCCTCGTTTCAGAAATACAGACAAAAAAAATTAGATGTAAACGGGTTGGTATAATTTTCGTCCTAACGCCAAAACGAAAGAATTTAACTAAATCATTACAAGAGTTAGACACTTTTTCTTTTTCTTTTCTTTTTTTTTTCTTTTTTTTTTCTTTTTTTTTGCCTATTTAATATACATCGAATGAAGGTCAGACGCTACCAGGCTGTTTCTCTTCAAAATTGTTTTTGTCTTTTAATCACCCTGTACAGATGTTCAGTCTGAATCGTCCTAAATTGTTCACATTTCATTAAGTGCGCGTTTTGCAATTGCATCAACGAATGACCATTTACCGATCCTTTTGGTGTTTACTCAATTCTCTGTAATTTCTTTGCGCAATTGTGTTTTCATAATTAGACCATTGTTAATAAGAACAACGGACAAAATACCCTTGTTAGTTCTTTGTGCCATTTTTCACTATTAAGGATTACGGTATGAACTGTTGAACTATATTAACTTGTTTTGGAAGAAAAACTTACAATGTATATATATACATATATATATATATAAAGTTAGACGACAGTGGTCGAGGTTGAACTAAAGGCTCTATTTTCAATAGCTACTACACCGTGGTGTAGAAGAGGGCGCTACTCCTTTCCCTGGACTGCTCCCCTTTACCCTTGATCCATACTTTATAATGCTGAGTGTTAAGCAAGGAGCCATCAAGAGGAAATGTTGACTATATATATATATATATATATATAGACAGTATTTTCTCTTACAAAGATGTTTGATTAAATAAGATAGACTCTTGGTTTCTGCCTATATTATAGTTGATCCGTTCAAGTCTTCGTATGAGATGTCTGACATCTTCATGGAATGAATTCGAAACAGTGCTATATTTTTCCCAAGTGCATTAAGCCCCTGCTGGAATCATCTTCGGGGGAACGAACCGTGAAATGACAAACACAATGTCAGGAACGTTTGTTAATGTTTACTAAGAGAACCTTTGTTTGCTTTATTCTTTGAGCAACATGGAGAGTACGTGTTTTCAGTTAGAAGTTTTTTTGCAGTTAGAGGAGGGGCACTAATGTGTTTTGAGATTTTAAGAGATGGAACTTGTGTCGAATAGATGAAGTCTTATATATATATATATATATATAGCTGCTATAATATATATATATATATATATATATCAACCTCTCCACACAAGTAGGTTATGACTTTTAAGCGTTCTTTTCCGGCTTAAATTCTAAACTAGTCTGACCTACTATTTACTCGTGGCTTGAGGGAAAGTGGTTCGATAAATACATCTATTGGGTGTATTACGCTATGTGAAATGAAAAAAGCCTTGTCCAGCTTTTTAAAACGAATCAGCGTATCCTGGTTAGACGACCGTAGTCGAATGCGAACTGGAGGCTCCCTTTCCAATGACTACAACACCGAAGTGTAGAGGGGAGCGCAACTCCAATCCATGGATTGCTCCACTTACCTTGATCCGTACCTTATAATGCAGAATATTAAGCATGGAAGCATCAAGTACCATTTTTGAGTCTTTGCTATGACTCGACCCGGGATTGAACCCCGGTCTCCCGGACCATTGGCGAACACTCTGTCCACCATACCAATGAGCCGGTAATATATATATTGAAATAGACCTTTTAATAATCTGTTCATATTTAAAATGAAAAAAATATTTTAAAACCGATTAAAATATCTTAAAACAGTTCTAAAAAAGGGACCCTTTGATTCGTCTACGTCTCATCAGAGAATTTTTTTACCATAGAACTGGTACTTGAGGAATTCAAGAAAGAGATTGTGGTCTGTAGCAATGCAAAGACAAATGAAGGAAAAAATAATCGTACACCAGGAGAGCTGGTACTGCAAAAATGAATTACCCACACCCAAGATGGATTGCAGAAAAGAATAAGTGTGTAAAACTGCTTTTGCTTGCAGAGTTCTGTTTTGAATTTGGTGATTAACAAAGCTTCCAGGATTGGCAGATGAAGTTCGTTGTTGCTTGACTCAAGAAGAAAAAAACATGGTCTGATTATATGTTCTTTCGCATATGGGTTTATTATTATTATTATTATTATTATTTACTCTTTGAGAGTTTTTCTCATCAGCGTCAGCTGATGGGCTTTCACTTGAGTTTGAGTTACAGTAAGTCTCCTCAAGTCTCCAGAACTCTTCTCAGTATTCTGGCCGTTCTCAAGAATATAGTAGTTTAGATGGTCTCCACTCGTCCTCTTATTTCCAAGTCCTCCAATTCCTTTAATAATCCTTTGGTGACTGTACCAAAAGCACCAATCACGACTGGTATAATTGTCACTTTCATATTCCATAGTTTTTTTCAATTCCCTAGCAAGGTCCAAGTACTTATCTTTCTTTTCAATTTCTTTCAATTTTATTCTGTGGTCATCTGGGACACAAAAGTCCACAATTTTGCAAGTTCTCTTTTTTGTTGTTGATTATCATAAGGTCTGGTCGTCTGGCCGAGATTAGTTATTCCTCTGTGTTTCAAGATCCCAGAGGAGTATGTGCATCCCGTTCTCCAGGACAGATGCTGGGTTGTGCATAAATCATTTCTACGTATGGTAAAATTTAAGCTTCTTACACAATTCCCTGTGGATCACCTTGTCCACCCAGTAGTGTCTAGTCTTATACTCTTTCTGTGCTAGTTTGCTGCATTCGCTTAATATGTTATTAATCGTTTCGTCTCTATCACCTACATCTGCTGTTTTGTTGTGTCTTATCTATTCTCGCTTTGATATGATTGGTCCTTATGGCGTTGTTTTGAGCTGCAATTAGAAGAGATTCAGTTTGTCTCATAAGGTTTCAATTTCTTAGCCACGTCCACTTTTTTCTCGGGTGAGATGTCGTCTGTTTGTTGTTTTACTTACCATTTTTGTTTTCGGGCTATTTCCGTTCCGTTGGTCCACTTGTTGTTAGTATTGTTTTTGGTGGCTCAATCCGATAAAATATAACTGGATCTCTTCCAGGCTGTGTCTATACTACAGTGTGGATGCACCACATGGACGCTAAGAAAACGCATACAGAAAAGGCTTGATGGGAACTACACAAAAATGCTACGAGCTATTTTGAATCAATCCTGGAAGTAACACCCCACGATACAACAGCTGTACGGGCACTGACCTCCCATCTCAAAAAATATCCGAATAAGACGAATAAGCCATATGAGATCCTGCTGGAGAAGCAAGGAAGAACTCATGGGCGACGTTATTCTATGGACCCCTTCACATGGACTCGCCAATGTTGGCCGACCACCAAGAACAGATCTACATCAGCTCCGTGCGGACACAGGATGTAGTTTGGAAGACCTGCCGGGAAAGATGGATGATAGGGACGGATAGAGAGAAGCAGTCAGAGAAACCTATGCTGTTAGTACGACTTGATGATGATGATGATACAATTAAAACCGATATTATTTGATATTATCTATGTTATTTACTCTACCGATATGTGGTTTGTCCCATTCCTCATAAATACATTAGACACTATTGTGAGGGTGGGTATTTTTGCTGACTAAGTAGTAGTACCCACTAGAAGTGGGTACCTTCTTCACGTTGTTGACGAGTACTGTATTTTTTTAATGTTATAAAGATTTCCATTTTATTTCCAACCTCCATTTTGGTTATTTCTCTTTCAGTAACCTTTTGTTAGGTTACAACAATTTATTACCTACTTTTAGAGTGCTGAAACTCTTAAGACAGAGAAAAACATAGCAATAACTATGTATAAGAAGCCTATGATTTTACCAGTTCACCTGGTTTGCAGCATTGCTGAATAATTATTTAACCCTTCCTTGTTCTTTTGTTTTGCAGGCTCATGTCAAAGTTGTACAAGTCACATGACAGTGTCACATAGGGAAAAAAAACGAGGACAAACCTTTCAGAAAATCCTGCTCAGTTGAGGGGTAAGGTGACTCCACGCAACTCGGTTACTAAGGCGATGCAATGTCATGCTAGATTCTCTTGTTCTACGCCAAACTCTCTTTACTCTGTTAAGCCACAGTGGATGAGTCCATCTCCAGTCTGCTACTTCTCTCCTGCTTTTGGCTTACGTTCAATCCCAATTCCTATGCTGAACTGGTCAACAATCTTATCTCAGGTTAGACCGTTCTTTAGTCCCCACCCAATTCAGTTACCGTGCTTCGAGCTCCATCCGCATATATGCGCACTTACCCCGACCCCACGCACGAACACAGACCACACAATATTAAGGTACTTAAACCAGCGACACCCTAATGTACAGACCTCCTCATACAGAAGCATTTTCAACGAAATCACTTCTTTCTGATGCAATCGCTTCTCCGAACTTTTGACCGAACTTCCCCATTATCATCACACACACACACACACACACACACACTCAAATACATAAACGCTACGCACTCGCACAGGTATATCTAACCTCACATAGATATGCAGTGTTTGACTATTGTTGAAACAAAGCAGCGGTCTCTCAGACTAATCGTATTTATTCTATTTCTCTTTTTAGATTATTATTTTTTCTCAGATTATTGCCGGGAAATAATTGACTATTTCGTGTATTTAACCAAATATTGCGAAATCATGCCATGGACACAGAAGATCGTTTGTATGAAGACATTTTACGACATTAAAACTTTCAAGATACAGAAGGATGTTCAATCTCAACACATTTTCAAACAAAAGTCAGATTTTCAAGTTGATCAAGAACTTTGAAGCTGATGACACTTGTGAAGATCATAGAGCAATAGATTCCTCACCATCCATCACTGAGACGATTCAAGCGATCAGTCAAGGGAATGTGCACGCCACATCCAACTGAACGGCGGACATCTGGAACTTGTACTCCAGGAGTTCTCTTGACATTCATGTTTGAGACTAAATAGTTGCAGATTCTGAAGTGTTATCATTTTACCTCTCAGTAATTTTCATTATCTTTTATAATGCTTGCTTTGCATCTGATCATTTTCTTTTTTTTTGAAAATTGTTAAACCTCATAGATAGATAGATAGATATCCACCTTCTCATATGATCTTACAACTATATGCTTCTGCACTAGCACACCTATCTGCATCCAAAAGCTAAGGACTCTACAATATCGAAGGTGTACTTATTTCATTCTACTATATATTCATATTCATAGTTTCAATGCTGTAGAGCTTGGAACTAAATAATATCTAATAATATCCGTTTTCATTGCATAATATTCCGTTAGAAATAAAATCATGGTATGTTTGGTATAGAAGAAAATTTAAGTTTTCAAGGGTTTAGTAATTTATGATTGAGGCTATATATATATTGACTGAGAGAAAGAAGAACGATTGGGTGTGGAAGAGGATCTACTGATCCACAATAAAAGGAAATTGCACCGTACTAAAAAAATGCTCTATGCACAAACTAGATTCTTTCCTTGAAAACAAAACGCATAAAATTCTCCTAGACTTTGAGATACAAATGGATCATCCAATCCAGGCTAGAATAACGATCCTAGTTTTAATTAACAAGAAAAAAAAAGAACCAGTCATTAAGTAAATTTTGCTGAACCAGCAGACCACAAAATGGACGTGAAAGAAAGCGAAAAGCTATACAAATACCTGGACCTAGCCAAAGTGTTGAAAAACCTCTGGGACATGAAAGTGACAGTAAAACCAATAATATTTAGGGCATTTGGAACAGTTCCCAAAGACGTGGAAAAAAGACTCGGGGAACTGGAGATTAAAAGAAGACTTGAAACCATTTAGACCAAAGCACTGCTAAAATCGGCCATGGTGCCGAGATGAGTCCTGGTGACCGAAACACATATCTCTCAGACTCAAGTGCAAAACTATCAGCTTGAGCTGGTGTGAAGAACTCGCAAGAAGGAAAATAATAGTAATATCTATGTATTTATAAATAATATATTTGTAAATAAGGGCTGTTCAATATCGGTCATAGAGCATATGTAGAACTAAGTCTTGAATAATGTAGAAATATATTCAATGACGGTTGATAACTGTCAGTTACTCGCCAATAGGATCATCAGAGTTCTTGGTTAGGGGACCACCGCTGACGCTATTCTAAATTTCATATATATATATATATATATATATATATATATATATTGTAAGTGAACAGTTTCTGGGGAACTCTATTTTTAAACAAGTTGTTAGCGCTCATTTATTGGCATACAGTTAAATGGTATCAAATATTCCTATCAAATACTAATAATTTTAATATTAATCACCCGTTTAAACATAGCTAAATGCTTTCCAGTATTACTATTTAACATTAATTCTAGTGATCAAATATTCCTATCAAATACTAATAATTTTATTATTAATCACCCATTTAGACATAGTTAAATGCTTTCCAGTATTGCTATTTAACATTAATTCTAGCGATCAAATATTCCTATCAAATACTAATCATTTTAATATTAATCACCCGTTTAAACATAGCTAAATGCTTTCCAGTATTACTATTTAACATTAATTCTAGTGATCAAATATTCCTATCAAATACTAATAATTTTATTATTAATCACCCATTTAGACATAGTTAAATGCTTTCCAGTATTGCTATTTAACATTAATTCTAGCGATCAAATATTCCTATCAAATACTAATCATTTTAATATTAATCACCCGTTTAAACATAGCTAAATGCTTTCCAGTATTACTATTTAACATTAATTCTAGTGATCAAATATTCCTATCAAATACTAATAATTTTATTATTAATCACCCATTTAGACATAGTTAAATGCTTTCCAGTATTGCTATTTAACATTAATTCTAGCGATCAAATATTCCTATCAAATACTAATCATTTTAATATTAATCACCCGTTTAAACATAACTAAATGCTTTCCAGTATTGCTATTTAACATTAATTCTAGTGGTCAAATATTCCTATCAAATACTAATAATTTTATTATTAATCACCCATTTAGACATAGTTAAATGCTTTCCAGTATTGCTATTTAACATTAATTCTAGCGATCAAATATTCCTATCAAATACTAATAATTTTAATATTAATCACCCGTTTAAACATAACTAAATGCTTTCCAGTATTGCTATTTAACATTAATTCTAGTGGTCAAATATTCCTATCAAATACTAATAATTTTAATATTAATCACCCGTTTAGACATAGTTAAATGCCTTCGAGTAGCACTATTTAACATTAATTCTAGTGATCAAATATTCCTGTCTAATTAAAATGATTTGCACAGTTGTATGGTTTCAAATAACAATCCTTAGTAAATGATTGAACAGTTCTATTTGATGGGACCCTAACCAGCACTATCACTGTGGGTCAGTGTGGGGATACGAGTAATGGCAAGAAAGTCTTACTCGACACCCAAACAACAGGACTTCAGCCTTACCATCAGATGATGTGTAGTGTCATACCCAGGATACTCGTTGGGTTGGAGGATCTAAATCTCTACTGAAGTACAGTCGGCGTATTCTACAGCCTAGGCCGACGTGACCGACAGAAATATGGATATAACATAGATACACAAGAAAACAAAATAAAATAAAATAAACAGCACAACCGATTAATTTCACAGAACATATTTGTTTACAATTACTTCTTTTACTAGCAAACGTTTGGTTTGGTTGGGTTTAATGGCATATCAACCATAGTACGTTATTTAATGCTAAATAATCTTTGTTCATATATATCAAATATATATGTTTTGGTTTGGTTTGGTTTGGTTTGGTTTTATGGCATATCAACCATAGTACGTTATTTAATGCTAAATAATCTTTGTTCATATATATCAAATATATATGTTTTGGTTTGGTTTGGTTTGGTTTGGTTTTATGGCATATCAACCATTGTAGGTTATTTAATGCTAAATCCTCTTTATACACATATATGAAATACGAGGATCATTAAATATGTTTCCAGACTTTTTTTCGTATGGACACTTTTATTGATAGTACACACATGAAACTCTAGTCCCCTTCGAAGTAATCTCCTCCGGCTTCAATGCACTTGTTGTATCGTTCCAACTCTTCTGGAAGACCCCATGGAAGTCCTCTTGTGTGAGCGTGTCAATGACCTTCGTCACAGCCTCTTTTATCTCCTCAATTGTCTCATAACGACAGTCTCTGAGCTTATGGAATAACCAAAAGTCACCGGGAGCAAGGTCTGGGCTATAGGGAGGCTGTGGAACTGTCTTGATGCCCATCTTGGTAAAATAGTCAGTGACAAGGATGGAGTAGTCGACTGGTGCATTGTCCTGGTGGAAATGCCACTAACCCGATTTGAAGAGTGCTGGCCTCTTCCCTAGGAATCTCTTCCTGAACTCCCATAAAACCTCAACATAGTAACCCTAACCCTAACCCTTTGGCCAATCAACTCTGGTGTATTGACTTCCTTACTCCTCCCACACCTGCTTTCCTTGAATCTCTTATGCCACTCAAAAACTGATGCTCGATTCATGCAAGATGCTCCAAAAGTAGTCTGAAGCATTCCATACGTTTCTGTGGCATTTTTTCCAAGTTTAAAACAGAATTTTATTGCATAATGTTCTTCTGAAATGTCCACACGTCCAGATTACATTTTAGAAATTCACCACCTGTGACAATCAGGTTTTAGTAGGGTGTACTCCAATTGATGCTGTAGCTGTTCATTTGAACCTGAAATTATAAAAATTGGTCAGTCATCTCATAAGATACATAGCAATAACATAATGAATTGTCAAGAGTCTACGACAATTTTCAATGCTTGTACAAAAAAAAGTTAGATGGGTTTTATGGCATATCAATCATTGTAGGTTTTTTAATGCCAAATCCTCTTTGTACATATATATTAAATATATATATGATTCGTAAGAACATTTTGTTGATAACATTCTAAAACGAGCCTAAGATCCTTTTTGGTTTCAATATTGCTATATAACAAGTCACAATTTCACATCAGTCATTTGTTTGCACATGGTTTGTTCTATCTGACCCATAGATAGGCCCCTATCAGATGCTACTACTCCAGGTCAGATTAGACCCGGGAGCAATGGCAATGAAGGGCCACTCCACATTCCCCAAATCTCCAAAGCTGGAACCTCGCCATCAGATGGTTTAATGTCACTGGCAAACGTGTCGAGTCCTTTCTCACCACTTAATCGTGAATACCCAACATATAGCTGGCCGGCTAAAAATCATGAATCTGACCTCATCCATCTATCCATCTATTCAACAGTTAAATGTAAAAATAGTTATCTTTCAAACTATTTAGTTTAGCATAACTTCACTGTTTAGTTCTATTTGACCTATAGATAGGAACCTATCAGGTGCTACCACTCCGGCCCAAAGTAGACCAGCGAGCGATAGCAATTAAAGAGTACTCAGCTTCCCCAAAGCTCCAGCATTACTGGAGCCTCACCACAGATTGTTTAGTGTCATATCCAGGACACTCATTTGGGGGAGTCTTACCCCTCTGCAGAGATGCATTCGGTAAATTCTGGATACCCCCCACTGCCCAGCCGACTGGGTCAAGAAAAATAATTGTGGTACTATTTAACCCATTTAAATAGTACCACAATTATTTTTTCTTCTGGGGAGATAATGTGGTTCATGTCACAGTCCAGCATGTTGACCACTATTCGCCGTAGACTCTTTGCTTTCGGCTTTTGTTTCGCAATGCATTACTTGTAAATTTTATTCTCATAGGAAAACAATCTCAGCCGGCCGATTCCATTGTCCGCGCCAATATCCATTAACCAATGGCACTTCCATCAAAAAGCAAAGAGATGTAGCTGTGTTTTGTCTCTCTCTTTTTTTTTTAAACAAATCTGTCCCAAGTTTTCCCACGAAAAGGAACAAGAATATGTGATGTGATGATTTGGCGTGTTGAGTAATGTGAAATAAACGACTCGAAATGGCCCACGAATAGAATCAAACGAAAAAAAAGGAAGAAAAAAAACAACCATATGTTACCAAATCCTGCTTTGTTGTTATTGCAATAATAACTGCTAGAATCGTAGTGGGTGGGGTAATACTGGGGACTGGGGTATATTGAAGAGGGAACAAAGGGGAAAGAGAGTGGGTGATACTGAAGTGAGAAAGGAAATCCAAAAAGGCGAGATTACGGTCGCTGTCTCAGAGGTTATGACAATTAACTTCAGCTTCTTTGTAAATGGTTACCCTTTCAAAAGTTCAGGGCTCCAAATGTCAAAACTCGATTTCTTTTTCTGTGCGCGACGTGGGAAGTCACATAAAATTACCCTTTTATAAATAAATAAATAAAAAGTCTGAAATTGTTCCAGATAATGGCAAGGAAGTGTTATGAAGGAATTTCCGATTATCGAACGGGGTCGATTCTGCTTTTTTTTTTTTTAGTGGACTCGGCTACCCAAGTTCAAATCTTGAACTCGGTAGTTTATTTTTCATATCGCGTTTATACCTTTCAGAAAGATTTGAATCCAACTATTCTTTCTCCTGCAAAATTTTGATTTGGTTTGTTTGTTTGTTGTTTTTTTTTTTTTTTTTGTTTTGTTTTTTTTAATGGTGTATCAACCTTCGTGGGTTATTTAAGGCCAAAGCCATCTTTTTAGAAGAACAGCAGAAATGCTAATTAACCTTTGCCTTTCCTAAGGGTATCCGAAGGAGAGTGAACGTAATTGCGCTACTGGAATTCGAACTCGCTTACTACGATGTCGCAGTCCAGCACTTGTGTCACTACACCATGGTATAGCAACTGGTCTAGGAGAAAGAAAACTTTGAATTCAATCCAGTCATTGAACTGGAGAGGGACGATCTCTACTATGTTAATCTTGCCCTAGACACGCTTCATGAGTAGCGCCCAATACGACCAAACTTGGTTGCAGGGCCAATGAGAAAGAAAAAAAGAGACAAATTTGTCACGCGTCTTTGGGTGACGTAATCTCAAATTCTATTTCTATGACACTTAGCACACAAACACAGATATAGATATATATATATATATATATATATATATATATATATATATATATATATATAGAGAGAGAGAGAGAGAGAGAGAGAGAGAGAGAGAGAATTGCACATAAGTGAGTCAACTCCAAACAATATTTCATAAAAACTTTTTTCTCCACCAAAAATATCAGGATTTTATCATTTCAAGTAGAATATTATCAAGTCAAAACGAATATTATTAGGTATTTTTTATTGCCAAATTCTACTTCACTAGAATTCTATAACCCGAAATATGTATATGCATTTATTTACTCAACCTCTCTACCACGAGTAAAATGTGACACAGATCTATTTTTCAGCGGAGTAGAGTTGGTCTAAATTCAATTTTCCTTTTCCAAGAACGTAAAAACAACTCAAAATTCTGTTTAATGTTTTATTATTTTCATTCTCCAGTATAAAAAAAGACGTTTTAACATCAAACAGAATTTTTAGTTCTTTCTACGCACCATTAAAATTTGAGATCATTTTGGTCAAATTTTTAGATTACGAAATGATATCAATATTTCTAAAACACCCTGTACATCTCAAATGACATCAATTTTTTCAAAACACTTTACACACACACACACACACACACACACACACATATATATATATATATATATATATATGAGTCTCCCATCGAACTCGACGTATAAAGGCTCAAATGTTCGATTAAATGTATGACATGTTCGACAACCTACAAAGGTGGTTTGTTTATCGTTGGTTTGGTTTAGTTTGCTTTGGTTTTATGGCATATCAACCATTGTAGGTTATTTAATGCCAAATCCGGTTTATATATATATATATATATATAGAATTATAATACCGTGAATATATATATAGAGAGAGAGAGAGAGAGAATTATATATATAGAATTATATATATAGAGAGAGAGAGAATTCTATATATATATATATATATAGAATTATAATACCATGAATACTGGTAGATATAAGATTAGTAAATATATATATATATATATATATATATATATATATATATATATATATTTATATAACGGTTTGAATTTCCGTTTAAACTGTAGTCGGGGAATATAGTGATGCTTCTTTTTATGAAAGAGTGAAGGATTTTAATTAGTATTTTTAAGTTATACGTACCATATCAAGATTTGGGTGAGTAAAAATTGTTTTGTACGAATGAAGACGCAGCAAAATTATTATTCAGTCGCACATTGAGTTGGAAATTACTTTTATCCAAGCATTTTAAGTAAATTTCTTTGATTAAAAAAGGAAAATTTTTAGTAATTTATACGTTGACTAATGTCACTGATTGGTTCCTTGTAAATTTTTATCAAAACTAAAGCAAAAGATATTTTTTCTTTCAAATTGACTTTAGTTCAATTAACTCTTTTATGTTCTGTGCAGTAGATGAAATCAAAATATTTCCTAATTGGATAATTGCTTCAAATTGAAACATAACTCGAAAAATTACAATGACCATGATCCTACTATATATGTGTGTGTATGTGTGCGTGTGTGTATGTGACAATGAAGATCCTACTATATATATATATACATATATATATATATATATATATATATATATATATATATATATATATATGTTATATCCGGTTAGTGTCCAGAGTTTATGAGTTTGGAATATCCATCCATAGACCATATGAAAAATGTCATATAATCCAACAGGAGTGCTTGATGTATGGCTATTAGTACATAGATATATCGAGAAATATATAAACATACTCACACACAGGGTGATTATGTCTGTAACGCAAATTCAGAGAGAGAAAAGTTTGTATAGACCTTTATCACTCATCATTTCTCTCTCTCTCTCTCTCTATATATATATATATATATATATATGATATTTATATTTGCGTGTTTGTGTATGTAGCTATATGTATTCGTACGTAAAGGGGGAAAGGGAGCTTTTGCGCTCACACAGACGCATGGAAAAAGTTTGAGTGATATATGGAAGAAAAATATCATCATCATGATCATGTCGTGCAGCGAGCACGGATCTCACTGACCCTCTCTCGGCACCTGTCTCTATCGTCCATCGCTCCCGGGATGTCTTCAAGGCTACATCCTGTATCGGCACAGAGCTGTTGTATATAGGTTCTAGATGGTCGTCCTGCTTTTGCTTGTCCATGTGAAGTGGTCCACAAGAGTATATCGCTTATAAGTTCGTCCTTACTTCTCCAGCAGTGTCCTGCATGTCTGGTTCGTCTAAATTGGATAGTTGTCGTTATAGGTAGTAGGTGGCCGTACAGCTGCTGTTTTGTGGGGTGCTGCCTCCAGGACTTGTTCCATATTGCTCGTAGCATTCTTGTGTTGTTGCCATCAAGCTTTTTCTTCATACGTTTAGTTAGCATCCATGTAGTTCTTCCATATAACAGTATCGACACGACCGTTGCTTGGAAAAAAATTACGTTTTATTTTATCGGTCAGGTCTGACTTCCATATGACCGATAGCCTATCGATAGCTATCCTTGTCTTTGCTTGTCGTGTGTTGATATTTTTCTTGGTTGATGAGATACTGCTTCCGTGGTAGGTGAACTTGTCAACTAGTTTTAAAGGACTACGCTTTCGAGTGGAGATGTTGCCTCTTTGATTAAAGCACATGTATTTCGGCTTTTCTCCATTGACATGGAGGCCTAGGCAAGCAGCCGCTCGTTCCAGAGTATGTAGCAGGGATTCGGCTGGGGCGGGTATATTTGCTATAAGCGCTATGTCACCGGTGTTGCCTGCGTCCGTAATTATTTGGGTGGGGTATCTTCTGCTTCTTTCCTTTGCTAGCTTGAAACCGTTTTCTTTCATTAAATCAATAGACGTTCTAAAAACAAAGTCTACGCAGATTATATACAGGTATGAGGCTAATGTGTCTCCTTGTAGCACATCTGCTACAATGTCGAAGTAGTCTGTGTCACCATCCGGTTACCAGACTTTTACTTTCGTGTTTTTATAAAGCATGATTATGGCTGCGACGGTTTCTTTGGGGAAACCATAGGTGAGAAGTATTTGTACTATCCTCCCTCGGTGTATGGAGTCTTAGGCCTTGGAGAAGTCGACGAATGATACTGTTGACTCAAGGTTTTTTGCACGTACACCTTCAAGAATTTGACGGTTTGTCAAAATTTGTGATGCTGTGGATGGATTTCCCTGAAAGCCATTTTGGTTCTTCCAAATATTTTCTCAATTTTCGGTTCTATGCGGTTGCCTAATAGAGCATTGTTGATCTTGGCTGCTATGGATGTAAGGGTTATACTTGGGTAGTTCTTGGCTATTCCGAGGTCACTCTCCTTAGGGAAAGGGAGGATGTACCCCTTCATCCGTCTGTCTATTGTGTTTTGGTTATATACGGCATTACAATGTCGGAGCAGTTTGACGTCGAATTCCCTGGTCTTCCATACTTCTGGGGGTATTTCATCAAGCAAGATAAATATACACTCTCAAAAACACTATGAAACACACGTATGCATAAAGACACACACACACACGCACACATATATATATATATATATATATATATATATATATATATATATATATATATATATATATATATTCTCTTTGGTTAACTTTCTTCTTTCCTAAGTTCCTTCTAATTTCCGCTTTTAATCGTTTCCTCCCATTTTTTTTCTTTGTTTTTCTTTTCTTTTTTTCCTTATCTCCTCCTTTTCTTCATTCAGTTTGCCTCTCATTTGTTTTTGTTTTTCTTCTTCTCTTTTTCCTTCAATTACGTCTTCATTTCTTTTTTTCTGTCGGTAGGAAAAGGGGGGACCTCACAAGCACCCGTCCACAAGTAAATACACGTCAAAACAGATCTTGTGCATGTACAACTGCTGATTTTCGTTATTAATATATGATATTTACACAGGTGGGAGACTCTGCAAGTAACGATGTTATCTTACACACACACACACACACACACATATATATATATATATATATGTATAGTAAAATAAATGAAAAACACAGACCTGCCACTATTTTCAGTATGTATGTGTGTGTGTGCGTGTGTATGTGCGTGCGTGTTATTAGGGTGTCTCTAAAGTATTTTCGTTTTTACAGACTTTTATTCCATTTTATTTTTATGTACATATCTAACAACGGTTTAATATATTATCATTAGTAAATCATTCCACGTGAGTTGTTCCAACTCGTGTTAGCTGACTGACAGACAGCAAGTTCTTTTTTTTTCTTATCCATCAACTCTATGTCTGATCTTCTGGGTGGGATTTAGTGATCCATTCGTGTCTCAAAATCCCAGAGAATTTTATGCATCTCATTCTCTCGGACGGATTCTCGTTTGTGTATAAACCATTTGGTTGTATAATCAAATTTTAATCTCTTGCACAATTCCTGGTGGATCACCTTTCCCACCCACTCGTGTCTGGGTTAGGTTAGGTTAGATTATTTGGTTTAATGGCATATGAACTCTTGATGTTTATTTAATGCTAAATCCTGTTTATACAAATATGATTTGTTAACGAATATTTTGTAGGTGACTTTATCTTTAAAAGAGTTAAAGCTAATTTGCTTGCACTCAGTTAAATAGTTTCGAGTATTGCTATCTTAGATTACTAATTCTATTTATCGAGTTTTCCTATCTAATTTAATATTACTCATTTGCTTGAACACAGTTAAATGGTTTCAAGTACAGTAAATGCTTAAACTCTGACAGGCATTCCGAGTCTGAGTAGACCTTGGAGTAAGGGCAATGAATAGACACCTCAGATTCCCCAAAGCTCTACAATCGAAGTCTCACTATCAGATTGTTCATTGTCATGCCCAGAACACTCGTTAGCGGGGGGAGGGGTATTACCCCTCTGCAGAGGTGCAGTCCGCATATTCTACTGCTCCAGGCAACTGGGTAACCACTCGTGTCTATTAGTGAAATTAAAAGTAAGCAAAGTTAGCGACCTTAGTCGCTACGACACCAAGGAGTAGGGAAGGGCGCTACTCTATTCCTTGGATGACTCCACTTTACCTTTGATCCTGACCTTATAATGCTGAGTGTTAAACAAGTGGTATCAACAACCTTTTTTCGGGTCTTTGGTATGACTCCACCTGGGATTGAACCCCGGTCTCCCGGACAATTGGCGAACACTCTACTCATAAGGCCAATGTCCCGTATTGTAATTATTATCTTTTTATTTCTGTTTAGTACAAACCCTGATCAGGTCATTTAACTGAAACTTACGATAACGAAAAGCAGTGAATATATATGCATTTTGTTTCCTCAAATCCTGATGTTCGGAATATTTCTCATGTACATTATTCATATTTTCTTTACACTGATGAAACTTTTTTGATTAGGGCCTAGTCGGCTGGGGCTAGAGAATACACCGACTGAATCTCAGCAGAAGGGAAAGACTTCCCCAATCTGATGGTGAGGATCCAGTAATGCTGGAGTTTTGGGGAATGCGGAGTACTCATTTATTTTCTATCGCTCCAAGGTCCACTCTGGCCCGGATTAGTAACACCTAATAACGTCCTATCGGTGGGTCAAATAGAACTAAACATCATCATCATCATCATGTCGCACTGCCAGTACGGATATCCCTGACCTTTTCTTGCCATCCTTCTCTATCGTCCATTGCTTCGGGGAGGTCTTCAGGGGTACATCCTAAATCAGCACAGAGCTGCCGTATGTAGGTTCTAGCTGGTCGTCCTGCCTTTGCTCGTCTATGTGAAGGAGTCCCCAGGAGTATATCACTTGTGAGTTCATCTTTACTTCCTCAACAGTGTCCTGTATATTTGGTTCGTTTAACTTTGTTAGTTTTCGTGATGTGTAGTTAGTGCCCGTACAGTTGCTGCTTTGTAGGGTGCTGCAAACAGGACTTGTTCAATATTCATAGAAGTGCTATGTCACTGGTGATATCTGCGTCCGTAATTGTTTAAGCAGGGAACCTTCTGTTTCTTTCCTTTGTTTGCTTGAAACCATTTTCTTTCATTTTATCAATAGATGTTCTAAGCACGTAGTCTAGACAGATAATAAAAGGTATAGGGATTATGTGTCTCCTTGCAGTACACCTGCTACAATGTCAAAGTAGTCAGTGTCTCCATCCGGGAACGGGCTTTTACTTTTGCGTTTCTATATAGCATCATTATGGTTGCAATGGTTTCTTTGGGGAGGCCGTAGGCGAGTAGAATTTGCTCCATATTTCTTTTGTGAATGGAGTCAACGGCATTGGTAAAGTTGACAAATAATATTGTTGCCTCTAGGTTTTTGGCACGTACACCTTTAAGAATTCGACGAATAGTCAAAAATTGTGACGTCATAGATCTATTCCTCCAGAAGCCATTTTGGTTCTTCCTAAGTATGCTCTCAATTTTGGGTTGCCTAGTTGAGCATTGTAGATCTTGGCTGCTATGGATGTAAGGGTTATACCTGGGTAGTTCTTGGCTATTTCGAGGTTGCTATTTTAGGGAAGGGGGGATGCATCCCTTCGTCCATCTGTCTATTGGGTTTTGGTTATATACGGCATTACAGTGTCGGAGCAGTATGTCCTCGAATTCTCTGGTCTTCCATACTTCTGGGGGTATTTCATCAAGCCCTGCTGCTTTTCTATTTTTAATTTTTCTTAGTACCGATTCGAGTTCTTCTTGCGTAAACTGTCCCAATTTGATGTCTAATTGTTTACTTATAATTCTCGTGATTGGTTCATGCGTAACTTTTGGATGGTTTCCGAGTAAATTCTCAAAATATTGTTTCCATGGGTGTATTCGTTCTTGTTGGTTGTTAGTTTTCAGTTTAGCTTTCGTAGTGCTATTCCTTCAGCTAAATATAGAATTATTTTGACATTTAAACTGTGCACTTATATTATACTGAATTGTTTGAAATAAAACTGTTTGTATGTATAAAAATGGATTCGGCATTAAATAGACTACAATCGTTGATATGCCATAAAACTAAACCAAACCAAACCAAACCTCTTTTGAGTAGATGACCATAACGCTTGTAATCAGGATCCACCATGAATCTTGTTAACCCGTTTGTCTGGATCTTTATCATACCAAGAGATTCAATTTTTATGGGAAAAGCAGTAGTTTTAATGCAGGAAGTAACACCCCACAAAACAACAGCTGTACGGCCACTTACCTCTTATCTAAAAAAACAACCAAGTAAGACAAACAACACATATGGGACACTGTTGGAGAAGCAAGGACAAATTCATAAGTGACGTTCTTCTATGTACCCTTCACATGGACGTGCCAGTGTTTTCCGACTAGCAAAAACTTATTTACATTAGCACAGGATATAATTTCGAAGACCAGTTGAGAGCGATGAATGATACGGACGGATGGGGAGAGATCGTCTTGGAAATCCGTGCTGTCAGCGCAAGTTGATGATGATGATGATGATTATTCACCTTGGCTAGTTTTTTCACGCAATTGTTAGCTGATGATTTTTTACTGGAGTTTGAACGATAGCAAGTCTACTCAAGTCTCCAGGACTCTTCTCAATATTCTGGTCAATTCTTATTATTTTCACTTAAGACAGCAGATCTTCACGGATTTTCACAACTTTTCCAAGAATTCTAGCTGATTTCAACATCCCTGTACTTTGGGTCTGATTTTCTAGAGACGTATGCTGGCTTGTGCATATACTATTTAGTTGTATGGCCAAATTTTAATCCCCTGAACAATACTTAGTAGATCCCCTTTCCTGTCCAGTCATGTCTAGTATTGTATTCTTTTTGTGCCTGTTGGCAGCATTCGTTTTTTGTGTTTAACTGTTTCATCTCTCTCACCACATAACCTAGATTTATTATTCTGCGGATTATTAATTTTGTGAGTATTTTTAATGGCTATTTTGACCTTTGGGCCTCCTCTCAATTAAGTTGTGTATTCTATCTCAAAAGAACGATGGTGGCTTTAATTCAGTAAATTCTCCAAAGTGATGGAACTGTTGGCTGGGAAAAAATAGTGTAAATGTGGCGTGATATCTTAGAAGAAATAAGTTAATTGATCATTTCCTTTGTAATATGGTTTAAAGTAAGTAAAGTAGGCAACCGTAGTCGAGGGCAACCAGAAGGCTCCCTTTTCTATAGCTTCTACATCGAGGTGTAGGAGAGGACGCTACTCCTTTCCCTGGATTGTTCCACTTTACCCTTGATAGTTACCTTGTATAGCTGAGTGTTAAGCAAGGAGATATCAAGAACCATTTTTAAAGTCTTCGGTATGACTCGACCTGGGATTGAACCCAGATCTCCGGGTCATTGGTGAACACTCTACCCACTAGGCTAATGAGCCGGTCTTTTAAAGTAACTATTCTTATTTAATAATGTTCATTTGTTTTCACAGTTATATACTTTCAAGTATTCTTATCTAATAGTAAAAATTTTCATGAAATTATTTGGTCTAAAATAACTATTCCTATTAAATGATAATTATTTGTATGCACATAATTATATGCTTTCCAGTATTTCAATCTCATATAAATAAAGTAAAGTTGGCGTCCATAGTCGAGGGTGACCCGAAGGCTCCCTTTTCGATAGCTTACTACACCAAGGTGTAGGGGAGAGCGCTACTCCTTTCCTTGGATTGTTCCACTTTACCCTTGATCCGTACCTTATGATGCTGAGTGTTAAGCAGGGAGGCATCAAGTACCATTTTTTGAGTCTTTGGTATGACGCGACCTCGGATTGAACCCAGGTCTCCCGGGCCATTGGCGAACACTCTAACCGCTTGGCCAATGTCCAGTACATCATATAAATAATTTTCACACAATTGTATGGTTTCATATACTCTTATCTAATTCTAATAATTTCTAAGTAATTATATCGTTTAAACTATTCCTAATTAATAGTAATCACTTGTTTGCACACAGTTATGTGGTTTCAAGTATTCCCATCTAATATTAATAATTTATACACAATTGTATTGCTTCAAGTAACTACTTCTATTCAATAATAATCATTTCTTTGCACACAGTTGTAGGGTTTTAAGTATTCTTATCAAATGCTAATAATTTTTACATAATTATATAGCTTCAAGTCACTATTTCCATGTAATAATAATAATTTGTTCGAGCAAAAACTTTTAAAGAATCAGTATTCCTTTGATCACACCACGTTTGTTTGTCTGTTTGTTTGTTGATTGGTTCGTATTTTGTTTATTTGTTTATTGTTTTATACATTTAGTTCATATATGTGTTGGTGTTTTCTCTAGCTGATGACTGCAAGTGATACCTGCACATTATGCCAAAGGGCCGGTATATATATAAAAGGCCAGTTATTAAGCGGTGTCCAGGGCATTAGTTTACATACACCAATTTCCATACCGGGGCAAAAATAGAGAAAATATATATTCATGCCTTTACCAGGTGAAAACGAAAAATGGTTCATCCAGTATTTGAACTCTGATAGCTTAATCCTTTTCCGACAGTAATAACTGATACTTCACCGCAACTCTGTGTGTGTGTATCTGCGTATGTGTGTGTGTGTGTGTGTGTGTGTGTACTTTCTGGATGCTTTAAGCATAGTGTTCGTATTTGTGTGTAGCTCTATGTTGGCCAAATCAATAGAGTGTTCGGGAGACCGGGGTTAAATCCCGGGTCGAGTCATGCCATAGGCTAAAAAAATCATACTTGATGCCGCCTTGCTTAACTCTCAGCATTATAAGGTTAGGGTCAAGGGTAAAGTTGAGCAATCCAGGGAAGGGAGTAGCACCCTCCCCTACATCTCGGTGTAGTAGCTATTGAAAAGGGAGCCTTCGGGTCACCCTCGACTATGGTCTCCAATTTTTCTTCATATGTATATATGTTTCTGCATGAGTGTTTATGTGTGCGTACGTATGTGTGAGAGTCAGCGTGTGTTTGTATATATATATATATATATGTGTGTGTGTGTGTGTGTGTGTGTGTTCTTGCTTGCTTTTCACTGATTCTACTTACTATTGGTTTTTTTTTGGTTGTTTAGTTTTTATGGCATATCAATCTTTGAAGATTATTTCACGCCAAATTCATTTTTATGCAAACAGTCAGTTCTATTTCAAACAATTCAGTTTAGCATGAGTACACAGTTGAATTGTCAAAAATATTTCTATTTCAAGCTATTCAATTTATTCAAACAGTTCTAATTCAGTTTGATATAAGTAGAGGTTTTGTTTACACACAGTTAAATGTCAAAACTGTTCTATATTAAACAAATTAGTTTAATGTAAGTACAATTTCAATGTCAAAAACATTTCCATTTCAAAGAATTCAGTTTAGCATAAGCACGCAGAACATTTTAATTGTCAAAAACATTTCTATTTCAAGCTATTCAGTTTAGTCAAACAGTTCTAATTCAAATAATTCAGTTTAGCATAAGTATGCAATTAGTTCAAATCAACCCTAGTAGGTGCTACCTCTCCGGGCCACAGTGGACCTGGGAGCAATGGCAATGCAGGGGTGCTCCGCATTCCTCAAAACTTCAGCATTACTTCAGCATATTGTTTAGTGACATATCCAGGAGACTCATTGGTGGGGGGTCTTGACCCTCTGCAGAGGTACAGTCAGTGTATTCTACAGTCCCCACCAGCCGACTGGGCAAGATTCAACGTATTAAGCTGTATGTGTAAATGTTCACTTATGTGTGTGGTTGTATGTGCCCGCCTGTTTGCAGATGTATGTGTGCGTAGTTGTTGGTGATTATGTGAGTTTATACGTCTGATAGTGTGTGTGTGTGTGTGTGTGTGTGTGTGTGTGTGTGTGTGCTTTTCAGTGTGTGCATAACTGTGTGGATTTGCAAGAACGCTCTTTATGTACGTGAGTGTGTGTGTGTGTGTATGTGTATGTGTGCGCGAGCGTGCGTGCTTTTCAAAGTGTGCGTTACTGTGTGTATTTGCAAGTATGCTCTTTATGTACGCGAGTGTGTATGAGTATGTGTGTGTGTGTGCTTTTCAGTGTGTGCATAACTGTGTGTATTTTCAAGTACGCTCTTTATGTACGTGTGTGTACGTGTGTGTGTGTGTGTGTGTGTGTGTGTGTGTGTGTGTGTGTGTGTGCTTTTCAAAGTGTGCGTTACTTTGTGTACTTGCATGTACTCTTTTAATGTACGTGAATTTGCGAACGTGTAAGTGTGTGTGTGTGTGTGTGTGTGTGTGTGTGCTTTTCAAAGTGTGCATAACTGTGTGGATTTGCAAGTACGCTCTTTATGTATGTGTGTACGTGTGTGTGTGCGTTACTTTGTGTACTTGCATGTACTCTTTTAATGTATGTGAATTTGCGAACGTGTAAGTGTGTGTACGTGTGTGTGTGTGTGTGTGTGTGTGTGTGTGTGTGTGTGTGTGTGTGTGTGTGTGCCACATGTCTCTTTGTATGTATGTGTGTGGTTCCTTATGTATATGTTGTAGATGGCTAATATGAGTGAGCGTCCGTGTTTTCACAGCTGAGAGCACCTGGTAGGTGATGAATGTAATAAAATCTCCCAGTACCCACTTGGGAACTTAACGTGGCATAACAACGTGGCACTCTACCCGACCCCTGATCTTCTACCATCGCCCGAAGCGATGAGCGAAGCTGTCAGAGGTGGCGCCATTTACTTATCTCTCTGTCTCCACGTCTTTCTGTCTATCTGTCTGTCTGTCTGTCGATGGAAATCTTCCCGCCAGTCAATCTTGTTCTTGTTTCTTATTTCTTCGTCGTTCCTATGCCATCGTTTCATTTGGGTCGGTCTCGTTGTTTTGATTTTGAGTTTTTGAAAAACAGCCGCACTAGGGTGAAAAATTATGGTTCCTGCTACTTTTCTCATACAGGTTATAGACATTTTGAATACCGATTTTCACAGCAAACTCGTCCAATTTGAGATTGATGTAACACACTCTTCTTACATGGGGCCTTGTGCTTTACTGCACATAACGAAGCGAAATGGTTAGCTCTACAATCTCAGATATTAATTCGCTTGTGGTGTAATGGTTATCGTCGTAGGAATGAGTATAAATCATGGACGAGATTTTTCCATTTCACATAGCTCTAATATCCTTGAGAAAGATATAAATCCAACAATTTTCTTTTCAGCTATGAGTAAATAGTTGGGTAGGCTGAGCTCTTTAATTTTGGTATGGCAACCGATCTAGAAGGGAAACTCTGAATTTAAACCTGTTTAACTTCCTTTAAAACTTGACCCTGTGTCACATTCTGCGGGTCAGAGACTTTGGATAAATACATAATTCACTTGGGCAGTGAATGACTTTAATTTGGTACAAGGTTACAAATATAGGGATCACACTCACTACTCGACTGTAGCCATTTACGAAACTCAGCTTAGTTTTGCACAAGGCGATAATTATGCGACACCCAATTCAAACCGAAGTCACGAACTGTTATAGTTTGTTTGTTTGTTTTTTCACTGTTATGATTAAAGAGAAAAAAAAAGTAGCCATAGCCATCATCTTTCATACAAGAAAATTGAAGCTGATCAATCCACAAAAAATACTAAAGCAATGTTTCCCAACGAAGTCAATATCTCACAATAGACTGGAGGTCTGTTAGAAGTTTTAAAGAAATGACTTATATAAAGGCATAATTTAGGAGAGTGTGATGTATCCTTTCATTGTCATTACTCCCAGGTCCACTCTGACCCGAAGTGGTTGCACCTGATAGGGTCCTATCGAGGGTTCAAATAGAACTGTTTAACATTTAAATTCAGTGCAAACAAATGATTCACGTTAAATCGAATTGTTAGAAATAGAACTGTTTGAGCTTTTAACTGTGTATAAACAAATGACTAATGCTTAATTGAATCGTTAGTGATATATGGCAATACTTGAAACCATTTACCGGTGTGCTAATGAATGAGTAATTTTAAACGGACTTATTACACTGGTCAACAACAAATTTGTTGTCTGCGTTTTTTTAGCTGATTTAGGACGAATCTGATGCGCTGAATCCAAAAATTACTTTGGTTTTGCTCAATCAGGTCAAGTTTTTGAACTATAGTCACATGTCTTTTTTTTTATATTTTGTTCACATGTACGCATGTGTGGAGCATTTTAGAAGAAGTTGGTGGGGGTAAAACGCCATGTCGAATAATTGTTTTATTAGAAATGATTATTTCAAGACAAGAAGTATTCATGTCCGATAGTTCTTAGTGATTATGTCGAAAAGGAATCAGTTTGAAGTCATAAAACCTCGAAATCTTCCAAAAATAGGAGCCCAGCATTACACGAAGAAGAACTGGCCTTTGCGGGAGGAATTGGTACCTTGCAAAGAAAGGAACGTCACCAATGACCCTCTGGTGGACAGAGACAGAATACTTTTCCCACCGCTGCATATCAAGCTCGGCTTAATCAAGCAGTTCACCAAGGCTCTGGACAAGGATGGTGACTGCTTCACTTACTTGTGCCAGGCTTTTCCAGGATTGACCATGGAGAAATTGAAAGCTGGCATCTTTGACGGTCCTCAGATCCGGCAGCTCATCAGAGATCTAGAGTTCGAAAACTCAATGAACGAAGTGGAACTGGAAACGTGGAAGGCATTTGTTCTGGTAGTGAAGAACTTTCTTGGCCAGAACCTACGCAGAACTCATCAACAACATGCTGACTGCTTTCAGAAACCTGGGCTGCAACATGAGCGTCAAGATGCACTACCTATTTTCACATATGGACCGGTTTCCTGAGAACCTGGGTTCAATGAGTGACGAGCATGGGAAAAAAATCCATCAGGACCTGAAAGAGATGGAGACCTGGTATCAGGGTCTCTGGGATGCAATCATGATGACTTGCTACTGTTTGAATCTGAAGAGAGACCTCCCTGCCACTGAGCATTCCAGAAGTTCGAAGAAACGGAAGTTCAAGCCCTGAAATTTGAACAATGGTGAAGCAACATGCAATTTACGTGAACTTACCTTTATCAATGCCCACCATTAAGTTTGCAGTAATCGATGTTTCTATCAGGTAATCAATATATGTTGATGGCAAAACATTTTTTTCTCTTAAAAACATATTTAGGATGATATGTGTTGACAAAAATCAGCTGATC
Source organism: Sepioteuthis lessoniana (assembly GCA_963585895.1). NCBI lineage: Eukaryota > Metazoa > Mollusca > Cephalopoda > Myopsida > Loliginidae > Sepioteuthis > Sepioteuthis lessoniana. The sequence continues at coordinate 84,221,228 of OY757917.1, read as the reverse complement.
ATGCCACAAAAATGTAATCGATTTTGTCACATGACCTGATTTTTTTTTCAAATCAACTTAGTACAAAAACCTGACCTAATGGAGAGAAACGGATGCCATTTCGTGATTCAGCAGTGCAAAAACACCCTAAATCACCTGGAGAAATCTAGACAACATTCAAAAAGTAAAAAATTGTTGCCCAGTGTTATCGTTGATTAGCAATACTTGAAATTCTTTGACTAAGTGTTTAAATTGAATTGTTAATGTTACCTAGTGATGCTTGAAATCATTTAACTGTGTGCAAACAAAACTATTGATGTTAGATAGCAATATTTGAAACCATTTAATTGAGGGCAAACAAATGATTAATACTAAATAGAACTATTCGCGTTAGAATACTTGGAACCACTTAACTGTGTGTAAACAATAGTACACACTTGTGTGTAAACAAATGAACTTTGGCTTGTTTAAAAATGTTATCTACAAACAATGCGTTTACCAACCATATGTGTATAAAATGTATTTAGCATTAAATTATCTACAAGGGTTGATATGCCTTAAAATCCAACAAAACCAAACTATGAATGATTTGCATCATTATATTGTTTCAAGAGTTTCTATCTAATTGCTGGAGTTCGGGTAGCCATCTTGTTTTTAATTGAGCGATACAAAAGGTACGCCTTCGAAGTAGCCAGGCTGTATTAAGTCAAGGCTTGTAGCAAGCCAATGTTCATAAATGCTTTAGTCATCACTGATTGGCAAGTCTACTGCTGCTACTGATAGGCAAGTCTATAAATATTTGCTAACAATTTGTAGACGGCTGATACACATTAAGGTCCCTCCAAAAATCCAATACTAATACTTATAAGTAAAGTTGGCGACCTTAATCGAGGGTGAACCGAAGGCTCCCTTTTCAATAGCTACAACAACGAGGTGTAGGAGAGGGCGCTACGCCCTTCCCTGGATTGCTGCACTTTACCCTTGGTCTTTAGCTTATAATGTTGCGTATTAAGCAAGGCGGCATCAAGTACCGTTTTTTGAGTCTTTGGTATTACTCGACCTGAGATTGAACCCCGGTTTCTCGGACCATTAGCGAACACTCTACTCATTTGGCCACATTTTTTCTTGAGCAAATAAAAACTTGCTTGGAATCTTCCGTTGAAAATTTGAAATTCAAAGAAAGTTTTACTTTCGAAAAAAACAGACATTTGGGACTGTATGTCCCATTAAACTGATAAGGAACTCAGAATGGTATTATCTGAGTTCAAAAAAAAGGTCTATATCCAATTTTAGTCGTTTCTTAATATCAAAATAAAAAAATGCTACTATAATAAGTTTTCACCAAAGAGCCATTAGAATTTGAGCCCCAAATTTTTTAATCGTAATTATAAAGAAATTTCCTTGACAAAACTTCAATAGCCCAAATAATCTATAATACGTGATAAAATTAAAAGCTTTTGAAATTCACAAACAAAAAAGTTATCCAAACTGTTCCAATAATAATTTTCCAATCATCTATTACATAGCTATATTATTTTCTCAAATAATTCAATAACACCCATCATCGTAAAAATCTTAACAAACTCGGAATCCAATCAGTTGCAAATTCTTCTATAACAATTTGGAACATAATAAATAATAATAAAAATCATATCAAATTTGAAGCTGGTTTATATTCTATCATGAGTACAGGTTTTGATAAAGACTATGTATGAGAGAGGGGATGTCTTCTTGGCGTAATGGTTAAAGCGCTGAACTGCGGAATCGTAGTGAGTTCGAACTCCAGTCGTGGTATTTCGTTCATTTTCGGACAAATACGCTTGGGAAAGATATATCCTCCCAGCTATGGGTTAAATAGTACCACTACTGTTCTTCTAGAAGGATGGATTTGGTTTTAAATAACCCAAGAAGGTCGATATGCCATTAAACAATATATATATATATATATATATATATTTGAGAGAGACTTCAAGATCGATCAAAACACTTTTTTTATGAACACATCAGATATTTCAAAATCAGTGACGACAGAAATGCGTTAGTTAAACATAATCTAAACTGCAAACATAATTTTACTTTTAAAGATCAGAAATGTTAGTTGATATACATAATAAACAACACCGAAAGATTGTTCACTGTAGCATTATTTCTAATTATAATACTATCAAACAAAGGTCCAATTGTTCAGGCTATTTTTTTATTTAGTTCTTAATAGTTACAATATTCCTTATTTAGTTTTCATTAATTATCAATAAATTATTCTTACTTTTAATAGTTTTGGTAAGATTTCAAATAAAAGAATATTCTAAACTAGATTTTCATTGCAAACCGCTACAAATACGTCATTTTATTTAATATGAAAATAAAAAGAAAAAGTAATAATATTTTTTCCTTGAATAGATTTTTTTTAATTTTCTAAACAAAGATGTAATTTTTGAACTTTTTGTAAATTCAGAATTTTTTTTTTAATATACAGCAAATACGTTATCCATCTTTGAAAAAAAGTTTTGAATACTAATGAAGTTACCACATTTAGAAACCGATAGCTATTAATGACGATAGAACACTAAGAATTATCTCATTTTTCTGTTTAATTTTTCATTTGAAAATAATTTTTGGATCATACATTATAACATCGTAGTTTAATATCATCCTGAAGACGGTTTAACAAAAAACCGAAACATTAAACGTTTGTACATTATCAATTTGGTCTAATGAGTAGAGTGTTCGATAATGGTCCGGGAGACCAGGGTTAAATCTCCATGTAGCGTCATACCAAAGACTCAAAAATGGTACTTGATGCCACCTTGCTTAACACTCAGCATTATAAGGTGAGGATCAAGGGTAAAGTGGAACAATCTTGGGAATGGAGTAGCTATTGAAAAGGGAGTCTTTTGGTCCCCCCCCTCGACCAAGGTTGCCAACTTTGCTTTTACATTATCATATATAGATAAATACATACTCTGAAATTTTTTTTCATGTTTTTATACACACACACACACACACACACACATATATATACATATATGTATACACACAAACACGAGCGCTACTCGAAGTACATTACATCAAATGACTGGAACTATCCTTAAACCACTGCAGCAAGTGTCATCTGTGTGGAAGAGCTTTCGTGCTAAATGTCATTTGAGGTGTCTAAACAGATAATAATCTGGAAGAGTCAAGACAGGACTATGTAGGGAGTGCGGTATATCATCCCAGTCATGTCTCTTGAGTCACACTTTGGTCAATTTGACCTTGTGTGAGATGGACTTATCGTGCAGTAGAATGACACCAAAACTCAAATACCTTGACCACTTTTGACCAATAGCTTCCCTCAATCAATCCAATATTTCTGATTGCATTAATTGGCCAACCATGAGATACCGAAAGCTACAGATATCACGTATTTTGCATACGAGAGCATAATAGTCATCAATTTCTTCAAGGGCTACTGATTTTTGAGAGGGTTCGATGACGATGGTTGCTTCCTGCTTAGAGAATCAACATTTGTTTCCAATGTATGTATTTACCAACCCCTAGTCCCAAGCAGAAAACGACACAAGGTCAATTTTTAAACGTAGTTTAGAAGGTTTGAATTAAGAGTTTAACTTCTCCAAAACCGCTTGTAATTCCAAGGCTAAAGAACCCAGTTTGCCCTA
>OY757917.1:84000090-84215090 GCA_963585895.1 Sepioteuthis lessoniana | reverse complement strand
GTGATGTTTGTTCTCCTGTTATTATGGGATTTATAAATACAAACTAGTAAATTCACCCCCGCCTGAAGAACCCTATGCTGTTATTCACCTAGTGAAAATTCTAATCACCTCCTAGCGGTCTATATGGACCACTTTGAGAAACCCTGTCGCAGATAAAGACGGTTGATAGTAAACTTCCTGTTTTGACGTTTACATTTACAGAGCAGAAATTAACTTTACGTTTTCTTGTACTAGCATGAGTGAAAACTTTTGCTGAGATCGTGAAGGTAACGAACCACCCTGGACTGTAAGATGCTTAGTGTGTCTGATATTCTCCCTGTACAACTCAATGGATTTGCTTTCATTGTTTGGAGCACAGCATTGAAATTCACTGTTTTAAGCCTACCTCACCTTGCCTTATTGTCGAGGTGCTTGAAACGCGTGCGAAAATTTTTCAGCCATACTGAAATACTGTACTGTTATTAACTACGCCTTCATTTTTCGCACAACAAATGTTTTGGGTTGCTTACCCGGCATTATGGCCCAGTTTAAGATCGTTAAGTAGAAATTCCCTTGCCCAGTTCGAAATCGTAATGGCTAAGTTTCCGAATTAGACTTCGTACACATTCATCTCTGAGGCTCTCAAATAACACATGGTGTCAAGCAACACACAACTTGTCAGCGCACTAACCACCACGATATTACCAACTACGGTGGGTATTTACCACGGCTTGAACTGTTTTGGCCGTATGATATACGCGTCGCCAACTAGCGCATATCAACATATTACACCCAAGTATTTTTTCATATCAATATAAATTATATGAAATGTTGATAAGAAAATTACATTGCACCAATGTTTTCCAAATATTTTCCTTCGGTTTTCGTTCTTTTTCGTTGGTTTATTTACGTTTTCATAGTGATTAATCTGAACCTTATGCAGTACAAATATTGGTAAACATTACCAGCTAAATGAAAGTATTTTGGCCCGATGTGTCTTTCAAACAAGCCAATTGCTCACAGGAGTATTTTGCAGTAACTGCTTTTTAAGTTCCAAAAACTTTAAAAAGTTCCCTTTGAATCTCATTAAAATAAATTGAACAAAAAATTAATTGAATAGAAAATAAATAGAAAAAACTGTTTGCCTTGTCGCAATCAGTACAAGAACTAACCTCAATTTTCCTTGTTTTGGAATCCCGTCATAAATCCCTGGTACCTCGGTATTGACTATCTCGTCACAGAATTACGTTGTTTTGTGCTGATCAAGAAGATAAAAACAAGCATCGAGACGCTGACCCACATTCGCAAATTCATGTAGGTCCCAACTTGCTTGCTTCATAACTTTTCAGCCGGTTTATAAACTAAGTGCTTGACTGATTTATAAACTAAGTGCTTGACTGATTTTTCAAGCAATAAAAATCTATATCAACGTTCAAGGATATTCTAAGATCTTCCTAACACCGTAGAAAATATGACCCAGCGAACTTTTGCAAAAATTAAATAGATAGTACTAGACTGAGATTGATAGACAGATGGGTAAATAGTCCGGCAGACTAGGTTCTTCAGCCTTGGCTTTCTAGAAGGAAAACTCTGAATTCAAACCTGTTAAACTTCATGGAATGTGATCAAATGAGGTTTATTTTTCAACATAGTCCCTCCCTACGGTTCACACATTTCATCCATCGGTGTTACAGTTCTTGGATCCCTTTGGTAAAACAAAGTTAGCAACAGATATGGCGTCATCATATGAACTTTTCAACCCTTGAAACTTTAAGTCTTCAGTTAAAGATAGATATACCGAGAGATATGAATATAAGATAGATAGATACTATTTACCCAACCCCTCCGCTCACTTTTAACGACTACGACGATAACGACTACACTACGGGCACATAGATAGATAGATAGATAGATAGATAGAACAGGGCGTACACAGATTAATATGAACGAGAACATAGCATTATAAAACGTAATGGCTGCATCTGTCGTCGATGTAACAATAACGCGATAATCTCTGATCTATCACAGAGTATGGAGGTGCCCGTGGTGTAATGGTTATCATCGTAGGAAATGGACACGGCGACACGAGTTCAAATCCTGGACGAGACTGATTGCATTTCACATAGCACTAATACCCTTGGGAAAGGTATGAATCCAAATATTCTCCCTCCAGCTATGGGTAAATAGTAAGGCAGACTAGGTTCTTCAGCCTTGGTGAGGCAACTAGTCTAGGAGAAGGAAAACTCTGAATTCAAACCTGTTAAACTCCGCTTAAAAATTGACCTTGTGTCATATCCTGCCCGAGCGGAGGGGTTGGTAAATATAATATTATCACAGAGTATGGAGAAAGAAACTTTAACTGTATGCGTGGGAACAAAAATGACCTGGGTATTTCGCTGCTTTTCTTCCTGCCCGTTACGCGACCTGCCACTCAAAAGGCGCAGAATTATCTGGTGCCATTAGTCACCTGCTTCCGCTTCTTACCAATCGCATGCAGACAGTATATAATCACAGTGCAATGATACGCTTTTCAGAATACGAAAGTTTGTTACTTTATTCTAATTTTCTTTTTCTCCTATTTCTTTTTTTTTTTTATTCATTTGTTCGTAAAAATCAGACAAGAGACTTAACTCTTGACCTGCCTTAGAGGTATATTATTTCTTAAAGTTTATTCAGCGAAAATTTTTCTTCAATTTGAGTTTATTTTTGGGATGCCAAGTAATCCAAGTTGAAATTCTGGCCCGTTTACCATATCTTTTTTCGTTCCTAAATGATACCTGCATCGAAAAAATAAGGTATAAAAACTCTCGGCTAATGGTTATCCTTACCGCACTTTTTTAACCAGGACTAGAATACAGTATTTATTCCACCTCCAACCTGGTCAGATTTAACTCTATCTCTTTCATCACAGTCAACTGGAGCTGTAGAATACACCGACTGCATTTTAGCAGAGGAGGAAGAAGACCCCCGCCAAGTCGAGTATCCAGGATATGACATTAAACAATCTAGTGAGTCTTCAGCGCTAGAGTTTAGGGGGGGACATTGAGTACCCCTTCATTGCCATTACTACCTGGTCTACTCTGACCAGGAGTGGTAACACCTGATAGGGTTCTATATATGAGTCAAATAGAACGGCAATACTTGTAACCACTTCACTGTCTTCAAAAAAGGATTAAAATTGTACAGATTTATTAGCAATAATTGAAACCATTTAAATGTGTAGAAACAATAGCAATTCAAGAATGCAAACAAATCAGTTATGATTTATTTTAAAATGAAATTACCAACAAACTGTGTACAAATAAACGACTGATGTTAAATTGACTTATATAGCAATATTTGAAACTATTTAACTGCTCGCAAAAAATGAGCTCGGATTCGTTTAAAAATGTTATCAATAAAATGTGTTTACAAATCATATATATTTAATATATATGAATAAACAGGACTTGGCATTAAATAACCTATAAGGGTTGATATGCTAAAAACCCAAACCAAATCAAACCAAACAATCTCTTTTCAGATACTTATGCGTGGCCATAACAAAAGATGCTTGATCCCCTCGGCATTCTACATTTTGGGGTGCCTTAGACGCCAAGTGATAAACATTCCTATCAATACGATATTGCCAGGGTTTGGTTTGGTTGGGTTGGGTTGGGTTGGGTTTGATGGCATATCAACCGTTGTTGGTTATTTAATGCCAAATCCTCTTTATATATATATATTAAATATATATGATTTGGTTTGGTTGGCTTTTATGGCATATCAACTATTGTAGGTTATTTAATGCCAGATCCTCTTTATACATATATACTGAATGTATATGATTTGGTTTGGTTGGGTTTTATGGCATATCAACCATTGTAGGCTATTTAATGCCAAATCTTTTTTATACATATATATATATAAGATTTATACATGATTTGTAAACACATTTTGTAGATAACATTCTAAAACGAGTCCGTGCTCCTTTTTCCACATAGTTAAATGACCTCAAGTATTACTATATAACAGTCACAGTTTAACTTGTCATTTGTTTGCACACAAAATTTGTTCTATTTGACCCATAGATAGGACCCTATCAGGTACTACCACTCCGATCCAGAGTGAACCTGGGAGCATTGGCAGTGAAGGAGTACTCCACATAACACAAAGCTCCAAGGCTTGAGCCTTGCCATCAGATTTGTATTATATCATATCCAGGATACACGTTTGGTGGAAGTTTTACCCCTCTGTAAAGATAGATTCGGTGTATTCTGCAGCTCCAGCCGACTGGGCTGGCATTGCCAGCGGGGAAGACTCCCTGTGACCATGTGATCAACATAACACTCAGAAGTCCCCCGGAAATACAGGAGGGAGTAAACGAGGTTGGACTGAAAGGGTCATTGGTTGATAAGTTAAAGAAAACAAGGGCAGACATGCATTAAAAGTAACCAACCAACCAACCGTAATATTTTCAGAACAAGATTGAACAATGCAAAACGCAAGATGTTATTTCAAAAATAATAATTACAAGCACTGCAATATAATCTTAGTAATTAGTAGGTAGAGAGTTCGTTAATCTCCCGGGAGACCAGGTTCAATCCCAGGTCGCGTTATACCAAAGACTTAAAGAATGGTACTTGATACCTCCTTGCTTAACACTCAGCATTATAAGGTAAGTATCATGGGTAAAATGGAGCAATCCAATCCATGGAAAGGAGTAACGCCCTCCCCTACACCTCGGTATTGAAAAGCGAGCCTTTCAGGTCGCCCTCGACTACGTTCGCCACCTATATTATTTAATTTGGGGGTAATCGTAGTATAATTACTATTGTAGAAAATAGTCACTGCGAACCGAGTTCAAATGCTAGCTGAGGCTTTTGCATTTTCACATAGCACTAATACTCTTGGGAAAGGTAAGAATCCAACTAAGTTCCCTCAAGTTATGGCTGAATGGTTGGCCAGACTGGGCTCTTTAACCTTGATATGGCAACTAGTCAAAGAAAAGGAAAACTCTGAATGCAAGCATGTTGAAGCTCGCTAAAAATGACCTTGTGTCGCATCTACTCGAGCGGAGGAATTGGGAAATGCTTTCAATATAATCTTAGCTGTTGTATATCATCATCATCATCATGTCGTGCCGCCAACGCGGATATCCGAGACTCTCTCTCTCGCCACTTCTCCCTATCGTTCATCGCCACTGGCAGGTCTTTAGGGCTACATCCCGTATCCTCACAGAGCTGCTGTATGTATGTTCGAGCTGGTCGTCCTGCTTTTGAACGGCCATATGTGGGGGTCCATAGTAGTACATCACTTATGAGCTCGTCCCAGCTTTTCCAGCAGTGTCCTGCATGTCTGGTTTGTCTAACTTGGATAGTTTTCGTGATGGGAGGTAGGTGGCCGTATAGTTAGTGCTTTGTGGGGTGTTGCCTCCTGGACTTGTTCAATATTGCTTGCAGCATTCTTGTGTAATTGCCGTCTAGCTTTTTCTCCGTCCGTTTTGTTTGCGTCCAAGTAGTGCATCCATATAGCAGTATCGATACGATTGCAGCTTGGAAGAAACTGCGTTTACTTTTTTCGGTCAGGTCTAACTTCCATATGATCAATAGCTTATCGATAGTTGTCCATGCCTTCATTAGCCGCGTGTCGATGTCTTTTTCGGTTGATGAGACACTGCTTTCTTGGAAGGGGAACTTGTCTACCAGTTTCAAAGAGTTTCCGTCTAGTGCAGAAATGTTGCCTGTTTGATTAAAGCACATGTATTCAGTTTTGTGTGCATTGACATGGAGGCCAATGCCTGGGGCGGCTTGTTCTAAACTATACAGTAGTGTTTCGGCTTAGTTGGGTGTATTTGTCAGAATAGCTATGTTATCGGCGTAGTCGGCGTAGGTAATTGTTTTTGCGGGGTACCTTCTTCTTTTCTTTGTCAGCTCGAAGCCGTTTTATCGATTGTTGTATATGGGCGTTCATTTTGTGAAGACTTTTAAAAATTGAAAATGAAAAAATATCAAAGAACACTTAGAAAAAAGGATTATGTATTTTTTGTATCCAACTATATTGGTAAATAGAAGTGCTGACGGTGCTCTTTAACCTTGATATGGCAACTAGTCTACAACAAGGAATGCTCTGAATTTGAACCTGTTAAACTTCTCTTTAAAAACTGACCTTGTGTCACATCCTACTTTTGTGAAGGGATTCGCAAATACAATTATTCTGTTAAAGATGTGGACAGCTAGACAACTTAATCGGTAATTTTGTTTATAGTAGCGAAAGTTTATTTTTAGTTTCATGGCATATCAACCATTGTAGGTTATCTAATACCAAATCTGTTTTTATACATATAAACATTTCTATTTCAAACAATTCAATTTAGCATAAGTACATTTTTTTACACACAGTTAAATGTAAAACAGTTTTATTTGAAACATTTCAGTTTAGCATAAGTACATTTTTTTACACACAGTTAAATGTAAAAACAGTTTTATTTGAAACATTTCAGTTTAGCATAAGTACATTTTTATTTACACACAGTTAAATGTAAAAACAGTTTTATTTGAAACATTTCAGTTTAGCATAAGTACATTTTTATTTACACACAGTTAAATGTAAAAACAGTTTTATTTGAAACATTTCAGTTTAGCATAAGTACATTTTTATTTACACACAGTTAAATGTAAAAACAGTTTTATTTGAAACATTTCAGTTTAGCATAAGTACATTTTTATTTACACACAGTTAAATGTAAAAACAGTTTTATTTGAAACATTTCAGTTTAGCATAAGTACATTTTTATTTACACACAGTTAAATGTAAAAACAGTTTTATTTGAAACATTTCAGTTTAGCATAAGTACATTTTTATTTACACACAGTTAAATGTAAAAACAGTTTTATTTGAAACATTTCAGTTTAGCATAAGTACATTTTTATTTACACACAGTTAAATGTAAAAACAGTTTTATTTGAAACATTTCAGTTTAGCATAAGTACATTTTTATTTACACACAGTTAAATGTAAAAACAGTTTTATTTGAAACATTTCAGTTTAGCATAAGTACATTTTTATTTACACACAGTTAAATGTAAAAACAGTTTTATTTGAAACATTTCAGTTTAGCATAAGTACATTTTTATTTACACACAGTTAAATGTAAAAACAGTTTTATTTGAAACATTTCAGTTTAGCATAAGTACATTTTTATTTACACACAGTTAAATGTAAAAACAGTTTTATTTGAAACATTTCAGTTTAGCATAAGTACATTTTTATTTACACACAGTTAAATGTAAAAACAGTTTTATTTGAAACATTTCAGTTTAGCATAAGTACATTTTTATTTACACACAGTTAAATGTAAAAACAGTTTTATTTGAAACATTTCAGTTTAGCATAAGTACACAGTTTAGTTTTGTTTGACCCATAGGCGCTACCACTCCGGGCCAGAGTGGATCGGGGAGCGATGACAATAAAGGGTTACTTCGCATTCCCCAAAGCTCTAGCATTACTGGAGGGAGCCTTACCATCAGATTGTAAAGTATCATGTCCAGGACATTCATTGGAGGAGTCCTACTCCTCTGCAGAGAAGTAGTCGGTGTGTTCTCCAACCTAAGCCGTGAAAGTTTGTGTAGGACCAGTAAAGATTTTGGGATGAGCTAATGACAGAATATTAGTGTATATATGTGCCACACATTCTCACGGTTTTTCTTCCTCTTACAACGGTTACGCTACCCTATACTAGAAGACCCAGTCTGCCCTTCTACTTAACCGAAACTGGTGGGGAATTATAAAGGTACTATTTACCAACCCCTCCGCTCGGGCGGGATATGACACAAGGTCAATTTTTAAGCGGAGTTTAACAGGTTTGAATTCAGAGTTTTCCTTCTCCTAGACTAGTTGCCTCACCAAGGCTGAAGAACCTAGTCCGTCCTACTATTTACCCATAGCTGGAGGGAGAATAAGGGGGTTCATACCTTTCCCAAGGGTATTTGCCCGAAAGTGAACGTAATAGCGCGACTGGAGTACGAACTCGCGTACTACGATTCCGCAGTTCATCGCTTTAACCATTACACCACGAGGACACCCCTATAAAGGTACATGCCTTTCCTAAGGGGACTAGCACCAAGTAAAACACAAACAACCTCATCCGGGATTTCAATTTAACTCTCCTAGTCCACTTCCAGCGATGATAACTGTTATGCAATGAGCACCACTATATTTTGTCAGTAACACTAGCATAATTTTCTTCTGGAAGGAGTCCCCGTGGCATAGTGGCTAACGTGCAAGACTGTGACGTCGTAGTTAGCGAGTTCGAACTTCAGTCACGCTACTAGATTCACTTTCGGGCACTTCAGGTGGTGTAATGGTTAGCAAGCTAAACTATCAAACCTTCACCATTGAGTTCGAGTCTCACAGAGTGCCCCATTCATATGGCCGTGTGCCACATCTGAATAAAACGTTCAGTAAATTATTACAATATTTCCTTTCAGACTAATACCCTTGGGAAAGGTATGAACCCCCTAATCCTCCTAGATATGGGTTTAATAGCATCACAACTGTTCTTTATCGAAGATGGCTTTGGCGTTGAATAACCCACGAAATATTATATGCCATTAAAACAAAGAAACTAAACGAAAGCAGTTAGTCATAAACTAATTATGATTCTTTTGTTTCGTTTTTTTTTTAAATCATCCTTGTGGGTTGGGACAAAGTGAAATAACATGAAAGGTAGAAACAACTGTGTCAAATTTTTCATGAGGTCGAAGATTAATAATATTTACTAGAATGTTTGACATATCTTTTAGATGAAAGCAAAGCCGATATTTTAGGAATGGAATGTTTTAAATAAAAAATTAAAAAAAACATAAATAAACAGAATGTTTCTAATAAACAGTATTCTAAAGTGAACTTGATGACAAATGTATCGACAAGTGAGTTCATTATTCCCTCATTCACAGCTAACGAAGCTTTGCCACTGATTTTACCAGTACGAATTAGTAAAGTAATTTTACCAGTACAATAAGTAAAGTTGACGACCGTAGTCGAGAGTGACCCGAAGGCTCCCTTTTCATCAGTTACTACACCGAGGTGTAGGGAAGGATGCTACTCTTTTCCAGGGATTGCTCCACTTTACTCTTGATCCTTACCTTATAATGATGAGTGTTAAGCAAGGCGCCATCAAGTACCGTTTTTGAGTCTTTGGTATGACTCGACCTGGGATTGAACCCCGGTCTCCTGGACCATTGGCAAACACTCTAACCACTAGACCAATTTGTAATGTTATCTTTAGCTACACTCAAACGATTACTGGCTATTATATATTTAGAATTGTAGTCTTCTTCCTTGACGGTGACTTTATATATATATATATATATATATATATATATATATAACAGCCGCCAAGAAGATAATAACAATGAAAAATAAAATAATAAAATGAAAAAAAAAACAGGAAAAATGGATTGTACAATAGTAACTTCAGCTTTGCTAACAGATAATATTCCAGCAGTACAATATTATTTAAACATGTATCGCAAATGAAAGACGTAACGGCCAAATCTACCGTAAAAGATGTGATATTGTGGAAAAAATCCAGGGTTCTAAAAGAGGTAACTATTGTAATATAAAGGCCGAGGGATTTCGTTTTATATATCTTGCCTTTGGGTTTAGTTTGGCTGAGAACCTTTCGGCTCAGCACATGGGTTAGTTAGGTGCAAACTCGGGCGCAGGTGTTAACGCGCGCTTGGGGAGGATGTGTCGTTCACAGATGTCAAAATAAAAATCCCAGATAGGACATGGGGATGTGAATGACGTCATGCACCGGAAGCATGCGCGGAGGATTTTGGGGATTTTGAAAAAAGTCATTTGAGTTGAGAACTAAACACCGAACGAGAAGGGTCGACTTTCGGGACTCGTAGAGGCCAGACGAATTTGCGCGCTACAGGCACTGCACGAGATGGGGGGGGGCAGATGGAAAAGCCAGCATAGAAATATTGTGCCTCTCTCTCTCCTTATGTCAAAAAACCTTTAAACTCAAAGGTAATAAAAAGTTTCGTACCTGAACTAAGAAGTCGTAAGTGTTTTTCGTGTTTCGGGATTCCTATGTTCTATGTATATATGTTATGAACATTCTATGTACGTTTCACATATCTGTATCTGGTTATGGTACATTATAACAGCAGATTGTGTCTGGAAGAAAAATATGTCCTAGAACATGCTGAACACAAATTGCTAAACAAAAGACGCGAAATAATATCAAAGGGCAGGCAACTCTTGTTTCATTTACTGTTTGACGGGCCGGTGAGTGCAGATTTCAAAAACTAAATGTGCAGCTGTGAACAATGGACATCGGAAATGCCACGTGAATTACGTGGGTGGGACGCCGGAAGAAAGAATATACGGGCATCCAGAAAATATATAATGACAAGTTTTCAACCCCAGCGGTAAGTCAGAGACGACAGTTAGCTGTTTTTGTTACTGGCTCGGTGCGAAAAGAGGTTGAGAAACATGTCTTGTATCAGCCTCCTTGGTTGTAACACGAAGCAAGGCTCACTTGATATGTATCCCAACCAGGAGATATGGAGTCAATGTTAGCAGCTCCTGACCGTCTCTCTCTCCTTTCTCTCTCTCTCTCTCTCTCTCTCTCTCACACACACACACACACACACACACTAATACAGCCATTTCGCCAAGACTTTCGTAAATAAAGAAAAACCTTATATTTTTATAAACAAGATGTGGCCTCTTCACCCCCGATATACATTCCCAGCTGACCCTGTTCAGTCCTATGATTCATTCTCTTCTAATTTAAACAGTCAGAAAAAAAGTTCTCTTCTGTTTGAATGTCACGTTTCATCATCATAGCGTGCTGCCTGCACGGATCTCCCTGACCCTCTCTCGCCACCCGTCTCTTTCGTCCATCGCCCCCTGGAGGCCTTCCAGGCTATATCCTGTATCGGCACAGAGCTGTTGCATGGATGTTCTAGCTGGTCGTCCTGACTTTGCACGTCCATGTGATGGGGTCCACTGGAGTATATCGCTTATGAGTTCGTCCTTATATCTCCAGCAGTGTCCCGCATGTCTTGTTCGTCTAACTTGGATAGTTTTCGTGATGGGTGGTAGGTGGCCGTACAGCAGCTGTTTTGTGAGGTATTACCTCAAGGACTAGTTCAATATTGCGCGCGGTATTCTTGTGTAATTACCGTCAAGATTTTTCTCCATGCGTTTAATTAGCGTCCATGTAGGTCTTCCATATAGCAGTATCGACACGACCGTTGCTTGGAAAACACTGCGTTTTATTTTATCGGTCAGGTCTGACCTCCATATGACCGATAGTCTATCGATAGCTATCCATGCCTTTGCTAGTCGCGTGTTGATGTCTTTTTCGGTTGATGAGACGCTACTTTCTAGGTAGGTGAACTTGTCCACTAGTTTCAAAGGCACACCTTTTAGTGTGGAGATGTCACCTCTTTGATTAAAGAACATGCATTCCGTCTTATCTGCGTTTACATGAAGGCCAACCCGGCAGCTACTCGTTCTAGACTATATAGCTGGGTTTCGGCTTAGATGGGTGAATTTGCCAAAAGCGCTATGTCATTGGCGTTGTTCGCGTCCGTAATTGTTTGGACAGAGTATCTTCTGCTTCTTTCCTTTGCCTGAAACCGTTTTTTTTTTCATTAAATCAATAGACGTTCTAAACACGTAGTCGAGGTAGATGATAAAGAGGTATGGGGCTAATGTGTCTCCTTGTAGCACAGATGCTACAATGTCGAAGTAGTCTGTGTCTCCATCCGGAGAGCGGACTTTACTTTTGTGTTTTTATATAGCATCATAATGGCTGCGACGATTTCTCAGGGTAGGCTGTAGGCTAGAAGTATTCCCCCATCTTCCCTCTGTGTATGGAGTCAAAGGCCTTGGAGAAGTCGACAAATAATATTGTTACCTCAAGGTTTTCTTACACGTATAGAAATTTAAGAATGAAATAAAATAATAATAATAATAATAATAATAATACTTGCTGTCACTCAAACTCCAGTGAAAAACCATCAGCTAACACTGATGTGAAAAACTCTAAAGGAGTAAATAATAATAATAATAATTATTATTATTATTATTATAGAAAAAATATTAAGCCAAAAGCCGTCTTCTGGGCGAATGTTTTTGATTTTAGGAAAATCGAGTGACGCAGGAAAAACGTATTGATTATGCCATTAAATGGGATCTTTTTAAAAAGGTGACATCGTTCCATGATTGGAGAAAAAGTTTTTTACGGTTTACAATTTCAAAAGTCTAAAACAGTCTAATGTTATAATTGGTTGTTGAAATCTTTTAGCATCACCTTTACTAAGAAAGGAGATATTTTATAAAACTACAGACTGTAAAATTGTATTAAATAATATATACAGCAAGTTTTGCTTTTTATACGTTTATCTCTGTCGTGAATAAATGCAATTATAAGTTGAGTTTTGAAAGTTAAATGTGTGGTTGATTGAAATATAATGTGAAACTAAAGAATTAAAAATTTTAAATCCTTTTTATATTTGCATATTCTCTTATTTAAATTTCTGGAAGTTTCTCCTATCAATAGTTTGTTACATCCATGACAACATATTTTATATAGGCCAGCGTCGGAGACAGAATTTGTTTTTTAATGTCGAAACGCGTGTGTACATCAATATTTTGTAAATAATAAATAAATCTTCATCCACACCAAATATACATCTTTCTTTCGTTTATCATTTCTATATATGTATATATGATTCATTTCATTTCTCTCTTTCACTTATATATATATATATATATATATATTCAAAATTTCGGGTTCTTCGAATAGCTCACATAATCTGTTGATCGATCAAGTTAGCATGATTGTAGATTTTTAAAAAAAGAGAAAAAAAAACTTTTTTTAAATAAAGGATTAAAAAAAAATGAATGGTACAAGGAATGGGCAAAAATTAACGAAAAAGAAAGAAAGAAAGAAAGAAAGAAAGAAAGAAAGAAAGAAAGAAAGAAAGAAAGAATTTTGGGAAAAGGAAAAGATTGATTATTACACGAGAAATAGGAAGAAATAAATGAAATGAACAACCAAAAAAAGAAAAAACTCAAAGTTTTCAAAGAAAGAAAAAAAGAAAGCCTGAAAGAAAGCCTGAAAGAAAGAAAGAAAGAAAGAAAGAAAGAAATGATGTACAATGAAAATAGTTAATAATAGAATGAACGGAAGAATAGAAAAAGATGAAGAAAGTAAAGAAAAACTAAACAAAAGTATTGAACAAACAAAATAAACTACAAAAAAACCCAAGGCGCTTCCAATTAGGAGAAAGGAAAAGCAAAAGAAAAATATCAAAACGAGGTTTAAAACAAGCGAATTTAATATGAATTGATGGCTTTCACGGAAATATTTTTAAAACTTGTGCTAGAAGAAAGGGAATTTGTGCTCTCGTTGTCTTTTGTGAAATCGTCCTAAAAAGGACATGTCTTATGGAAGTTAAAGTAAATTATAAGCATTTTTTTCGTTCTGGCCCCATTTACCAAAGGTTATTTATAATGACTGTCATCTATGACCAAATTTTTACTTTTCTTTCCTCTTACATATCCTTCCTTTATTAATAACATTATCAAAATCTCACACCAATATCTGGTAGCTTTTGTTAGAGATAAAATGACAGCATTATTATTGACTCCTTTTCGAGTTTTTCACACAAGCGTTAGCCGATGGTTTTTCACAGGAGTTTATGACAACAAGTATCCTCAAGTCTCCAGGACTCTTCTCAGTATTCTGTTCGATTGCTATAATGCTGTAGTTTGGTTGGTCTCCACTCGTCCTCTTATTTCCAAATCTTCCTGTCCTTGTACCAATACTTTGGAGACTGTACCAAGAGCACTAATTATAATTAGTATCACTTTCATGTTCCCCAGAGTTTCCAATTCACTAAGAAGGTCCAGGAACTTACCTTTCTTTTTCTTTCCTTTCAATTTTACTTTGTAGACAGCCAGGACAGCAAAGTCCGCAATTCGGCAAGTTTTCTTTTCTTTTCTTTTCTTTTCTTTCTTTTTTTTTATACGTTATTACTAGGTTTGGTCGTCTGACCGAAATTAGGTGATCCGTGTGGATGTCAAAATCGCAGAGGAGTTTATGCGTCTCATTCTCCAGAACAGATTCTGGGTTGTACATATACCATTTGGTAGTATGGTCAATTTCTTGCACAATTCCCAGTTGATCACCTTTCCCACCCAGTCGTGTCTAGTCTTATACTCTTTCTGTGCTAGTTTGGTGCATTCGCTTATTATGTGATTGATTGTTTCGTGTCTGTCACCGCAAAACCTATATCTACTGTTTTGTTGCGTCTTATCTATTCCTGCTTTGATATGATTGGTCCTTATGGCGTCATTTGTGCTGCTATCAGAAGAGATTCTGTTTCTCTCTTAAGGTTTCCCTTTTTTAGCCACGTCCACGTCTTCTCGTGTGAGATTCGCTTATTAGTTGCTTAAAATGTCCATACAGTCATTATTATTACAATTAGTATCAAACATCCTAAGTAGTTTCTACTGATATTGTTGTTACTGGCAGCTGTAATTAGTCCTTTTTTTGTATGAGTGTGATGTAAAGGGTATCTACGCGGAATAAGAGATCAAGAAGCGTAGTTCTAATTACAGCCGGGGCTTTTTTCGTTCTTCTCGTTCAAATGCTCTTGAAAAAAGCATTAATCCGTTAACTTTCCGACTGCAATTTGTGGACAAAATAGTTGGGTGGACAAGACTCTCTAGCCTTGGTGGGCAACCAGTCTGGAAGAAGAACAGTGAAATTAAAGACTGGGAGCTAAAGTTACCACGGAAATCCAACTTTAACATTAAACTCGTACTGACAACTTCAGCGACAACACTAAAGCCAAACTGTATCGGCCCTTGCCCCTTTTTTGAATAACATTGGTCTCGTATGGAAGGAAGACTAGTTGCATGAATAACTAACGGTCAATGCTGTTATTCAGGCACTGATCCATGGTCCCACGAGACGAACGAATGTCATAGATTTACCCATGATGGATTACTATCGTTAGTATTCGTTTATCCGTGCTATCAAAAAAGACGACAATCTTTAATCAAATTTTCAGTTTTCTAATTTATGTCCAATATTTTCCGAATATTCAGTTAAACTAAAGACAAAATAAAGCAAACATAAATATTATTACTTTATCTTCTTCAACTCCTCTAAATAGAAACGATTATAATTCAAATTAATTAACAGCTGGCACCCATATTACATATGAATTATATTAGTTGGCCATTATTAAAAATAAAGGACAAAGAATCCCTTTTATTTTCCCTTTGAACTCGAGCAGTGAGTACTGTGTACAGCTGTCTAGAAGTACATATATCCGGGCGACCTGTATTCTGATCGAGGATTCCTCATGTCTATATTGCAATTGCCTAGACACAATACAATCAATCCAATGTGCCTTTTCGTCCGAGCAATAGCCTAGCGCGTTCAACCGTTTTTTGTTTGTTTGTTTGTTTTTTTGTGTTTCTGCGCAGAATGCATATATTCCAAGCAGAGAATCAATCTGTATTTCTCAATAGCACTTACCAAGCAACAACACAAAAAGTTCGATTATCAAATAGCAGATTACGGAGGTGCCCGTGGTGTAATGGTTATCGTCGCAGGATATGGACACGGCGACACGAGTTCAAATCCTGGACCTGACTGATTGCATTTCACATAGCACTAATACCCTTGGGAAAGGTATGAATCCAATTATTCTCCCTCCAGCTATGGGTAAATAATGGGGCAGACTAGGTTCTTCAGCTTGGTGAGGCAACTAGTCTAGGAGAAGGAAAACTCTGAATTCAAACCTGTTAAACTCCGCTTAAAAATATTGACCTTGTGTCATATCCTGCCCGAGCGGAGGGGTTGGTAAATATGAATATGATCAAATAGCAGATTACAACATTTTAGATTTTCTGCTACTTTTGAATCAGAAACCCCAGAATACAGACCCATAAGCGTAAATGGAACTTCATGCTTCTAAGGATAAAGTAAAGTAAAAGTAAAGTTGTCTCCCTTAGTCGGGGGCGACCCGAAGGTTCCCTTTTCAGTAGCTACTACACCGAGGTGTAGGGAAGAGCGTTATTCCTTTACTTGGATTGCTCCACTTTACTCTTGATACGTACCTTATAATGCTGAGTGTTAAACAAGGAGATATCAAGTACCATTTTTGAGTCTTTTGTATGACTCGACCTGGAACTGAACCCCGGTGTCCCGGACCATTGGCAAAAGCTAAGGACAATTATTCGAATTTAGATGGCGTTATATTTGTCTTTATTGTTTTAGAGTTGCTACTTTGTTTACACCGAGTGTGGCATACGGAAGACTGCTTTGGGTTCGTTCGGACATCTCCGATACCCTCGAAAATCCATTTAACTGGTAAAAAGAGAATGAAGTTCAATATTTCCGTTTCTAACATCTAGGATAATTATTATAACTAGCAGATACATATTAGATACGGATTGTAAAATGAATATGATCAAAAAGGGAAGATTTGCAGTTATTAAGATGGATATGATTAAAAAACCAAAGACTTGCGGTCACTTTTACAATTATTCGTATTCACAGGATGTTATTGTTTTTATCACTTACTTACAAAGGGTTACTGTTTTATTTACACAGAGCATAACGTGCGAAAGACAGTTTCTGATGAGACCTCTTTTTCTGGAAAGTATAAGAGTCAGCGGCATAAAACCAAAGCTTCCTCTAGCCTCCAGAAATTCTACAGCTGCTGTGGCAAAACTTGTCTGCTTTATACGAGAGCCAGTCGGTAATTTTGTGAACTGAGGTAAAAGGACATGCCACTTTTATTCACTTGCAGTTCAACCGTTTTAAACCGTTTTATGCCTTGTATGAAGTCCCATACAATTGGATTTAGTCATAGATAACTTCCTTTTCAGTAAAATATGACTTCTTTAGGAATTAAATTCAATCAATAAGATATTCGCCATTATTTTGAATAAGTTTTACCGTTTATCGAGTTGCTTGTTAATTCTTCCCTTGTAAAATTCAGCTGGTTTCCAGCTCAAGAAGTTTTCCTCAAACATTTT
The DNA here is from genome assembly GCA_963585895.1 of Sepioteuthis lessoniana. Lineage (NCBI taxonomy): Eukaryota > Metazoa > Mollusca > Cephalopoda > Myopsida > Loliginidae > Sepioteuthis > Sepioteuthis lessoniana. Next base: position 84,198,044 of record OY757917.1, on the reverse strand, counting down.
CACCTGATTTTCTTGAGAAACATTTTCATTTATAGCATTATGTAGAAAATTAAAAAGTTGGACATCTCTTTGCGCAAGGCTTCGTTAATATAGAGGATGGGGTAGAACTAACCAGTCTAAACCCATTATTTTTTCCTGTGTGATTCTTCCTGAATGTGACCTTGTTTTATCTTTGAGAAACACAATATTTCTTCTATTGACAAGTGCCGGACGATTTCTAAGATTTCCATCTACCCGTTGCAGCAGTTGAGAATATGTTAGCATTGTGTGTTTGATTGTGATTTTAAAAATCGGATTGCCCCGTCGGCTGGGGCAGTAGAATAGAACGACTGCACCTCTACAGAGTAGTTAGACCCCTCCAATGAGTGTCCTAGATATGACACTAAACAATCTGATGGTGAGGTTCCAGTGATGCTAGAGCTTTGGGGAATGCGGAGCGCCTCTTTATCGCTATGGCTCCCAGGTCCACTCTGACCTGGAGTGGTAGCACATGATATCTATGGGTTAAATGGAACTAAACTGCGCACAAATGCTAAACTGAATTGTCTGAAATAGGACTGTTTTCGATATTGAAACTGTACTTACGCTAAAGAGAATTGTTTGAATTAGAACTGTTTGACTAAACTGAATAGCTTGAAATAGAAATGTTTTTAACAATTAAACTGTGTACTCATGCTAGACTGAATTGTTTGAAATAGAACTGATTATTTGTATAAAAATGGATTTGGCATTAAATAATCTACAAGCATTTGGCATTAAATAATCTAATCTACAATCTATGCCATAAAACCCAAACAACCAACCAACTAAAAAATCAGAATAAATAATACTGCGGTCATCCCACTATACACTCAGTATTACCTTCCTTCTATGAAGCTCCATCTTTCAGGTAGAAAATGGATTAAACTATGATGCACACGCTTTCACGACTAAAATTAGAATGACTGAGGAACGCATTGATCTAGCTGCTGGTTGGCGATGGCGTCAATGACAACACAGCATACTACTAAGACTCTTGGGTCTAGTTCAAGGTATGAGCAACCATACGAGCCGGACTCACGTTACATCTTGCGAGTTCAAGACCAGCAGGGTTATCTGGCTCAGATAACACCTAGTGAACCTATACCCTACCTTTTGCGTTGAACATTGTTATAAAAGACTTATTTGTTGTCATTTGTTAAGATATTCTTTCTCTTCAATGAAAACTCGTCACTATGCATATACAATCTTCGGTTTGGTTTGGTTGGTTTGTTTAATGGCATATCAACTTTTATGGGTTATTTAATGCCAAAGCCATTCTCCAAGAAGAACAGTAATGGTACTATTTTACCCATAGCTGGGAGAATAAGAGGGTTCATACCTTTTCCAATGGTATTTGCCCGAATGTGAACGTAATAGCGCGACTGGAGTACGAACTCGCCTACTATGATTCCGCAGTCCATCGCTTTAACCTTTACACCACGAGGACACCCCGATACAATCTTCCTTATTCTCACACTAGGAGTACGAGAAAGACAAATGCCTAGCTTGCTCATTTTTCCCTCTTTTTCAACTGCCGGCAGATTGTAGATTCGGATATGTTGAGGTCAAGTGCTAATTTTTGCACGGATTGTAATCACTAATTCTCTTAAAGTATCTTCATTGAAATTCGACGAGCGTCCTACTCCTGGTTTATCTTTCAATGGCTTATCGCCAGAACGAAAATTTGAAAACCAGTTTCGGACTCAGCTGTCTGTAACTCGAGAAAATGTTTTTAGCTGTTTCTGTAACATTTTTGTAATTCGTAAACTCCCACATTACATGCAGAATATGCACTTTCAGTTCATCAATTTCAAGAGAGTGAGATCATGGATTAAATCAGGATGCACACCCTTTCACTACTGAAATTAGAATGACCGATGAAGGAACTCTTTAATCAGGTAATTTCCGGTAATGTTTAAAACATTGGAAGTATAAAATACGCAGTTACAATTCGCTTTATAAAAACAAAAATTAGTTATGATTCAACCTAAAAAAAATTTTCTTACAGAAAACTGATTCTCAGAAAGTCAACAATTCTTGAGAAAATTGCCAAAATTGCCCACTAAGCAGTTATTTGATACCTCATTATCAAAGGGTTATTCTCTGAAAAAATCCACTAGGATATAGTGATTATAATAAGGGACAATTCTCCTTCCAATAGCATGGTTAAGAAATGTATAGCTGAATTCTGACGAGATAGGTAAAGCTTGAAAAATAACTCCAGGGAAGAAAAGCTTGAAAGATGACCCCTGTGAAGAAAAGCTTGAAATATAACCCCCGTGAAGAAAAGCTTGAAATATAACCCCTGTGAAGAAAATCTTGAAATATAACCCCTGTGAAGAAAAGCTTGAAATATAACCCCTGTGAAGAAAAGGTTGTAAGGTGACCCCTGGGAAGAAAAGCTTGAAATATAACCCCTGTGAAGAAAAGCTTGAAATATAACCCCCGTGAAGAAAAGTTGTAACCCCTGGGAAAAAAACTTGAAAAGTTGTAACCCCTGGGAAAAAAACTTGAAAAGTTGTAACCCCTGGGAAAAAAACTTGAAATTTAACCCCCGTGAAGAAAAGCTTGAAATATAACCCCTGTGAAGAAAAGCTTGAAATTTAACCCCTGTGAAGAAAAGCTTGAAATATAACCCCAGTGAAAAAGGGCTTTCCACAGTTAGAACACATTCATGGTAGGATAAATGCAGATTGATGAATAACTGAGTATTAAATTGTCAGAGTTGGCTATCTCAAAGAACCGTCAATTATCAATAAACATCGCGAAATAGTCCCAAATTCTTCAATTTGATCAGAAAAGACTCCGATACACCATGTCAAGCGACAATCTTGGGGTTTTTAACGTTGATCCAGGGGGATTTCTTCGGCTATTTCCCATCATGAATGAAACACAAGTTCACTATTTTAAACGAAAAACAAAAAAGCAGTCAAAATAATAGGTGTATTCAGGATGTCAAGCTCCCATGAAAGTCAAGTCTGCCAAAACTGATGATGGCTTCTTTTTTTTTTTTTTTTTTCAGAGATGCAGGATTACCAGCTCGTGGATTACCTGGCAATGGATCAAATTGTCATCGATGCCTATAATGCTAATCTCTTTAGGCAGTCGCGGGTGAAAATAAGAAAAGATCAATATGGAAAGCCTCTACCAATATAGAGCTCCAGCTCACAAATCAACTGTGAACCTTGCTGCTATTCAAGATGGTGGAACTGAATACCCACCTGATGTAACCCCATTGTACATGCACCCGTTTTCTGAATTTAAAATGAGGTCAGCGGTCGCCATTTTGCAAGTCACAATGACGTCATTGATGCTGTGAACTCTGTTTAGAGAACCAAGGTGTTACCTTCTACAAAGCAGAAATCCAGAAGCTCCAGAACCGCTTGATTAAGTGGGTAAAATTAAAGTTGAAACTATGAAAATTAAATATGAATTAAAGTTGAAACTGAATTAAAGTTGAATTAAAGTTGAAACTGAAAAATAAATGAAATGTTTTCTGAAAAGAAATCTGGGGGTATTCTCCGAAGCGGAGTGGTTAACGTGCTGGACTCTGATATCGTAGTAAGCGAGTTTGAACAAGAGTGGGGCTTTCAGGTTCACTTTCGGCTTAATACCCATGGAAAGTTATAAATCCCATTATCCCCTCAGTTATAAGTTAAATAGTACCACTACAGTTCTTCGAGAAAGGTGGCTTTGGCATCTAGTAACCCACAAAGGTTGTTATGCCATTAAATAAAGAAACCAAGCCAAAAAAAATAAATCGTCGTCGGACCACGAACTTATCAACAACCCCTCGTTATGTAGCAATACCGATCAGTCACACCTCCAGTCTCGATTACCCAAGTTATGTTTGTTTTTGATAAAAAAAAAAAAAAAAATATTAAAAAAAAAGACGTCGGCCGCCAGTTTTGGTCGAAAATGTAGAAGCCACGGGCCAGGTTGATAAAAAAAAAAACGAACCCGAAAATAAACGCATAATGCTGTCCCTATTGAAAATTCCTCTTATAATAATCCTGGGGGTGATGTGCCTAGTTACGGGTTGATCCTCAACCTAGCACAGACCCTTAGCTAGGCCAGGTATCCCTCTCTTTCTGTGTCTAGCAGCCAGCTGCTCTCTGTTGATTTTTCCTCAGACTGCTAGAGGACCCAGATTAACCTGGCAGCCCTTTTTTTCTGAGTCAAACGGTCAACTGTTCACGGCAACTCTCGAACAATTACTAAACCCGAACTACCTCTTTGGATATATGAGATTTTGACTCCCAGAGAAAAAACTGCCTTTCCTACTTCGACCACTCAGTACGAAAAGACATTTTAAAAATCGAGATTCCAATCAGCCGAGCTCTAACCAGCGGCGAAAACTTCAGTCCATTATTGGCATAAAAATAACTACTTCATTCCCATCGAGAAATTATTCTCTTTTTATTTTTTTGTCTTTTAAAATTCACCAATATCCCTAACTTGTTTGGCTACCTCTATAATGTAACTTCTATTGGAGGTGCCCGTGGTGTAATGGTTATCGTCGTAGGAAATGGACACGGCGACACGAGTTCAAATCCATTATGCGAGACTGATTGCATTTCACATAGCACTAATACCCTTGGGAAAGGTATGAATCCAATTTATTCTCCATCCAGGTAAGGGTAAATAGTAGGACAGACTGGGTTCTTCAGCCTTGGTAAGGCAACTTGTCTAGGAGAAGGAATACTCTGAATTCAAACCTGTTAAACTCCGCTTAAAATTGACCTTGTGTCATATCCTGCCCGAGCGAAGGGGTTGGTAAATATGATAATGTAACTTCTATTAGGTTTTTGAGTTGCACTGATTAAATACAATACACATATATTTATGTACAGACAGACAGACAGACACGCTTCGCCAATACATCTCAGGGCACCTCTGGTGGTGTAATGGTTAGCAAGCTAGATTAACAAACCTACACGAGTGAGTTCGAGTCTCATTGGGTGCCCCATTCATTCGGCCTTGTGCCAAATCGAAGCAAATAGCTTCGTAAATTACTACGCCAATACATCCCGACGAATATTCTCACAGCCGTGAGCCATTATCAAACCTAAATATCTGTATCTAGAGACAGAAGAACTTAGTGTCACAGTAAGCCCAGTTAATCATCCCTGGGCATGCAAGAGACACCCTCATCATCCCCGCTTTAATTCTTCGTTCACCAAACAAAACGCTCTATCTGTCTGTCTGTCTGTCTGTCTGTCTCTCTCTCTCTCTCTCTTTCAAGACACGCGCAAGCATATTTACAATCTCTTCTCTCTCTCTCTCTCTCTATCTCTCTCTCAACACATATGCACACTCATTTACTCTCTCTCTCTCTCTCTCTCTCTCAACACACATATATTTACTCTCTCTCTCTCTCTCTCTCAACACATGCGCATGCATATTTACTATCTCTTCTCCCTCTCTCTCCCTCTCCCTCTCTCTAAACGCATATGCACACACATTTACTATCTCTCTCTCTTTCTCAATACACTTATATTTACTCTCTCTCTCTCTCTCTCTCTCTTTCTCTCTCTCTCTATCTCTCTCTCTCTTTCTCTCTCTCTGTCTCGCCAGTCGGCTGGGGCTTTAGAATACACCAACTGCATCTCTGCAGAGGGGTAGGCTCCCCCGACCTTTTATGACACTAAACACTCTAAAGGTGAGGCTCCAGAGACATCATTCCCACGTCCACTCTGACCCAGAAAGGTAGCACCTGATAGAGTTCTATCTATGGGTCAAACAGAACTGTTTGACATTTAAACGGAGTGCAAACAAATGACTTAGGCTAAACTGAATTGTTGGAAATAGAACTGTTTCATTATTTAACCGTGTGTAAACAAATGTTTAATTGAATTGTTAGTGATCATATTTAACAACCCCTCCGCTCGGGCAGGATATGACACAAGGTCAATTTTTTAAGCGAAGTTTAACAGGTTTGAATTCAGAGTTTTCCTTCTCCTAGACTAGTTGCCTAACCAAGGCTGAAGAACCTAGTCTGCCCTACTATTTACCCATAGCTGGAGGGAGAATAATTGGATTCATACCTTTCCCAAGGGTATTAGTGCTATGTGAAATGCAATTAGTCTCGGCCAAGATTTGAACTCGTGTCGCCGTGTCCATTTCCTAGGACGGTAACCATTACACTACGGGCAGTTAGGGATAGATAGCAATACTTGGAACAATTTTACTGTGTGCAAACGATTGAGTAATATTAAATAGAAGAATTAGTGTTAAATAGAAATACTTGTAACCACCCCTCTGTCTGCAAACAAATTATTAATATTGAACAGAAGAATTAATTTTAAATAGCAACACTTGTAACCACTTCTCTGTCGGCAAATAAATGATTAATATGGAATTGAAGAATTAGTGTTAAATAGCAATACTTGTAAACACTTCTATGTCTGCAAACAAATGATTAATATTGAATAGAATGGTTAGTGTTAGATAGCAATAATTGAAACTATATTACTGTGTAGAAGCAATAAAAATACAAGTGTACAAGCAAATTATTTCGAACTCATTTAAAAAGGAAATTACCAATAAAGTAATCACTTACATATCATGTGTATCAATTTCAATGTGTGCAGAAAATGACTGATGTTAAATTGTTATTGTTACATAGCAATACTTGAAACCATTTAACTGTGTGCAAAAAGATGAGCTCGGATTCATATAAAAATGTTATCAACAAAATGTGTTTACAAATCATATATATTTTATATATCTATAAACAGGATTTAGGATTAAATTATCAACAATAGGTGATCTAAAATAAAAACCAAACCAAACATATATTCAATACATATATATTTATAAACAGGATTTGGCATTAATTTACCTGCAAAGGTTGATATGCCATAAATAACAACTATTTCAACTCTGAGTAAATAAAACTTTTGGTGTTGGATAGAATGCTTGAAACCATTTAACAGTGTGCAAACAAATGATCTCTTGCTTGTTTAAAATGTTACTTACAAACTATTCACTGACAAATCATATATAACAAATATTTATGCATAAAGAAGTCTGTGGTATTAAATAACCAACGTGTTCATATGCCATAAAACCAAACCAAACCAAGCCAAACTCTATCTATGTGTGTGTGTGTGTGTGTGTGTGTGTGTGTGTGTGTGTGTGTGTGTGTGTGTGTGTGTGTGAATAGACTTGCAAAATTACGCTGTGCATGACCGGACTAAAATGATCTTAGAAATACCAGTGAAAGAGATAGAAAGGAGGAAGAAAGAAGTAAGCTAAGAATTAAAAAAATGTGTCCTTATTTGTAGTTGAAAGATTTTACCTATTCATTCAAGTGAAAATTATTCTTTTATTTTATGATTTTTTTAAATCTTACATTTAAAATTTCGTATAAAAATATAAAACCCTGTACTGGTGAAAAGTCTAAAACACTTTTATGGTCCGGAGATGTAGCACCAGATATTTAATTGAATTGTTTGAAATAGAACTGTCTAATCATTTATAAGTGTGTATCTACAAAATAAGTTTACAAATCATATATCTAATAAATATATAAAAACAGGATTTGGCATTAAATAACCAACTATGGTTGATATGCCATAAAACTAAACCAAACCTCATTTTTTATAATTGCTCCTGAATAATTTTTCAGTAAAAATTTTCGAAAAATCAGCATAGTTTTAATTCAAATTTTTATTTACCCTCAAAAAATTTAAGGATAAGAAATTTCAAAATTCACGTGTTAAGATATTCTTTAACTTTTAGGATTTTTTTTTTTTTTTTTTTTTTTTTTGACATTTAAAATATTTTAAAAAATGTAACCCGACACTCGTGAGTGGTTGGAAATATTACAATTTTATTTTCTGAAGGACTATTTTTTTAAAAAACCAGACTTATTTGAATTCAATTCTTAATAAAAAAATTTAAAAAAATGTAACAACTAAAAGAAGCCAAGAAATCAAAAATTTTAGGAAATTTCCAAAGAAAAGTATTCGTTTATTCTATAAATAGATTACTTCTTTTTAAAAAAAATTAGATTTTGTGTTTCACTGATTAAAAATTTATATATTTAGTTCTAAGAAATATGAAAAGTATTTGTTTAAAATATCACTTTTTGAATCATCGATAAACAATACTTTCAAGGTGATTTTTGTTTTATGTTTTAGTTTTTGTTTTTGTTTTTTATCCACTAAAAATTTAACATTGATACAATTAAAAAAGACAGCTAAGAAATAAAAATGTCTTTACAATAAAAAGACGTTCGGAAATCAAAATGTAAGAATTTTATATTACAATTTCTTTTCTTTTCTTTTTTTTTTTTTTTTTTTCTTTAAAAAAAAACGTATCCTTTGGTTTGAAACATTTTCATGATTTTTATTCTGTTTTTGTTTTTTTAGGTGTTCGCCAATGGCCCGGGAGACCTGGGTTCAATCCCAGGTTGAGTCATACCACAGACTCAAAAAATGGTAATTGATGCCTCCTTGCTTAACACAGCATTATAAGGTAAGGATCAAGGGTGAAGTGGGTCAATCCTGGGAAAGGAGTAGCGCCCTCAGTGTAATAGCTATCGAAAAGGGAGCCTTCGAGTCACCCTCGACTACGGTCGCCAACATTACTTTTTACTTAGTTCTCTAAAATATTAAGAAATTCTTTTTTTTTTCAAATGCTAAATTATAAAACAACAATTTTTGAAAAAAGCATTAAATTCAAATATTACTCATATAATTAGTATAATTTTTAAATATGGTGGATATTGAGAAGAACTGAAGGGTTGTATGTAGTTTTTGTACTTATTGATAAATAACTGTGTCGATTTCCACAATTCGATTGATTTTTAATTATTGAATTATATCATTTAATCTGTAAAAATCAAAAACTTAATTTTGAACTTTTCCTTATAATAAAAATGTTTAAGTATAGGAAGGATTTTAATGCTCTTTTCAACGTTATATCTCGATACGTAAAAACCAAAACAGAATCGACATCTTTCGGGCGGGGTTCAGTCCCAGGTTGAGTCATACCAAAGACTAAAGAATGGTACTTGATGCCGCCTTGCTTAGCACTCAGCATTATAAGGTGAAGATCAAGGGTAAAGTGAAGCAATCCAGGGAATGGAGTAGCGCCTTCCCCTACACCTCGGTATAGTAGCTATTGAAAAGAGAACCTTCGGATCACCCTCGACAAAGGTCACCAACTTTACTTACTTATATATATATATATATATACATATATATATATATATATACTTACTTATATATATATAAATATATATATATATATAGCAGTTAGTTGCTGGACTATGGGATCATCAAACCAATATATATATATATATATATATTAAAACAGTATATTGTTGTCACTATCTCACTGACTGGGTAAACCAAATGGGGTATAATTTGGAGAGTGCTCAATATTTGTGCCAGAACAATTATATGATATAATAATAGATAAATATATACTAGTTTTTATATATCCGTGCTATTAAATATATATAGAAACTAATATATATTCATCATTATATATATATATATATATATATAAATATATATATATATATATATATATATATATATATATATATATATATATATATATATATATTGGTCTGATGATCCTCTTGTCGAGAAACTGACAGTTATGAGGTAGTATTGACTCTGTGTCTATGTTATCCTTCACACACACACACACACACACACACACATATATATATATATATATATATATACGTGTGCTTGTGTATACGAGTGTGTCTATGCGAGTGTGCGAGCGCAAAGTTGCTTAACGGTTAGCAACACGAAAAATCTAATCGGTAAGTGAGTTCAGATTACGGCTGAGGTAGTACGTGTTCACTTTGCAAAGGCGTTAATTCACCTTACCAGGTATATCAAGTCAGAGATAATTCTTTGTTCTTGGTGCTGAGTTACAATACTTTTTTTAAGTTTGAAATCAAAACATTATTAAAGACTTGTATTCAAAGATTGATTAATGATCTAGTGACCACAAATCAATATTCGGTCTATACATGTAATCGACTTATACACGATAGTATACGGTGATGATAATGGTTTATTGCTGCTTATAGGTGGGTCCGAACAGAACCTACTAGGAGCGATGGACGATAGGGACGGGTGGAGAGAGAGAGAGAGAGAGAGAGTCAGGGAAATCTGCGCTAGCAAAGTGACTTGATGATGATGATGATGATGAGTGTATAAAAGAATAGTCAATAAAAATGATTATTCTGAAGGGAAAGAGATGGTAATTGCGGTGGTGGTGGGTTTTGTAGTAGTAGTAGTAATAGTAATAGTACATATATACTCAAACTCTCCGCCAAAGGCAGGATGTGACACAAGGTCAAGTTTTAGCGGAATAAAGCTGAGTTTCCTTCTCCTAGACTGGTTGCTGAACCAAAGCTTAAGATGCCTGTCTACCCATAGTTAGGAGTAAAAGAAATGGATTCATGCCTTTCTCATAGGCATTAGTACGAAGGGAAATGTCAACAGCCTCGTCCAAAACTTGAACTCAGATCGCTGATACCCTTCTTTATTTAATGGCATATCAACCTTTGTGGGTTATTCTATTCAAAGGCCGTCCTTGTAGAATAACAGCAGTGATACTATTTAACCCATAGCTGGGAGGATAAGGGTATAGTAGTAGTAGTAGTAGTAGTAGTAGTAGTAGTAAAAAGTAAAGTTGGCGAACGTAGTCGAGGGCGACTCGAAGGCGTCCTTTTCAATAGCTACTACACCAAAGTGTAGGGGAGGGCACTACTCTTTTCCCTGGATAGTTCCACTTTACCCTTGATACGTGCCTCATAATGCTGAATAAAGCAAGGAGGCATTAAGTACCATTTTTTTTAGTCTTTGGTATGACTCGACTTGGGATTGAACCCCGGTCTCCCAGGCCATTGCTGAACGAATAATGATATGATTAAATGATAAAAATAATAGAACTGTCTTCCATATCGAGTTTCGTCGTTCATCAACGTAACAAGAGAGATAATCAATGATTCTTTTTTTTAATTTTAATTTCTTCTTCGGCGTTTTTATATATTTCCTTTTCTTTTATATTTTCCTTTTTTCTTTCTTTCTTTCCTTTTCCTTTGTTAACCTCCTTCCTTCTTTCCTTTCTTCCTTTCTTCTTTTTCTGTCAATTTTTTTTTTTATTTTTTTTTTTTATCTTCTTGTTTTCAATAAATCGCTGCTTCCTCCGTTCTTCGCAGATTTTCAGTGAAGACCAAAAAGTACTCATTCACTCCCTATATTACATTCTTTCCTTTTAGCAACGCGCCCATCCTCTTCACTTTTTCCTCGACCCCCGTCCTCTTAACTCACCGCTGCCACGAAGCTAACATTAAACTCCGTTGTCGTTGCCGCCCCCACCATTTTCACTCTTTATCTTTCTGCTGTTTCGCCCTCTCGTGTCGCTTCTTTCTTTTCTTTCTTCATCAAATAAAACCATTGTCTTTGTTAATACTGCATTGACAGCACGAAACAGGAACCAGTATTGTGTTTCACGCATTAATAATCGAGGACGCGCCGTTAGCTTGCCGCCGATTTAATAGCCGTGCCGTCGACTACACCGGAAGCAGGTGTCTAATGGGGAGATAATACACTGTAACTTCCGGAAGCTATGTGCAATAGAAAAACGAACCGAATTCAAGATCAATGATTGACCTAGCCATATTTTATTTATTCATTTTTCATTTTTATTTCTTTTATTTTCTTTTTCTTATTCTATTTTTAATGTTATCATCGCATTTTTTCTACGACTAACGTGATTAAATATTCAGTTTTTCCCGTCATAGAGTTAGTAAACGTTAGTGAACAGACTTCAATTAGGTCGCAAAGTTCCCAGCATGCCTGTTTCTCCATTTAGAACAGCTTATCTCTACTCTTTGACTGCCCTGTCGGCTGGGGCTGTAGAATACACCGACAACACCGCTACAGAGGGGTAAGACACCCCCTAAAGAGTGTCCTAGATATGACACTAAAAATTTGATAGTGAGGTTCAAGTAATGCTGAAGCTTTGGGGAATGCGGAGTACCCCTTCATTGCTATCGTTCCCACATCCACTCTGGCCCAGAGTTGTAGCACCTGATAGGGTCCTATCTATGGGTTAGATAGAACTAAATTGTGTCCTTAGACTAAACTGATTTGTTTGAAATGGAACTTTTTTTGACATTGAAACTGTACTTACGCTAAACTGAATTGTTTAATATAGAACTGTTTTGACATTAAACTGTGTGTAAACAAAATCTATACCTAAAGTAAACTGAATTGTTTGAATTAAAACGTTTTGACTAAACTGAATAGTTTGTAAGAGGAATGTTTTTGATAAACTGTACATATGCTAAACTGAATTGTTTGAAAAAGAACTGTTTATTGTAGAAAAATTGATTTGGCATTAAATATTCTACAATGGTTGATATGCCATAAAACAATTTAGTCAACAATTTAGTCTTTGAAATTTATATAATAAACTGGCTTCTTCTGCGGTACTGTGTGTTTTCGTGGTGTAATGGTTAAAGCGATGGACTGCGGAATCGTAGTAAACGAGTTCGTACCCCAGTCGCGATATTACGTTCACTTTCGGACAAATACCCTTAGGAAAGGTATGGACCCCCTTTATCCTCCCAGCTATGGGTTAAATAGTACCACTACTGTTCTTCTCGAAGGATGGCTTTGGCATTAAAATAACCTACAAAGGTTGATATGCCATTAAACAAAGAAACCAAACCAAACCAAACCTCTTCTGCATTACCAAACTAATCACAAAAGCAATGATAAAACGAGTTTAGGCCTAATTCAAGCAGCATATTTACGTCTAAATGGCAGTCCGTGCTATCACGGGTGTAATTCTAAGTTTATATACGAGGGACGCTCCGAAACTAAAACTTTCAATTCATTCCCACAGAAAATACAACAGATACATGGATCGCAATTTTAACATAGGATAGAGCGCATTTTCAGCAACAAAATACAATTATCCCACATAGTCACTACCACTGCCTATATATTTTGTGCTGCGTGCAGCGCTTGTACAATGCCCGCTTGAAAAGTATTACCGCCTAATCTATTACTTTGTCCCAAAACGTCAAATGTTAATGTTGATAGTATGGTAGAAGAGATTAAACTTTCCCACCAATAATTCTTAGAGAATTTTTTATCTTTTGTTTGATTTGTTTTGTTTAATAGAACGGTTTCAAGCTAGCAAAGAAAAGAAACAGAAGATACTCGGCATAAACAATTACAGACGCTGACTACGTTTGGTTTGGTTTGGTGGGTTTAATGGCATATCAACCTTTGTAGGTTATTTAACGCCAAATCCATTTTTATGTAAATAATCAGTTCTATTTAAAACAATCCAGTTTAGCATCAGTACACGGTTTAATTGTCAAAAACATTTCTATCTCAAACTATTCAAGCAGTTATATGTAACAATTCAGTTAAGTGTAAATACAGTCTTAATGTCGAAAAACAGTTCTATTTCAAATAATTCAGTTAAGCATAAGCATGCAGTTTAAATGTAAGTACGGTTTAATTGTGAAAAACATTTCTATTTCAAGCTATTCAGTTTACTCAAAAAATTCCCTTTAGCATAAGTATGCTGTTAGTTCTATTTAACCCATAGATAGGGCCCTATCAGGTGCTACCACTCCGGGCCAGAGTGGACCTGTGAGCGATAGCAATGAAAGGGTACTCCGCATTCCCCAAAGCTCCAGCACTGCTGGAACTTCACCATCAAATTGTTTAGTGTCATATCCAGGACACTCGTTGGGGGGTCTTATCCCTCTGCAGAGAAACAGTTGGTGTATTCTACAGCCCAGCCGACTGGGCATTCAGAAACCTTAATTTTTCACTAGATATTTATTTGATTTCAGGTTCCTACATAAACTATTCCAAGTAAACCTCTGATATCATTTGAAGATAAGTCAGTGTATTCTACAGCCCCAGTTGACTGGGCAAACGCTGACTACGCCGATGACATAGCACTTCTGGTAAATACACCCGCCCGAGTCGAAACCCTGCTACATAGTTTGAAACGAGCAGCTGCTGGCATAGGCCTCCATGCCAATGCAGACAAGACGGGATACATGTGCTTTAATCAAAGAGGCGACATCTCCACACTAAATGGTAGTTCTCTGAAAATAGTGGACAAGTTCACCTACCTAGGAAGTAGTGTTTCGATAGGCTATCGGTCATATGGAAGTCAGACGTGACCGATAAAATAAAACGCAGTTTCTTCCAAGCAGCGTTCATGTTGATACTGCTATATGGATGCACTACATGGACTACATGCACTAAACGTATGGAGAAAAAGCTTGATGGCAATTACACAAGAATGCTGCAAGCAATATTGAACAAGTCCTGGAGGCAGCACCCAACAAAGCAGCAGTCGTACGGCCAACTACCATCCATCACGAAAACTATCCAAGTTAGACAAACTAGACATGCAGGACACTGCTAGAGAAGTAGGGATGAACTCATATGCAACACACTCCTGTGGACCCCTTCACATGGACGAGCAAAAGCAGGACGATCAAATAGAACCTATATACAACAGCTCTGTGCTGATACAGGATGTAGCCTTGAAGACCTCCCGGGGGCGATGGACGATAGAGACGGGTGGCGAGAGAGGGTCAGGAAGATCCGTGCTGGCGGCGCGACATGATGATGATGATGATGATGCAGATAAGTATCTGAGCAACGGTCCGGCAAAATTGTCTCTATCATTAAATCCCTCCGTGTGAAAAAAAAGTTGCACCTATTGATATTCATCAACGCTTGCTGGACGCTTACAGAGACCAAACAGCGGATACAAGCATAGTTAGGTGTTTCAGCAAAGGTGAGAATAATGTAAGCGTCAAGACACCTTCAAAACACCTGTCATTCGACGAAATGAAGAGCGCTTTGATCATCTCTTCCGCCATTAAAATAATGATACGCGGTCGATATTTTCCTGACAATAATGCTGTCATCGTTGCCGTTAAACAGTGGGTCGCTTCTGTTTGAATTGATATTTTACGAGAGGGTCTTATGGGCACAAGTCAATTTTCACACAGTAACTATTCTAGATACAAAGGATTTAGTCGTATGGCGCCAAGTATTCTGATAAAATACGAATACTTTTAAACAGGGCTATTTGACCCCTTAGATGATACCCTAACAGGTGCTACAATTCCGGGTGTGAGTGGACCATGTTGAAAAATAGTGTTTTATCGCTGAAAACTTGCTCTATCCATCGGTGTTATTATGTTCCCTGCATTTGTTGGAAATAAATAATAGGCATTACTTTCCACTGGTTGATTGATTGACTTTAATGGCATATCAACTCGTCGTGGGTTTATTTCATGCCTTGAAGTTGTTTGCCCAGTCGGCTGGGGCTGTAGAATACAGCGACTGCACCTCTGCAGAGAAGTAAGACCCCCCATGAGTGTCCTCGATATGACACTAAACTATCTAATGGTGAGGTTCCAGTGATATTGGAGCTTTGGGGAATGCGGAGCACCCCATTCATTGCCATTGCTCCCAGGTCCACTCTGGCCCGGAATGGTAGCACCTGATAGGGCCCTATCTATGGGTTAAATAGAATTAACTACATATGCTAAACTGAATTGTTTGAATTAGAACTGTTTGTCTAAACTGAATAGCTTGAAATAGAAATGTTTTTTACAATTAAACTGTGTACTTATGCTAAACTGAATTGTTTGAAATTGAACTGGTTTCGACATTGAAACTGTACTTACACTAAACTGAATTGTTTGATATAGAACTGTTTTGATATTCAACTGTGTGTAAACAAAATCTGTACTTATACTAAACTGAATTAGCTGAGTTAGAATTGTTTGACTAAAATGAATAACTTGAAATAGAAATGTTTTCGAAAATTAAACTGTGTACTCGTGCTAAACTGAATTGTTTGAAATAGAACTGAGTATTTGCATAAAAATGGATTTGGCGTTAACCTACAAAGGTTGATATCCCATAAAACCCAAACAAACAGCGAACCAACCACCCAACCTAGAAGTTGTGTTGTTGTTTCTTAAGAGTATTGTTTTGTTTTGCTTTGTTTTGTTTTGTTTCAGTTTGTTTCTTTTTGTTTGTTTTGTTTTTTTTTCGTTTTTTGTTTTTTTTTTTGGTTTTGTTTTGTTTTTTTTTTTTTGTTTTGGTGGGGGTGCGAACAATTACATTATGTTACGTTTTTCTATCTTATACAATTTTCACACAGCTGCATGACTTCAAGTATTCTTATCCAGTATTACTATTCATTTAATTTCAAATAATGATTTCTATTTAATAATTGCCATTTATTTGCACAGTTATAGAGTTTCAAATAACTAATTATGTTAAGAAACAATTACAACTTCAGTAACTATTCTAGATACAAAGGATTTGGTCGTATGGCGCCAAGTATTCTGATAAAATACGAATACTTTTAAACAGGGCTATTTGACCCCTTAGATGGGACCCTAACAGGTGCTATAATTCCGGGTGTGAGTGGACCTGGATGTAATGGTAACAAAAGTGTACTCCACACGCTACAGAACCTTAGAAGTAGATCCTTACTATCTGGTATAGTTTAGTATCCTATCTAGGACATCCGCCTTTTTTCTGTGGGTGGAGGAGGGGTCATGCTGCTTTGTAGGAGATACAGTCAGGATATTCTAAGCCCCGCAGAGAAGACGATTGAAAATAGTGATCTTGTCAATCACCATTGGAAAAGTGTTTTGTAGCTGAAAACTTGCCCGATCAAACGATGTTATTACGCTCCTTGTATCTTCATTGGACTAGTTGGTAGAGTGTTCGCCAATGGCCCGGCAGATCTGGGTTCAATCTCAGGTCGAGTCACACCAAAGACTTAAAAAATGGTACTCGATACCTCCTTGCTTAACACTCAGCACACAGGTATGTATCAAGGGTAAAGTGGAACAATCCAGGGGAAGGAGTAGCGTCCTCCCCTACAACTTGGTGTAGTAGCTATTGAAAAGGGAGCCTTCGGGGTGCCCTCGACTACAGTCGTCAACAACTGTATCTATTATAGTTTCCGTGGAATGAATTTTACGCATTAGTTACGGAACACCGTGGTATCTGCGGCAATTATTTAATATTGAGTTGATAAATAAATAAATGAATATGGGTACAAGAAAAATACAATTAATAACGTCCATGTCAGAAGTGGGATTCGAACCCATGCCCGCATACGAGAACAAGAAAACTCAATGCTTCTGGTTAAGGTTTAATTCAAACCTTGAGTTTGGCGCTTTAGACCGCTCGGCCTTCCAAGTTAGATGAGAACTACACAATCATGCAACCTAGAGCAAATCCTGGATGTAACTCTCCACGAAACAACAGCTTTACGGCCACTTACCTCCTATCTCAGAACCATCAAAGTAAGACGAACAAGACATGTAGAACACGGCTGAAGAAGCTGGACGTTCTTCTATGAACCTCGACTCATGGCCGTGCAAGTACTGGCTGACCAGCAAGAACTTATTTACGTCGCATCTGTGCAGACACAGGATGTAATTTGGAAGACCATCCGGGGGCGATGGATAATAGGAGCGGATGGAAAGAGAGAGTCAGGAAAATCCGTGCTATCAGTGCGACTTCATGATGATGATGATAATGATGATAATTAATAAACAGATATTAAGCTGAAAGAGAAGACACATCAAAATTTACCATATCCAAAAGACATAGACATTGACCCTGAGATATACAAGAGTGAATCGAATTTACCAAACATATATCAGTAATAAGACTCCAACTCCGAAACGGTTTTTAAACTCTAAACACACGAGAAAGGGGTTCACTATGCCAAAACCATGTTAACAGTGAGTGAAAGACGTCCTTTGTCGGCTCTTAAACCGAATTTCTACGGCAGGGATAAAATCCAAATCTTTATCACAGACTAGTGTGATAAAGATTTGAGTTTGAGCCCTGCCGTATAAGTCGACCTTTAGTTTTGTCGAGATTTTTGTCAGGCTTAAAAGGTCAACTTATACGCTCATGGAGGCGCTCATGGTGCAATGGTTATCAACGAAGGAAATGGAGATGGCGCGTGACAGTGGCAATTATTTAATATTGAATAAATAAATAAATAAATAAATAAACATGGGTACAAGAAAAATATATTTAATTACAATTAATAACGTCCATGTCAGAAGTGGGAATCAAACTCATGTCCACGTACGAGAACAAGAAAACTCAATGTTTCTGGTTTAAGGTTTAATTTAAACCTTGAGTTTGGCGCTTTAGACCGCTCGGCCCACAAAGTTAAAAGAGAACTTCACAAGAATGCTGCCTAAAGCAAATCCTGGATGCAACTCAATTTATACGCCGCAATTTACGGCAAATATTTCTCTCTAAACGGTCATGGAAGCGCTCATGGTACAGTGGTTATCATCGAAGGAAATGGAGACGGCGTGCAGAGTTCAAATCCTGAAAGAGACTGTTTGCATTTCATGTAGCGCCAATACAGTTGCGGATGGTATGCATCCATCTATTCTCCCTCCATCTATGGGTAAATAGTAGGTAAAACAAATATCTTTATCTTTGGTATTACCAGCTGTCAAAGAGAAGGAAAACTCTTGATTTAAAGGTGTTAATCGCCTTTAAATTGACCTTCTGCCACATCCTCTTCGTTAATACATAAGCGACATCTTGATGAGAAGATAGCTATGTATAAGATCTACAGTGAGACCCCGTTGCTTTATGGAAAATGGAAAAAAATATATTAGATATCAGTCGCGACAGGATTTATCCATTATTGATTGATTTTAACGGTATGTCAACCTGTTCAGGGTTATTTTATGCCTAGAGATGAGAAAATCGCATACGTAGTCGGTTTATATTATATTTTTTGTGTTGTTTCTTAAGAAATTTTATACACAGTTATATGGTTTCAAGTATTCATATCTAATACAAATAATTTGCTCGCAGTAGTATGGTTTCAAGTAATCATATCTAATACAAATAATTTGCTCGCAGTAATATGGTTTCAAGTATTCATATCTAGTAAAGTAAAGTTGGCGACTGTAGTCGAGGAAGACCAGAAGGCTCCCTTTTCAATATCTACTACACTGAGGTGTTGGGGAGGGCGCTGCTCCTTTCCCTGGATTGTTCTACTTTACTCTTGATACGTACTTTATAATGCTGAGTATTAAGCAAGGAGGAATCAAGTACCATTTTTTTAAGTTTTGGCATGACTCGACCTGGGATTGAACCCCGGTCTGCCGGACCATTGGCGAACACTTTACCCACTAGCCGGTTATTCATATCTAATACTGAAATTTTATTGACAAGTATATGGTTTCAAATAACTATTTCTATTTAATAATAATAATTTGTTGTAAAACAGTTATATGATTTCAAGAAGCTAATAATAAAAGAGGAAGTTCCAATAGCTTAGAGGCTAAAGTGCTGGACAGCTACCTCAAAGAAAGCGAGTTCGATCTTCAGTTTCGCTATTACATTCACTTTCGGACTAATACCCTTGGAAAAAGATATGACCCTTTTTCTTTATCCTCTCAGCTATGGATCAAATAGTATCACTGTTGTTCTTCTACGAGGATGGCTTTGGCATTTTATAACCCATGAAGGTTGATATGCTAAAGAAACCAAAGTAAAATACTCATACTAGTGAAAATGTATGTGATATTTTTCTTTTTATACCTAAATTACATTTCACTCTCTCTTATTAAGGAGGAGTCCTAATGATGTAGTGGCTGACCTGCTGGACAGCAACATCTTAATAAACAAGTTCGAACTTCAGTGGCGCAATTAGGTTAACTTTCGGATTAATATCCTTGGGAACGGTAATAAATCCTCTTATCTTCCCGGATGTATTTTAAATCGTATGGGTGCTGTTCTTCGTCAAGGATGGCCTTGGCATAAAATAACCAACGAAGGTTGATATGCTTTAAAAAAAAAAAAAAAAAAAAAAAAAAAACCGGGAGTGTCCGCATGGTGTAATGGTTAAAGCGGTGGACTGCGGAATCGTTGTAAGCGAGTTCCTACTCTTGTCGCGCTATTACGTTCACTTTCGAGCAAATACCCTTGGGAAAGGAATGAACCCCCTAATCCTCCCAGCTATGGGTTAAATAGTACTACTACTGTTCTTCTGTGAGAATGGCTTTGGCATTAAATAACCTATAAAGGTTGATATGCGATTAAACAAAGAAACCAAACCAATAAAAAACTATTATTCACTTTAATAATTTCAGCCATCGTCGTACATCAAGTTCTGTTAGGAGAGAATCAAATGAAAAAATATATTTTCATGAAGATTTGATATTCTGCACCTCACACACACACACACCCAGACCAGTCCTCAAGCAGTCAATTCATTGATCTCGAATTTTACAATCTGCATCCTTTCAAATACTTAATTTCTTTTTTCTAAATACCATTGAATAAAAAAGAAAGTTTTACTAACAAATTCAAATCAAAGCTTCTGACATCAGATATCTCTATAAAAAAAAATCAACTAATAAATCTGGGCTCAACTTTCTTCCCTTCATCCTATTTACCAACCCCTCCGCTCGGGCAGGATATGACACAAGGTCGATTTTTAAGCGGAGTCTAACAGGTTTTAATTCAGAGTTTTCCTTCTCCTAGACTAGCTGCCTCACCAAGGCTGAAGAACCTAGTCTGCCCTACTATTTACCTATAGCTGGAGGGAGAATTATTAGATTCATACCTTTCCTAAGGGTATTAGTGCTATGGGAAATGCAATCAGTCTCGTCCAGGATTTGAACTCGTGTCGATAACCATTACACCACGGGCACCTCCAAACTTTCCTCCCTTCATACAAAAACATTACTTTAACAAACACTTAAAAGTCTGGGTGATGCCCCATGGCGAAAGGATTGAAGTGCTCGACTGCGGCCACGTAGCAAGGGAGTTCGAAAGACTTTTAAAATGGTACTTGATATCTC
Source organism: Sepioteuthis lessoniana (assembly GCA_963585895.1). NCBI lineage: Eukaryota > Metazoa > Mollusca > Cephalopoda > Myopsida > Loliginidae > Sepioteuthis > Sepioteuthis lessoniana. The sequence continues at coordinate 84,177,103 of OY757917.1, read as the reverse complement.
CTTGCTTAACACTCAGCAATATATGGTACGCATCAAGGGTAAAGGGGAGCAATCCAGGGAAAAGAGAAGCGCCCTACCCTACACCTCAGTGTAGAAGCTATTGAAAAGGGAGCCTTTTGGTCGCCCTCAGCAACGGTCGCCAACTTTACTTACTTACGTTCACTTTCAGACTGATACCCTTAGGAAGGGCACTTTGGATTGTGTAATATTCAGCAAGATAGACTAGCAAACTTTCACAAGTGAGTTTGAGTCTCACTGGGTGCTGCATTCATTTGGCCTTGAGCCATATCGAAGCAAAAAGCTTAGTAAATTACTTCCCTCAGGAATAGTATGACTCCTCTTATCCTCTCAGCAGTAGCATAAATAGTATCACTGGAGTTTTTCTACAAGGACGGCTTCGGCATTAACTAACCCAAAAAGGTTGATATGCCATTAAACAAAGAACCTAAACTTTAAGATCTCTAAGAAGATTTTGCTTAGGGTAACGGTTGTCGTCGTACGAAATGGAATCGGTGTCCTAAGTTCAAATCCTGGATGAGACAGCATTTAATTTCAAACTGATGGCCTTGTCAACGCCGTCGGCTATGGGTAAACAGCTGAGTCAACTGTGCTCTTTAATCAATCAAGTAGAAGGAAAACTCTGTATTCAAACCAGTTTCAATCCACTTTAAAATTCAGCTTGTGTCGTACCCAACATGTCGGGAGTGTCAGGTAAATCATATTTACCAACCCCTCCACTCGGGCAGGATATGACACAAGGTCAATTTTTAAGCGCAGTTTAACAGGTTTGAATTCAGAGTTTTCCTTCTCCTAGACTAGTTGCCTCACCAAGGCTGAAGAACCTAGTCTGCCCTACTATTTACCCATAGCTGGAGGGAGAATAATTGAATTCATACCTTTCCCAAGGGTATTAGTGCTATGTGAAATGCAATCAGTCTCGTCCAGGATTTGAACTCATGTCGCTATGTCCATTTCCTACGACGATAACCATTACACCACGGGCACCAGGTAAATACATAGAAAAATAAAATACATAGAAAAATAAAACATAAAAATTTAAAAATCACTTGCGAGGTATACAAACAATTGTTGTTATTTTTTTTCCGTAAAACTCCATATTACACATCGTTTCCGTAACTATATCTCATCTTGTCAATTTTGTAAACTTTATTTACGAATAACAAATCCTCTTATCTACTGACCCCATGGGCGCTATCTTGGATTTTTAAGGAAATTCGGCAGAAATTTCTAAGAACAAATCAACCCTGTAAAGTTTGATCTCATTAGATTGACAGCACAGAATTTATGACAAATTGTATTTTGCTAAATTTATATGTAGTGAACCAAAATCTTATAACAAAGTAGGTTAATACCTTTTTGTCTGTATATACTTTTTTTTTTTTTACCTACTACATTCGTTTAATTTGAAGAACTGTCTGGTATGCCTCTACTGGGTATTAAACATTATGTTAATCTTCCAACTTACGCTTTTATGGGATTTCCTGTGAAGAAACACAATTCCCACCATAACGAGCTATCACGAACTGCATGGGAAATATTATTCTTTTAAACACTCAACAAGCCACAAACTTAATTTTATCTTTTATGTCTTATTAAAAAAAAAATATCTTCGTTGCTGTTATCGTTTAGAAATCTTCATTTCCTTTCCTCTTCCTCCTCCTCCTTTCCGGAAGGCAGACAACAGTAGCTAAAAGGAAAATAATCTTCATTATTTCAAATAAACAAATACAACTTTTTTTATATGATAATGTTTATAGTCTCACCTCATTCCTTACAAAGGTGCTTTTTACTATTATTATTGTAGTCGTACTATTTAACCCATTGCTGGGAAGATAATGGGATTAATATATTTCCCAAGGAGTATTTGTCCGAAAGTAAACATTATAACGCGACTGGTGTTCGGACTCGCTTAATGTGATTCAGCAGCCCAGCGATTTAAACATTACATCACAAGGACACCACCAGTTGTAGAACTGGACTTTGGCATAATGGTTAGAGTGTTCACCAATGCCCCGGGAGACCTGGGTTTAATTCCAGGACGAGTCATACCAAAGACTCAAAAAATAGCTCTTGATGCTACCTTGCTTAACACTCAGTATTATAAGGTAAGGATCAAGGGTAAAGTGAAGCAATCCAGGGAAAGGAGTAGTGCCCTCCTCTATACCTTGGTGTAGTAGCTATCGAAAAGGGAGCCTTCGGGTCACCTTCGACTAAGGTCGCTAATTTTACTTTTACTTATTATTGTGACTTTTTCATACTAGCGTTAACTGGTGGGCTTTTCACTGGAGTCTGAGTGACAGCAAGTCCCGTCGGGTTTCCAGGATTCATCTTTGTATTTTCATTATCATTTATATCTTAATAAAATTATCATCATCTTTGTGTACGAGTACGTAATAGTTAATGCCACAAAAACGGTCCATCTTAGCGAGATATTTTATTACAACAATAAATTTGGATATTCTTAGAGAATAATGCTTTTTCCAGTCCAATTTGAAATTGGATAACTTTCTAAGGTCCACATTCGCGCTGAACGTCATTTTTAATCTATCAAATTCTCTATATCTACAAAAGCTCTGTACGGTCACTGGATGTAGTCTAAAAGAAGACGATAAGTTCTAGTTGGACGACCAACACTTGCACGTCCGTTTGTAGAGGTCCATTAGAGAACGTTGCTTATGAGTTCGTCTTTACTTCTCCAGCAGTGTTCCGCATGTCTTGTTTGTCTTATTTAGATGGTTTTAAAGATGGAAGGTAGGTAGCAGTAGCGGTACTGTTTTATGGGATCTTGCTTCTTGGATTTGTTCAATATGGCTCATTGCATTCTTGTGGAGTTTCCGTCAAGCTTTTTCTCACTACGCTAAGTCAGCGTCCAAGTGGTACATCCTACCATGACTCTCAAGGATTCTAATTAGCATTTAATTGTTCTTTCCGTTATACGTCTCTCTCATCCATCGCTTCCGTGATAGAAACGAATGACCAGGGAGAGTCAGGGAAATCAGTGCTAGCAACACGACATGATAATTATGAGAATCCAACACTTCTTCTGAAAGACCACTAAATCGGTGGACCTTATTGCATCGCCAGCAGAGAAGTAAGACCCACCATCCACCCACCCCAAAAAGGGGAAGTCCAAGTGATAATACTAAAATATATCTGGTTGTGAGACCCCAGTTCTGAAGACCTGGGAAATATGGAGTACTCGTTCATTGCTATTACTCCCAGGTTCACTCGGACTCGGCTCGGTAGTACCTGCTAGGGTCTTATCTGGGGGTCAAATAGATCAGTTTGAAAATTACATTCATATTCAGTAGGACTTTGTACCAAAGAAAAAAACCCTGAAGAAACAACTACACAAAAAATAAGAATATAAACGTAGAATGAACACTATTCCCTAACCTTTTAAATTAAAATAACCCAAGATGAGTTGATGTACCGTTAAAATCTTTATAAAATAGAATCATCAATAAGAAGGAACCCTGTTGCAGCAAGAAGCAGATTGTGTCGCGGGTTTCCAAGTTTTTATTATTGTTATCATATTAATCTATGCAAATTTTTCACACCAACGTTAACTGATGATATCACGGACTTTATATACGTTTTTGTCTTAATTCTTGATCATCTATTTAATTCATCAAATCGGCCTTCGGGCTTTTGACCTTGTGTCAAGTCGTGTCTGGTGGGAGGCAGCGACAAATACACGGGCTTTTGACCTTGTGTCAAGTCGTGTCTGGTGGGAGGCAGCGACAAATACACGGGCTTTTGACCTTGTGTCATGTCGTGTCTGGTGGGAGGCAGCGACAAATACACGGGCTTTTGACCTTGTGTCAAGTCGTGTCTGGTGGGAGGCAGCGACAAATACACGGGCTTTTGACCTTGTGTCATGTCGTGTCTGGTGGGAGGCAACGACAAATAACCATCTATTTAATTCATCAGATGTAGATTCGAATGCTTTTGTCAAAATTTATATGATCATGACATTAATCTTCATATCCCATACATTTCTAAACTCCCCTGTGAGATCCTGGGCATTTTTTCTAAGTTTTGGTTTTATTTTGTCTTCCGCCTACGTTCCACAGACAAGGATAGGAAAGGAAGAGTACACGAAAATAAATAGATAAATAAATAAACAAAGGAAAGAAAAAAGGTCAAGTTAGGTTATTATTTAATGGCATAACAAGCCTTAATGGTAATTTAATGCTTAATCCAGTATATATATATATATATATATATATATATATAAAACTTCTTATGGAAGGCTTTGGAAACCCTTCTATATAAAAATCAAAACTGGTGAAGGAAGCCTCAGACTTCCTCTCACTTGTCGGTATCCTTTTACAGGACAAGTCTAAGAGAAAGTGCTATGAAATAAGACCTGCAATTTTCAGAGACACCAATTATCTTGCTAGGCTTACACCTGGGCTTTTGCTATTCAGACCCCAGAGAGAGGCACAAGTGTTCTACAAGTGTAAGTCACGATAATCCAACACCATAGAGATGTTTTACTGCCGTATCATCTTGTAAGATATTTAACTAATCAAATTTATGATTAATAAGGATTTTTCAATCTGTTGAAATGTTGGTGGTTAAGAGGGTTATCATTTGTCAAGATGTGGCAATCATTATATATATATATATATATATATATATATATATAGTGAATAAATGAGAATAAATAAACTGTTTAAAAACATTTGGTAAATCAGAAAATGCTCAAATGCTGACCAGCAGAGCAAGATAAAACCGAAAATAAATTAAAATCTCTCGTATTTTTATAATAGTCTCATGACTAAAAGTTAGAAAATAATTTGACTATAATAAAAATAGGAAAGATTTTAATTTCTTTTAATATTAATACGACTATCATAAAAAGGGTCGAGATTTTAATTTCTTTTTGGTTACACACACACACACACACACACACACACACACACACACATATATATATATAATATTTGCTTACAAAATATATATACACATATATATATATGTGTGTGTGTGTGTGTGTGTGTGTGTGTGTGTGTATGTGTGTGTGTTATTCGAAAGCCAAGATTTTGCAGGTAATTTAATTTTTAAACGAATTCTTTTAGATCATTCGTTTGAAGATGGATAGTGTCCTGGATAAGACACAAAACTATCTGATAGTGAGGCTCCAGTCCAGGAGCTTTGCGGAAGGCTGAATACCTCTTCATTGCCATCGCTCCCAGGTTCACTTTGACCCGTAGTGGTAGCACCAGATAGGGTCCGATATATGAGTTAAATTGAACTGTTTGACATTTAAACTGTGTCCAAACAAATAACTATTGCTAAATTTAATTGTTAGAAGTAGAACTATTTGACCATTTAATTGTGTGTAAACAAATGACTGATATTTAATCGTGACTGTTATATAGCAATGCTTGAGACCATTTAACCGTGTGCAAACAAATGATTAACAGTAAATAGAAATACTTGAAACTATCAATGTGCAAAAAAATGAGCTCAGGTTCGTTTTAAAATGTTCTCCACATTATGTGTTTACAAATCTTATTTAATATATATTTGTAAACAAGATTTGACATTAAATAGCCTACAATGGTTGATATGCCATAAAACCAAACCAAACCAAAATCCTATATATCTAATATATATGTATTAAGAGGATTTGGCATTAAATAACGTACAATGGTTGATATGCCATAAAACCCAACCAAACCAAATCATGTATATTTAATATTCATGTATAAAGAGGATTTGGCATTAAATGACCTACCTACAATGGCTGATGTGCCAAAAACACAACTAAACCAAATCACATGCATTTAATATATATGTATAAAAAGGATTTGACATAAAATGACCTACAATGCTTGATATGCTATAAAACCAAACTAAACCAAATCTTATATATTTAATAAATATGTCTAAAGAGGATTTGGCATTAAATAACTTGTAATGGTTGATATGCCATAAAACCCAACCAAATAAGCAAACTAAAGACGATGCAGAAGACATAAGCCTCGCCGCTAGGGCATACTTAATTTGTCTCATCTTCTTAAATTTTGTAGAATAAACTTTATCGCTATCTATGCAGATCTGAATAAGGATCGGACCCACAGAAGTAACTCTTTTCTAAGTTTGATTTTATTTGGCACAGGGACAAAAGTACGAAATACCCAATAAGAATCGAACTCGTGAACAATTATGAACGAGCCTCACTCGCAAATCATTTTACGATGCATGAACCCTCTAAAACGTAAATATAAACTTGACAAAGGCTAGAATTATAAAGTATCTACTGAGGATCGAACTTATATAACTTGTAAGACTAGGTTGCTTATCCTTACAGCACGGAAGAAGCCTTTGAATTTAATTGAGTCTTCCATAATTACTTCGAAGTGGTTGATTCTTTTTCAAATAATATTCAAGGGCAATAACTGCTGTGGATTTTAACGAGTTATTTCCCTTAAAATGAATGTGAGGTTTAAGTTTTCTCGAGTATGTTTTTTGATGTTTTCTCTACTCCTGTTTTATAAGTTATGGTTTAGTTAATTTCACTAAAAAAGTTGACGATAAATAAATAGTTTCTTTTTTTAACATTAAACTAAAAAAAATATCCACGAATAAATAAACACGTTCAGTAAGAAGTTAAGGAATATGATTGAGTACGACATGAACAAATCAAAAAGTTTACCAATTCAAAAAAAAAAATGTTTCTTTTCTGTATTTTACAACACCCACACCGGTACTAACGGTGTTTGCATATCCCACTGGAGAGTAACGGTAGTATAGTGGCTAACGTGCTGAACTGTAACATCATAGCGAGCGAGTTCGAAATTCAGTCGCGCTATTACGTTTACTTTCGGATCAATGCCGTTGGGAAAGGTATGAACCCCTTTGGGTTAAATAGTATCACTGCTGTTCTTCAACAAGGATGGCTTTCGCATTAGATAATCCATGAAAGTTGACTTGCTATTAAACAAAGAAACTAAATCAAACAACATCCCACATTATTCCATCCCAGGAGGCTGGGGCTGTAGAATACACAGACTGCATCTCTACAAAGAAGTAACCCCCACCCCACCCCACCTTCTGCAACGCGTGTCCTGGTTATGACACAAAATAATCTGACGGTGAGGCTATAATAATGCTGGAACTTTCTGGAATTGCCATCGCTCTCAGATCCACTCTGACTTGGAGTGGTAGCATCGGATAGAGTCCTATATATGAGTCAAATAGAACTGTTTGACATTTAAGCTAAGTGCAAACAAATGACTTATACTAAATTGAAATGTTTGAAATAGAACAGTTTGATCATTCAACTGTCTGTTAACAAATTATTGATGTTTAACTGAATTGTTGGTGATGCATAGCAATAATTGGAATCATTTAACTATGTTCAAAAGAATGGGCTGAGGCTCGTTCAACAACGTTAACAAAATATGTTTACAAATCATATTTAATATTTATGTATAGAATTGGCATTAAATAACTTAAAATGATTGATATGCCATTAAACTAAACTAAACTAAACCAAACTAAGAATTAATTTTTTTTTTTTATTGCAGACTTTTTGTCCTCATCTTGGTAGTTTTTGTGTTGTTTCTTCTTTCACTACGTTTCGGCCAAATTTCACCTCTGGCCTTCTTCAGGGGATTTACCGCGACCTCGGATAGGAATGCTGAGTCTTTGTAACCGTATCCCCAGTAATTACTGCCTTCCATAGTTGTTGTCTATCGCACCACGTTTTTGACCAAGTAAACCTCTGGCCGGCTTGGGTGGGATTTGAAACCGCTATCTTCTGACAATGCTCACCTGGAATCGTAGAGACTCAACGCCTCTATCCGCTGCGCCACGGGCCCCGAAACGTAATGAAAGAAGAAACAACACAAAAAACTACCAAGATGAGAACAAAAAGTCCGCAATAAATAAAAATTAATTCTCAGATTAAAAAGCCTCATCTCAAAATGATTCCAATTAAAGACAAGTGTAAACCAAACTACATTATTCACGCAAGGTCAAGTGTGCCAAAATAATATTTTGAAACGTTCTAAATAAATAATAATAATTTATTGGAGTGTTTGGCAACATTTAGACGCTTCCTCACTCAGTATAGTGTAATATTAGTATTAGTATAGTCACTGATACTCTAACACTGAATAAACGGAATGAAAGAAAGGAGAAACACATTCACACATATAGGATCATTTAATAAGTGTATAATATACATGCAAGAGGTATTACAACAACGTACAAATGTGTCCCAACAGATAAAATGTGCATATGTTGTTCAATGAAGAAGCAGTATATAAAAAGGGATACAAAAAGGGTCAAAAGTCTTGCTTGAGTTCATTGGTGAGCAAAGCTGTGTGGCTTTGCATTTCACATCTGAGACGAGACAAAGAATACCGGCGGATAAAAGACAAAGTCTCTTCTTTGTTCAATGAACAGCGATAAAAAGACCTGTCCACTTGGTTAAAACAGGGACGGAATGAGAAGGTACCGTTCGAAGAATAGAGATGGAATGGGACGAGAAAGGTTTCTGGTATTCTCACGTGACCCACAGAAATGACAACGATCCAAGGGAGATAATTATTTATCGTCTGTACAAATTTATAAAAATTACCAGACAACTGTGATTTTAATTTCCCGTAGTAACAGCGATGCATAATGATTCCAATGCTTCTGTTTAGAAGGGACGATTCTATGTAGCATTTCATTGATATCTCCGTTATATCGAGATTTTAGATGATATTCAGCGCGAATGAAGAATCCACAAAATTATCATTTTGTTGAAATGAAAATTGTGACCCTTCACTAAAAAAATGGAAAATTAAAATCTGTGCGAAAAGTTACATCTTGCAGAAACATGGCTTATTGCTGATTGTCTATTATTTGAGATGCCTATCGATAAGATAAGAAAGGTTACTTTTCTCATGAGGATATTTTTATCTTAAAATCTTGACATAAGTCCGAAAAATATCTTTTGCAAATTTGGTTGCTCTACACCAAACCATTGGGCCGTGTATAGCACACACACACACACACACACATATATATATATATATATATATATATATATAATTTTGAAAATTAAAGAGAGAGAGGGGACAGACAGACAAACAGAGTGAGAGAGAGGGTGTCGACTAAAAAAAACATACACTAAAGAAGGAAAGAAAAAACTGAATAAATATTTTAATACGACACAAGATAAGTATCCGTCTCACAGATTTTTCCTTTCCTAAAGTGTGTATACATTTTATTCTCTCTCTCTCTCTATATATATATATATATATATACTATATTACACGGTAATGTCTGGAACCCTGGGTTTCATGCTTTCCACATTCGTCAAAGTATGCCGAATATATATATATATATATATAGAAAGCATAAAATATATATTCGGCATACTCTGACGAATGTGGAAAGCATAAAACCGAGGGTCACAGACATTACCATGTAATATATATATATATATATATATATATATATATATATATATATACTCAATCATTGATATTGAGCACTATTTGATAATACTGCAACATTTGGTCCTTCATTATCTCAACAAGTGAGGTAGTAAAAACCATATATATATATATATATATATATATATATATATATATATATATATATATATATATATATATATATATATATATATATATATATATATATATATATATATATATATATATATATATATATATATATATATATATATATATATATATATATATATATATATATATATATATATATATATATATATATATATATATATATATATATATATATATATATATATATATATATATATATATATATATATATATATATATATATATATATATATATATATATATATATATATATATATATATATATATATATATATATATATATATATATATATATATATATATATATATATGGTGGGGTGAGGGAACACTAACAAAGGAGCTTGAGTGCTAAAATACTGTACTACGACTTCGTTGTAAGCGAGTTCAAACCCTATCCAGGTTATTAAGATCATTTTCGGACTAATACCGATTGGAAACGTATGAAACCCTATATCTTTCCATCTATGGGTTAAATATTACCCCTACTGGTCTTTTACCAGAATGACTTTGGTATTAAGTAACCCTTGAAGGTTGATTTGCCATTAAATAACCAAACCATACAGTCACAGGTCTGAAAATAGGTCTTGTACATTATGAATTTATCTATTTTCTTGTACCTGTTTATATATCTGCCAATCAACTGCTTGCTTGAAGTTATTTGTGGTCTTTGTTCATTTCTGGCAAATCTGTTATCTTTCACTCTTAACTTAGGTGAACATACTTGGAGGCACATACAAAAACTTTTATATTTTCTTCTTCCTTCTATTTTTTTTAACATGTACAAGTTGCTTGTGTTATTTTGTGATATTTATTGAAAAGTTCAGTTTTTCAAAAGCCAGAAAACTTACCTTTTTATTCTAGCTTTTTTTTATAAACAGAAAAAAAGCACAAAATAAAATGTGTTCCATATCTTTTAATGGTCTAACATTTTGTTTCTTTGAAGAGATTAAAGACTGATAAGTTATAAACTTCATTCTGTATACAATATTTATTACCACAAGCTAACCTATATAAAAGAAAGAATATTTAAACTCAGGAAAGTGGCATCTAAAATATGAATATGCTAGTTGAAGTACCTGTCTATATTATGTAAGTGGTCAAGACTTGGATCACAGATATAGATATACTGACAAATGTAAAAACAAATCTTTCCTGTTTCTTTCATAATTTTTTATCTGTGTAATAAGTCCTTTGTTCTGAATGAGCAAGAATCAAGATCTCAAGCTAAATACTGATTTTTAACAACTATATGCCAAGCTCAAGAAAAGATTACTATTGAGCCTTTATGTATTACCATTAAATAATATAACGATCTTAATTTTGGAAGAATCATTTATAGATCTCTGAGTAGTAGTTCAATATATAATATTATGTTTTAGGTCATCATTATATTGTGCCATATAGATTAGGGAAGGTCATTTATTTTTACTACTCTGTATTGGTAAAGACTTGGATCACAAGCACAGCTATACTGACAAATGTAAAAAAAAAATCCTTTCTGGTTCTTTCATTTTTTTTTTATCTGTGTAATAACAGTCCTTTTTTGTAAATAAGCAAGAAGCAAGATCTCAAGTTAAATATTGATTGTAACAAGTATATGCCTGGCCCATTCGGCAGGGGCTATAGAATATACCGACTGCACCTCTGCAAAGACGTAAAATCCCTCCCCCAACAACAACTGGATATGACACTAAACAATTTGATGGTGAGGTTCCAGTGATGCTGGAGCTTTGGGGAATGCGGAGCACCCCTTCATTGCCATCGCTCCCCGGTCCACTCTGGCCCGGAGTGGTAGCACCTCATAGGGCCCTATCTAACGGTTAAATAGAACTAATCTGTGTACTTAAGCTAAACTGAACTGCTCGAAGTAGAACCGTTTTGACATGTATACTGCATACTTATGCGAAACCGAATTGCTTGAAATAGAACTGTTTTTGAGATTTAGTGTGTACTTACGCTAAACTGAATTATTCGAAATAGAACTGTTTTGATATTTAACTGTGTGTAAACAAAAAATATACTTATACTAAACTAAATTGTTTGAACTAGAACTGTTTGACTACACTGAATAGCTTGAAATAAAAATGTTTTTGACAATTAAACTGTGTACTTATGCTAAACTGAATTGTTTGAAATAGAATTGTTTATTTGTATCAAAATGGATTTGGCATTAGATAATCTACAAGGGTTGATATGCCATAAAAACCAAACAAACAAGTATATGTCAAGCTCAAGAAAAGATAACTGTTGAGTCTTTACGGAAATTTACTAAGCTTTTTGCTTAGATGTGGCACAAGGCCATATGAAAGGGGTACCCAATGAGACTCGAACTCACTCGTGTAGGTTTGATAGCCGAGCTTGCTAACCATTACACCACCAGAGGCGCCTCTGTTGAGTCTTTATGTATTACCATTGTACAAGTTGTTTGTGTTATTTTTTAGGTATCAGCATATTTTTCTTTAAAGATCGCTCATCAAAAAAAAAAAAAAAAAAAATGAAAAATTTTCAGAATGAATTGAAAATGAACAACATTTTAATCGTTCATTTTTCAATGTTTTTACAAGCTATATATATATATAGTTCTGATAGAACGAAATAGTCTGTCTGTGGATGACAATATATGCTCCCCCATGGGGGTTGAGCTCTCTGGCGAAGGAATTGCCGGTCGCCGCTAGCGTAATGCAAAGCTCTTCGAAAGAATTGAGCACTCTGGTAGCCGATGGGGTATAAAAAAATGTAAACAAAGGCTGCTGCTGCTGCTGCTGTTTCTAAAAATGAAAATACCTTAAAATTCCCTTAGCCAACGTGGTCCGCTTGGTGGCCGAGTGGTCTGAAACACAAGTCTAACGTAAAGTTGGACGGGTTTCGATTCCGGCTTCGAACGTCCTGCGTGTCTAGCCACACTGAAGAGTTCTGATAGAACGAAACAGTTTGTCTGTGGATGACTATCTGTTTCGTTCTATCAGAATTCATCGGTGTGGCTAGACAGTATCTTCCCGTAGCTGGGATCGAAACCCGGTCGAATCATATATATACTCTAATCTTTTTCACAATTCCTAAGGAACCACCTTTTCCGTCCGGACATGCCCGCTCTTGGACTTCTATTGTGTTTGTTGGCTGTATTAGCTTATTATGTAATTAACTATTTCATCTCTGTCATTACATAACGTACATTTGCTATTGCCCTGTAAATAATCGATTTTTATCTTTATCATATTATTCCTTATGAGTTTTTTTTTCTGAACAACGTTAGCTACTTGTCTTTCATTGGAGTCTGAGCAACAGTAAGTCTACTCAGATCTCAGGACTCTCCCAAGCATTCTAGCTAATGTGGTCTCGATTCTTCCAATGATCTCCAATTCACCCAATCTCTTTCCCAAATTCTTAGGGACTGTTCCAAAGCCTGCAACTATTATGGGTATCACTGTCACTTAGATGTTTCACAACTTTTCAACTCTCAGGCAAGGTTCAGGTATTTGTGCAGACTATTTACTCCCTTCAGAGATTTTCACCCCAGCGTTAGCTGATGGTTTCTAATGGAATCTGAGTGACGACAAGTCTCCTCAAGTTTCTCCTCAAGTCTCCAGGACTCTTCTCAGTATCCTGCCTGATCTTAACAATGCTGTTGTCTGGATGGTCTCTACTTGTCCTCTTATTTCCAAGTCTTCCAGTCCCTTTACCAATCCTTTGGTGACTGTACTGAGTGCGCCAATTACAAATGGTATCACCGTCACCTTCATGTTCCATATTTTTTTAGTTCTCTAGCAAGGTCTTGTTACTTAACTCTCTTTTCAGTTGGTTTGGTTTGGTTTCTTTTTTTAATGGCATATCCACCTTTGTTGGTTATTTAATGCCAAAGCTATTCTCTTAGAAGGACAGTAGTGGTACTGTTTAACCCATAGCTGGGAGGATAAGGGGGTTCATACCTTTCCCAAGAGTTTTTGCCCGAAAGTGAACGTAATTGCGCGACTGGAGTACGAACTCGCTTACTACGATTCCGCAGTCCATCGCTTTAACCATTACACCACGAGGACACCCGTGTCTTTTCGTGTTCTTATGTTTTCACTCTGTGGTCTGCCGGGATGGCAATGTCCACTATTCGGCAGGTTCTCATCCTTTTTTTCTTTTTTATATTTTTTTTTTTTTTTTTTTTTTTTTTTTGACTATCACTAGTTCTGGTCATCTGACCGAGATTACGCAAATCGTTTGTATCTCAAAATCTCTGTGAAATTTTCTGCGTTTATTATTATCATTTTACTCCTTTTATAATATTTATCACACTTAGCGTTAGCTGATGGATTTCTGATGGAGTTTGAGTAACGGCAAGTTTCCTCAAATTTCCGGGACTCTTTTCAATATTCTGGCCGATCTTAAAAATACTTTGGTTTGGATGGACTCCACCTGTTCTCTTATTTCCAATTCTTTCAATCCCCTTATCGATCCTTTGGGGATTGTACCGAGTGCACCAATTATAATTGGTATCGCCGCTACCTTCATGTTCCATAGTTTTTTCAGTTCTCGCACAAGGTCTTGGTACTTTCTTTTTTTTTTTTTTCGCTTTCTTTTAATTTTACTCTAAGGTCCGCCGGGATGGCAAAGTCCACTATTCGATAAGGTTCTCTTTTTTTATAGACTATCACTTGGTCAGGTCATCCGGTCGAGATGAAGGGATTTGTTGATACCCTGTGACTTATGGCGTCATACTTAATATATTCGAAGATAATTTTTTTTTAAATGAAAAACGACACTTTTATTGCCATATAACAGTTATCATATTAAATATTACAGGCTCAAAAAAGATATGCAAAAACATGAAATGTTTTATTACAGAAGAAGATATCTCTCCCAAATCGTTCAGACAAAAATGAATATGCAAATGAAAGTGAGGCCGTATTTTAGTTGATATTATCACAAGTTCCCGTCAACATTGGTAGGATTATTTATCGATGGATCGGTTCTTCTGCTTCGGATCAGAGTGTACTATAGGTGCGCTCTGCCCAGAAATAAAACGTTGCTTCTTTGCACTTCTGCCCTCCAACAAGGAATCAAAATGCGTTATCTGTTCCCCGTCTTCATCCTCAGCCGTATTTTCAGGCGGGATGCAAAGCCATGTTCTTCTCTTCCAACCAAACGCAGCAACAACAACAACAACAAAAATAACCGATTAAAATAACGAGGCATACTTCGTTTAGGGAATTCAATAATGTATGATTCAAAAGTCGAGGAAGAGTAAGGAGACGAGAGAACTCATAGTTATTAGAACACTCGGAACCGTCTCAGTGATATTTGTGAAAAAAATCCAAGAAAAAGTAACCTTAGCAATGCTAAAACTAGTACCAATATTGAGAGTGATGAGTATAGAATAGGCTTGGGGTTATTTGATCCTCTGCCAAACCCACTTCATACTTATGGAGTGATGACTAATAAAAATTATAATAAAATTGAAAAAAAATTTGCAAGCGTAATTTATTTCTAAGGGAAATAATTAATGTGTTTTTAAGAGTAACTTCCCTTGAATTAATTATGACTTGCAAAACTTTTTTTTACGAAAGTAGTTCCTATACGGTTTTTATTCGAAAAGAAAATCATCTAAATTTTACTCAAATTGTTTTTCCTATTTGTTCATGTTGTTAGAAGGTTATATAAATAGAAGTGTGTTAACAGAATCTGAATTTGTCCTTCTATTTCACACGTTCACTAGGATACATGGTGTAACGAATGTAAGAGTTTGCTTAAAGAACTTCAAGGTGAAATCATCTGGAGGTTGCTGGTTCAATCCTGACAACGAGTAAAAATAATAAGGAATACTAACAATCATTTGACACTTGAATCTGGTTATTGATAACAGTATTAGAACAATCTAAACTCGTGAATTAAATAAAGGGTTCGGTTCAAAGTTCTGTGTAGGTTCCCGAGTTCGACAAGAAACACCAGAAGAAGGCCGAAAGACGCATCGGCCAAAACGCTATGAATATATCAATGAAGATGAAGACAATAGTCCGAATACACAAAATAATAAAAATGTTCTTTTAGTTCTAAATCTCTTGGGAAACCTGATTCCTGATAACCAGAAAGATGGAACCTCTACATATTTAAAATAAATTAAATTTCATTGTTTCTTATTTGGTTAACTTATGCATTATTAACTGAACCGTAATCTGACTTATTCCTGGAGCGCTACACATGGTATAATACCTTGAACATGAATAGACAGGTCGAGCCCATCCTTATCCAAGTCTACAATTAAGTTAAATTTATAGTTTTCCCTCTCCTAGACTAGTTACCATACCAAGGTTAATAAACCCATAGATGGAGAAAAATATAGTAGGATGCGTATGTTTTTCAAGAGTATTTGCGCTACGCGAAATTCTAACGGCTTTGTTCAGGCATGGAAATCAACAGAAAGTTAACGCTTGCAAGCCACACGATGAAAATTTGTTTGTGCTCATAAGCCCGACGCACGTTTCCGGGTGAGTTTGAAAACCGAAAAGTATTTTTTTACAACTATACAGAACGATTTCAGAAAGACTTCGACTAGTGGCCTCTTTTGTTCACTTCGCTAATGTTGAAAAAGACAAAATCGGTTTGTCAACCAGTTCTCCGAGCAGAGTCATTAGAATTCACTTCGTCTTGTAGGAGGTTATATCAGGTTTTTTATATTTAATTTCCATTTTGTAGTGGTATATTTAATTTGTTTTTCTATGTGGTTGCGTGTTCTCACAAGCCGGAAGGTCGCCTTTTTTAGCGATGGGGACAACATTATAATTATTATTATTATTATCATTGGGTTTTTAGGTTTAAGGTTTAAGTTGGTTTTACGTTGGTTGCGTTGGTATTTCGTTAGTTGCATTGGTATTTCGTTGGTTGTTATCCCCTCGCTAAATGTTCATGAAAAATAAAGGTGGTGGAGAAGAACGAAGACGTCGTTAGGTTTTGTATCAAGGTTTTATTGGCAGCATGAAGTAAAGGGGTTTACGCTGGTATGCTGCGAGAATCGTGGTAAAGAAAGAAGGTAGGAAGTTGTTTGAATGTATCACCTAATTTGTTTTTAACTAGAATCCCTTGGTCTAGAAGAATAGACCTAAGGGATCCATAAACTAGATGGCTCTCCTCATAATGGTTGATGCTCTATGTTGGTCGACTTATATACATAAGCGGCTCAATATTGGTAATGCCTTAAGGGGCGTTTTTACTGGGACACAATCAGAAAAAGATGGCAGCAATAAAGCACGTGTGTCGTCACACATGAGTCTTGGAGTTATTTCGACTAAACATGGTGTCAGAAGGACGAACTTGACGATAATCTGAGTGAGTACTACTTTGTTTAAAACATCAAAAGATGATGTCAATCAACCCACCCCAAAGTTTTGACTGGACAGTAAGAAATTTGCATAAAGCCTTTAACGAGTGGCTTGAAGAAGTGAATCTTTTTTTGAATTTCAGAAATTTGAAAGCCAGGGTAGAGATAGTACCACTAAAGCTGCAAATGTTGAAAAGAAAAAAAGAAGTTTGTTTATTTACCTTTTAGGAAAAAAGGGTCGACAAATATACAAAACCCTAACAATTAAAAATGCAAAAGAAAAAACCACTTCGCCAAATCAAAAGTTTGCAAAGATAACCAGAGCGAAAAAAAAGTTAACGAATGTTTTCACGTTGTAGGGGAGACAATTCACAAAGTTCATGCGAATTTGAAATTAAACGGGAAGCCCATCAAATTCATGATAGATTAAGGACAACAAGATGGAGCACTTACTAAAAAAGGTAAGAAACTTGATATTACTGTATACGGAGGGAAAAAGGTCAGAACCGAAGGAACAATGAGGGTAGAACTTGTCAACCCTGTCAACAGAAGAAAAGTGACAGCCTCAGTCATGGTTGTGAATGAGAAGGTACAACCAATTTTAAGTTGTAGTCTTTGCCATAAGCTAAATTTAATACTGTTCAACCTAGATCAGTTTGACTCGACAGTTTCAGCTGTAGAATGCAATGACCTCAAAGAACAAGCCCTGAAAAACATCAGAAAACTAGACATTGATGATTCCATCAAAGGGATTCTACTAGAATTCCCAGACGTTTTTGAAGAGAGAGTTGGTGAATTTGAAGGTGAACTAACACTTCAAACAGAACCAGGTACAGTTCCTACACAACAACCCATAAGAGGTGTCCCCTTTGCACTGGAAAAACAATTTAAACAAGAACTAGAAAAAATGATGAGGGACAATATAATTGAGAAACTGGAAGGACCTAGCTCATGGCTCAACAGCTATGTGATTGAAAGAAAACGCAGCGGAAAACTTCGGATATGTTTAGACCCCAAACCATTAAACAAGGCACTGATCAACAACTACCACTGCCAGGCACCAAGCTTGGAATCCATCACACACAGGTTTGCAAATAAAAACACAATAAAATTTAGTAAATTGGACGTAAGAAGTGGATACTGGCATTGCAAGTTGAACGACAAGGCAAGAGAACTGACCGCCTTCGGAACACCTCAGGGCAATTATCGATACAAAAGATTACCCGTGGGTATCACACCAGCCAGCAAAGCATTCCAAACAAAAATGATCGAACAGTTCCAAGGGATAAACTGGGTTAGCATTATTTAAGATGACTGTCTGGTTGAAGGGTTTGGAAACAACTCAGACCAAGCCATCAATAACCACAACCAGAACCTGCGGGCATATTTGCAGAGATGCAGAGAAAGAAACATAAAAATTAACCTCGACAAATGCAAATTCCTCACTGAGGAAGTCACTTACATGGGTCATACACTGACTAACACAGCCTGATGAAGAAAAAATACGGGCAATCATAGAGTTCCCAGCACCTCGCGATTTGCATAATCTAAGACGCTTCATAGGAATGGTTAAATACCTCTCGAAATCTGATCACACACTGACGACAAAATGTGAACCTCTAAACAGGCTAACGCGGAAGGACCAGATTTTCCAATGGGCGGAGGTACAACAAAGAGCATTCGAAGACCTAAAGAAAGCTATAGCAAACACACCTATCTTGGCTTACTATGACTTAGAAAAGCCAGTCACGATACAGACTGACATGTCAGATGTAGGTGTGGGAGCTGTCCTCCTACAGAATGGAAAACCAGTATCATACGCATCAAAGGTGTGGAACGACTATGAAAAGAACTACGCACCAATTGAAAAAGAGATGAGAGCTGTTGTGTTTGGACTACACAAGTTTAGTGACTATTGTTACAGAAGACATGTGACAATAGAGTCGGACCACAAACCATTAGAAGCAATCAGCAACAAGCCTCTAAGCGAAGTACCAAAAAGACTGTTAAGAATGGTGCTTTCAATACAAAAGTTTGACTACAAAATAACATACAAAAAGGGCAGTGACATAATCATTGCTGATGCTCTTTCGCGAGCCCCAGTAGAGGATGACAATTTCCAGTTTAATTTCAGTGAAGTGAATCTATTAGAATTTCTTGCTGTAAGTGAACAGACCAGAGACAGGCTAGTTAGTGCCACCAAAGAAGATAAGGATCTACAGAAGCTCATAAAACTAATTAAACAAGGCTTCCCAATGCAATATAAAGTCCTTGAACCTCAGTTGAAGCACCTGTATAAATTCAGAGACTACCTGTCAACAAAGGATGATCTAATATTTTATAAAGACAGAGTCTTTGTACCTGCCTCAGTGTGAAACGACATGAAGAAGAAGGCACACACAAGCCATTTAGCAGTTGAAAGTAACATGAGACGCGCCCTAGACACAATCTTCTGGCCAGGAATGAGGCACGAACTACAGGAATGTTATATCAACTGTAAACAATGTAGCAGATATTCTGCAAGAAATAGCAAAGAGACACTAATCACAAGACCAGTGCCGGAATACCCATTCCAACGTATTGGCCTCGATACCATGACACTGGATGGAAGGAAATACCTAGTCTGTGTGGATTATTTCTCCAATTACACCTTGGTTGATCGACTTCACGGAACATCATCATGGTGCACAATCAAGCTGATAAGGAAACACTTCATGGGATATGGCATCCCAGAAGAAGTTGTAAGTGATGGGGGCCCTGAATTTGATAACAAAATGATGAGAGAATTGGCCCATAAATACGGATTTAGATGGAATCCCTGCTCACCAGAGATGCCAAACTCCAATGGAATGGCAGAATCAGCTGTAAAACAAATAAAAAGCATCATAAAAAAATGTAATAATGAAAACAGTGATCCTTATCTGGCCATACTAGAATTCACCAACACACCATCAAAATCCACAGGAATGTCCCCAGCATAGAGATTCTTTGGAAGACAATTGAGAAGTGTACTGCCTACGATGAAGAAATTTCTATCCCCAGTTAATGTGGAAGAAACAAAAACTAAAATACAAAAGGCAAAACAACATCAAAAGAAATACTATGACAAAAATGCCCATGACCTGATAGAATTAAGAGAAGGTGACCAGGTGACTGAGCAGCCATATGGCAGGAGCCAATATTGGAAAAGGGCAGTTGTCATAGAAAAGTTTGAATACCGACGATACATGATCGAACTGGAAAATGGGAAAAGACTAGTGAGAAATAGGAGACACCTAAGACTCACAACTAAACCAAAACATAGCAACATGACGAAAACAAACCACAAACAAGATATCACCAGAAATGACAGTGAACAAAACATCGAACAACAACAACCAGACATGAATGAAAGACAACCACGTCTGAAGAGAGTCAACGCAGGCAAGACACCCAACCGATATGGTGAATGGCAACTCACATAAAATGAACACTTCAGACTTTTGTATGTATGGGGGATGTTGGTCGACTTATATACATAAGCGGCCCAATATTGGTAATGCCTTAAGGGGCCTTTTTACTGGGACACAATCAGAAAAAGATGGCAGCAATAAAGCACGTGTGTCGTCACACATGAGTCTTGGAGTTATTTCGACTAAACACTGCTATTCAGGAACAGACGTTAAGACGTCCGTTCCCGTTGAGTATTTCTGAGAGAACGAGATTCGCGGGCTTTCTTCAATTTTTGGTGCAGCTAGGAAATATGGTTCGGGCTGAATCGGACAAGTCATCCTGATTGGGTGAAAATATTCGGCGACTCTAACGGTCAAATTAAATCATGCGCCAAACAGAAATTCAAGTTTCTTTCTGCTATAGTCTAATACCAACTGCAAATACAGTAGCTCATCCACACACGAAACCTTACTTGTCTGCGTCCAACCAAAATTCGCTTTGCACCAAACAAGATATCTTGGAGCCAATCGCCCCAGTTCGAACTCTCATCTCCCCTAACAGTGAGAACTTACATTTTCTCTACCATATAAATCACTAATGCACACAAATATGTAAAAGGACAAATGTAAAAAAAAATCTTTTCTGGTTCTTTCATTTTCTTTTTATCTGTGTAATAACAGTCCTTTGTTGTAAATGAGCAAGAAGCAAGATCTCAAGTTAAATATTGATTGTAACAAGTATATGCCTGGCCCATTCGGCTGGGGCTGTAGAATATACCGACTGCACCTCTGCAAAGACGTAAGATCCCTCCCCCAACAACAACTGGATATGACACTAAACAATTTAATGGCGAGGTTCCAGTGATGCTGGAGCTTTGGGGAATGCGGAGCACCCCTTCATTGCCATCGCTCCCCGTTGGTTGTTATCCCCTCGCTAAATGTTCATGGAAAATAAAGGTGGTGGAGAAGAACGCAAATACAGTAGCTCATCCACACACGAAACCTTACTTGTCTGCGTCCAACCAAAATTCGCTTTGCACCAAACAAGATATCTTGGAGCCAATCGCCCCAGTTCGAACTCTCATCTCCCCTGACAGTGAGAACTTACATTTTCTCTACCATATAAATCACTAATGCACACAAACACATGTAAAAGGACTTTTCAACTCACACAAGGACTTACTCATACATTTATGCACACTCAAGAACTTTTTTCCTTATATAAGTAAGTAAAGTTAGCAACCGTAGTCAAGGGCGAGCTGAAGGCTCCCTTTTCAATAGCTACTAAACCGAGGTGTAGGAGAGGATGCTTCTCTTTCCCCCGGATTGCTCCACTTTACCCTTGGTAAGTACCTTATAATGCTGAGTGTTAAGTAAGGAGGTATCAAGTACCATTCTGTAAGTCTTTGGTATGACGCGACCTGGGACTGAACCCTGGTCTCCCGGGCCATTGGCGAACACTACCCACTAGACTAATGAGCTGGTTATATATTCTTACGTAAAGTATTGTTTTATATATATATATATATATACTCTGCTTTTCATGTCCCTTTTACGGGGTGCTTTTTTAATATTCGCAAACAATTTGAAACATTTGTCTCTAACTAATAGGACGCGCAACACGGTGTAGCGTAAATTTCATATACACACCCCAACCATGCACTAAGTCTGGCAAACCAATCCGCCGCCTCACCAGGTTCGTGCGATTCCTTTAGTAAAAGACAAGAATCGTGCATGTGAAACTTTTTTTTTTAATATTTAATAAATATTAATCCGGAAGGGGAGTAATTGTAGCGTAAATTTCATATACATACACAAACATTGCACTCACATTTTTAAGCCAATCAACAAATATTAGAACATTCTAGAAAAAAAGAATCCAAACCACAATATACAAAATTCGAGCCCATAGATTTTTTTTACCAATCAAGTATTTTCCCCCAAAAAAAACATCCATACCCGTTTTTGAACACGTACTGCCTCCAAACTTTCGACACATCTCGCAATATCCCCGACAACGGGATTTGAACTCGGATAGTAGAGTCCACTTCCTACGACACAAACCTACGAGCACCTGCACTTATATTGTTGCACACATTTAAGTATGTGAAAATGATATTACTACTGTTTTGATTAAATTAGTTGACAAAATTATGTTGTCTTGTGTCATAAATTTTCATCTTTTGAATTAAAAAAAAAACGTACTTTAAAAAAAGCAAACTTTCTATTTATTCATTGTTCGTTGAAGAAAAAAATTAAACTGTTCGATATTGAATCACTGTCACGTAACCCGTAAATATCTTGTTTTAACTTTTCTGAAAAACTTTCCTAGTTTATAAGTACCCATTTCTTTCTTTCTTTTTAGTTGTTCTGTTTAATGGTATATCAACCATCATAGGTTATTTAATGCCAAAGCCATCCTTATAGATGATCTGTAACCCAAGGCTGAGAGGGAAAAGGAAGTTTATGCCTTTCCCAAGCGTATTAGTCTGAAAGTAAACGTAATTGTGCAACAGGATTTCGAACTCGCTAACTACGACGTAGCAGTTCAGCACATTAGCCACAACGCTATGGGAGTCTCCTTGGCCTTTCTTTTTTTATTTTAGTTAAGATTTTACGATGTTCGTGATGTAAACTCAACGTAAATTAATCCCTCACTTTACAGCCCGTGGAATGAAAAATAGTATTACTTTCCGTTGTCTTCAAGGAATTACGATTATGTGACGTAACACAGTGTATTGGGAAAATGTGTCCAACTAGGATAAATCAATTTCTGGGTCCCGCAGATTGGAATTGACCCGAAAATTTTATAAAATATCACAATTACTTATACACGAATGACATTGGAGAGATCAGTTAAACCTCTGTATTTTATTCATTTATCTGGATCGTAAACAAAAGCCCACTGCTTGGTATTCAGTACATGCAGAAATATATTTCCATTATTTTCAGAAATTTGCATTTTATAATCAAATCACGCTGTTTGAAATAAACAGAGAAATACAAATTTCTGAGCCACCAACTAAAATCTTCAAGTGACTCAATAAGCCGAGCCGGAAGCCGAGTTTAAACGACAGCGTATTGGCGATATAAGCTGCCGTGTGTTCAAACCAACTGCTCACTTTTTGCCATATGCTGAGTGATGCCGCATGTTCATCTTAGATCTTCGTTAGAAATAGACCACACGGCAAACACACGTCCATGTTATCATATCATATTTACCAACCACTCCGCTCGGGCAGAATATGACACAAGGTCAATTTTTAAGCGGAGTTTAACAGGTTTGAATTCAGAGTATTCCTTCTCCTAGATTAGTTGCCTCACCAAGGCTGAAGAACCCAGTCGGTCCTACTATTTACCCATAGCTGGAGGGAGAATAATTGGATTCATACCTTTCCGAAGGGTATTAGTGCTATGTGAAATGCAATCAGTCCCGTCTAAATTTTGAACTCGTGTCGCCGTGTTCATTTCCTACACACGTCCATGTTGTGATTAACGAAGCCACACGGTATTGCTCTGCAGCAGAATATCTAAAATTTCCTTTTCATTCACTTACGAAGTGAAACCACACCACATGTTTCTTACTATTAATCCCGACACAGTAAGGGTTGCTAAACTCCCAGTGTTACAGCTGCTGTACTCTTCGGCTTTCTTCAAGTTCCCTTTGTTGTACTTGGTAAGGGTAAAAATAGCTGATACGAGATACTCCCAAGCCCTAGGCGGAGGAATGAGAACAGTTTACCTCCGTGATTTAAATGAAGGGTTAAGTTCGAAATTGCCAGAAGGTTACCGAGTAAGACAAATAGCATACGAAGAAGACAGATGAGTAACAGAAATCTCTCATTATAGAAATACAGACAGATGTTTCTCAAAACACAGTTTTCCTTTTTAACAATGTTATCGTACGTAGGTATTTATTCTTTGAGGTAAAGTATTTTATTATATATATATATATATATATATATATATATATATATATATATATATATAGTAAAAAGGAAAGAAGAGAATAATTCGTCTCTTTTTTGGAAAAGTAGAAGCGTTGTCCTATCAGAGGAGCGTTGAACCAATCAGAGAGCGATAAAGTCACATGGCTATAAAGCTCACAACAAACAAGAAACTTTCTCATCATTTCGTACCCCTCCAAAATACTGCTTGTTCGTGGGACAATATATGTACAATTGCAGCAATTGGAACATGTTTGTGAATTCTTTTGTTATAATACTGCCAACATGTATATTTTACTTATGAAATATTAAATGTTCTCCAATTTACTTTGTCTTTCTTTAAGTTTCGTTTAGTGTTTGCATATCACGAATACACAAACGCAAATATTGTTTCTTGGAGAGTGGAAACTCGATCAAATATTTTCCTTGCGCACAAGCATTCCAATATATATATATATATATATATATATATATATATATATATATATATATATATATCACTTTAAGATGAATACTTTCACCCTTCGTTTAAAAAGGAAAAAAACTTAAACGACTGTGCTAACAGTGGTAAAACGAAAATCACGTAATACAAAAAATATCGAGCCAATGCAACAATATTAAAAATAAAAATAAAAAAAGGTAAAAAATTATCCTAACCGGCAAGCTTCACAATCTTTTGACCATCAGATAAGTGTTTACAATATTTCTTCTCTCTCTCTCTCTCTCATTCTTATTCTCTCTCTCTCTCTCTCTCTCTCTTTCTCATTCTTATTCTCTCTCTCTCTCTCTCTCTCTCTCTCTCTCCCCACAACTTGTCTCTTGTCTTGTTTTTTTTTTACTTTTTCCATTTCCTTTTTTTTTTTAGTTCTTTCTTGCTTTTACCTCACATAACTTTAAACCACCCACTCATTCACTAAATTACTCTTTCTTTAACTTACACTCCAGCTGAATCTCTCTTTCTTTCAATCACTCATATATTCACTTTTCAAACGACCTGCCTTTCTGCAATCCAATTTTAATCTATTTTTCATTGCTGTCTACACCTTTTATATATTTCTTTCTGACTTCTGATAATTATTTCGCCTGCCAGTCGAGTAATATAAAAGTTTATATGAGAACTATTCATACATACATAAATAAGTAAAGTTGTCTCCCTTAGTCGACGGCGACCAGAAGGCTCCCTTTTCAATAGCTACTACACCGACGTGTAGGGGAGGGCGGAACTCCTTTCCCTGGATTTCTCCACTTTACTCTTGATACATGCCTTATATTGCTGAGTGATAAACAAAGATGTACCAACAACCATTTTTAAAGTCTTTGGTATGACGCGACCTGGGATTGAACCCTGGTCTCCCGGCCCATTGGCGAACACTCTACCCGCTAGGCCAATGAGCCGGTATGATATACATACATACATACAATATAAACAAGCATACGTACATACATACATACAATGTCAAACCTAAATAATTACAACCCCAACATGAAAGGGATATATGAGATAACTGATACTAAGGTTTTGTTTGTTTCTTTGTTTAATGGCATATCAACCTTTGTAGGTTATTTAATGCCAAAGCCATTCTCCTAGAATAATAGTAAAGGTACTATTTAACCCATAGCTGGGAGGATAAGGGGGTTCATACCTTTCCCAAGGGTATTTGCCTGAAAGTAAACGTAATAGCGCGACTGGAGTACGAACTCGCTTACTACGATTCCGCAGTCCACCACTCTAACCATTACACCACGAGGACACCCCCTCTAACTGATTCTAAGGAGAAGAGGGAGAGGAAATGAAGTTGAAAAGTGAAAGAGGAGTACATGAGTATAGCAGTAGAGGGAGTGTCAAAAAAGGAGGAAGAAAGAATTTTAATGAGAGAAAGGAAACGACGAAACGCCAATAAATAAGCACACCCATAACTATCTTTTAGAAAAAGCTTTATTTTCATCTAAACCAAAGTATGTAAGAATTTACTTCTCGTGGAATATCATACAATCAAAATATATTATTGCATATCATTTATCACCAAAAACTACTTGCCCAGTCGGTTAGGGATGTAGAATACACTGACTGCACCTCTGCAGAGGGGTAAGACCCCCTGCCAACGATTGTCCTGAATATGATACTAAACAATCTGATGGTGAGGTTTCAGTGATGCTGGAGCTTTGGGGAATGCGGAGCACCCCTTCATTGCCATTGCTCCCAGGCCCACTCTGGCCCGGCGCGGTAGCACCTGATAGGGTCCTATCTATGGGTTAAATATAACTAACGGCTTACTTATGCTAAACTGAATTGTTTGGTTAAATTGAACAGCTTGAAATAGAAATGTTTTTGACAATTAAACCGTACTTACATTTAAACTGTGTGCTTATGCTGAACTGAATTACTTCAAATAGAACCATTTTTTGGACATTGAAACTGTATTTACACTAAACTGAATTGTTTAACATAGAACTGTTTTGATATTTAACTGTGTGTAAACAAAATCTGTACTTATACTAAATTGAATTAGCTGAATTAGAACTGCTTGACTAAACTGAATAGCTTGAAAGAGAAATGTTTTTCACAATTAAACTGTACTTACATTTAAACTGCGTGGTTATGCTAAACTGAATTTTGTGAAATTGAACTGTTTTTGACACTGAAACTGTATTACACTAAACTGAATTGTTATATATAACTGCTTGAATAGTTTGAAATAGAAATGTTTTTGACAATTAAACTGTGTACTCATGCTAAACTGAACTGTTTGAAATGGAACTGGTTATTCACATAAAAATGGATTTGGCGTTAAATAACCTACAAAGGTTGATATGCCATAAAACCCAACAAACCAAACCAAACCAAAAACGACATTATTGAAACTAAGTGAGCAAAACCAAAATTGCAACACCTCTGTAACCAAAAATAAAATTTCATTAATATATATAAAACGTATACTTATTTTTGAACTGCTACATATCTCACCAAACAGTAGCTATACGGCCACAAACCTCCCATCTCTAAAAACCATCCACATAAGACGAACAAGACATGCGAGCAATATTGAACAAGTCCTGGCGGCAAAACCCCACAAGACACCAACTATACGGCCACCTGCCTCCTTTCACGAAAACTATCCAAGTTAGACGAACCAGACATGCAGGACACTGCTGGAGAAGCAGGGACGAGCTCATAAGTGATGTACTCCTATGGACCCCACATATGGCCGGGCAAAAGCAGGACGACCAGCTCGAACATACATACAGCAGCTATGTGAGGATACGGGATGTAGTCCTGAAGACCTGCCAGGGGCAATGAACGATAGGGAGAAGTGGTGAGAGAGGGTCAGGGATATCTGTGCTTTGTTTTAGAGGAAATTAACTTTTTATAAAAAGATTTTTCGTGTTAAACTTATTTATGGGAGATCATTCGGTTTGCGTACAGTTTAAATTCATTCAACTTTCTAGAAGCAATTGGTAATTTTTGTGATCTTTTTTTCTTCCCTCGAAGTGCATCAACATCCAGTTATATGAGTTGTATCTTATGCTACTGTAATATAATGGCCGGGGGATTTCGTTTTATATATCTTGCCTTTGGGTTTAGTTAGGCTGAGAACCTTTCGGCTCAGCACATGGGTTAATCAGGTGCAAACTTGAGCACAGGTGTTGACGCGTGCGCGGGGAGGATGTGTCGTCCACAGATGACAAAATAAAAATCCCAGAGAGGGGATGTGACGAGGGATGTGAATGACGTCATGCACCGGAAGCGTGCGCGGAGGATTTGGGGAGATTTGAAAAATTCAGTAGTTGAGAACTAAACTCCGAACGCTGAGGCCAGACGAATTTGTGCACTACGGGCGCCACACGTGTTGGGGGGGTGCAGATGGAAAAGCCAGTATAGAAAGATTGTGCCTCTCTCTTCCTCATGTCGAAACCTTTAACTCAAAGGTAATAAATGGTTTCGTACCTGAACTAAGAAATCGTTACGTGTTTTTAGTGTTTCGGGATTCTTATGGTGTATATATATATATGTGCGTTATGGACATTATGAACGTTTTACGTACCGGTATAAATATGTACATTTCACATATCCGTATCATGGGTATGTCACATTACTAATATTATCAGAAAAGAATAATTGTTATTTAGATTAATAGCAAAAGGTATGTATAAAATCTTCAAATATATATATATATATATATATATTGATTGATTGCCAAGAAAACATGTAGGCCAAGGGAAGGTTTGGGCATGTTTATTATTTAAAAAAAAATATATATATTTTTGAACGACCGGTTTCGCCTGGCTCTTGTCAAGATCTTAACGCCAGAAAATATTTAAAAGGGGGAATTTAATGGAAAAAAGGTAGAGGAATGGAGAAAAGGGAAGAAGAAAAAACACTAAGAGGGGGTAATAGTAGCAAAGAGCAGATGGCTAGAGACTAATTACATTCAATCCCAACAAACAATCCCTCTGTTTAGAGAGGGAAGGTTGAAGGGATCGAACGTAAAGAGTCTCTAACACATTGCTACTACTACCCCCTCTTAGTGATTTTTTTTTCTTCCCTTTTCTCCATTCCTCTACCTTTTTTCCATTTACGTTCCACCTTTTAAATATTTTCAGCCGTTAAGATCTTGACAAGAGCCAGACGAAACTGGTCGTTCAAAAATATATAATTTTTTTTTAAATAATAAACATACCCACACCTTCCCTAGGCCTACATGTTTTTCTGGCAATCAATAAGTTTTTAACCATTGATAATTTGTTTAAATATATATATATATATATATATATATATATGTATAAATAATAATAATAATAATAATAATAATAATAATAATAATAATGTTGAGAAATTATAAAGACAAAGAAGAACCATACGTTTAATTATTTGACTGCATTGCTGTTCTCACCGTGACTTATATTTCCTCACTTTTGAACTGGTCGATCGCTTACCACTTGTTTGTGTCTCTTGCGAACTTTCCACAATATTCGGAAGAACATTAACCATCTTCGGACCTTTTATATCTCGTTCAAACATCAACACGTAGCAAGAGTCGTCGTTAAAGACATGTCTCTGAAAATGAAATAATTTCTTTGTTTAATTATGTTATTAAAATAGTCCAATTGGTCTCTTTGTGCTAGAAAGGATATTTAGTCGAGTCCCCACTCACTAAGGTCCAATATTAACATAATTGGCTTTGATGATGCTAGGGAGGATATTTAGTCAAGTCCCCACTCACCAAGGTCCAATATTAGCATTACTGGGTATGTTGGGGCTATAGAAGATATTAGGTCAAGTCCCCACTTACCACAGTCAAATGCTAAAATTATTGGGTTTGTTGGTGCTAGGGAGGATACTTAGTCGAGTCCCCACTCACCAAGGTCCAATTTTAGCATTATTGAGTATGTTGGGGCAATAGAAGATATCAGGTCAAGTCCCCACTTACCACGGTCAAATATTAACATTATTGGTTTTGTTAGTGCTAGGGAGAATATTTAGTCGAGTCCCCACTCACCAAGGTCCTATATTAGCATCATTAATATATCCATGATATCTTGTCTTTCCTTTTGTTTATTCAGTGATAGTGCATCATGGACATATTAATAAGATGAGGCCGAAAGTCTTAGGGAACCAATTAATTATGGAAGGTTTATTAACTTATTCTGGCCGGAGATCATAACATCCATACCGCAACTTGAAAGGATAAATGTAAAAATATCTACACAAAAATATCTATACTGTTTAAAGACTTTCAGCCTCGTCTTGAACCATCATTGAGGGAAGGGCGGTCATTACAATAGTGATACAACCATTAGTACTTTGTAAGAAGTAAGTGTTTATTGTTTATACGGGCATATGTCCACTGGAACATTGGCCTGAGTAAAATGTTCACCAATGATCCGGGAGACTGGAGTTCAATCCCAGGTCGAGTCATACCAAAGACTCAAAAATGGTACTTGATACCGCCTTCCTTAACAGTCAGCATTGGAAGGTACGGATCATGGGTAAGGTGGAGCAATCCAGGGAAAGGAGTAGCGCCGTTCCCAACACCTTGGTGTTGTAGCTATCAAAAAGGGAGTCTTTGGGTTACCCTCGACAGCGGTCGCCAACTTAACTATTGTTGTAGCGTTCGTTTTGAAATTTGATTCTATAAATAGCAGTAGCAGCTGAAGACATTTGAGTACATTAGCAATGGATTCAAAATTGAGTTTAGGATGTTTTTTTCTAATGTGTAGAGCTTCGAGAATCTGTTGTCTGTTATTTTTTGCTCTAATATTGTATTATCGGTAAGAATTTTCCAAAATTCAGTTGTGGGGTTGGAATTTTTTTTTTAGATGTTGGGCTATTGAACTGGTGTCAGAAAGAGGTATGTCTAGATAATATTAACAAACTTAATCTTGAAACAAAAAATACCTGAAAAACTTCAAAGCTCTTTCACACTTGAACAACTCCATGAATTAGATTACAGACTTTCTGTAATCATTTACAAAAATGATAACCAACACAAACTTACCCTTCAAAAATGCTTAACAACCTCTATAAAGGT
This sequence comes from Sepioteuthis lessoniana, assembly GCA_963585895.1. NCBI lineage: Eukaryota > Metazoa > Mollusca > Cephalopoda > Myopsida > Loliginidae > Sepioteuthis > Sepioteuthis lessoniana. The sequence goes on along the minus strand of OY757917.1, from coordinate 84,146,272 downwards.
CACTTATTACTTCCGAATAATATCGACAAATATATCAACCTCTCTGAATTTGAAATGACTCAACGAAAAAAAGATTTTCTCAGCTTAGGGCCAAACTGCCATTATTTCAAGAATATACAAACCTCAACAAAAACACAGAAATCGAAATTTTATACCAGAATATTTTAAAACTCCTGGATTAAAAGGTAATTTCAATCAAACTTGAATTCCGTAATCTTCTTGAGACTGAAGACATCAAAAATAGATTCAACAAAAAATAACCCACATTATTAACTCAATAACTAAAAATGCCGTGAAAGAATTACTCAATCACCCCAACATCACCATAAAAAAAGCTGACAGAACAAATATTTTTGTGGTACTTAATAAAACTATTCAATAGTACAAAATATTCTCGATGACCGCACCAAATTAAAATAATTTAATAAAATAAGATTCCCACCAACCAACTTAAATAAAAAATAATGCCGAACTTAGCGTCACAAAACTCTCCAAAATAATCGGTTACTATAAACCCAGTTATTTAAACGAAACTGTCAAAATATATAAACCTAATCATCCTCGGTGCCCAATTATATCACAAGTACCGACACCGATTTATGAACTCACAAAAACAATAAATCAACTTATTACACCATACATACTCAGTAAATATAACATAAAATCAACACATGAATTAATTCAAATCGTACATCTAGTGAAGCTAATATTCTATTATTGTGTTTAAAGCCAATAATGGAATATTAGCTTATTCGATATTGAAACTTTATTCACTAATGTACCAGAAAAAGAAAACATTTTTATTATTATAAATAATATCTATAACAACCTCCCTCCTCTTCAAAATTAACCCAAAAAAAATTTGCAAAATACTCGTAACATGCGCTACCGAAGTTCCATTTTACGACCACCTGGGTAATATCTATATACAAAAAGACGGTGTGACTATGGGATCGGTTCTGGACCTGATTTTCTTTAATTTGTATGCGTCTGATCTGGGAAAAATAAAATATTTAATAGCATTAAAAAAACTTAATACGCCAAAGATATGTTGATGATATACTTATTCTCGTCAATGATATTAATGAAATAAACATACAAGACACCTTTCAAAAAAATTCGGTTCTTTCTTTTTTACCCATGAACTAAACAAAAATGATACAATTTCCTTTTTAGATATTCTAATTGATACTAACAATAATGATAATAACTTTGCTACCTCTATTTATTAAAAAAAAACACTAATATAAACTCCTATACCCTCAACTTTAAAAGTAAATACCTCTTCCGATATCAAAAAAGCAATTATTAATAACCAAATATCACGGGCAAAATCAATCGCTTCCAAAATAATATTTTATAAAGAATTAAAAAAACACAAAAGAAACTCTAATTAATAATGAATTCTCTAACTATTGTTGATAAACAAATTAAACGTACAATTAAAACTGTTTACCAACAAAATAAATACTGCAACACTCCATCCAATAAACAAGCCTTTATCAAACTTATTTACCTCAATCAAATGCACTACAATTATAAATTAGATGATAATATTTTAAAAACGTTGATTCAAAAAAGCATACTCCCTACTGATTCTAACAATAAATAAAACTTATCGTATACTACAATAAATTTAAAAACCCCAACTTAGTTATTAACAGTAAGCCCTCCCCGCTCGATGGGAGTTTTGCAAAAAACAAACGTTATATTTTAATTTTAATGTCCTTTAGGAGATTGTATCTCTGAAAGCAACAACATATACGTTAGTTTAACTTCAACTATCCCATTGAGGCAACTCACTATGCATCTTTCTGTCACCAATTCAATAGCCCAACATCTAAAAAAAACATTCCGACCCAACAACTGAATTTCGGAAAATTCTTACCGATAATACAATATTAGAGCAAAAAATAACAGACTACAGATTCTCGAAGCCCTACACATTAGAAAAAACATCCTAAATTCAATTTTGAATCCAAAACACAATATTAGAGCAAAAATAACAAACAAAAACGACAGATTCTCGAAGCCCTACACACCAGAAACAAGCATCCTAAACTCAATAGAATTAATTTTGAATCCAGTGCTAGTGTACTCAAATGTCTTTAGCTGCTTTTATTTAAAGAATTAAATTTGAAAATAAAGCCCACATCAAAACAACAGAATAAACAATAAACACTCAATTCTTACAATGTAACAATGTACATTCAATGGTTGTATCGAGATCGAAAGTACTGGAGAACCAATTAACTATGGAAGTTTTATTAACTAATTCCAGCCAGATATCATTACTTTGATACGGCAACTTGAAAGGATAAATACAAAATATGTAAACGAAAAGTGTCTATATTATTTAATTAAATATGCCTTAACGATAAAATGCTGCCCAAATATATATATACATATATATAAGTAAGTAAAGTTGGTGACCTTAATCGAGGGTGACTCGAAGGCTCCCTTTTTAACAGCTACAACACAAGGGTGTAGGAGAGGGCGCTATACCATTCCCTGGATTGCTCCACTTTACCCTTGATCCTTACCTTATAGTGCTGAGTGCTAAGCAAGACAGCATCAAGTACCATTTTTCAGTCTTTGGTATGACTCGACCGGGGATCGAACCCCGGTCTCCCGGACCTTTGGCGAACACGCTACTCATTAAGTCTATATATATATATATATATATAATGTGTTTTTAGGTTTAGCCAACATATCATCTTGCAAGCATGTTTTATTGTATCTTATTTAATGCTAAATCCACCCTTGTAGATGTACAGTAATGGCACTATTTAACCCATGGCTCGGAGGAGAAGTAGGATCACAGTTTTTTCAAGAGTATTTGTCCGAACTCACTTTCCACAAAGTCACAATCCAGAACTTTAGTCACTAAGCCTCGGCAATTCCTCCACCCCCATTTTTTTGTGTTGGATTTGTATTTCATTATGCTACGAAATCATCTGTACAATTTTTGGCATAGAAATTCATTCGTTATTCATACGAGCCACACTTGACTCCACACTATTCAAAACTCCAAAAGTGAAGCCTCACTACCGGGTGCTGTTGGCGATCATACGCATTACACAACAAAAAGTAAAGGGCGTTGAAACCATTTAACTAAATTGAACGACGGGGTGAATGGTAGCGCTTGATTTACTAAATCACCAATCGGTCCACACATACACAAACAAAATAAATAACAAATTCCAGACAGCGTAGCGACAATCATTTGAATTTCATGCTTGACAGTCTGAGAATTTCGGTAAAGGATTTATGTGAAGTGGTCAAGAGATACTTTTTGGTCAGAGTGTTTTCGAGATCTGTCAGAATTTAACTGTGACAGAAGTTAAACGACCGGCATACTGTGTGTAAGGGTAAAAGAGAGCGTATCTGACCATCAACCTGGACTGTCAAGAAAGTATTTATTTCCCAAATCGAAGAGTCTAGTAGATGATATCAAAAGTGAGCAACGAAAAATACCTCAATATCAGCCTCTCTATCTATCTATCTATCTATCTGAATGAATGAACAGGAACGGTTTGTCCAAAATGTTGAATTATCAATAAATATCGGCAAACACAGAAAAGGGGAATTATCCGACTTCCTACCAAGTCATTTTATATTAACGGGAGTACACACGAATCGAGACTCCTACGTGACTGTCACGAAAACGTTTGATCCACCTCAGCATTTCCTTTTTGGAGCGCCTCTGGCACCAAAGGGTAAACTTAGCGAACACTGAGAAGGCTTAGCTGTTGAAGGTCCTCCTGGATCTAGAACAGATTTTCTTCGATTCTGATTCTCGTAATTAATCCATTTCACATTGCCAGTTTCTACCTTGTTCGAAGAGACTAGTTTTTAATATTATAATAAATCCCGGTAGAATCAGTTTTAATATTATAATAAATCCCGGTAGAATCAGTTTTAATATTATAATAAATCCCGGTAGAATCAGTTTTAATATTATAATAAATCCCGGTAGAATCAATTTTTTCAACCTGGTGATTCGTGTCCCTGTAAATCTTGAAAGCAGGATCTTTTACTGAGGTTTACCTAGTTTAGGAGTAAGCCAGAAATGTGGGGCACCCAGTGAGAATCAGAATTGTCTAGTTCGTTTGCCTAGTTCGCTTGCCTACACAACGCTATAGTTGACAGATTTCACAGTGATGAATAAACTTAAACAAATAAAATACTTGTCTGGTTCAGTGTATTAAATTTATATGAAAATGTTGGGTTTCTTTGTTTAAAAGCATATCAACTTTCATGGGTTATCTACATGCCAAAGCTATCCTTCAAGAAGTAGAGCAGTGGTAATACTATTTAATCCGTAACTGGAAGAATAAGGGAGTTCATGCCTTTCCCAAGGGTATTAGTCCAAAAGTGAACGTAATACCGTGACAGGAGTTTGGACCCGCTTATTTCGAAGCAGAAGTCCAACACTTTAAACATTACCCACTTTCCTTAAAATGCTTGCAAATATATATTTTTTGTAGGGCATATAATTTGAGATCATTGTTGTTAAACTATTTTGGTATAGAATAACACCACAAGGGTTGACATGACATAAAGCCAACCAACCAACCCATACTTGTCAAGTAACGATTTCCATCTATTCCATGATATAGGCAAATTAGTCAAAGGATTACAAAAAAAAAACTAGAGCCGTTCTTTTATAAAGAAGAACTAAAGTTACAAAAAACTTGGGAAAATATTATTGAGTTATATGATTTTCCTCCCTTGCGTATTAATATAAGCTCTGCTTTAAAATTCTGAAAATTTAATCACAGTTGAAGACTACCGTCTGTACTACTATTTACCAACAGCTAAAGAGACAGTATAGTTGGATTCATATTGAAAGAACAATATGATTTTTATAGGCTGTGTGAATACTGGTATGAAGAATAATCTATTTTGATGATTAAAATTATGAAGACCGTTATTACTTAATGCCAAAGTCATCCTTGTAGAAGAACAGTTAGTGGTTAAACCCACAGCTGGTGGGGATAAGGGAGTTCATGCCTTTCCCAAGGGTATTAGTCCAAAAATGAACGTAATAGCGTGACTGGAATTTGAACTGGCTCACTACGATATCACAGTTCAGTACGCCAGCTACTTCACTCCACCCCCGTTAATAATATGCGATTGATGTGGGTCGTCCTAAGTGTATATGCAATAAATAGGAACAATTAGAAAAGTTGGCGACAGTAGTCGAGGGTGATCCGAAGGCTCCCTTTTCATTAGCTACTACACCGAGGTGTTGGGCAGGACGACGCTACTCCTTTCCCTTGATTGCTCCACTTTACCCTTGATACATACCTTATAGTTCTGAGTGTTAAGCAAGGTGGCATTAAGTTCCATTGAACAATCCAGGGAAAGGTGTAGCGCCTTCCCCAACACTACGGTGTAGTAGCAACTGAAAAGGGAGTTTTCGAAAGCCCTCGACCACGGTCGGCCTACTTACTATTTACCGGAGGGTAAACATTTGTGGTTTCAAGAACGTTAAGGTTGAAGTTGAAAATAATCATATACGCAATCAACACAACAATCTCTCAGTCCAGTTGGCTGGTGCTGTTGAATACACCGACTGCATCTCTGCAGAGCGGTAAAACCACCCTCCTCCTGCCCCCAACGAGTATCCTGGATATGACACTAAACAATCTGATAGTGGGGCCCTAGTAATGCGGGAGCTTTAGGGAATGCAGAGTATCCCTCCATTGTCATTGCTCTCCGGTCCACTCTGGCCTGGAGTGGTAGCACCCGGTAGATATGGATCAAATCGAACTGTTTGACACTTAAGCTGAGTACCAACAAATGAGCAATGCTAAATTGATTCGTTTGAAATAGAACTGTTTCATCATTTAACTATGTGTAAACAAAAGATTGATGTTTAAATGAATTGTTAGTGATACATAGCAGTACTTGGAGCCATTTAACTTTCTTGACTTATGCTAATTTGAATTGTTTGAAATAGAACTGTTTGCTCATTTAACTGTGTGTAAACAAATGACAGACGTTTAATTGAATTGATAGTGATACATCGCAGTACTTGGAACCACTTAACTTTGTGCAAAATAATGTGCTTACGCGCCTCCAAAAATGTTATCAACAAAATGTTTCTACAAATTGTATATATCTAATATATATGTATAAACAGGATTTGGCATTAAATAACCTCCAATGGTTGATATGCCATAAAACCGACCCAAATCAAACTAATCTTACAATAACTTTTGTAATTGAAAATATATAAAATAAAGTTGGCGACCTTTGTCAAGAGTGACCCAAAGGCTCCCTATTCAATAGCAACTACACTGAGGTGTAGGGGAGGGTGCTACCCCATTCCCTGGATTGCTCCACTTTACCCTTGATCCTCGCCTTACAGTGCTGAGTGCTCAGCAAGGCAGCATCAAGTACCATTTTTTTAGTCTTTGGTATGACTTGACCTGGGATTGAACCTTGGTCTCCTGGATCATTGGCGAACACTCTACTCATTTGGCTAAAGGCCAGGTAAAAATAGAAATATTCATTATCAGTTTATTTTCTTATAATTATTTTTCTTTCTTTTCTTTTCGTATGACTTGACCTGGGATTGAACCCTGGTCTCCCGGATCATTGGCGAACACTCTACTCATTAGGCCAATGGCTCGGTAAAAATAGAAATATTCATTATCAGTCTATTTTCTTATAATTTTTTTCTTTCTTTTCTTTTTTTTTTTTTTTTTTTTTTTGGTGGCTTTTTCTTTTTTTGATAAGCAATTTTTAAAGCACTAATCTTACCCTCCAGATATGTCCCCGGTGAACTTTTTATGGTTCCCAAAGATGAAATCCACTCAGAAGGGTTGTACCTTTCTTACGACAGCAAAGATAGAAGAAAATACGAAATATGCATTCTATCCATCAAAAAGAACAAAAGAGAAAAAAAAGAACGCTGAGAGTGGGGGATCAACAGTGGATTGTACCATTTGAAAAATCATACAAAGTTTTGGTTTCTTCGTTTAATATCGTTTCAAACTTTATGGGTTGTTAAAAACCAAGGATATCCTCGTAGAACAGCAAAGAAAGTATTTAATTCATAGCTGGGTGTTCGTACCTTTTCCAAGGGTATAAGTCCGACATTGAACGTAATAGCCCGACTGGAGTTCGAACTCGTTTACTTCGAAGCTGGAGTCCAGCTCTTTAGCCATTAAGTCTCAGGGACTTCACACGAAATTGTGAGCAACATAATACGTTTTTGAAAGAGGTCGATGTTTTTTAACCTATTTGTTGCCCATACTATCATTAAACAAATGCTTACGTTTGCCAGACGCCGGGATCGATCTTCGAATGTGTAATAATCCAAATATGGTGACTGCGCCTGTGATACTTCGTCTTTGAATTCTTTTATCGAACGTTTCCAAGCTTCAGTTTCGGATTCTGAAAATGAAAGAAAAAATGAAGTAAAAATTAGGAGTTTTTTCTTCGATAATTACATTATGCAAGGGAGGTGCCCGTGGTGTAATGGTTATCGTCGTAGGAAATGGACACGGCGACACGAGTTCAAATCCTGGACGAGACGGATTGCATTTCACATAGCACTAATACCCTTGGGAAAGGTATGAATCCAATTAATCTCCCTCCAGCTATGGGTAAATAGTAGGGCAGACTAGGTTCTTCAGCCTTGGTGAGGCAACTAGTCTAGGAGAAGGAAAACCTGTTAAACTCCGCTTAAAAATTGACTTTGTGTCATATCCTGCCCGAGCGGAGGGGTTGGTAAATATGATATGATAATTACATTATGCGTCAAGTCTATAATATATTTCGTCTTGTTCCTTTGTTTCTTCCTGCCTACCAATGTTACACTTTCATTGTATCGATATTTCATTGTATCGATATTTACAAGCTGGGTATGGCACAAGGCCAAAAGTTCAGAGGTTCAGGAAAACCTCACTTCAGTTGTATGTTTCTATCATGTACCTCAGCCTTGTCTCATGTCAGTCTTGAAACGGAGTTCGGCTGGTTGGAATTCAGAGTTATCCTTCTAGACTGGTTGCCAAGGTTACAGAAACAGTCGACCCTATTATTTACCCCCAGCAGAGTTTGAGGGAGAGCAGATAAATTCATGTCTTTTCCAAGGGTATTAGTGCTAATTGAAATAGCTTCGTCCAGGATTTGAACTCGGGTCACCGATTCTATTTCCTACCATGTTAACCGTTAAATTAAGTCCGACTTCTTCTTCACTACACAAGTAACAGTCTGTAAGTTCTGCTTATTATTATTCTAGTGAATTTCTACCTCAGTGGGTGCCTCATCGTTGTAATGTTGTGATAGGCAAATCCAATGCGGTGATACAAAATGATTTGTTTTGTATTGAAATAATAACTAAGCAGTATAAGTCAACATGCCACACAGAAAGGTTTACATCCCCAGTGAACATAGTTTTTTTTTTTTTTTTGTCGGTTTTTTTAATGGATTTACAAATATTATATAATAGCTTTATTCTGCTAACAGGTCTGCGATATTTATTGACCTCTAACAATCCTGTTTTCCCGATTTTCTACGCATTTCTAGAGTAAAATCATATATAATATATTTCTATAATAATGATAATAATATGGAAGCGCTCATAGGTTTGTTATCGTCGTAGGAAATGGAGTTCAAATCCTAAACTAGGCTGTTCGCATTTCACATAGCGCTAATACCTTTGGTATAGGTGTGCATCAAACTATTCTCCCTCCAACTATAGATAAATAGTAGGGTAGACTGGCTATTTAATCTAGGTATGGCAACCGATCTAAGTGAAGGATATATACGTGTGGGGGGTGAATTGGCCCCAAGCGATCGAAGGAGTCCCAGTGGCGAAATGGCTAAAGCGCTGGACTCTGGGGGGGGGGATGTGTATCCCGAAAATCACAAAAAATATATAAAAAATCAAGTGTCTACAAAGGTGAAAATGTAGAACTCAAAAGCAGAAGAATTCTTCATACTTCATAATTAAAGAAAGTTGATTGTTATTTTGCACATTTTCTTTTAGTATAAAAAACGCAAACTCAACCAAACCAGCCCGTTGACTTTCGGTTTTAACAACGGTCCATGATGATGTTGATGATTCTATCTAAGAAAGAGTGAAACATTTTAATTAGCGTTTCATAACCATTTCCGTTATATCGAGAATTCGAGGTCGAATGTCCCCCGACTCTGGCTAAACCACATTCGGGTGGGCGAAGAATCATTCCACTAGACCTTCGGATCTGGTTTAAGCTATAACCACCCAGATGACTCGGCAAAAGCTTGCATAGTTTTACATTGTACCCACTGATCCTATGTCCAGCATTGTCCAGCAGCACACGAGTTCCGGTTCATGCCTGACCTCCTCCCAAATCCCCACTATAACAAAAAGACCTTGTGTCAAATCCTGTCTGGTGGGAGGCACAGATAAATAACGTTATATTGAGAATTCGGTCGATTAAAAAATGTTCAGCTTGACAGTAGGCTCCACAAAGTTATCAATCAGTTGCAATTTGGGCGGGAAATTGCTTTCCGTTTGAGCTTGTTAAGTTTATTGCACTAATGAATATGCCGCCATGGTATGTTGTTGTTTTTGGGTTTGTTTTTTGTTTTTGTTTTTTTTGCTGGATAATGACTATATAGAAACATAATGAGGATTTTACTGATTAGATAGATAGATAGATAGATAGATAGATAGAAAAAAGATTTGATAGAAAGATAAGAAGACTTAACTAGATAGATAAGAGATAAAACTAGATAGATAGATAGATAGATAGATAGATATGAATTTACAAATAGATTCTACGGTGAATCAAAAGTTTTTTTTATATTTTTGTACGTGCTTGTTTACGACCCGTACATAACGTGACCAAAGCAGTTCAAGTTGAGGAAGGTACTGCCTGTGGTTGGTAGTATCAAGGCAGTTGGTGCGCTGACATATTGTGCACTGCTTCACTCTGTGTGTGATTTAAAAATCATACGGTCTAATGTGCAACGTAGTCTGAAACGAGCTCAGAGCCCCTCAGTGTGGTTCGTCACCTTCACAAGCTCAGCAAAAGTGGCCGCAGCTGACAAATTGTGCCTCATTCTACCCAAATGTTGCAAAACATTTGGATAGATAGAAAAATAGATAGATTAGTACCGGACATTGGCGTGATGGTAAGAGTAATCGCCAATGGCCCAGGAGACAGGGGTTCAATCTCAGTTCGAGTTATACTAAAAACTCAAAAATTGTACTTGATGCCTCCTTGCTTAACACTCAGCATTATAAGGTACGGATCAAGGGTAAAGTGGAGCAATCCTGGGAAATGAATTGCGCCCTCCCTGACACCTTGGTGTAGTAACTATCGAAAAGGGAGCCTTCGGGTTACCCTCGACTATGGTCGCTAACTTTATTTACTATTTGGTTTAATGGCATACCAACCCTTGATGGTTATTTAATTCCAAATCCTGTTAATACATAAATATGTGTGATTTGGTTGTGAATAGTTTGTAGATAACTTTATTTTTAAGCAAGTTAGAATTTATCAGTTTAAACATTTAAATCGTTTTAAGTATGACTATTTAACATTAGTAATTCTGTTTATCAAGTATTCCTATCTAATACTAATAATACCTTGGACACAGCTCCATGGTTTCAAATAACCAATAATTGTAATCCGTAGTAAAAGACTGAAAACAATTCAGTTTAGCATGAGTACACAATTCTAACGTAGAACCCAGCCGCCGGCCGCTGTATCTCATCTACTCTGGCGGTTTTTGCCGAAATAAAATCACACGGACTCCTTTTGTTGAGCTGAAGGAACTACTACTATTCGCCACGTTGTGAATTCTTGATCCGAACAGCGGTGTTCTAAAGAACGGACCTATTATGGGAGTTGATTAGGCTGGGTTCCACGTCGAAAGGAATCGCTATTTACGAAGAAAATAGTTCTTGTCGCAAACACAAGGACACAAAAAGAGACAAGCAACACGTTCGATTCCTGTAAAATAAAACCTTTTTAAGGCTATTGTCTTTATCCCTGCCACAAAAGAAATTACACAAATGCGTAGAATACAAAAAAGGTTACACGAGATTCACTCGTTCGGTCGGAAGTGACAGAGAGGGAAAAGGCGAAATGAATCTGATCTATTCAGACGATATCAGGGAGATTGACTTAGCGGTCTGTTTTCTCGGCTTTGTTGACAAAATTATCTGGATTCGCAAAGATTCTATTTCCATCTCTTGGTTCTGATCGAACCAGCAAGATTCAACAAGTCGTTTTTGCAGCGTCGGTGTCTCTGTCTGATCGCTCAAATGTCTGTCTTTCCTCTGGACTCTCAAGTTCTCCTCTGCCGACTGCTTATATGGAGTAAGACGGAGTATCGACAATTTTTGGCCCCACCCATGAATTATAATATGTAAATCGCTTGGACCACCATGCATTTTCGTATAATCTTTGAAACTCTGCAGGTGGCTGCTTCTCAAGTGGTACAAAAAATGAATTTGCATTCCCCGCTGAGTTGTCCGCAGCCAGCAACTACTTGAGTTTGGCAAACCTACTTATCTTATCTCGGACCTTGGGTCTGGATTTCGTCCTCATACCACCCTAAATCCCATTCACCATTTATCATAGGATTTAATTAACGAATCCATCCATGAACCACCTCGAACCATCACCTCAATTAACTGACAAACTCAACCCCAGAAACGTAGTTCCAAAAGAAAAAAATAGGAAATTCCTTTCATTCTTTTCCCTGTAATAAAAAAAACTTTTTTCAGGAATTACCCTTCTATCCATTTAATTAGTAAATTCATACCAATCCCTTAGAATCATTAATTAATAAATCCACCAGGGGAGCGTTCTCTGTCTCTCTGGCTCTCTGGCTCTCTCTCTCTCTCTCTCACACACACACACACACACAGTTTAATTGTCAAAAACATCTCTATTTCAAGCTATTCAGTTTATTAAACAGTTCTAATTCAGCTAATTCAGTTTAGTATAAGTATAGATTTTGTTTATACACAGTTAAATATCAAAACAGCTCTATATTAAACAATTCAGTTTAGCATAAGTAGAGTTTCAATGTCAAAAATAGTTCCATTTCAAACGATTCAGTTTCGTATAAGCATGCAGCTAAAATGTAAGTACAGTTTAATTGTCAAATACATTTATTTTTTAAGCTATTCAGTTTAGTCAACAGTTCTAATTCAAACAATTCACTTTAGCATAAGTATGCAGTTAGTTTTATTTAACCCATAGATAGAGCCCTATCGGGTGCTACTATTCGGGACCTAAGTGGACCTGGGAGAAATGGCAATGAAGTTCCAGCATCACTGGAACCTCACCATCAGATTGCTTAGTGACATATCCAGGACACTCATTGGGTGGGGGTCTTACCCCTCTGCAGAGGTGCAGTCAGTGTATTCTACAGCCCAAGCCGACTGGGCAATATAATAATTCTGATATCCACAGTCTTTTTCCACATCTACGGAAAATGACATGAATTGGCGACTAGTGAAAGTATTGACAGTTATCGATTAGCTGTCGGTCATATGGAAGACAGACCTATCCGATAAAATAAAACGCAATTTTTTTCCAAGCAGCGGTCGTGTCCATACTACTATATGGGTGCACCACATGGACGCTGACTAAGTGTACAGAGAACAAACTTGACGGTAATTGCACGAGAATGCTACGAACTGTATTGAACAAATCCTGGAAGCAACATCCCGGAAAACTGCAGCTATACGGCCACCTACCTACCATCTCTAAAACCATCCAAATAAGACAAACAAGACACGCGGAACTCAGCTGAAGAAGTAAAGACGAAATCATAAGCGACGTTCGACGATGGACCCCTTCACACGGACGGCTAGCTAGAACATATTTACAACAGCTCTGTACGGACACGGGAGGCAGTCTGGAGGACCTGCCGGAAGTGATGGACGATAGAGACGAATGACGAAAGAGTGTCAGAGAAACCCGTGCTAGCAGCACGACATGAGGATGATGATGATGATGATGATGTATTCAAACTTTTTTCTATTTTTTTTTTTAATTCTGCCCGATCAGTTAGTTAATCAGTTTTCCACTACCCACTTAAACATTTTTTTAAATAGAAATGCTTGCCAATTTTCTTTTCTTCATTTGTAGTCAGTTCTCTTTCTTCTTTCTCTCTGCTTTTTGGACTGCGGTGGGAAGAAGCCTTCCGAATTTTACCTAGGGAAAAAAAAGATGGATAACGATTTAAGATATAAAATAACAATAAATATTTCATGTCAACAGGTGGATTCAAAACGAACGATAAATCGTAACAACGCAAACTAGAAAAGATTATAGAGGATGATCAATTTAAAAGTGTTCGCCAATGGTCCGGGAGACCTGGATTCAGTCCCAGGTCGCGTCATACCAAAGACTTTAAAAATGGTACTTGAAAACTCGTCGGTCTTCATTATAATTATGATGTAGAGAATGGGTTTGGATTTTATGGCATATTAACCTTTGTAGATTATTTAATGCCAAATCCATTTTTATACAAATAAACAGTTCCATTTTGAACCATTCAGTTTAGCATAAGTACACAGTTTAATTGTCAAAAACATTTCTATTTCAAGCTATTCAATTTAGTCAAATAGTTCAAATTCAAACAACTCAGTTTAGTAAAAGTATAGATTTTGTTTATACACTGTATAGATTTTGTTTATACACTGTTAAATTTCAAACAATTCAGTTTAGCATACAAAAACAGTTCCATTTCAAACAATTCAGATGAACATAAGTACGTAGTTTGAATGTCAAAATAGCTCTATTTCAAGCAATTAATTTAGCATAAGTACACAGTTTAGTTCTATTTAACCAATTGATAGGACCCTATCAGGTGCTTCTACTCCAGGCCAGAGTGGGCCTGGGAACGATAGCAATGAAGAGCTACACCACATTCCTCAAAGCTCCAACATTAATGGAACCTCACTCACCATAGAATTGTTCTGTGTCATAATCAGGACACTGATTAAGGAAGGGGGTCTTACCTTTTTTCAAAAGATTCAGTCGGTCTATTCTACAACCCCAGTCGACTGAGCAATGTAGAGAATAATCAGTTTAAAATACTTAGCTCTTCACTATATAAACTAATTATGAAATCAAAGAAAGATGTCAAGATATTGTAATGAAGACCTCCAAAAAAAAGCACCATCAGAGATTTATCAATATCTGCTGAAATGAATGTAACTTGTTAGAAGGGGAAAATTGTTAAGTATCCTGGCAAGGATATGGAGAGTACGTCACAAAGAAAGTAATACCAGTTTTTATTTTTTTGTTTAGGTTTTATGGCATATGTTATTTAATTCCAAAACTTGTTTATACATAACTATTAAATATATATGATCTTGTTGGGTTGGGTTTTATGGCATATCAACCCTTATAGGTTATCTAATGCCAAATCCTGTTTATACATATTAAATATATATGATTTGGTTGGGTTGGGTTTTATGGCATATTAACCATTATAGGTTATTTAATTCCAAACCCTGTCTATATATATCTATTAAATATATGATTTGGTTGAGTTGGGTTTTATGGCATATCAACCATGGTAGGATATTTAATTCCAAATCCTGTTTATACATATCTATTTAATATATAAGATTTGGTTGAGTTGTGTTTTATGACATATCAACCCTTGTAGGTTATTTAATGCCAAATCCTATTTATACATATTAAATATATATGCTTTGGTTGGGGTGGGTTTTATGGCATATCAACCACGTAGGTTATTTAATTCTAAATCCTATTTATACATATCAATTAAATGTATATGATCTGATTTGCTTGTGATTTATGGCATATCAACCATTCTATGTTATTTAATGCTAAATCCTGTTTATACATATATATTAAATATAGATTATTTGTAAACACATTTTGAAGATAACATATTTAAACAACCCAGAGCTCTTTTTTTTTCTTACACACAGTTAAATGGTTTCAAGTAACACTAAAAATTTAATTTAACACTTGTCAGTTGTTTGCATATAGTCAAATATTTTTACATATATCATCTGTAGATGAATTGTTTGTAGGTTATTTTATTTTGAAATGAGTCAAAGCTAATTTGTTTGCACACTAATATTGCTACTGTTTCTACACAGTTTAATAGTTTCGGTTATTGCTATCTAACACTAATAATTCTGTTTGGTTTGTTTTGGCTTGGCTTTATGGCACATCAACTATAGTAGGTTATTTAATGCCAAATCCATTTTTATACATATAAACTTCTATTTCAATCAATTTAGTTGAGCATAAGTACAGCTTTTATTTGCACACAGTTGAAGGTAAAACTATTATATTCCAAACAATTCAGTTTAGCATAAGCACAGAGTTTAGTTCTATTTGACCCATAGATAGGACCCTATCAGGTGCTACTACTTCATACCAGAGTGGACCTGGGAGCGATGACAATGAAGGAGTACTCCGCATTCCCCAAAGCTCCAGCATTACTGGAGCCCCATCATCAGATTGTTTTGTGTCACGTCTAGAACACTCGTTGAGGAAGTCTTACTCCTCTGCAGAGATCCAGCTGGTGTATTCTACAGCCCCGTCCAACGGGGCTATAATTCTATTTCATATTAATCATTTGCTTGCACACAGTGAAGTGATTTCAAGTATTGCTATCCAACATTAATTATTATGTTCAACATTACTCATTCATTTGCACACGCTTAAGTATTGCTTTGTATCACTATCAATCTAATTAAACATCAATCATCTGTTTACACACAGCACCCCGTGGTGTAATGGTTATCGTCGTAGGAAATGGACACGGCGACGCGAGTTCAAATCCTGGACGAGACGGATTGCATTTCACATAGCACTAATATAGCACTAATACCCATTGGAAAGGTATGAATCCAATTATTCTCCCTCCAGCTATGGGTAAATAGTAGGGTAGACTAGGTTCTTCTGCCTTGCTAAGGCAACTAGTCTAGGGGAAAGGAAAACTCTGAATTCAAACCTGTTAAACTCCGCTTAAAAATTGACCTTGTGTCATATCTTACCCGAGCGGAGGGGTTGGTAAATATGATCTGTTTGCACACACTTTAATGTCCAACAGTTCTATTTCTAACAATTCAATTTAACATGTCATTTGTTTACGAACAGTCTAAACAGTTATGCTTGACCTATAGATAGGACCCTTTCAGGGGCTACCACTCCGGGCCAGGGTAGACCAGGGATCAATGGCTATGAGAGGGTACTCTGCATTCCCCAAAGCTCTTGGATCTAGTGTTATATCCAGGACACCCGTTAGAAGTTTGAGTTTCACTCTTCTGCTGAGATGCATTCGGTGTATTCAACAAAAGTCGACTGAGATGTGTAGTTATTGGCATACTGGGTATCCCAACCAGTAAAATAAAGAATTTCCTCAAAGACATTCTTGTAACTATATGAGTTGTATTAATACAAACATCTATCTGGTACCACAAAATTCATCAGTAAGGTTTGGTTTCGTTGTTTAATGGCATGTCCACCTTCTTAGATTATTTGATGCCAAAACCATCCTTGTAGGAGAAAAGTAGTTGTACTATTTAACCCACAGCTGGAGTAGATAAGGTGATTCATATCTTTCTTTCTCAAGGAAAGGGAATGTAATAGCGGAACTGGAGTTCGAAGTCGCTAACTTAGACGCCGCTGTCTAGCCATTATACCAAGTGGACTCCTCATCATCAGAAAGATATTTAATATCAAAACAAACAACATTGCCCAGTCGACTGGGGCTGTAAAATACACCGACTGCACCTCTGCAGAGGGGTAAGGCCCCAACAATGAGTGACCTGGATATGACACTAAACAATCTGACGGTGAGGTTCCAGTGATACGGGAGCTTTGGGAAATGTGGAGTACCCCTTCATCGCCATTTGCTCCCAGGAACACTCTGTCCAGGAATGGTAGCACGTAATAGGGCCCTATCTATGGGTTAAATAAAACTAACTGCATACTTATGCTAATCTGAATTGTTTGAATTAGAACTGTTTCACTATACTGAATAGCTTGAAATAGAAATGTATTTGACAATTAAACTGTACTTACATTTAAACTGTGTGCTTATGCTAAACTGAATTGTTTGAAATGGAACTATTTTGACATTTAACTGTGTGTAAACAAAATCTGTACTTATGCTAAACTTAATTAACTCTGTTTGACAAAACTGAATAGCTTGAAATAGAAATGTTTTTGGCAATTAAACTGTATACTCATGCTAAACTGGATTGTTTGAAATAGAACCGACTATTTTCATAAAAATGGATTTGGCTTTAAATAACCTACAAATGTTGATATGCCATATCATCCAAACAATCAATCAAAACAAACTAGATATAACCCAATATCAAGGATTTAAATCTCAAATTTATTTTTTTGAAATAATAATTATAATGATAATAAGTTATGTGGTGATAAAGACGAAACGATCAATCACATAATACGCGAATGCGGCAAATTAGCACAGAAAGAATATAAAACTAGATACAACTGGGTGGGTAAGTGATTCACTGAGAACTGTGCAAAAAATTAAAATTTGACCATACGAGCAAATAGTATATGCACAACCCAGAGTCTGTCCTGGAGAATAAAATGCACAAACTCCTCTGGGATTTTGAGATACAAACGGATCACCTAATTTCAACCTGACGACCAGACCTAGAAATAATCAACAAGAAAAAGAGAACTTGCAAAATTGTGGACTTTGCTGTCCCAGCTGACCACGAAGTAAAATTGAAAGAAAGTGAAAATAGAGATAAGTACCGCGACCTTGCCAGAGAATTGAAGAAGCTGTCGAATATGAAAGTGACGATTATACCAATTATCATTTGTGCTCTTGGTACAGTCATCAAAGGATTGGTAAAGGAATTGGGGGACTTGGAAATAAGAGGACGACTGGAGACCATCCAAACAACAGCATTCATGAGATCGGCCAGAATGCTGAAGAGAGTCCTGGAGATTTGAGGTGACTTGCTGTCACTCAAACTCCGGTGAGAAACCATCCGCTAACGTTGATGTGAAAAACTCAAAAAGGAATAATAATAATAATAATAATAATAATAATAATAATAATAATAATAATAATTTCTCTTGGGATTTTCACCCAATCCCGTCCAGAAGACTTGACCTATCATTGATTAATAGGAAAAAAAGAATTTGTCATTTAGAGGATTTTACCGTTCCTTCGGACCACTGAGGGAAAATGAAAGAAAACGAAAAGATAGACATACTTAAACCTTGCCAGAGAGCTAAAAAAATATTGGATCATGAGGATGACGGTGATACCAATTGTAGTTAGTGTACTTGGAACGATGTTCTAGGGCTTGGTAAAAAAAGACCCGAAGAATTGAAAATCAGGAAGAATTGAGACCATCCAAACCACTGCATTGCGAAGATTGTCTAGAATACCCAGAAGAATCCTGAAGACTTGAAGAGACTTGCTGTCACTCAGACTCCAGTGAAAATCCAGCCCTTAAAACTGGTGTGAAAAACTTGCAAAGAATGAAATAATAATGATAATCCTTCTCTTCAACATAATTACTAAACCACGATATATTTTCATCTCTTTATTCAAATGTCTATTAGAAACATCCTGCCCAATGGGCTGGGGCTTTAGATTACACCAACTATCTCTCTCCAAAGGACTAAGACCCCAATCCCAACGATCTGATGGCGAGGCTCCAACCTTGGAGATTTGGGGAATGTGGAGTACCCCTTCATTGCCATTGCTCCCAAGTCCACTCTTACCCGGGGAGGGAGCACCCGATAGGGCCCTATCTATGGGTCAAATAGAACTGTTTAGACATTTAAACTGTATGCAAACAAATGATTTATTTTAAGTTGAATTGTTAGAAATAGAACTGTTTGTTCATTTAACAGTGTAAACAAATTACTAATGTTTAACTGAATTGGTACTGATACAAAGTAATACTTGGAACCATTTAACTGTAAAAAGGATACTTATGCATCTATGTTACCGCAAAAAAAAAAAACGAAATGCAGGACCTGGATTATTATCAAATTGTAAGGTGAAAGTACAGAATAGTTACAAAACACCCCCTCCCCGTGGTAAGCAGGGATTTCTAAATTAACACGTTATTACTTCTGCACGGTACAATAAGTACATAAATACGGAAAAAAAATTATTTAAAAAGCCAAAAAAATGATACACAAACCCCCCAAAAATAGATAAAATAAAAATTCAAACTATTTTTTCATATTGAAAATTAACATACATTGACTGTTGATTTATTCTTTTTCTCCTGAAAAGGTTGGTAACATCATCCATTAAACATTGTCTTTTTCTTTTTTTTCTTTTTTTTTTTTTTTTTTTTTTTGGTCTTCATGCGTTTTGTCAACAAATTGGTTAACTTATTTTATCGTCTGCTTGCTTAAATTACGTTCCGGAATATTCCGATTCTTTCCGTTATCAGCCCGGCAACGCTCGGGAAAGTTCGGCTTTTTTGCGGTAATATAGATGCATAAGTACCGTAAAAAGAATAGCAATGCTAGTGTGCAAACAAATTAGTTCTGACTCATTTAAAAATCAAATTACCAACAAACTGTGTGCAAACTAATGACTGTTTTTAAATTTTGACTGTTATACACATAAAACCATTTAATTGTGTACAAAATTTTAAAAAATGAGCTCAGGCTGTCTTTAAAATGTCATCTACAAAATGTATTTACCAATGATATATATTTAATGTGCATTTATAAACAGGATTTGGCATTAAATAACCTACAAAGGTTGTTGATATGGCATAAAACCCAACCAAATCAAATCATAAGAAACGCTGATAATCTTTACAACAAAAATTAAATAAGATGAACGCAAATGATTGAACTCCAAATATTATTCTTGTCAAATCCTACTAACCAAAAGAATTACCTTTTTTCTCCATGACTCGAATCCTTTAAACAACTGAACTGTCCTTGCTCGGAAAATGTTTCCGTTGGTTGGAATAAGCGTTACAATTTGTGATGTCATCAAAGCCGGCGTCGTAACGATTCTTTTTATTCATTCCGTGAAAATACTTCTTTTTTTCTCTCTTTTTCATTGAGAACTTTTTTAAGGAGCGCATTAAAATTTATTTTCCACTTATAAACCTGGCCTCAATAATTTTTGTATGTTTGCAACAAATTTAATATTTAAACCCTCAGTAAATACTTCAGTCTAAATGTTAATTAATATGTACTACTTAAAAGAAATAAAAGCCTTTAGCAATTTTAACCCAGTCGGTTACGGTTGTGAAATAGGCTGACTGCATCTCAGCAGAGTGGTAAGACATATTCCCCAAAGCAATCTGATAATACGACTTGAATTCAAGGAACTTTGAGAAATATGAAGTACCTCTAGTTGGCGACCGGAGTCAAGGGTAACCCGAAGGTTCCCTTTTCAATAGCTACTACACCATGGTGTAGGGAAAGGCGCAACTCCTTTCCAAGGATTGACCCACTCTACCCTTGATCCGTACCTTATAATGCTGAGTGTTAAGCAAGGAGACATCAAGTATCATTTTTGAGTCTTCGGTATGATTTGACCAGGGATTGAACCCAGGTCTCCCGGACCTTTAGTGAACACTCTAACCATTAAGTTCCTCTACATTGCTATTACTCCCAAGTCTACTCTGACTCGGAGTGATAGTATCTGTTCGGGTCCCATTTATTGGTCAGATAGGAATATTTAATCATTTACCATACTTTAAACCATTTAACTGAGTACAAACAAATTATTAGTATTAAATTTGGTAGGAATACTTGTAGGTGATGTTATTTGGTAGATATGTTTAGTCCCCCAAAATTTAATGTTGTGGTTTAGTTTAGTTTAGCGCTGCAATAGAAATTGGGAAAAAGAGGAAGAGTGTTTGAAGACGAAGTATTTATAGAAAATAAGTGTCTTGGAATCGGCTCCAAAAAACGCGGGACAAAATTCAGATGAGGACGTAGTTTTAAACACTGATCACATGGTTCTCCTGGCCAGTGGTTTCCCGAGACTGAATATTTGCGTGCGTCCGCCATCTTTATTGTGGGAACAAGTTGCATACCGCCCAATTTAAATTATAGGAGTGTAAGTCCTATATACTTGATAAATAGAATTACTAATGTTAAATAGCAATACTTGAAACAATTTAATTCTGTGTTAAAAAAAAAGTAAAAGAGTTCCATTGCAATACTCGAAATTATTTAACTGTGTGCAAACAATGAGTCTAGGGTCCTTTTAAAATAATTTGTTTACAAACCATATATATATATATATATATATATATGAAGTATTCTTCAATCCAGTAAATCCGGAGAAGGGAACAATTCCGTCAGGACAAATAAATTGTTCAATTTTCGAAAATTTGAAAATTCCTGGTAAAAAGTTCAATGTAAATAAAATTCACAGAGAAAATAATGTTATTTCAAGAAAAAAAAACAATATTCGGTCACATTAGGATAATAAATCTATTTCCATCCTGTTAAGAGCATTGATATGAATCAAAGACTCTAAGATAATTTTTTACAGGAATTCATCATGAAGTCCTGTTAAAAATGTGACCGAATATTGTTTTTTTTTTCTTGAAATAATAATAATAATAATATATATATACATATATATATATATATATATATATATATATATATATATATATATATATAAACGGGGTTTAGCATTAGATAAGTTACAAGGGTCGATATGCATTAAAATACAACCAACCAACTTTAGCAATTTTTAATGAGTATTTTGAGATTGCTTTTTGCGAGGAAACATTGGCATATCTGGTTCTAAAATGGAGGTTTGCAATTTTAATTGCTCTTTGGGCAATTGAAAATCGCACTTAATAACTTAGAAGGCCAAATGCAGACTTAAGGCCAAAGGTTCCCCATACATTATTCAATATTAAGACTAGATTGCTAATACGAGGGCCCTTCTATAAATAAGAGGAATTTCTTTATAGAAAGCAATATAATTTTTTCCCTCTATTTTTTTTTCCAGTAAATGTAAACACTGCATTGTTTAGAATTAGTTTATAGTAAAAAAAACATTATTCTTATCTCGAAAGAATATTTGTTTTGAGGCAAATCAAACAGAGTGCTCCAGAGTTTAACAGAGTTCTGTCATTAAATTTTTGCTGGTTGAGAAGTGCAAACCATGTTAAATTTACTGAAGAATGTGTGATGTGTACGGAGAAGAATTTTTTAATCAAGTGATTATAAATGGGCTAAACATATGTTTGCCATTCTTCTAACTTGCATAGTTTTCGTGATAGGAGGCAGGTGGCCGTACAGTTGGTGTCTTGTGGGGTGTTGCCGCCAGGACTTGTTCAAGATTGCTCGCAGCATTCTTGTGTAATTGCCGTCTAGCTTCTTCTCCAGTCGTTTTGTTATTCAAGTTAGACGAACCAGACATGCAGGACACAGCTGGAGAAGCAGGGACGAACTCATAAGTGATGTATTGTTATGGACCCCCACACATGGCCGTGCAAAAGCAGGACGACCAGCACGAACATACATTCAGCAACTATGTGAAGATACGGGATGTTGTCCAGAAGACCTGTAACCCCGAAGACCTGCCGAAGGCGATGAACGATAAGGAAAAGTGGCGAGAGAGGGTCAGGGATATCCGTGCTACCAGCACGACATGATGATGATGATGATGATGTTTGCCATAACAAGCCTAAATCGAAAAGACATTCCAAGGAATAGAAACACACTAACTCTACGAGAAAGAAAAAGTTCCGGGCGCAGCAATCAGCAGAGAAGATCATGATGACAGTTTTCTGGGACATAAAAGGACAAATCAATATTGTTTTCTTTGAAAAAGGTGCAACAGTAAACAGTGCTAACGATTACCATCTGCGAAATTCCCCTTATCTATTAAATAAACCTTGTATATGTTTAATGTAGAAGTATAAGCGTATGAAAATATTAACCTGTCGTATCAGTCGACTCCTAGTTTTGAAGAAATTTTGACATTTAAACTGTGTGCAAACAAATGACTTATGCTTAACTGAATTGTTTGAAGTAAAACTATTTGATCATTTAAGTGTGTGTAATACCACTTAACTGTTTGCAAAAAAAAATGAGCTCAGGTTCGTTTTAAAATCAACAAAATGTATTTATAAATCGTATATTCAATATATATGTATTAAGAGGATTTGGCATTAAATAACCAATAACGGTTGATATGTCATGAAACCTAACAAGACCAAATCATATTCATTTGATATATATGTATAAAGAGGATTCGACATTAAATAATCTACAATCGTTTGCATACTATAAAACCCAACCAAACCAAATTATATATATTTCATGTACACGTATAAAGAGGATTTAGCATTAAATAACCCACAATGGTTGATATGCCATGAAACCTAACAAAACCAAATCATATTCATTTGATATACATATATATATATATATATGTGTGTGTGTGTGTGTTTAAAGAAGATTTGGCATTAAATTACCTAAATTGTTGATATACCGTAAAACCCAACCAAATCATATATATTTCATATATAGGTATAAAGGGGATTTAACATTAGATAATGTACAATGGTTGATATGCCATAAAATCCAACCAAACCAAATCATATATATTTAATATATAGGTATAAAGAGGATTTGACGTTAAATAATCTATAATGGTTGATATGCCATAAAACCGAACCAAATAATTAGATGTTTTCAAGTGATTATTTCTATTTAATACTTATTTGTTCACACAGATGTATGGTTTCAAATAATTATTCCAAATACAAAGAATTGACGGTTTTATGGTATCAAATACCCCTATCTAATATTAATAATTTCGAAAAAAAAATTTCTTTCAGGTACTTCCTCTCCCGGGGCACTATTACTGTAACGGTTATCGTCGTAAAAATCGAATCGGTGACCCGAGTTCAAATCCCAGACGAGACTAGTTACGTTTCACCTTGCATTAATGCTCTTGGGAAAGGCATGAATCCATCCTTCCTCACACCCTCTTCCTAGTAATGGAAAAATAATGTAAGACTATGTTCTTCGGCCTTGGTAAGTCTAGGAGAAGGAAAAATCTGAATTCAAACCAGCTTTAAACTGCTGAAACATTTACTTTGTGTTGTATTCTGTCCGTGGCGGGGGTGTTGGATAAATACATACTATCCCTTAGGGTCACAGTATTTCTGGGAGTAATTATAATGATGGTACACTCCGCACTCCCGAGATCTCCATAGCTGCTGCCTCATCATCAGATCAAGTTTACTGTCGTACCCAGGACATCTCTCTTTTTTAGGGGGTCTCAACTCCCTGCAGTGGATACAGTCAGCGTATTCTTAAACCTTCTGATAGAGCAGTCTTTTCTTCTTCTTTTTTTTTTTTTTTTGTTTGGCTTTTTCTTTTTCTTTTGGTTCGGATTTTTGGTGGGCAGTGTTTTTACTCAACAACATTTTAATTGTTTTTTCCTGTGTCTAGTTCCACGTTGCTTTGTCGTGCCGTCGAAAACAGAATGGGCTATTTGATTATTCAACGTGGATTCAGCAAATTCTACGGCTCATTGATGGTATGTCCAGAGTAGACACACCAAGCGTGTCTTCCCCTGTCCCGCCATGATATCAGGAAAAGGGTTGATTTACACTTACAGATATCCGACCAGGTAAAAAAAAAAAAGTATCCGAATACCACATATTTGTAGATAGATAGATAGATAGATAGATAATTTTATAAAATAACTTGATAAAATAATAGAATAAAAACAATGTGAAGTTATCTTTCTCCAATCATGCCAGGGATTTTAGTCACCTGATCCCTGGGTTTCAAATTTCCAATCAAGACCATTCTCACCCTGTACATTTTTTTCTGCTTTTTCCTTTTACTGCTAATCTCTCACGAGGAAGTCAATTTTCTCAGCTGCTCCTAGAACTTGGATATTTCAAAGTAACACACAAGTACCTCAACTCAGAGACACGTTTTGTTAGCCACATGCTTGTACTTAAATTACTCTAACGTTTCATACAAAGGAACTGAACGATAAATACCACGAGGACTTGCTAGTCGCGTGTGGATGTCATTCTTGGTTGACGAGACGCTGCTTCCGAGGTAGGTGAATTTGTCCTCTAGTTTCAGAGGACCACTCTTTAGTGTAAAGATGTCACCTCTTTGATTAAAGAGCATGTATTCTGTCTCGTCTGCGTTGACATTGAGGCTATTGCCACCAGCTGCTGTTTTTTTTTTTTTCAAGCAGCGGTCGTATCAGTACTGCTATAGGGATGCACCACATAGATGCTAACTAAACGTATGAAAAAAAACTTGACGGCAATTACACAAGAATGCTGCGAGCCGTATCAAACAAGCCCTGGAGGCAACACCCCACAAAACAGCAGCTGTACGGCCACCGGCCACCCATCACGAAAACTATCAAATTTAGACGAACCAGACATGCGGGACACTGCTGGAGAAGTAAGGACGAGCTCATAAGCGATGTACTCCAGTGGACCCCTTTACATGGACGAGCAAAGGTTGGGCGACCAGCTGGAACCTATATACAACAGCTCTGTGCCGATACAGGATATAGCCTGGAAGACCTCCCGGGAGCGATGGACGATAGAGACGGGTGGCGAGAGAGGGGTAGAGAGATCTGTGCTAGCGGCGCAACATGATGATAATTGTTTACTAAGGATTATAATTAGTTATTTGAAACTATGTAATTGCTTGCAAATTATTGGCATTAAATAAGAATATTTGGAACAATATAATTGTGTGAAAGCAAATGATTATTATCAAATCAGATTAATTACTTTAAAACATCAAATAATGTGTAACTCATTAATATTAGAGAGGAACACTTAAAGCAATACAACTGTATACAAATTATTTGTATTAGATAGGAATACTTGATATCATATACCTATGTCGTTTTGTTTATTTTTTAATGGCATATCAACCTTCATAGATTTGTAATTGTTTTTAGTTATATAGTTTTAACCCAAACAGATTTTTAAAAACCCTTTTTCTAAAAATGTTCTATTAGTAAAAAAAAGACATTCCATAAATTAGAAAAATAGACCTAAGTCAGACAAACCGACGCCAGAACTTATAAAAAAAACACTCCACAGTTAACTGACACGCTACCTGACTCCTTGGGGATAGGAAATAACCAAAAAGAATTAGAGAAAACAAAATTCAACTTCAGCAACAACTTACAATAAGAGGGATGTATATAAAAGGTCCGATAGTTTGAAGAGCATCAGAAGAAGAGAGAGGAGAGAAATCACAGTCAGAAAAAGAGAACTCATCCGACTAACAGACTCCAAAAAAATCATAAGAAACCAGCTCCACCAAAAGAAAGAAAAGCAAAATATTCGCATGAGTAATTTCCTTTTCTTCGCCTCACGCATCTATGCCCTCTAAGAACTGTTACGAAAAGTTGCTTCTAACACCAAAATAATTACAAACTAAGGACTCTCACTTTTTTCTCTCTCGATCTATCAATCTATCTATCCACCATAACACACATAAGAAAAATAAAAGTCACTGTTATTATCTCTTTCCAGTATTCCTGGGTTCCTTTTTGTTCTTGTTTGTCGAAGTTCTGTCGTTCATTTCATTTCCAAGACCAAGTTACCAGCTACCAACTTCACACAAGCAACAGGCTATTTCATACCACAAACATCCTTGGGGTAATCGCACTATTTAACCAATAGCTGAGGAGAATAAAGGGGTCATTTTTTTCTCAAAAACATTAGTCCGAAAATTAACGTTATAACGCAACTAGAGTTTGAACTCGCTTACCACAATGTCAGAATCCAGCACGTTAGCCACCACACCATGAAGAATTCCTTTATAACTGTATGCAAAGAAATGATTGTTATAATCAAATAAAAAAGTGTGAATTCTAATAAAGGATTTCAGCAGAACGCTGAAAATATGAATACTTATTATTGTGTTCAAACATCTACAAATGAATCCCATTTCGGCATAAAATAACCCATAAGATGTTGACATGCCAGTAAACAAATACACCATACCATTCGAAGTCCAAATGACAACAGATGCATCAGAATGCTAAGAAGAAAAAACTTGCGCCACTTAGTACTTTATTTTCTGTTGTTTGTTATTTTTTGAGAGGCGGGGGTACTAGATTATAAATATGTTTTGTTATTCTTTTAAATACTCTTTTAAGGGCCGCCTTCAGCGGCTAATCAGTTCAACATCGTCTCATCTTACTCTTTGAATTTATATTTTAATTGATTTGAAAATACTCTGTAATTAATATTTAAAAGTTATATGCTTAAGAAATAATAATGATCAACCGAAACACGATTGCAGGCCCCCATGCTATTATTATTAAATTACAAAATCTATTTAATTTTCCGACGCCCCACTACTTTTGTTTCGGAAGGAAGTGAGTCTTGGAGCCTATTTTTAGAATTTTTTCTGTTCCACGTGGTCCTCGACGGCCATTTAAAAAATATAAGAGAGTAAATCCTATAAAATAGATGCTTAAAAATTATTCGTATTCGATAGGACCGCGTGTTAAAAAAATGTCTTAATAACACAAAAAAAATGTAAATATGAACGTACAGTAAATGCGATTACATAACCCCTAGACTTAAAATAATCCTAGACGGGTTGACATGCTGTTTAAACCAATTGATCTTACAACCAAAAAGAGGATCATCATAAATTGGGTGTTTCACTCATTTATGTCAGAGAAAAATAGGGACTTCTTTGAGGAAAAAAACAATAATAATAATAATAATAATAATACATAAGGGGTGTAGAAGGTGATCCCGAGAAAATTCTACCATGTGAACTAGTGGTATATGCACAACCCAGAATCCGTCCTGGAGAATGAAATGCACAAAATTCTTTGGGATTTTGATATACAAACAGATCGCCTAATCTCGGCCTGATGACCAGACCAAGTGATAGACAATTAAAAAAAAGAGAACCTGCCGAATAGTGGACTTTGACATACCGGTGGGCTACAGAGTAAAAATAAAAGAAAACAAAAAGAGAGATAAGTACCAAGACCTTAGTAGAGAACTTAAAAAACTATGGCACATGAAAGTGACTGTGATACTAATTGTACTCGGTACATTAGGAATAATCTCCAAAGGGTTGATAAAGAGGCTGGAAGACTTAGAAATCAAAGGACAAGTCGAGACCATCAAGATTACAGCATTATTAAGATTGGCCAGAATACTGAGCAGTATCCTGATGACTTGAGGAGACTTTGTGTCTCTCAAACTCCAGTGGAAAACCATCAGCTAACGCTGGTATGAAAACTTTCAAGAGGATATTAATAATACTCAAAATTAATGAGAGTAAGACGTTTTCCCCTTGACCACATCATAACTAGAGAACTGTATCATGGAATAAAGTTAGCAAGCTGTCCTCAAACATCATTCTAATTGAGTAGTCAGCGTGATCTTCACCGCGGGGGTGGGTATGTATGTAGCAGAAAGAATTTCGTATTTTTGTTTGGCGCGTAAATTAATTTGACCGTTATGGTCGTCGCATATTTTCACCTAATGAGGATGACTTATCCTATTCAGCCCTGACCATTTTCCCAGACAACATAAAAATGGTGAAAGCCCGCCAAACTACCTCTTCCTCAGAACCTTTCGAACAGGACGGACGTACTTTCTGTCCGCTCCCTTCATAGCAGCAGAATCACAAAACCATGAGGAAAGCCGTCTAATTTATGGACCTTTCGAGTCTATCCTCTTAGACCAAGGGTTCCCAGTTAAACATGAATTAGAAGCATGTAATCTGCCACTTACAGGAACACCATTATGTCGCCTCTAACTTTTAGTATGCCTACAATGACGCGTAATTTCGCTCAGACATCTAGCTATCTCATTTCTGTGCAACCTTTTCTAGAGACCTTCAGGCCTCTCTCCTACAGCAACCAGGACCACACATTTATAGGTGACTACATCATTCCTGTCCTTAAATAACAAACATGACTTTTACTATGTCTATAGCGACGCATATTCCGCTCAGATATTCAGCATTGCCTTGACTTTAGCTATGCACATTTCGCTCTGGCATTTAGCTGCTATAATTCCTTCTCAACTCAATAAATATTTCCTTCCTTCCTTCCTTCCTTCCTTCCTACGAGACTTGCAGCAGAAAGGTACCCTTTATTCTGGCTGCCATTAAACCTTCTTGAAAACCTTACGGCATCTTCGTTCTTCTCCTTTTATTTCCCACAATATGGCGGGGAACTAACGTAACACTCTTCCGCACTAAATGTATATAACCTTATGCAAACAGTTAAGCTCGCATGGTGTAATAGTTAATGAACTGGAATGTGTTCGACTCTCACAGAGTACTCGTTACTTCTGGCCTTGTGCTAAATAAAGTAAGGCTCAGTAAATTATTCTGCCTACCACAGATAAAACTCCGGTCATCCATGTCTAATGTAGAATAAGTTATCTTTCGCAGCTTCAGGAAATTCCCTCCACCACCACTATGTCTAGGTAGCACCTAATCTTTTCGACTAAAAGGGGTAGGGTGAGGGTCCGAGGCGTCCTTAAAAGGGAAATGAGCTATTTTTGGCACCAACCATTTGTAAACAACTTTGTGTCATCTGCTTTAGAGAGATGAGGAGGGCTGAGTAAATGACAAATTTAGCCTCCAGTCTTCTCTCTGACTGCTGAGCAGCAAATGAAAAAATTATAAATAAAAACTGCATATGTAAAAAAAAAAATGTAAATAAAAACAGAAATAAAAAATAAAATAAATGAACAACTTTTATTTTTTAAAAATAAACAAGGGAAGTAACTGTAAAAAACACTTGTCTAGCTATTGTGTAAGTTATCTGCCCTTTGTTTGCATACGGGTAACAGCACCAAGATGGACGCCCCGATGATGAGGTGGAGATTGCTCCTGTCTCGCTTGTAGCGATAATAATAATAGGCAGGCGCCTAGCTGTGACTGACTCTTTTGTCTCGGAGACTGACCATTTGATACTCCTCTAGTCGACGGTAAGTGAATACTGCTAGCCCTTAAAAAAAAGCTTCAAACAGCTTGTTCTTTTCCTTTTTTTCAATTTTTGTTTGTTTCTCCCTGATCATTACACGAATACGCGATTCTCTTTTTTTAAGTCAACATTTAAAATCCACCACCTGCTTTTTCATTTCCTCTCTTGATTCTTTTTCTTAGCCGATAAAGCAAACATCAAAAGAAAAGTCAGTGTTTTATATATATATATATATATATATATATATATATATATATATATATATATATATATATTACTCACACACAACGGCACCATTCTAAAGACTTGCATATTTATTGGAGATTAAAACCTATCTCCCCAACGGAGTCAGGATGTGACACAAGGTCTAGTTTTGTGGGGACCTTGGCCCCTACGTACGATTAAAAACAAAAGTGGTCTAGTTTCCTTGATATTTCCGTTTTGGACTCTTCAGACATCAGGAATTGATATATGTTCTACCCCGTTAAATGCAATGGGGAGGTGCTGTTTGAAGCGACGATCCACTGGAACTAGAGCGCTATACTTTTTTTGTTCCTGGCTACTGATAACTGGGACTTTTGGCTTGGAGGTTTTAGGATTGTGAAGTTTCAATTTGTGCACGTTATTTTTTTTCTTTTTTTTTTTTTAGTTAGTGATATGGACACTTTCTGTGTAGCTGTACTTCGTGACCGAAGAGTCTTGTTGCCGGGTTGGTGATGATATTTTAGCAACAGAAAAGTTTGATTTCAAACTGGAGTGGATATTGTCAGTCAAGTCTACTTTACAAAAATAGATAAATAAAAACATTGACTATTATGAACTAATTCTACATCGCATTTTAACAAGGAAGTTGTTTGTGTCAGAATCATAAACAGTAGAAGACAATAAATGCTGATTAAGAAAAAATAAATTAATTAACGAAAAAAAAAAACTTCCTCGTAGCGGTCAGTCTGTTTTGTAAAATTCAAAATATTACTTTTGTGCTCTGGATTGAATATTATTGTGTTGTATATAACAGCACTTTTTTCTCAAGCAGAAAACAAACAAGTTGTTGGATTTACTTTTAAAAATAGTGTGTGTGTGTGTATATATATATATATATATATATATATATATCTCTTTCTTTTGGAATTATTTTTGTTTTTGTAGTTTTATGCTACTAATTTGAATAAATTTTCTGATCGATAACAATGCTTTTAATTTTTTTTTTTTTTTTTTTTAAATATATAGCTACCACAATTGTACAATTTTAGATTTATTACTGTAGTCTATTTATTTTTCTTAAAAATTTAAAACTCTTCTCGCTTTTAAAATAGACAAATGCTTTTGTTTACCATGCTTCATATTGCGAATTTGAGTGATCACAGTCGTCAAATTCAAAAGTAGTTTGTCCTTAATAAGCCCACCTCTGGGAAAATGCCTTATTATACAAAAAATGAAGTGTAATACTTTCTCTCACTATCTAGGTAAAAGTAAATTTCTGTCATTTACTTCATTTGTTTAGTTTTGAACAGTTACAATTTAGTCCCAAAAATTCTATATCAGCCGTAGGTCGCCATTTTCTTAGTAGTTAGGGGAGGGAAAGGCTAAATAAATATAGCGAGTTGAAGACGTGGTTTTTAAATGTAAAAATGTTCAGTGAATAAAGACAATGACTGAAACTTACTTACTCTTATCTGGATGGTAAATATATTACATTTCGTTTCTTACCACTTACATTTCCTGAGCGGGATATTCTGGACAAATACCAATTTAAAAACCAAATTTTTTTTCTTAATACAATCTCAGATTAGAATTTAATTTAATGAAGACACTTTTTTTTTTCTCTTTGAATTTTTTTTTTATGATTGTGAAATCTGTGTGGACTTTAAAAATTCAAGTCAAATTGTAGT
Source organism: Sepioteuthis lessoniana (assembly GCA_963585895.1). Classification (NCBI taxonomy): domain Eukaryota; kingdom Metazoa; phylum Mollusca; class Cephalopoda; order Myopsida; family Loliginidae; genus Sepioteuthis; species Sepioteuthis lessoniana. The sequence goes on along the minus strand of OY757917.1, from coordinate 84,114,422 downwards.
GTTAAAAAAAACTAGTGCAGATACACTAGTTTTTTTGACTCACATAAACCGACTGGAATTTGAACAATGCTTATCATTTGGACTTATATAATAACATTATTTAAAAAAACGCCGTGGAGCAATGGTTAGCAAATATGCTCATCTCGCAGGCCATTTGCTACTTACTTTGAAATGAGTTCACTCGGTGCCCCAAAATTGGAGCATAAATATCTCGACTGGATAAATAATTAAATGAATATTATTTCTTTCATGCGTGTGTTGGTTAGAATTTACAAAATGCTAAACTTGAAATAAAATTATCCAAAATATGCTTTAGATATTTGAAATTTGGAACAAATAAAATCAATTTTGCTTTTGACTTGGATAAATTATTTTTATTGGTTAATGTCTAGTCTAAGTTATTTTAATAGACGATGAATTTGATTTAAATACGCACCTTAATTACTTCTTGCAATTAGTTTAGGTCACAAATGTGGAAAGGATAACACCAAGTTAAATTAGAAAACCTTTTTTTCCACGATGCGAATATCATTGGCCTAATTACTAAAACTTTACTTCGTTCCCCAATGACACCCGCATCGGAAAACGGTCTAAAAAGTTTGGCTTCGAATTATCCTTACTTTTAACCTGAACTATAAACTATAATGATAAAAGAAACTTGATAAACAGATTTTCATGTATATGATCTTTTAATTCGATGTTTTTTTTTGTTTTTTTTGTTTATTTTGACATTGTTTTAATTATGTCTTTTGTTTTCTTTTTCTTTTCTTTTTTTCTTTTCCAAAAATCAAATACTGACTAAAACACTTTGTGAAGAAATATGTAAAAAGTTGTTAATGTTCTGTATCTAAAAAAGAAATAATTATAATATTGATCTTAAAAAAATAATGATAATAATTCTTTTTCTCTTTTGTGTTTACTGTTGACGACTGCAAAAAGAACGAAGTCGTGGCAAAAACACACAAAAAGGAACAGAGCTGATTTTACGTTGTTGTTTTGTTTGGTTTTTTATTTTATTTTATTCATTTTATTTATTTATTTATTTTGTTTGTGTATGTGTGAATTTTTGATAACTTTTCTTATATCTTATTTTATCATCTTTGATTTCTTTTCTTTTTTTTTTTTCTTTTTTCGCTTAAAATTGATTACAAATTCCCATTGTTAAAGTTTCTTGCGTTGTTTTTTGTTCTACCTAAAATGCCTTTTCTTGTTTTTTGAAAACTAATAAATACTATCTTTTATTTTGTTTTCTGTTTTTCCTCACACTTCACAATTAGAACATTTTGTTCCGTTATGTATCAATGGGTTTTTTTTTGGGGGGGGGTCACAATCAGCTATCGATTTTCACGATTTAAAAAGAATTGGTAAACAATCTTAAAATAGAATTATTTCACTTTTATACTGTCTGATTTAAATCAGGAAATAAATTCATGCTTATAGCTGCTTTCATCTTTTAACTTAATTTTGAAAAATAAAACCATTTGTTTATAATAAGTAAATAAAACAATTTTTTTCCTTTTTCTTTAGTTCCAAACCTTTTTTTGTTTTGTATAATTATTACTATCGATCCTCATTAACAAATTGACGGTTGTTGTTGTGCTCTTCACACCATATTGAGGACAGTGTCACAAGTAGATAAAAATACAACAAAGCAATTAAATAGACTTAAAATCTGTTCGAAAAAAACAAGACGTTATTTTTTTTACCTTGCCTTATATTTTGAAGAGTCCTTACGCAAACTGATTTTAAGAGTTGTGAACCATCTGCTGTGGAGCAAAATCAGCGTTTTTTATTTTATTTTATTTTTTATTTTTACCTAAAAGAAACATTGTGTTTATTTGATACTTGTGCTTAGTGACCTTCTTGGCATTCTTTTTTTTTTTTTTAGTTACCTTTTGAATTAGCAGAAATTTTCATTGTTGTGCAAATTCTGGACAAGCACCCTTTTTCGTAAAATTTATTGAAGATAAATAAGTATGGGGAAAAAAGCTTCTAATGAATTTAAACAACTTTTTTTTATTTTGTTAAAACATTTTTTCTTCATAATGCCAATGAAAATATTGCTTATGTGTCATATTTTTACTGGGTTACATACGTACAAAAAAGAACTTTAGAATTTTATCTTTAAATATTCAAACCGTATTTTAAAATATTTACTTATATATACAGCAAAATAAATAACACAGGTAAACTAAACAAGTAAAAATATCTTATTCATTTAAAACTTGATAAGCAATTTTTTATTTTTTTTATTGCCCTAATTTTTTAATGGATGTGGCGTTAAATAGCCTACAAAGTTTGATATGCCATAAACAACCAACCAACCTAACTTTTTTAAATATTGGATTGCATAATTTTTAATTTGTAAATAATTTTTAGAATTTAAACAATAGAAAATTATGAAGATGTGTCGGTATTTACAGATTATCATTGCATTCCTCTGCCTTTTTTTTTTACCCTCGTCAATTTGATATTTGGTTGTGGGAATGTGATGATGTATTTACCAACCTCTTCGCACGAACAGGATGTGACACAAGGTCAATTTTTAAGCAGAGTTTAACAGGTTTGAATTCAGAGTTTCCCATCTCACAGACCGGTTGCCATACCAAGGCTAAAGAGCCCAGTCTACCCTAGTATTTTACCCATAGCTGAAGGGAGAATATTTGGATTCATACCTTTCCCAACTGCTATGTAAAATGCAAACAGCTTCACTTAGAATTTGAACTCGTTTTGCCATGTCTATTCCCTACAATGGTATCCATTACACCGCCAGTGCCTCCCAATATGTGGAAATGTGATGTATACATGTTCTTGTATGTGTGTGTGTGTGTATGTGTATATATATATATATATATATATATATATATATATATATATATATATATATATATATATATATATATGCTGAGCTATTGAACTTGTGTCAGAAAGATGCAATGTAAGTCTCCTTAACAGGGTAGTTAAGGTTAAACCAACATATATATTATTATTATCAGAGATAGAATCTCCTAAAAGACATTTAAATTTATATATAACGTTGGTTTTTTGCAAAACTCTAATCGAGGGAGAGGAATTATTTCTAAATTCGAGGTTTTAAACTTATTATAATATATAATAAGTTTTATTTTTTTATTAGGATCAGTGGGGAGTATGTTTTTGTGAATCAATGTTTTCAATATTTTTTCATCGGATTTATAATTGTAGTGCATTTGGTTACGATAAAAAAGTTTGATATGTTTGTTGACTGGATGGAGTAGTACACTGTTTATTTTGTTGGTTAACATTTTTGATCATACGTTTAATTTGTTCATCAACAATATAGTTATGAAACCCATTATTGATGAGAGCCTGTTTTATATTTTCTACCTCTTTATAAAATATTGTTTTGGAGGAGGAGATTAGTTTGGCACGGGATATTAGATTATGAATAATTGCTTTTTTATATCTGAAGGAGCATTCACTTTTAAAGTTGAGGGTACGGGAGTTATTACTAGAGGGTTTTTTGTAAGTGGAGGTACATGTGGTGTATTCAATAAGTTTCCAGACTTTTTTTTTTTTGTACAGGCATTTAAAATTGTCATAGCCTCTTGAAAATACAGTATGTTATTGCTATACATCTTATGAGATGACTGACCAATTTTTATGATTTCAGGTTCAAATGAACAGCTACAGCAGCAATTGGAATGCACCCTACTAAAGCCTGATTGTCACTGCTAGTGAATTTCAAAAATGCAATCTGGACGTGAGGACACTTTAGAAGAACAATATGCAGTAAAATTCTGTTTTAAACTTGGAAAAAATGCCACAAAAAAGTATGGAATGCTTCAGACTGCTTTTGGAGCATCTTGCATGAATCGAGCATCAGTTTTTGTGTGGCATAAGAGATTCAAGGAAGGCAGGGAATCTGGAGGGATGATGAGCGGTGTGGGAGGAGTAAGGAAGTCAGAACACCAGAGTTGATTGGCCAAAGGGTTAGGGTTACTATGTTGAGGTTTTAAGGGAGTTCAGGAAGAGAGTCCATCAGAAGAGGGCAGTACTCTTCAAATTGGGTCAGTGGCATTTCCACCAGGACAATACACCAGTCCACAACTCCATCTTGTCACAGACCAAGATGGTCATCAAGACAGCTCCTCAGCCTCCCTATAGTCCAGACCTTGCTCCCTGTGACTTTTGGTTATCCCTAAGCTCAGAGGCTGTTGTTATGAGACAATTGAGGTGATGAAAGAGGCTGTGACGAAGGTCATTGACATGCTCACACAAGAGGACTTTCATGGGGCCTTCCAGAAGTTGTTGGAATGGTACAACAAGTGCATTGCAGCCGCAGGAGATTACTTAAAGGGGACTAGAGTTTCATGTACTATCAATGAAAGTGCCCATACAAAAAAAGTCTGGAAACTTATTTAATGATCCTCGTATATATATATATATATATATATATATATATATATATATCCTTAAATTTTATAGAATTTTTTAAAAAATATAGCAATCATGAATTATGATCCTTGTGCTGCTGTCGTATTTCACAGAAAGTGAGAGAGTGATTAGTTGTGACAGGTATCACTTCAAAGGTGTCATGGGAGAACTGGTGTGCTAAAAATTAATTTTGTAACCAGTTCTCCAATAAAGACATGGGGGTTTGTTGTCACTTAAGTTTGGCTATCTGTCCTTCCCTGTTCTTTATCATGACAACATATACTAAATTCCAAGGAGAAATTGAGGTAGGTTGATATAATAATATCAATATATAAATTGTTGTAAATGATATTAACAAGAGCAAACAAGACTTTCCATTCGTTTCTTTATTAACAAGTTGTGATTTGAAGTTGCCTCTGTGACAGATTTCATTATCAACTCCAGTTTTATCTGTATTTTTTTTTTTTTTTTTTTTTTTTTTTTTTTTATGAAAGTGTCTGGATCTGTTAAAATTAATTGGAAGGACCATTTTAATCTTGAGAATGAAATGATACTACCAAATCTCTCATATAAAATGCATTCACTCACCATTAAATTAAATAATACCTAAAACAGCAGTAAAACAATTACTGCAAAAGTGTACAGCAAATATTACAATAGTTTAAAATGTAAAACAACCTCATGGAGCCTTGAAGTTATCATCATTTGATGTAATGGTTAACAAGTTCAATTCTCTCAGGATTTTCCATATTTCTGGCCTAGTTGCTGAAACTAAGTTAAACTTAAATAATTACTTTTAACCACATCTGAAGGCTAAGGCTACTGATTTTTTTTTTTAATTTATTTATTTATTTATTTTTTGCTATAAGTACAAAAAGAATTTAATTACCATCCAAGATGGTTAAAAACAGCTCACCTGACAACTGAATATATATATATATATATATATATACACACACACACACACACACCAAATTATGGTATGAGGAACAACCATTTCCTTGTCTTGTAAAAGATAAACCTTTGGCAATGTATATAAATACTGAAAGAATTAAATCTGTATCATGGGTGGAGGATCTAATTTCATCAAATGGAGAAAAAAGTAGAGTGCTGAAGGTCTTTATTACTATCTTGTATACCATTAAAAAAATGTCAAAAATACAGGAATAACCATCCAACTTGATTTAATATGAATTTCTTTTTTTCTTTCTACTACTTAAATTTTTAGTCAGCAAATTGAGTTTACATATTTTCTGAACTTGTCAAATATTGAATAAATGGCATAAAATTAATTTTGTTTTAGTGAAAACGTTTCTCTGATTATTAACTTGTTCATAGAGTAAAATCAAACTTAGTATCCATTGCCTGATACATAATGACAAACTAGGCTGCTATATTTGTTAAACATGCATATCAAATGAAAATATTAAGAAAACAATCTCTTGTTTCCTGCACTAGTAATGAAGCAATGATATTCTTTATTTTATGACATATCAATTAACTTTGCAATGGTTTGAAAGTTTCTCTTGTAGATCATTATTATTGGGTAGTGTTTTATTCTTATAGTTTTGAGTAGTTTATAAATATGTAAGTCACATCAGTTACCATTTTGTTTAATGGTTTGTTTTTTACTGTTGCATTTTTTTTATTATACTATAAAAAAGATTTTCGCTTTTTGATTCAGATTTTTTTTTATCATTTTAGTAGAAACTTAAGAGAGACACTGATTTTAAAGCTGAAAATATTCTGATAAAACTAATTATAATTTTAAAGTATTTTATAATTTGCTTGAAGCATTGTACAAATTATTTCAATTTGTACTGTATTGTATTTAGAAGGCTATTGCAGTGTAAAATAATAATTTAAGTCTAATTTTGAAGTAAAAACTTCATCATCATAGACTTGTTTATCTTAAAATAAACTTGGTGTTGTATGTTCAAATTTTTAAAAAAAATCACTGATGAAGTTTTTACTTCGAAATTAGTTAATTATAAGATAATTATTAATTATAATTTGTTTGTTATGTGTCCTTGAACATCAGTTTTTCAATATTTCATTACATCAACCTTTTCAAAAAAAAAAAATCTTTACATAGAACATATACTCTAATAAGTACATTATCTATATACAGATCAAATTCTGTTAAGTAATTTGATAGTTCCAAAAAATCACATTCTTTTTCTGAAACCATTCTATTTAATCTTCAAATTTTTATGTTATTTATGATTTTGATCTGATTAGGCATTGTTCTAAAAATATATTACTCTTTTGCTAAAAAAAATCCAGTTAGTAGACTTGTTTTTGAAATGTGTCTTGATAGTAAATTTTCAGTTTGAGAAATATTGAAAAAATGTCTACCATGATTAGAAACTTCATTAAGTTTAAATTTTTCTTTATCATATTTACCCAACCCCTCCGCTCGGGCAGGATATGACACAAGGTCAATTTTTTAAGCGGAGTTTAACAGGTTTGAATTCAGAGTTTTTCTTCTCCTAGACTAGTTGCCGCACCAAGGGTGAAGAACCTAGTCTGCCCTACTATTTACCCATAGCTGGAGGGAGAATAATTGGATTCATACCTTTCCCAAGGGTATTAGTGCTATGTGAAATGCTATCAGTCTTGTCCAGGATTTGAACTCATGTCGCCGTAGTTGTCTCGGTAGCGCAGTAGGCAGCGTGTCAGTCTCATAATCAACCAACCAATTGTGTCGCCGTGTCCATTTCCTAGGACGATAACCATTACACCACGGACATCTCCTTTGTCACTTTTTTTTATAGCCCTTCAATCTCAATATTATATTCCAATTTCCATGTTTAGACCCTGGAGTTTAATATTCTATATGAGGTCTTATTAGGATTTTATATATTTTTAAAACAACATTTGCCTCTCTTTTAAAAAATTTCCAGCTATCCTACCAATTATTCCACATAATAATGAACAATATCCTCCATACTCCCCAAATTTAGCACGTAGAGATTTCCATTTGTTTTGATCACTAGGACACTTCATAAGTGGTGGCACATCTAAAAACAAAGAAATCAAAAACAGTTGTTTAAACTTTTTTTTCATTGAAAATCTTAACTCTAAAAAAATTGTCTTCCTATTGGGATGCAGTCATTAAAAATGATGATTACATTTCGGATAATAATGATATTTCGATGAATTTAAGTTGCATCCTTTTTTATATCCTCTTTACTGGTAAAATGTAATTGCTTATTAAATCATCTAACATTTATAAACTTTTTCAAAGACCTACCTTCACATACTTTATTTATATTTGTTTGCTTTTTGTACCTTTTTTTTTTTATTTAAAGAAAATTCAATTGGTTGGAAAGGAAATACTTGTTGGTTTCTTAGATTCTTCTGTAAATATTTTTATCAGTCACATATGTTTTGATACTATCCCTGTTGTGAACAAACCAAGCCTGAGACAGTCATGACACATACAACAGGGAGTGAGCAGTAATTGTCGCAAGTCAGTATGCCATGTGGCATCATGCTCTGAACATTCAAACTTGTGTTCCATACATTTTTGTGACCTCATTCATGTACACATTTCAATATCGATCCCCAAACACGAGCAAAGAGCAAGCTTAGAAAATCAGCAATGAAAACCCTTGAAATCTTTAAAGCAGCCCTATGAAGCAACAAACCAAATGATATGTTTCAAGGGTGGTAAAATATCACTGGAGCTCAGGGCAACTCTCAACACAGGTTTGTCCTTCAGAGTCACTGTCAATGCCAGTTTTTCTTTTCCCATTTTGAGGTGTCTGACAGCAAATAATCAATTCAAACAATGTAAATTGACATGATAGAAATCAAATGCTCCAATCCAACATTGCTGCACAATAATCACTCCATTCCTACTCTACCCTCCAGATTTGGCATTATTTCCTTGTTTCTTAAAAATTATTCCAAAGAGGTAAGAATGGAGGATATTCATGGGTTATTTAATGCTAAAGCCATCTTTGCAGAACAGTAGTGGTGCTATTTAACCTGTAGCTGGAGGGGATAAGGAATTTCATGCCTTTCCAAATAGTGTTAGTCTGAAAGGGAATTTTAATGGCACAACTGGAGTTTGAACTTGCTTACCATGATGTCGCAGTCCAGCATATATAAAAACCACTAGTTGGTATTTTATGGCATATTAACCTTTGTGGGTGATTTAATATCAAATCCTGTTTTATATATATATATATTTTCTAAGTGAGTTGTTTATTGGTAACTTTATTTCTAAATGAGTTATTTGAGCTCATTTGTTTGCTAGCAGTTAAATTGTTACAAGTATTCCTATCTAACCATATTTACCAACCCCTCCACTCGGACAGGATATGACACAAGATCAATTTTTAAGCGGAGTTTAACAGGTTTGAATTCAGAGTTTTCCTTCTCCTAGACTAGTTGCCACACCAAGGCTGAAGAACCTAGTCTGTCCTACTATTTACCCATAGCTGGAGGGAGAATAATTGGATTCATACCTTTCCCAAGGGTATTAGTGCTATGTGAAATGGAATCAGTCTTGTCCAGGATTTGAACTCGTGTCGCCATGTCCATTTCCTACGACGATAACCACGGGCACTTCCCAAAAGTATTCCTATCTAACTATAATTATTTGATTTAACATTATTTGTTTGCACACAGTTAAATGGTTTACAGCATTGCTATTTAACGCTAATAATTCTATTTAATATTTATTATTTGTTAGCACTCAAATCATTTCAAGTGTTGCAATTTAACATTAGTTATTCTATTTATCAAGCATTGCTATGTAATATAAATAATTTTCACGCAGCTGTATAATTTCAAATAACTAATAATCATCATCATCATGTTGCACTGCTTGCATGGATTTCCCTGATTCACTCTCTCAACATTCGTCTCTATTATCCATCGCTTCCACCGGGTGCCCCAGACTACATCATGTGTCTGTATAGAGCTACTGTTGATAAGTTCTTGTTGATCAACTAACACTTGCACATCCTTGTGAAGGGGCCCATAGGAGAATGTTACTTATGTGTCTGTTCTTACTTCTCCAGCAGTCTCCCGTATGTCTTATTCATCTTATTGGATAGTTTTAGAGATGAGAGGTAGGTGGCCATACAGCTGCTGTTTTGTGGGATGTTTCTTTCAGGACTTGATTAGTGTAGTTCATAACATTCTTGTGCAGTTCCCATTTAACTTTTTCTCTATACGCTTAGTCAGCATCCATGTAGTAGAATTGATACAATTGTTGCTTAGAAAAAATTGCATTTTATTTTATCGGATAAGTCCGACTTCCATATAATTGATAATTTATCGATAGCAGTCCATGCCTTCACTCAGCGCATAATGATGTCATTTTCAGTAAATGAGATGCTGCTACCGAAGTACATAGACCTGTCCACTAATTTCAGAGAACCACAATTTAGAGTGGAGATGTTTCCTTTTTGATTAAAACACATTCTTCATTTTGTCTGCATTCACATGGAGGCCAATGCCACCTGCTGCCTGTTCCAGACTACACCACAGGGAATTGGCTTGGGTAGGAGTATTTGCAAGAAGCGCTATGTCATCTGCATAGTCTATGTCAGTAATAGTTTGTGCAGAGTATTGTCTGCTTCTTGCCCTTTTTAGTGTATAGCCATTTTCTTTCAATAGATAAAATTGACTTTCGAAGTACATAGTCTAGGTAGATTATGAACAGATATGGAGCTAATGTATTCCTTTGCAGAATACTAGAAACAATGTCAAAGAAGTCTGTGTCTCCATCTGGTGAGTGGACTTTTACTTTGATGTTTTTATTGATCATCATTATGGCTGTGACAGTTTCTTTGGGGAGACCATAGGCTAGAAGTATTTGCTCCATCTCCCCTCTGTGTATGAAGTCAAATCTATGGAGAAATCTATGAATACATTTGTCACCTTAAGGTTTTTTGCACAAACTCCTAGGATTCAACAGATTGTCAAAATCTGATGTTGTGCGTCAGTTTCTCTGGAAACCAATTTGATTCTTTCTAAGAATTTTCTCAATTTCTGGTTCAATGCTGTTGAGTAGCAGAGCATTGTAAATCTTAGCCGCTATGGAAAAAAGAGTTATACCTCAGTAGTTCTTGACAATTCTGAGGTCACATTTCTTGTGGGAAAGAGAAGATGCAACCCTTTGTCCATCTCTCTATTGTGTTCTGGTTATATACAGTGTTGCATTTTCTGAGCAGTAAGTCATCAAATTTCCTAATCTTCTATATTTCTGGAAGTATTTAATCAAGACTGGTAGCATTACTATTTTTAATTTTTGTTAGTACTATATTGAGTTCTTCTTGCATAAACTGTCCTAGTTTGATGTCTAGTTGATTATAAATTTTCATGATAGGTTTATCTATATCTTTGGGATTTTCCAAGCAGATTCTTTAAATTTTCATTCTCCATATATATTTGTTCTTCCTGGTTGGCATCTTTTAAATTAGCTCTGGAGGTCCTGTTCCTTTTACTTACCTCATTTACTGTCTGCCATGCTATTTGTGATTGTCTATCTTCTACTGAGTTTCTAATTTTATTGATCTGGCCTTGAATGTATTCTATTTGTTCTTTTTGGTATGTGTTAATTAGGTTTCTTTGTCGCACTTTCTGAGTGTTGGCATGAGTTAGGTTCCTTTTATTACATTAGGATGCTGTTTTAACATCTCATTTTTTCCTAACAGCTAATGTCTCCAATGGAACTCTACGTTTGGTTCTTATTTTGGTTGGTATGCATTCTACAGCTGCTTCCATGTGGGTGTTGACAAAGTTCTCATATTTTTCATTCAGTGTAAGTGTTTCGGATATCTCCTGAAGAGTATTGAATTTATTTTGTAGTGTTATCATATATTTATTACTAATACCTCTATTGTTAAGCAAGGACAAATCATAGTGTGTGGTTTTGGTAGTTTGCATCAAATTCCTGTGTAGGCTCAGACGTATCTTTGCTATGACAATTCTATAATCGGAAAACATGCCTTCAAAAAATAACAAATAATAATCCTTAATAAATTTATTGACCCATATTTGATACCCTAACAGGTCTGAGTGGACTTGGAAGTTATGGCCTTGAAGGGGTACTTCACATTCCCCTAAACTCCAGGACTGGAGTCTAACCATCAGATGCAGTTTATTGTCATATGCAGGTCATTCATTGGTGGGGTTTTACCCCTTTGCATGGGATACAGTATATTCTAAGCCCCAGCAGACAGGATTGTGTATAAGTGCTACACATGTGCTGTATTTTGTTCACTTAGTATAACATTCATCTTTGTCGGAAATGGAATTGGTGACTCAAGCTTAACTCTTGGACGAGGCTGTTTGCATTTCACTTCACATTGATGCACTTGGGAAAAGTCTAAATTGTTGATACTTTAATTTCAAATTCATAAAATGTTCTTTTACTGGAGAGTATATTTTTCACTTTTATGTGTACAATAAATATGATCAACTAAATTAAGTGTTGAGCTTTATAGGAGTTGGACATTCAAGGTTTTTCTATTTTGACAACGATTAAGACCCATATAAAATAGTTTTTGTTTTAATCATTTTTCATAAAGTGAAATCAATTCTGTAATTTTAGATGTAAAAGAATTATATATTTTGTTTGAAAAATACTATAGCATTTAGTCTTTTTTTTTATCAGTTGAATAGTACAAACATTGAAAGGGGGTGTCCCTGGACTGGACTGACTATGGCTTCTTAGTTATCAAATTCAAACTACAGTTGTGATGTTACATTCACTTTTAGATTAATACCCTTGGGAAAGATATGAACCTTCTTATCCCTCTAGTCATGGGTTAAATAGTACTACTACTGTTCTTCTACAAGGATGGCTTTAGCATTAAATTGAGCTCACTCTGCTGGTTTGCCAGTGGGTCCTGTCCCGCAAAGGCAGACTTGAGGCCATAAGGCCCCCGACTTTGGGCCCCTTTCGGGTGGGCTAGATGCATCATAGTCACCAGGGCTCGTGCCCGACCTCCCCTCCCCTAATTCTCACTTTAATCGACCTTCGGGTCATTGACTTTGTGTCAAGTCCTGTCTGGTGGGAGGCAGTGACAAACATCAGGTTTAGCATTGAATAATCTGCAAAGGTTGATATGCTATTAAACAAAGAAACCGAACCTAACATTGAATTTAGATGTAATTTGATAGCATGCTCTTATTTGTTGGAGTTATTATGTTTGTAAGTTGCTTGCTTTTCTGGTTTTACCTGACTGCACATATGATTTTCATATACTGTCGATCTGTCTGGAATTTACATGTCCCTGTTATACCCTCAGCGATAATGCCCCAACTATAATTGTTCAGTTAAACTGTATCAAATCCTGTCTACATTCCATGTCTGCTATAGCTACACTATCTCATTGCTTATTATATCACACTTGCATCATCAGTCTGAGTCTATTTCTAACCCAGTCAGCTGCGGCTGTAGAATACACAGGCTGCATCTCTGCAAGGGGTAAGATTCCCCTCGATGAGTGTCCTGAATATGACATTAAATTATTTGATGGTGAGGTTACAGTGATGCTGGAGCTTTGGGGAATGCAGACTACCCCTTCATTGCCATGACTCCCAGGTCCACTCTGGCTCAGAGTGGTAGCACTTGGTAGGGTCCTACCTATCGGTCAAATAGAATTGTTTAACATTTAAACAGGGTGCAAACAAATGACTTGTGCTAAATTGAATTGTTAAAAATAGAACTATTTGATCATTTACCTGTGTGTAAATGAATGACTGATGTCTTATTGAATTGTTAGGGAAACATAGCAATACTTGGAACCATTTAACTTTGTTGATTTATGTTTGCAAATCATATATATATATATATATATATATATATATATATATATACTGGATTAGGCATTAAATAGCCTATAATGGTTGATATGCCACCAAACCAAACTCATTTAAAATTGAAATTACCAACAAAACTATGTGTAAACAAATGACTGATGTTCAATTGTGATTGTTGCATAGCAATACTTGAATCCATTTAACTGTGTGCTAATAACTGATTAATAGTAAATAGAATTATTTGTGTTAGATAGAAATTATTGAAACCATTTTACTGTGAGTAAAAAAAAACAAAACAAAAAAAACAGGCTTGTTTAGAGATGTTAACTGCAAAATAAGTTAACAAATCATTTACAAGGATTTGACATTAAATAACCTATAAGGGTTGATATGCCATAAAACCCAAACAAACAATAATTGGCTTCTCTGCCCTGTTGGTGGGACTTAGAATATGCTGATTATATCCTCTGCAAAGGGGTAAGACTCTCCTCCCAAAAGGGTGCCTTGGGAATGACACTAAATTACATCACGTGGTGAGGCTCCAGCTCTGAGACTCTGAAGAGTGTGGAATATCCTCTCATTACCATTACTCCATGGTTCACTCTGATCCTGGAGCAATAGTACCTGTTAGGGTCCTATTTCAGGGCGTCAAATAGATCTGTTTGCAAATTATCTGTATTAGGAATACTTGATATCATTATCAAGTCGCACTGACAACACATCTCTTGCCATCCATCCCTATCAGCCATTGCTCCAGGTAGGTCTTCTAGACTACATCCAGTGTCCACACAGAGCTGGTGAATGTATGTCTTTGCTGGTCACCCAACACTGGCATGTCCATGTGTAGAAGTCCATTTAAGAATATTACTTATAAATTCATTCTTACTCCATCAGTGCCCGACATGTCTTATTTGCTTTGTTGGTTGATTTGTGAGATGGGAGGTAAGTGACCATACAATTGCTGTTTTGTTGAGTATTGCTTTCAGGATTTGTTCCAAACAGCAGGTAGCATTCTTGTATAGTTCCTGTCTCACTTTTTCTCCATGCATTTTGTTAACGTCAATGTGGTGTAACCATACAGCTGCATTGACACAGTCACAGCTTGGAAGAAATCTCGTTTTATTTTATGAGAAAGATCAGATTTCCATGTGATAAATAACCTGTCAATAAAAGTCTACATCTTTGCTTTCAGTAGATGAGATACTGCTGCCAAGGTTTGTGAACTGGTCTATCTGTGAAATCTCTTTAAAAAACAAACAAAAAATGAAAATATAAATGTATAATTTATGCAATTCCCTGACTACTTGGCATATAATATCCACCAGATGGGTTAATATGTCATTAAAATCAAACTGAGTCCATTTGCACCTAGTGCAAATGGGTCAAAACCAATCCTATGTTTTGCTTTTTCTGATCTTTTTAGCATTTTATTAAAATATGCAAAATGGAGAAGATTCTAGTGTTTTGTCGGAATCATTTAATTTTGTTGACACAAGTAAACAATTGTCAAAATATTATTATGTATTATATATCATATATTATAACTGTGATAATGTAACCCCCACCCCTGTTAGACTTTTTTTTTCTGATAGAAAATTTCTCAAATTGCACACAAATAATGTTTCTGTGTATAATAAGTCATCTCATACCGCTCATAAGTATTTAAACCAACAGACAATTTACTTTTGATCACTTAATTTTGAAATTTTTTTTTTTTTTTTTTTTTTTATAGAATTACAATTAGTTGAAATGAAATGTTTAAAAATTGTTTTCCCATCTTTCTAAAAGTTCTTGAGAATCTATCCAGGAAATTGAAAAGGTGAATTCACTTTATTTTTAAAGATTACCATACTAGTCAATTAATTTGCACTTTCCCACTGCCACTGCTTAAAATTCTTAATAGTCTCTGCAGTCTTAGACAGTAAAAACAGATTTTGTATTTGTTCAAATACTTTTGATCTCTACTTTCTCTTGCCCATACAAGCAGTACCCTATACAATATACTATTTATAAGTATTTGATCAAGTATAACATCTGTTTGTTTGTTTTTTTGCCAAAACTTGCTGGGATCATTTAGAATTTTAAGTAGAGATATTCAAATTAACTTACTAGTTTGGTAACTCTTCCAAACAGCAATGCATGTTCACCTTTTTAATCTCTTTGATCGACACTGGATGAGATTTTCAAAGGATAAGAAAAATTGTTTGTTTTTTTTTTTTTGTTTATTACACTTAAGTTAATTTTATAAAAAAATAATTTTCAAGATATTTACTTTTCAGAAAAATAGCTAAATGTTTTATGTTGATAACAATACAATTCTCTTTTTTTGTAATTTTCCTGTTTTTTATGTGGGGGCTGGTTAATTCTCAAAATAAAGATTGTATATTCAAAGTGTTACTCTGTATGCATGTGTGCTAAGAAGTGATTTAAAAATACTTTTTATAAAATGTGTGTTCTTTATTTCCAGCCTTTGTATGTGGCTAAAAACCATGAAATTCTCTTTCTGTAGATATTTCAAGAATGCAAACCTAACAAGCTTTTGTCAGCTATAAAATGTAAATATTTTGGTTTTTCTCTTTCTCCATTTATTTCTCTTTAATTTTTTTCACTTAACTCTTATCTATCAATACTAACTTAATATTTTTAACCAGTTTATCTTTACTTTGGTCTATCATGGAACTGTTATAGCCAGTTTTTTATTTTCTTTGGCTCTCCATTGGCTGGTTGCATCATCCACCATTTATGGTGAGTGGGATGATCTCATTTAAATCCAACAGGGATATGTACTTTATAAATTCATTTGGAGATAGTCCTCCTAACAAGAATACAAAAATAAGATA
The DNA here is from genome assembly GCA_963585895.1 of Sepioteuthis lessoniana. Lineage (NCBI taxonomy): Eukaryota > Metazoa > Mollusca > Cephalopoda > Myopsida > Loliginidae > Sepioteuthis > Sepioteuthis lessoniana. Next base: position 84,098,376 of record OY757917.1, on the reverse strand, counting down.
TTAAAATTTGTGATTTTTTAATATCTCAGAATAAATGTTGAAAATTGCAAATATTGAATTTTAAGGAATCAATAATAAAAAAAAAATCAATTGAGCTATAGAAAAGAGAAAAATACCAACTTTTTAACAGATGACCATCAAACCTTCAAAATAGTCACAGGTATTGTTTTATTTATTATTAGTAGTAGAAGTTTTTGTTAGAATATTTTCAGCTTTAAAATAAGCCTCTCTCTCTTCCAGTTTTCTACTTAAATTATAAAAACTTTGAATCTTAAGATAAAAACAAAAACCTTTTTTTATTGGGGAGAGTCCCTAATATGTAACGGCTAACATGCTAATCAGCAATATTATAATAAGCAAGGTCAAACTCCAGTTGCACTATGAGTTAAATAGTCTCTCTACTGTTCTTTTACAAAGCTGACCTTGGCATTATATAACCCTCAAAGAGTGATGTACCATTAAATAAAGAAACCAAACCAAACCAACCTTTTTTATTATATAATAAAAGTTTAGAATAAAAAAAGCAATGGAAAATAAAGAGGAAAACTATTAAATAAGATTACTTGATGTATCTTAGATAACTTTCAATGTCCTGGATATGGCATTAAACTGTAACTAATGATAAGGCTCCAGTTTTGGAGTATGTGGAGTATTCCTTCATTACTACCAGGTCTATTCTTTCTTCTTTGGTGTTGGGGAGAATCTTATCCCTCTGCAAGAGTTGCAGTGGGTTATATTCTGGACCTTGCCACCAAAGTGGACATAATATTAATTATAAAACTATTGTTGATCATGAAAATTGTATTTGACTTCATCAACCCAAAAAGAATGAGGTTGTCTCCTCTTGTCAGTATTGCTTATCCAAATGCTTCAAAATACATGGACTTTTAGTTTATTATTTTTCTATTTTAACTACTACATATGAGAAGCAAATTCACAAAAAAAAAAATCCATCCCAATTACTGATAAGATATGATGACACAAAGCTACTCATCGTCACTCTGATCTCAGTGAGTGTAAGTTTTTAATCTCCTGAGAATTCTATATCATCTTCAGCTGCTACTACAACATCTGTCCCATAATAGTTGTTACGTTTAGATGATGAAATTTTTATACAAATGTGACAACTCCTATAGAACAAAAGTAGTACAAGCTGTGGAAAAAAAAACTGCCTTTCATCTTTTAAATTGTCACATGTGTGATGCAAATCAACTTTAGCAAGTGGCTGTGGTTACTCCACCTAACTAATATCTTACCCTCTTTTTTTTCTTTTTTTACCCCTTCCAGTTATGATCATTTATGATGCTGTTCCAGATGCTTTTCAACCCACAGCGATATCGATTTTTCTATCCACAACAGCATCATTCCAAGATAACATGAAATGAACACGAAAAACTCTAGTGAATCTGTAATTGCTACACAATCATAAAAAAAATATTTCAACAGCAAACGGAGAGTCCCCATGGTATTGTGGCTACTATGCTGGACTTCAACTTTGTTGTAATCAAGATCAATCTCCAGTTGCACTATTATATTCGTTTTCAGACTAATGCTCTTTTGAAAGGTATGAACTCCCTTATCCTCCGCCAGCTATGGGTTAGATAGTACTACTAGTGCCCTTCTGCCAGGTGGATTTGACATTAAATAACTCATGAAGATTGATATGCCATCAAACAAAAAAATCTAACCAAACCATCAACAGCAAACGTACAGTATGCTCAAGTCCAAGCTATCATTTTATCTGGTTATAAAATGGTAATCCATTTGCTAGATGGAGCTACCATTACCAGTTGCCTTAATTCACTTGTATCTTCCAGCTGACAGTTCAAAATGTGGGAGGTATTTCTGCTACACCCTGTACTATGTTTCTATATTTTTTGTTTTTTTTATTCATTTTTAATTTTACTACTTTATTTGATTTTACTTTTTTTTTTTTTTTTTTGTTTTTTGTTTTGTTTTTTTTTAAATTTTACTATTCTTGTACCGGACATTGGCCTAATGGTTAGAGTGTTCGCCAATGGCCTGGGAGACTTGGGTTCAATCCCAGGTCAAGTCATACCAAAGACTCAAAAAATAGTACTTTATGCCTCCTTGCTTAACATTATAAGGTAGGGATCAAGGGTAATGTGGGTCAATCCAGGGAAAGGAGTAGTGCCCTCTCCTACACCTTGGTGTAGTAGCTATCGAAAAGGGAGCCTTTGGATCACCCTCGACTACGGTCACCAACTTACTATTCTTCTACGAACAAGCATTTTCTGGGGGGTGTCTTCGTGGTGTAATGGTTAAAGCGATGGACTGCGGAATCGTAGTATGCGAGTTCGTACTCCAGTCGCGCTATTACGTTCATTTTCGGGCAAATACCCTTGGGAAAGGTATGAACCCCCTTATCCTCCCAGCTATGGGTTAAATAGTACCACTACTGTTCTGTTAGGAGAATGGCTTTGGCATTAAATAACCTAAAAAGAGTTGATATGCCATTAAACAAAGAAACCAAACCAAACCAAGCATTTTCTGCAGACACACTCATGCACATATGTGTTCTGTTTATATTTTCGTTATTTTTTTTCTATCTCTACCCATCCTGTCTGTAGGGCTTAGAATACACTGACTGTATCTTATGCATTCACTGAAGTTTCTTTTAATTCAGCTCGATAAGATTTGCCTCTTCCAGTAGATGTTTCTCATCTGCTGAAACTTGAATCAGGTCCAAGGAGTATTTAAAAAAAAGTATTTTACAAGTAGATGTATAAACTAAATAAAGTTGGTAGAAAATGTCATCTTGATGCCAACTTGGAGTCTTGAATATGAAAGAAGTTTTTTGTATATTATATGAAATAGATTTGCTGTAATTTTTGTCAAATAGTTTTTGTGCTAGCATAAAAAAATAAAGTTTCCTGTTTACAAATTGTTTTGAGATTTCACATTGTAGCTATTTGCCTATTTGACTAATCATCTAAGAAAAAAATTGTTTGTTTTGTTTTCTGCCTTTTGATTGGAGATTTTTTTTTTTAGTGTATGAGGAGTAGAGGTGATATTTAGTAGTGTGGTTGATTTTTTATTTTTAAATTTTTATTGAATGAACATCTGTTGTCAAACTCACTAAGGTTGAACACACAAAAACTCTCCTGACTTAAATGATCTTTCATCAGTGACGCAAAATATCATATTATGAAACTTTTCTTTTGTGTAAAAACACAAGCAAATGAAGATCAGAAAATTGTGTTGCACCAGGTTGATTGTTTGGTTGTTTGGGTTTTATGGCATGTCAACCTTTGTCGGTTATTTAACGCCAAATTCTGTCTATATGTATATACCTTTGACCAATGAATACTTAGTAGGTAAAATTTTCTATAAGCAGGATTTCACTTGTTTGCACATGATTAATCAGTTTTAATTCATCATATTTTTTCATACCACCCTGTTTCTTGCAAGAAGGACAGAATGTTTTCTATTTTGATGTTTTCGAACAATTCGGTTAAACTAGTCACTTTGAAAAATCGCTTTCTGATGACATCAAAAGCTCTGCATTCTATAAGAATGTGTTTAACCATGCAAGTGTTGCACCAGACCAGCTGAAGAAAAAAGGGTATTTATTTGACATTGATGTCTATTCTGAAATGTAAAAAATAAATGTACACAATTATTTATATTAAGTCTGAATACTTGAAACCATATAACCATGTTCAAATTATTTGTATTAAGTATAGGTAAATTGTTTATAAATAATTATCATTCATAAGTTTACTTTTAGACTAATACCCTTGGAAAACCCATGAACCTCGTATCCCCACCAGCTATGGATTAAATAGTACCACTTCTGTTCTTCCACTTGGACGGCTTTGGCATTAAATAACCAATGAAGGTTGCTATGCCATTAAACAAAGAAATCAATTTTTTTTTCTTTTCAGATGTACACACTGCTGTCTGGATTTTGGAAGTACTTATTTCAGAAGGAGGAATATTTTGTCCTGATCTTAGGCCTAGACAATGCAGGCAAAACAGTGAGTATAACTTTTGATACATTTTCTTTGTTTAATGCTGAATCTTCTACATCAGATGAAGCTATGCCAAATCCTTTTCTGTGAAAAGATGGTGGGCATTAGTTGATGAATTTTTCATGACTTTTTCTTTGTTTTTTGGGGGGTTTTTAATGGTGAATATGTTGGATAACTAGTTCTCCATCTTCTCTCTCTCTCTCCTTCAACCGGTAGTCACTCCATCTCACTGTCTCACACTGTTTCATTTCTTCTTTGTTAGCTGGGATGAATAAACAAGATAACATGTTTCCTTGTGTACACATTCTTTGTTCATCTTCTTAGATGTCTTTTCACATGACCAGCTTGTATGTTCGTCAAGATTGCTTTGACCATTGATGGAAAATGACAACTCTTCTGGTCTAACTGATTAAAAGTTAAAATCTTTTTTTAGCTTCTAGGATTTTAATCACCTGACTTTACAATCCTTCAAAAGCTACCAACCTTTCAAACTGCCCTTAAAGGTCATTGCCTGTCAATTAAACTCAGTTGAACTTGGCTAAACATTAATTGTTTCCACTTTTAAGACAGCTCTTTAAATCTCTTCAAAATGCTATATTTTATATAAAATACAAGATTTGACCAATCTGCTATTTAAGAAATAAGTCTTAAATGAAAACAATTTAAAGAAATTAGTTTAATTAGCTTGTGAAAATAAGGATATTTTAACCAATCAATCCTTAGATTTTTTTTCTTTCAAACAAAAATGAATTGTCATTGTTAGCAATCTTGTAAAGATCTGATACACACCCTTCTTTCTTTTTGTTCTTTTTTTTGTCTCTCCTCTGAAATGAGGGGTCCTGGGTATGACACTAAACTCATAGGATGGTGGGTTCCAATCCTGGGACATTAGGGAATGAGTACTCCTTCTCTATTGTTATTCCCAGTTTCACTCAGACCCAGATTGGTAGTACTAGTTAGGATCCCATCTGAGTCAAATAAAACTGTTCAATCATTTAGTTATTTGAAACCATTGAACTTCATGCAAATTGTTCATATTTGATTGGGATACTTTATAAACAGAATTACTAAATGTTAAATTGCAATACTTGAAACCATTTGTGTGCAAACAAATTATTATTGTCAAATAGAATTATTAGTGTTTGATAAGAATACATGAAACCATTTAACAGTGTGAAAATAAATGATTATTGTCAAATAGAATTATTAGTGTTAAATAGTAATGCATGAAACCATTTAACTGTGTGAAAATAATATATGAGCTCTAACAACTCATTTAAAAATGAAGTTACCTGCAAACTATTTAGTCATTTATAAATTTACCCAACTTTTCCACACGATCAGTATGTGATACAAAGTTAATTTTTTAAGCAGAGTTTAACAAGTCTGAATTCAGAGTTTTCCTTTTTATAGACTGGTTGCTATATCAAGTTTAAAAAGCCCAATCTGCCTTTCTATTTACCCATGGCTGGAGGGAAAATAATTAGATGAGAAATGCAAACAACCTTGTCTAGGACTTGAACTTTAGTCACCATGTTCATTTCCTATAATAATATCCATTATACCACAAGTGCCTCTATAAAACAAATCATACACACATACACATACGTACGTGTGTGTGTGTATAAAAACAGGATTTGGTATTAAATAGCCTATAAGAGTTGATATGCCATAAAACACCATCCAACTAACCAACCAAAAATGTAAGGTTGTATGAAATTTCAAGATTTTATTTTTCCTTCTCTATCTTAGACACAGTAATATCATTGGAACTGATATAGATCTAAATCTTTTATTTACTTTTCCTTTGGTATCTATTGATAAACGAGTGCCAAGTGCTAAAATGAAGTATCCCATCATTCCTTTGCATAAAAACAGCTGAAAAATAAATAATGAGCAGCTGTTTGTAAAATCAGTCATCTATCTTTCATTATTGACTGTGTTGAAATGTTCTTAACGTGCTATTCTGGATAAGAGCGTTGATACTTCTAAAAACACTGAAAGAACAAAAATAACTCCCTTTTTCTTTCTCCCACCCTGTTTTTTGCATTAAAAAAAAAAGAAAATTACTTTTAAGATGTTATTAATCATAGAAATTTGAAACAGTGGAAAATGTTGATGGGTTGGGCATTTTCATCCACATTACTTGGGATAGATGTACTGTCATGATGAATTTGTTTTTTCATATGTTCACCCACAAAACATTATTTGGTTTGAAAGATGTTTTCAATGTGTCATTGATATCACATCTACATTTTTGTGTGTGTGTATTACATACAATGTCCCTCAGATAAGGCATGGTTTCTGGGTTGAAGTATCATTTACTATTGACCCAAAACGCCACAGCAGTACCCTTCCTGGTCCACTCTGACCTGGAGTCGTAGCACTTGATCGGATCCTATCTATGGGTCAAATAGAAGTGTTTGACATTTAAACCAAGTGCAAACAAATGACTTATGCTAAACTGAATTATTTGAAATAGAACTGTTTGATCATTTAAATGTGTGTAAACAAATGACTAATGTCTTATTGAATTGTTAGTGATACTTAGCAATACTTGGAACCATTTAACTTTTTTGACTTATGTTTATAAATCGTATATATCATATATATATATATATATATATATATATATATATATATATATATATATATATATATATAAAAACCAGATTTGGCATTAAATAACTTACAATGGTTGATATGCCATAAAACCCAACCCAACCAGACCATTTAAAATAGCAATACCTTATGATACTGCCACTTTGATATTTTTTCTGTCATATTGTGGGGATGCTACATGTAAATCTGTAATATTCACTACTTTCCATGCAATCCATATGAGAAAAGAACCATTTGACAGAAGATTATGTAACATCCCACTGGAAAAACAAATGTGTGTGTGTGTGTGTGTGTGTATATATATATATATATATATCCAGCTATGGTTTAAATAGTACTTCTACAAGGATGGATTTAGCATTAAATAACCCATGAAGGTTGATATGCCATTAAAACAAAGAAACCAAACATATATGTATATATAAGCACACACAACTCAAAATTCTGTTTAATGTTTAAGCACCTTTTCTTGTGGAGTTAATGACATTTCCATACCTGAAAAGAAAAACATAGAATTTTGATTTGTTTCACCCTGCATATCTAAAATGATATCAAATATTTTTAGATGCTCTGTGTATGTGTGTTTATATAATATTAAGATTAAAACAATGCTAAAAGCATGTTTAATCTGTGCATTGCTCAAAGCCCAACAGTGAAGAGTGATATTAGTATATTTCAACTATATGTTGAATCAACAGATTTTCAGACATGTTAATACTGGCTCAGCTGAGGATCATGGAACTTAGATTAGTGACAGTGCAATTTGCTGGGGCTGTAGAATACACCAGTTGCATCTCTGAAGAGAGGTAAGCCCTCCACCCCCCAGAACAACAACAAGTGTCCTGGATATGACATTGGTGAAGTTCCAGCCTTATAGGTTTGGAAAATGTGGAGTACCCCTTCTTTGCTATTGTTCTCAGGTCCACTCTGACTCAAAGTGGTAACACCTGATAGGGTCCTATCTAGAGGTCAAATAGAACTGTTTGACTATTTAAACTGAATGCAAACAAATGACTAATGTTTAATTGTTAGTGATACTTAGAACCATTCAACTTGGTTGAGTTATGCTTAATTGAATTGTTAGAAATAGAACTGTTTGTTCATTTAATGGTGTGTAAAACAAATGGCTGATGTTTAATTGAATTTTTAGTTATACATAGCAACACTTGGAACCATTTAACATATGCAAAAAAATAAACTCTGGCTCATTTAAAAATGTTATCAACAAAATGTGTTTACAAATCATATATATTTTATATATATATATACAAACAGGATTTGGCATCAAAAAATCTACAATGGTTGATATGCTATAAAACCAAACCAAACCATATATATCTAATATATATGTATAAACTGGATTTGGCATTAAATAACCTACAATGGATGATATGCCATAAAACCAAACCAATCAAAGTAATGAGTTTTTATCCTATCTAATAACTGAAAATGTTACACAAATTCTCTCTCTTAGTTATTTACATATCAATACTAACAGATATAGTTGCTATTGCATTTCTTTTTGTCTCATCAAAACTGAGGGAATTATTAGTATTTATGACTCTCCCCAACTCTCTCTCTCTAAGATATATATATATATATGTATATATATAATTAGTTGAAATAGATCTAGAAAAGTGATCTGCCCAAAATCTTTCTTGTACATATATATATATATATATATATATATATATATATATATATATATATATAGAGTAAGAGATTAGTATATTTTTGTAGAGAGAGGAGTTGTCAGTTTTAAAACTCTTTCCTCACAGTCCAGCTGTTACTAATTAATAAATACAAAACCAACAAGCTTTGTCTTCCTCTCTGTCTGACTACTTATTTACTGCTTGTCCAAATACAAAAATCTATTTTGAATTTGACATTAAATTCCAACCCCATTGGTTCATTTGAAGCCCTAATAGCTGAGAATGAAAAGCACTTAATGTCACTTTTTTTTTTCTTTCTTTTTTTTTTTTTTTTATAAAAATTAGCTAGACCTGTGAAAATTTCCACTTGTTTTGTTAACCCTGTGTGTGTGTGTGTGTGTATAATATATATATATATATATATATATATAGTCCACAATTATTGGCATCCATGAAATTTCAGTACATAATGTAAAATATCTGAAAAAAAATAAATCAAGTGAAACAGCTTTAATCTATTGACAAATGATGGTTGATAAAGGACAGCAAAATGATAAAACAACAAGTTTATACGAATTTGGTTATTTTTGAAGATATAGCAAAAAATTAAAGATTTCAAATAATGGTAACCAGGACTCTGTGTGTGTGTGTGATATATATATATATATATATATAATTCTACCTAGCTTTATAATTAGGAGTATAATGTGTGTATCCCAGAAGGGGATGTTATGTTTTCATTTTTCACCATGGTTTCCTGAAAATATTATAAATCTGATTATACATCACTAAATTCCTACACTTCCATCCAACTAAAGTGCTGTCATTTTTTTTTTTTATCAGGTTTCAAGCAAACTTTAAGAAATAGTTAGGATCATACCTGATTTTTCTTTCTTTTTTTTTTTTTTTAACTCTATTCAAACAAGATTATTTTGTTTTTTGACATTATTTTAATATATTCAATCTGAATTATAAAATCGTAAGTTAATTATATGGACATAATCAAAATAGATAATAACAACCAAAGTGTTTATTCAAAGAAACAGATAAATATAGACACATTTTGCTTGTTGATTGATTTAATTTTTTTAAATGACTTATTTTTCATTAAGTAGAACTGTTTTGGTAAAATTAGATATGAAAAGCTTATATAATTCATAGTAAAAAAGAATCTATTAATACAGTTTGATGACAGGATTCAGTGTGTATCTTGAGAAATAACTAGCTGCTTGGTTTTGTGGCAAGTCAACATTTGTAGGGTCATTTAAAGCCATAACTAGAGTGGGGAGTATAGTTGGTGCCATACCTTTCCCAAGGGTATTAGCACTACGTGAAATGCAAACTGATTTGTTCAGGTTAAGAACTCAGAATGGCAACTCCACTTGTAACATTAACTATTGCACCACAAACTTAACCTACTACTTAATGAGACCAGTCCCTTCCAATATAAGTTGTTGGCGACCATAGTTAACAGTGATCCGAAGGTTTCCTTTTCAATAGCTACTACACCAAGATGTAGGGGAGGGTACTACTCCTTTCCCTGGAGTGCCCCACTTTACCCTTGATCTGTACCTTTTAATGCTAAGTGTTAAGCATGGACACATCAAGTACCATTTTTTTAGTCTTTGGTATGACTTTACCTAGAATTGAACCCAGGTCTGCCAGGCCATTGGCAAACACTCTAACCATTATGCCAATGTCTGGTACAAATATTTCAATATAATTCCATTCTATTCAAACTTCTGGCTAATATAAATAAAAAAAATCCTATTCATTTTTAATTTTTAAAATACTAATATTTTTTTTATTAAAATATTATCAAATGCAATTTTTAATTGAGCTAAATAAGATTATCAGTTGTTAATTACATTTAGAATATGTTCTGAAGATCTTATTTTATTTTCATTTTTTTTATTATGAAAGCTTCAAGAACCTTAATTTTTTTTTCTTTTTTACAACGCAATTAATACTGTATAGTATATATGCATTATTTATATCAGGTCTTCTCAACCTTTTTACTTACTATACTCCATGTAACCAAATTTAATTTCCATCCACCTCATAATAAATTGATTAAATATTAGATAACAAAACATAACTAATTTACTCGCGTTCAATACAATTTACGCGAAAAAACAATCCATAAACTATAACTGCAAGCATACTTTTTAATTCTTGAATTATTTTTTATAAGAAAGATGAGTTTTATGTTGCAAAACTGGTGAAAACCTGCTTGGAAACTCTTACATGTTAAGTCCTACCCAACCCTAACCGCTGTATTCACCAGACTGAGATCATGAATATTTGGTTGCAGGTTTGTGAGTTTAAACCACAAACCACCACATTCTATGTTCAAAGTGCTTCTCTTTACTTAATAAATAATACACATGGCTAAACGCAGATTTCACCATATTTAAACTTACTGAGTAAAATGGGCTCACCAATTGCACAAAGCTTGGGATATTTTACTACAATTTTTTTTTATCTGGCAACATGATTCCGTGGTGTAATGGTTATTGTCGTAGGAAATAGACCTGGCGACACGACTTGGACAAGACTGATTGCATTTCACATAGCACTAATACCTTTGGGAAAGGTATGAATCCAACTATTCTCCCTCCAGCTATGGGTAAATAGTAAGGCAGACTGGGTTCTTCAGCCTTGGTGAGGCAACTAGTCTAGGAGAAGGAAAATTCTGAATTCAAACCTGTTAAACTCCACTTAAAAATTGATCTTGTGTCATATCCTGCCCGAGCGGAGGGGTTGGTAAATAGGATCTGGAAACATGACCCATCAATTTCATCTTTTTTGTGTTCTCCTGTTATTAAGAGATTTATTAATACATCATCATCATGTCATGTTATCAGCATGGGTATTCCTGAACCTCTCTTGCCACACCTCTCTATCGTCCATTACTTTCAGCAAATCCTCAGGGCTACATCCTGTATCGGCACTGAGTTGCTGTTTGTAGGTTCGAGCTGGTCGTCCTGCCTTTGCTCGTCCATGTGAAGAGGTCCACAGGAGTACATCACTTATGAGCTCACCCCTACTTCTCCAGCAGTGTCCCGTGTGTCTGGTTTGTCTAATCTTGTTAGTTTTAGTGATGGGTGGTAGGTGGCCGTACAGCTGCTGCTTTGTGGGGTGCTGTCTCCCAGACTTGTTCAATATTGCTCGCAGCATTCTCATGTAGTTGCCGTCAAGCTTTTTCTCCCTCCGTTTAGTTAGCATCCATGTAGCAGTATCAACACGATCGCTGCTTGGAAGAAACTGCACTTCATTTTATCGGTCAGGTCTAACTTCCATATGACCGAAAGCCTCTCAATAGCTGTCCATAAACTAGTAAATTCACTCCCTGTTGGTCCCTATAATTTTATTCCCCTCCCGGGGTCTATGGACTATTTTGAGAAACCCTTAAACCTTGAAAATTATCAATGTTAGCACAAACGTCAATTTAACTTAAGAGTTGGTTGTTGTATGGACAACATAGGCAACTGATGTTTGTGCATTAAAAAACAAATTTCCTCAATGGGCAAGAAAATTTATAAATTACATTAAATATTGTTTTATGGTAATCTGTGGCTTGTTTTGTCAGAGGAAATCTTAACTTTTTTTTCTTAATGGTTTGGTCATCAACAGTGAATGGACAAAGAAAAAGGTAAAGGATGATGTGTAAAAAGTAAACAATTATGGCTTAGTGTTATAATAGGTAATATGTATTTACACAAGAATGCTGCAAGCAATATTGAACAAGTCCTGGAGGCAGCACCCGATAAAGCAGCAACTGTACGGCCACCTACCACCCATCACAAAAACTATCCAAGTTAGACGAACCAGACATGCAGGACACTGCTGGAGAAGTAAGGACGAACTCATAAGTGACATACTCCTGCAGACCCCATCACATGAACGAGCAAAGGCAAGATGACCATCTAGAACCTATATACAACACCCCTGTGCCGATACAGGATGTTGCTTTGAAGGCCTACCGGGAACGATGGATGATAGAGACTGGTAGCGAGAGAGGGTCAGAGAGATCCGTGCTGGCAGTGCAACATGATGATGATCATGCAATACTATCACAAAGCAACTTAGCTGCCTGCTGGAACTAGCACAAAACCACACTATTCACAGTGAATTCGCTAGTTTTAATAATGATAATAATAATAATGCTTACCTCCCAAAACCTCCATTAGAAGAAAAAAATGTCTCTTTATATTATATCATCATAATGCACCATTATAATTTGTATATTATATCATCATAATGCTCAAATAGTTAAAGAAATATAAATAACTTATTACATACAAGGCGAGTATTAAATCGAGTTGTCTTATTATTCAAGGGAGACAACTCAGAACCAACTTTCTAAATGTTAACACTTTTAAGTCTTCATTATCATTAAGTCGTGCTGATAGCGAGGATTTCCTTGACTCACTTTTACCATCCATCCCTACCGGCAATTCTTCCAGACGACATCCAGTGTCTGCACAGAGCTTATGAATGTAAGTTTTTACTGGTCAACCAAAACTGGTATGTCCATGTGTAAAAATCCACAGGAGAATGTTGCTTATGAATTTGTCCATTAGCGCTTAGCATGTCTTGATTAACTTTGATGGTTTGTGAAATGGGAGTTAGTGGCCGTGCAGTTATTGTTTTGTAAGTTGTTGCTTTTAGGATTTTTTTCAAAATAGCATCATTGCATATCTTAGTATCATTGTGTATCTTGTGTATCATTAAAGTCCAGATGGTGCAGCTATACAGTAGTACTGATACTGCTACCGCTTGGAAGAATTCCTATTTGATTTTATCAGATCAGATTTTCATATGACTGTTAACCTATTGATAGCAGTCCATGCTTTGCCTATACATATGTTGATAACACTTTCAGTTGATAAGATATTGCTACCAAAGTGTGTGTACTGGTTTACTAATTTCAGGAGCTTGCCGTCATTGTATACCTATGGTGCATACACATGTACCCTCTTAATGATTGATAATTTTTTTTTCCAGACTTACTTGGAACAAACGAAAACAAAATTCAACAAAAAATACAAAGGGATGAACCAGAGCAAAATTACCACCACAGTTGGACTAAACAGTAAGTATAACATTTTAATACATGACTCAAATGTACCATACCCATCATACGGATATGTGAAATGTACATAGAATGTTCATAACATATATACATAGAACATAGGAGTCCCAAAACACAAAAAACACTTAAGACTTCTTAGTTCAGGTACAAAACTTTTTATTACCTTTGAGTTTAAAGGTTCTTCGACATAAGAGAGATACACATTCTTTCTATTCTGGCTTTTCCCTCTGCCCCCACCCCCACCCCACCACACCCCACCCCAACATGTGTGGCACCCGCCACAAGGCAACTGGCCTGGCTTTGGCGAGCTAGCGAAAGTCAACCATCGTCTTCCAAGCCAGGAACTCAAATCAACTAACTTTTTTCGAATCCCCCAAAATCCTCCACGTACGCTTCCAGTGCATGACGTCATTCACATCTCCAAGTCCTATCTGGGATTTTTATTTGGACATCTGTGAACGACACATCCTCCCCGTGTGCGCGTCAACACCTGTGCTCAAGTTTGCACCTAACTAACCCATGTGCTGAGCCGAAAGGTTCTCAGCCTAACTAAACCCAAAAGCAAGATATATAAAATGAAATCCCTCAGCCATTATATTACACAAGGCCACAATAATAACAAAGACTGAACTCAATTGTAATGACTTGTAAGTTTACTAAATAATATGATATTTGTGGCATATTAAATAGCAACACTTCCAATGTTATTTTCATACTTATAAGAAATCAGTGTTATATAAAAAAAAGATTTCAATTATACTTTGGATTGGTTTGGTTTCTTTGTTTAATAACTTATCAATTTTGTGAATAATGTTTTGGCATTAAATAATAGTATTATTTAACCTATAGCTGGGGGAATAAAGGGGTTCATTCCTTTCCCAAGAATATTAATCCAAAAGGGAACATGATAGTGCAACTGAAGTTCCAAAATGCTTACAGTCCAGTAAGTTGGCTATTACGCCCTCTTATATTATATGCCCGTGGTGTAATGGTTATCGTCGTAGGAAATGGACACGGCGACACAAGTTCAAATCCTGGACATGACTGATTGCATTTCACATAGTACTAATACCCTTGGGGAAAGGTATGAATCCAATTATTCTCCTTCCAGCTATGGGTAAATAGTAGGGCAGACTAGGCTCTTCAGCCTTGGTGAGGCAACTAGTCTTGGAGAAGGAAAACTCTGAATTCAAACCTGTTAAACTCCAATAAACAATTGACCTTGTGTCATATCTTGCCCGAGCAGAGGGGTTGGTAAATAAGTATATTATGTATTGAGTCTCTTGGTCTTTTCTATAAGTTTGCAAATTAATTTTTTTTTTCATATTAACTTGTGTATATGCTACATTAGTTTTATATTTCATATTGCATTTAAACTTTCTAAAATATTTGATGCGTGCAAAAGTTTTAAGCCGAAAATAGGTTTTCAATTGTGTATTCAGTCTCTATATCAAAAAGAAAAAATATAAAGTAATTTTTCAAAATAAGTCAAGCCTAACTAGGAGGATTATCTACTTTTGAAATAAAACACAATGTGACTTTATATTAGTAAAACTTATTTGATCTCCCCCCTTTTTTTTTTTTTTTTTTTTTTTTTTTTTTTGCATCTCTTACTGAATTCTAAACATCAGCTGATGGTTGGTTAGTTGATTGATGAATTTTAATGACATGTCAACCTGTTATATAGCTGTGCCAGCATAATGAAGAGATGAATGATGAACTGGCATGGAGGAATAAACATGACACTTCTTTATAAAAACATAACTCTCTTTATTCTTCTTGGAGTCAAAGCTTCTTTAGGTGTGAAAGAGACAGAGGAAACACAAATGGAGACTGCCACATTGACCTATAACTTCTTCTTCTCTTGACCATACCATGCAGTGTTATCTTCAAGGCCCCACTTAGCAGTTCTTCTCCTTCTCGACTGGGAGTCGGGTACTCAACTGGAAGCCCAGCCACTTACTGGCACTCCTGTAACCGCAAGCTGAGACTGACTGAAGACTTAGACTCACTTTGCCGGTATCTCACATGGACATCTGCATATTTCATTTTGTAACACTCACACATTTCCATTCAACCACATGACTGCTTCCACTTGATTTTACAGGTGCATCCTTTGCAGAGAAACTCTGATAGCTTGGTCAAGAGCCAATATGCAACAAACCTGTCTAGGGTTATTTTATGTCTAGAGGTTTGAGAATAACCTATGTTGTATGTCTCTATTTACACTCTTTATAGTTAAGAGTTTTCATTTTATTTTAACACTATTTTAGCCTCATCCGGGATTGCTTTCTAATAAATAGTTCAACATTAGGTAAGTTATGAGACTGAGACACTTTTTATAACTTGCCTGATGATCGCAATCCAGTGTGATACTTAAAGTAGCAAAACAAGTTTGTGATTTTATTCATTAGGACCTTGAATAAATTCTCGCTGATTTTTCATGAAAAGTAATGCTTTATTTTCAAAAATTAGTTAGAAACATGTCACTGAAAGTATTGTTCATCGCTAGCCACTACTCTTTCCTATCTTCCGGGCAGCAATTAAACTCCCTGTCAGAAAAACGCCACTGAGGCTAACCATGAGTCAACCTATTTTTTGGCATCTTCATAAGAATGAAAGTACAAGTAATAATTGGATGGGGCAATGTCTGGTGAATATGGCAGTTAGTAGGACTTCCCGTGTAAGTGTTTCCAAGTAGGTTTCCACCTGTTTTGCAACATATGGCCTAGTGTTGTCATGTTGCAAAATCACTTTGTTGTATCTCTGCTTGTATAGCAGCCATTTTTTTAATGATTGGCTCAAATGCATCAATTGTAATTGATAGCAATCTTCTATGATGGTTTCATTTGGTTTGAGCAGCTCATAATAAACTACACCCCACCAAATGCAAAGCAGAAGCTTCAAACCATGAATATTCAGCCTTGCCACTGATGTTGATACGTGGCTGGGCTTACCCCATGATCTTCTACATTTAGGGTTATCATAGTATATCCATGTTTCTTTGCCAGTTACAATATGATGCAAAAAAAACCCTTTCCTTTCCTACCGTTGAAGCAGTTGTTTACACATGACAAGATGCCAAGAGACATTGAACAGTATACATATATACTCATGACAAGATGCCATGCGATGTCTCTCGGCTTCAACTCGTACAGCACCCAATGTCCTTGCTTTTGAGTCATTCCTAATGCTTTCAAACATTTCAAAACTATTGTGTAATCAACTCCTAATGATTCTATAAGTTCAGCTTCTGCCTGACATTAGTCTTCATGAAGAAATGCCTCAAATTCTTTGTTTTCAAACTTTTTCAGTGCGCCTGACCGCTCTTTATCCTCAACATCAAAATCATTATTTTTGAAGTGTCTAAACCAATCTCTGCATGTTGTTTCTGAGAGAACATGGTTGCCATAAGTCTCAACAAAAGTTCTGTTTGCTTCAGCTGCATAATTCCCCACAAATATACTTTCTTTGGCATGAAATTCAACATATTTAACACTATGAAAAACAAAGTTGTTTACACTTCAGCAAAATGACATTACTTGAATTTCAAGTTTACTTATAGTACTTCCTTATAGATGTACGAGGTGCATACGATAAGTTTCCAGACTTTTTTTTCGTATGGGCACTTTTATTGATAGTACACACATGAAACTTTAGTCCCCTTCGAAGTAATCTCCTCCGTCTACAATGCACTTGTTGTACCGTTCCAACAACTTCTGGAAGGCCTCATGGTAGTCCTCTTGTGTGAGCGTGTCAATTACCTTCGTCACAGCCTATTTCATCTCCTCAATTGTCTCATAACATCAGCCTCTGAGCTTAGGGAATAACCAAAAGTCACAGGGAGCAAGGTCGGGACTATAGGGAGGGTGAGGAAGTGTCTTGATGCCCATCTTAGTCAAATAGTCTGTGACAAGGATAGAGTTGTGGACTGGTGTATTGTCTTGGTGGAAATGCCACTGACCCAATTTGAAGAGTGCTGACCTCTTCCGATGCTGAACTCCCTTAAAACCTCAACATAGTAACCCTAACCCTAACCCTTTGGCCAATTAACTCTGGTGTATTGACTTCCTTACTCCTCCCACACCTCTCATCATCCCTCACAGACTCCCTGCCTTCCTTGATTCTCTTATGCCACTCAAAAACTTATGCTCGATTCATGAAAGATAGTTGAAAAGTATTCCATACGTTTCTGTGGCATTTTTTCCAAGTTTAAAACAGAATTTTATTGCATATCGTACTTTCTCACGTCCAGATTGCATTTTTGAAATTCACCAGCTGTGACAATCAGGCTTTAGTAGAGTGTATTCCAATTGCTGCTGTAGCTGTTCATTTGAACCTGAAATCATAAAAATTGATCAGTTATCTCATAAGATATATAGCAATAACATGCCCATATGAAAACTTATCGTATGCACCTCATATTACCATCTGAAACTACACGCACACAGTTCTGAGAAGCCATCTGTCATAAAACAGGGAGAACTTATTCAACGACTTAGTATCAGTTATAACTATATTTGCTCTACTTGTTGAGTACTGAACCCTTATTTTTTTGCTGATGGTAGTTTTATTTTTTGATATATATCAAATAAAATGATAAAACCACCATTTCAATTTATATATATATATATATATATATATAAAGTATTCTTCAATCCAGTAAATACAGAGTTGGGAACAATTCCATCAGGACAATTAAATTATTCAAAATTCGTATATCTAAATATTCCTGGTAAAGAGTTCAATGTAAACAATTTCACAGAGCAAATATTATTTCAAGAAAAAAATTTATTTTCATGTTGGATCTGTAGAAGTCCTGTTAAAAAATTTTTTATTCACACCACAACACCACCAAACTTTTATTCTCACCACAACAGCACCAAAAGAGGTATCATAATAGGTTTTTATCTCAGAGCTCTACGTATTTGTTCCTTGAAATATTTAAATGATGAATTTAACCACGGAAAACTCCTTGCTTAACCTTGTATACCCCAAATCTTTTATACACTTTGCTAAATCTAAAGCCCTCAAAATCCACAATAAGAATCAACCTCGAACTAATGCCTACTCAAAATCTTATAGAACTAGTTCCCCCTCCCCATAGATTCATAACTTTGCCAACAATTCTTCTTCTCACAGCATAATAAACAACTTAAATAAACTCGATATCAAAACTACCTCTTTACCCTCTAAAAAGATCCACAAATTAGTACAATCTTGCTCTCAACGCAACATATTTTCAGACGCTGGTGTTTATTGTATCCCTTGTAAGAATTGCAAATTAAAAATATTGGTGAAACATCTCGGAACCTTCACGTTCGCTTGAAGGAACACAAAAGAGATATAAGAATTGGTAACTTAAACAATGCACTATTTCAACACATTTCTCAATTTAATCCCAACTTCGATTTTAATTCTGCAAAGATGCTCATTTACATTCATAATAAAAGACTAAGACGAATTTTTGGAGCTGCTGCTATTTCACTCTGTAATTCCCTAAATACTCGTCCTGTCTTTTATATTTCTCCTTACTTGAACAAACTCATTTTAAATAGCTACAATATATTCACTCTCTAATTAATATATGTCCACATATATCATAGTTTTATACTTTTTCTTTTTGTCTTTCTTTTTTCTTCCTCTTTTTGATTCGAAATCTTTCTCGATAAACAAACAGAACATAAATTCTACACAATATTTCTAATAAGTCAAATGACGTAATTTAAACAAACAAACGCTGATTCACTAATTAAACAGCCAACTTTTTCTTGTTAAACAAATTTTCCCTAGGATTTTGTATTTTGCACTTTTAAACATCCATCGTTGATTTAACATCACTAATATTAACCCTCATAGACCTGATGATGGTTCATTAGAATCAAAACGCTATAGTGTTGACTTTGCTTCTCAATAAATCTCTCCTTCTACTTGGATTACTTTATCATTTTTTCTTTATATATTGTCAGATCACACTCCATTATTTACTTCCATATATATATATATATATATATATAGGCACCCATCATGTATTGGTTAATCTCATGGGAAATGGACACAGTGTTCCGAGTTCAAATTCTGGACTAGGTTGTTTGCATTTCACATAGCACTAATACCCTTGGAAAAAGTACGAATGCAGTTATTCTCCCTTCAGCTTTTTCAATCTAGAAAGATTGACATGCTGTTAAAAAGACTCCTCATATCCGCAGTTTAATTAGAAATGACTACCTAGTATTAAATACCGAAATGACATTTTTTTAAGTTTTACTTATGAGTGACATATACATCCAAATAAAAGATATTCTCCCAAGCCCATGGTGGCATTATGCAGCTCAAGGTCAAGTTTAATGAAGGTCTACTCTCTCAAATAGGAGGATAATGAAAATTGTCCAAGCCCTTTCAAATTTCATTATGTAGCACACCTCGGGCATTAGGGATTAACCCTGCCCCCCGACCAACCCCTTTTAGTGCAATTGATTTGATGTGACCTGAAAAAAATACTCCCCACCCAACTGAATTTTGAATAACTCTATACCTTTCAGCCTAAATATACAATACTTATTTACATATATAGAATACAAAAAATGAATGAAATTGCAGAAATAAAAAAAGACTATTTTATTAATGCATAACTCCATAAAAATATCTTTCATAAAACATAGAATTCTCTCATTCTTTCATTAGATCTTTCTCTCACCATGACTATATACTACAACTGTTTCTTCTCCAAAAATATCTTGTAGTTTGGATTTGATTTGTATACACTGTGCAATGGCCAAAGAGTGGCTTGCAGTATTATCTACAAAGTTATATATTAAAATCTTTTATGGAGCCCATGATTATGTAATGATTACCATAATAGGATATGTAAACAGTAACCTAAGTTCAAACCCTGGATTAGATTATTTGCATTTCACATAGGGTCAATACCTTTGTGAAAGGTATGCATCTAACTATTCTCTCTCCAGCTATGGGTAAATAGTAGGGTAGATTGGGCTCTTTAACTTTGGTGTGGCAGCTGGTCTAGGAAAAGGAAAACTCTGAATTTAAACCTATTAATCTCCACTCAAGAATTCACCTTGTGTTAAATCTTCCTTATGCAGAGGGGTTGGGTTAATACATATATCTTAAAATTTCATTAAAATGGTTAATAAAAATGAATTAGAAAAGGACTTTAAATACTTTCTTCACATTACGGAAGAGCATCAAGTTGTTTTTGAATTTTAGATATATATATATAAAATTATCATTTAAAAAGTATTTGCTAAAAAAAAAAAAAAAAGAACTCAAATGGTGACCAGTAGAACAGTATAAAAATTAAAAACAATTTCACCTTCTTTTTATTTTATTACTAATACTTTCATGTTCTCAATCAAATGAAACATTTTTGGCTGAAAATTTCATCCGACAATTGGGTTTTCAATTTTATTGAAAACAAAAAAATAATAAAAGAAAACTTAGAAGATGAGATTTAAACTGTTTATTTTTATATATATATATATATATATATATATATATATATATATATATATATATATATATATATATATATAAAAGAGAGAGAAATTAAAAAACAAAGTAATCCAAAAGTAATAAATTTATTATTTATTCTTCACAATAAATTCATCGCTTTAGGATTACTTTGTTTTTCAATTTTTCTCCATACTGTTGAATTCCTTTCCATTATTTACTTTATATATATATATATATATAAAGGGAGGCTATGAAATTTATTCAAAATAAATGTATTTATTTAAATTACTTTTGATCCACATAAATCTGAAAGATAGATAAAATAAATAAAGTAGCCTCAAATACGAAACTAAAAATCTTACATCATTGAATTAAAACTTCATTTTTTTTTGTCTTGTCTATCCAAAAATACAAATGCCTATTCCTATTTTATTAGGGTAAAATGTAGGTGTGCGGTGTGGTTCATTTTCTTTGTTTAATGGCATATCAACTACCATTTCTGGATAATCAACTTTTTAAAAAGCAACCTTGAACTATGTGTCATCTCAAGCATGGATAAAATTCATCCACACAAAATGACTTAATTTTTACTTTTAGCTATTATATAGTGGTTAATTAATGTAAAGTTGTGTTACAAAATTACCTCCCTTTATATCAAGTACAATCATATATATTTATGCATTCATACAGCCTTGTGCCACATCTAAGCAAAAAGCTTAGTAAATTACTATTTATTTATTTACTTTTTTTTTCTTTTACGGAGTGAGTACTGTTTCAATTTTAAAGAATTTTGTAATAAATCATATCGAATTATATTCATTTTCATTGTATAATATTCATTTTTAAATAATAAAATCCTGGTATCTTTATTTTTAAATAGATAAAAACAAAAAACCTATGGGGATATACTTATGGTTTATACTTTCTGTCTCTTTTTCCTGTATATATATATATATATATATATATATATATATATATATATATATATATATAATGTTTTTTACTACATACCTGTCTATTGTTCATGTGTGTTGCACTTTCAGTTGTAAATCTACATTCAGTTTTGGCTTATATTGTGCAACTAAATGCTTTGACAGCCTAAGAGGGTAAAAAGAAAGACAGCTATCTAAAATAGGTGAAGGAATGAGAGGTTTGGGGAAAGAGAAGGTTGTAGAGGAAAAGGTGAAGAGGAAAGAGAAGATGAGGAGTAGTGAGAAAAGGTGAAGAAAAAGGATTTAAATTGTCAACATGGATAAAAATAGAAAAAAGGCTAAGACATTATTATCATTAATGATTTTGTTCAAATGTAACTGCAACACTATAATTTTATATTTCATTATTTTTGTGCACAGATTATATTTGACTGCATGTTTTATCAAATTATAACTGTGCTTTAAATATCAGATTTTATTTCTTTTTCTTTCTTTTCTCTCTCTCTCTCTCTCTGGCTTGGCTAAGAAGTCGGTAGAACTATAGAAATTCTTTTAAAAATCCCCATTGATTTTGTTATTTCTATTGTCATTATCTATCAAATATGAAAATCGTATTTTTTTTGTCTTGCATACATGCATTCAGGGAGTAAAAAAAAAAAAACTCCCAATATATTAACTTTGTAATGAAATAAAAATCATAAAGATTATTGTATGAAATAGAAATTAAGATTATTTATGTATTTCTTAGAATTTCCCCAAATTTCCTAGTCTTTACAAATACTTTAAATAGTGTTTATTTAGTTTAGAGATATGCTAAAAATGTAGATGTTTGACCAATAATGTTTATATTTTGTTTTAAAGCTGAAATTTAAAACAAAAAAAACTTTTACACTAATTTTATCTTTAGCTTTTGCTTGTGCTTCTATGATTAGTATTTTTTACCTTGATTTGTTTAAATGATTTTTTTTTGTCTTTTAGTTGGCAAAATCGATATCAGCAGTGTTCGATTAAACTTCTGGGACCTTGGTGGTCAAGAAGAGCTTCAGTCTCTCTGGGATAAGGTGAGATGAAACAATTGTTTTATTTCTTCATATTCTATCTTTGGGTGACTAACAGCTATAAAAAAGACTTGTTTGAACTATAAAATTAATTCTTTTTTTTTTTTTTTTTGTTATCACATTGTTTCAGATAATCTATTGGTGTTCTTCAGAAACAGAGTGGGTCATTGGCATTTCAAGAGTTCTTCAAATTATTGAACTCTTTTTCTTACTTTCTTTTCGGGTATTTGGTCTATATGGCATCGAAACTGCATCTTGCAGACTCCTTGAGGGGTAAAGGGCTGCAGCTTCAGCATGCTGATGATGGTGATATGGTTTCAGTAAATGAGTAAGTTTTTATAGGTTAGAGTTTCTAGCCCCATGATCCCTGATTTTGAGTCCAGTTTTTCCTTCTAGACCATTTGCCCTACCAAGGCTAAAGAACCAAGTCTGCCCTACTATTTAATCATAGAAGGGTTTATGCCTTTCTTGAGAGCAATAGAATGAAGCGAAATGCTTTATTCAGGATTTGAATTTGACTCATCAAGTTTATTACCTAGGATGATATCTGTTATGCCGCCCATGGAAACATCTAAAGAGTTGGGTGGGGGTCATTATAATTACAAGACTTAAGACTCTTAATTTACTCCCTTTTGTTGTTACCATATTGTTTCAGCTAATCCACTTTAATTGCAAAAAGCATGAAATTAAGTCTTTAAATTATAAGACTCTCCCTCCTTCCATATTCAGTACAGCCTGTTCATCTGAAGAAGGCTGTAGAATGCATTGGCTGAAACATGGTGGTGACAACAAAAGCATCAAATGAGTTTCATAATTCAAACAATTTTTGGAATGATTTTTTTTTTGTTTTTTTTTTGTTTTAAATGATCCTATTTACCAACCCCTCCACTTGGGCAGGATATGACACAAGGTCAATTTTTAAGCGGAGTTTCACAGGTTTGAATTCAGAGTTTTCCTTCTCCTAGACTAGTTGCCTCACCAAGGCTGAAGAACCTAGTCTGTCCTACTATTTACCCATAGCTGGAGGGAGAATAATTGGATTCATACCTTTCCCAAGGTTATTAGTGCTATGTGAAATGCAATCAGTCTCGTCCAGGATTTGAACTCGAGTCGCCATATCCATTTCCTACAACGATAACAATTACACCATTTTTTTTTTAAATGATAGAAAGCAAAAACAATGTATAAACTGTAAAAGATTTTATTAAGGAACTGACTCTCGTAGTTGTCATACACATGACAAATACAGAATGAAAGAAGGAGGTTACATTAAGTAAGTTATACAGAAAGGGTTGGAGTGGGTGTTAGTTTATTGTGAGTATTTGTGATTAATACTATAATAATGATTCCCTTGACTGAAAGTTTAAAAGAAAATATTTTGGAACTGTCACAGTATCAAGCAATATATTTGGTTTGGTTTTATGGCATATCAACCATTGTAGGTTATTTAATGCCAAATTCATTTTTATACATATAAACAGTTCTATTTCAAACAATTCAGTTAAGCATAAGTACTCAGTTTAGTTCTATTTGACCCATAGATTGGGCCCTATCAGGTGCTACCACTCTGAGCAATAAAGGGGTACCCCGCCTTACCATCAGATTGTTTAGTGTCATATCCAGGACACTTGTTGAGAGAGTCTTGCCCCTCGGTATTGATGTAATCGGTGTATTCTGCAGCCCCAGTGATATGAGAATGGAAGTGGGGTAGTACAAAGAAGGATTTTTCTATCTGAAAATTCTTTCTTTTTATCAAGTCACATGACTTGATGCTGCTGAAATGAAAGCTTTTAAAACAGTCTACTAAACAGTCAAAAAGAAACATATATGAGGTGCATACGATAAGTTTCCAGACTTTTTTCATATAGGCATTTAAAATTGTCGTAGACTCTTGAAAATTCACTATGTTATTGCTATACATCTTATGAGATAACTGATCAATTTTTATGATTTCATGTTCAAACGAACAGCTACAGCAGCAATTGGAATACACCCTACTAAAGCCTGATTATCACAGCTGGTAAATTTCAAAAATGCAATCTGACACTTTAGAAGAATGATATGCAATAAAATTCTGTTTTAAACTTGGAAAAAATGCCACAGAAACATATGGAATGCTTCAGACTGCTTTTCGACCATCTTGCATGAATCGAGCATCAGTTTTTGCATGGCATAAAAGAATCAAGGAAGGCAGGGAGTCTGTGAGGGATGATGAGAGGTGTGGGAGGAGTAAGGAAGTCAATACACCAGAGTTAATTGGCCAAAGGGTTAGGGTTTCTATGTTAAGGTTTTAAGGGAGTTCCGGAAGAGATTCCGTCGGAAGAGATTCCGTCGGAAGAGGCCAGCACTCTTCAAATCGGGTCAGTGGTATTTTCACCAGGACAATACACCAGTCCACAACTCCATCCTTGTCACAGACTATTTCACTAAGATGGGCATCAAGACAGTTCGTCACCCTCCCTATAGTCCAGACCTTGCTCCCTGTGACTTTTGGTTATTCCCTAAGCTCAGAGGCTGTCGTTATGAGACAATTGAGATGAAAGAGGCTGATGAAGGTAATTGACATGCTTACAGAAAAGGACTTCGATGGGGCCTTCCAGAAGTTATTGGAACGGTACAACAAGTGTATTGCAGCCAGAGGAGGTTACTTCGAAGGGGACTTGAGTTTCATGTGTGTACTATCAATAAAAGTGCCTATATGAAAAAAGTCTGGAAACTTATCGTATGCACCTTTTATGTTCTTCAAGGCTGAAAATTCTTCATGTTTTCAAAGGTCAAATGAGTATGCAAAGCACCTAATTGTAAAAAATGGTTCCTTTTTTTTTTTCTTTTTTTTTTTTTTCCTTTTTTTTTTTATCCTTTTTTTTTTTTTTTTTTTTCTCAAATCTTCTCCCCACATCATATGAGATTAATTTTGAATTAGAATCTAAATCTTCCCCTTAATTTAGAGTTGAAATTATTTTCTCATCTTTTTTTTCAGTATTATGCTGAATCTCATGCTATCATCTACATTGTGGATTCCTCCGATCAAGAAAGGCTTGAAGAATCCAAAGAAGCTTTTGGTAAGTAAATTCTTATTCAGTTTCAGTCTTTATTTTTAAAAAAAATCCCGTTCAATTCTCATTCCCGACTCAAAATCTCTTCATGATTCCATTAGTGAAATCTTGTGACTTTCAATCAAAAATGAACAATTTTCCTAAGATCTGAACTTTATTATATTTACTTTTAAATATCAATATTTTAGAATTGTCTAACAATCAAAATTTAATACTTTTCTTTTCTTATATTCAATCCTTTTTCAGACAGGATGATCTCGAATGAAGCACTGTTAACTGTTCCTCTTCTTTTGTTGGCAAACAAACAAGATTTACAAGTGAGTTTTATTAACAGCTTCATCGGTGATATGTAATTGAATGTAATCAATAAGCACATTTTCTATTTTTGTATTTGCTTGGTGCAAGAATAATTGCAGTTTTTAATCCTCAACTTTAAAGAAGTAATCTATAAGAAAATTTTTGGAGCCCATTTTGAGTTGTACATTGGTCTGACCAAATTCTTCTTCGATACTGCTAGCAGTAACAATAAAACCACCCAAATTAGTTTTCTTTTTTGGGTAGTGGGGATTCCATCTTTAATTTGGCTGCCTAAAATAAACATGAAAACAAAACTGAACATAAATCAGTCAGTGAAATTCTCATTTTAAAATAGTATATTACACATGTATAAACAAATAATTTTTCAAAAATCTAAATCAGTGTTTAAAATAACAAAAACTGCAATTATTCTTTTCACCAACCAAATATTTTTTTTTTATTTGGTGTTGATGAAAAGGATTATTTTGGTAAAAGTGAAATACAAGGATCATTCAATAAGTAAGATTTTTTTTTTTTTTTTTTTTTTTTTTTTTCTTTTTATAACTGCAAAATTTTTATTTTCCACAAATGTAAACTCTGCATTGTTTGGAATTGACTTATAGCAAAAATTATTTTAATCTCACAAAAATATTTGTTTTGAGTTTATTAAAATAGTGGCAAATCAGAGTGCTCCAGACTTGAACAGAGGTCTGCCATCAAATTTTTGATAGCTGAGAAGTGCAAACCATATGAAATTCACAGAAGGATGTCCGATGTATATAAAGAAATATGTATTAATAAAAGAAAATGTTTACAAATGGGGTAAACATGGATATGCCACTACAAGCCTGAGGCAAAAAGACAGTCCATGGAGCGGAAGACATACTGACTCTCCAGAAAAGAAAATGATCTGGGTCCAACAATGAGTAAAGGAAGTCATACTGAGTTTTATTTGCTTCCTGTTGCCAACTCGATAAGAAAAATTCCCCTTATTTATTAAATGATTCTTGTATTTACCTTTCTTTGACTGCATTATTTATAATTACATAAAAAATAACAAGTGTAGCTAATCAGTTGTTTTTTTTTCTAAACTCAAAACTACAGAAGTTTTTGAAGGGAGAGAGAAATTCTTCCATCCTTTCACTTCCAAGTACCCTATACCTGAGCTCACAAATTAAAAAAAAATTTAAAAATAGGCCAAAACACATCCAAATTTTATATAACATATTGACCTTCGACCCAGCCATCAATCATATCAGGGTATAACCTTGACTGTGGACAGGTTGAATTGGGTGCAGATGCAACACTCACAGGAAGCAGGTAGGTGTCAAACAATGATATAACCCAGTGTGACAGGAAGTTCAGTTAGTTGGAGATAAGATGCTGTAGAGAGAACCAACACCCAGCAGAGGGTTATGGGCCCGCAGGACCCCCAATTGAGCAGCCCAGCAGAACAAGAAAGAAGTGCTGCTAAAGACAAAGGAACTAGGGGTCAATATGTTGTAGTTTGTTCAGTCTCCAACTCACCTCTCACACATAACCCTTTCGCAACCCTTTCGAATAAAGTGTGAGAGGTATATTTTTCTAAAGAAGTGGGTTTGTTCATCATTATTATTGATTTTGTTGCCACATGCATCTGTATATCTTACATTCACTTCAAGGTGCTTTGTTTAAAGTTATCCCATTATTCCATTAAAAGAATGGTTGCTATATTAAATCTTTTATTACTAGTGAAATCTTTACACCTAATGAAATGTCCCTGTGGCACAGTGGTTAACATTATAGACTGAGACTTCATAGTAAGCTCATTCTAACCCCAATTGTGCTATTATGTTCACTTTTGGACTAATACCCTTTGGGAAAGGTGTGAACTTCCTATCTCCCCCCCCTACCTATGGGTTAAATAGTACTACTATTTAAACATTAAACAGACCAAGCCAGTCGCCCTGTCGGCTGGGGCTGTAGAATACGCCGACTGCACCTCTGCAGAGGGGTAAGACCCCCCCCCCAATGAGGCTACCTGTTGGCCGTGGGTGGCGACCTGTAAGGCGCTAGGATGGATCCCTGGTGGTTGAGCAGTCATTGATCCGGTGACAGAGTGGTCAATGGCTTGCAACACATCACTTTGGCCCTTACTTGGTCTGACAGGCGGTCGGATTGGGCCCGATCAATCGGCTGGTCCCGACATGCCCTAGCACATATATGGTTTTGTTTTTTTTTTACTTTCCCGATCGTATCATACAATCTGCTCTTGTGGAACTATTCGATCTACTTTTGCGGAACTATTTCGAACCCTCTTTTTTCCATATGTGCTAGAAGGCGGGGGCTGCGGGTCAATTGTGCTGAGGTAGGACTTATGACCACTTTGAGATTGTTGTTTTTTAAAAAGCATAATTTGGCAGAGGCTCAGAATCATACTCTTTGCATGAGTATACTGGTTTTGTATCCCCATCTCAGCCAAGGCGAATGGGTTGCCCCCTTGGTTCATTCCCTTCCCATGTTGGAGTCCATGGTGGCTGGTGGAGCATAGGACCAGTGAACGACAATTACCAATCATGGCTTTTACTTCATCAAAAAAACTGAAACATACCCTAACGGAAACTGAATCGGACTACGAAGGTGTGGCAAGTTTCCCAAGATTCATAATAATTGAATCCACGGAAACACCAATAACAAACTTATCGCCTTTTTTAATTGAAAAGGTAATATCTAGTAATTTGACGCCCGTCCACATAAAAAAACTAAAAAAGTCAAACTTTGCTCGTTTAAGTAGATAAAAGGAAAAATGCCGATTTCCTACTGAAAATGACGAAATTCCACACTATAAACGTTAAAACTTACCCTCACAAATCCTTGAACATAAGTAAAGGGATTGTAAGAAGTAAGGAATTATCATTATGCACAATTGATGAAATAAAAAAAAAAAGAAATGAAGAAACAAGGTGTAACAGAAGTAAAGAGAGTTACAATCAAAAAAGAGGGTAAACTCATTGAAACAAACGCCTACATAATGACATTTGACCAACCCAAAATACCGGAGAGGATAAAAGTTGGCTACACAATGGAGAGAGTTGAGCAATTCATACCCAATCCATTGCGTTGCTACAATTGTCAAAAATACGGCCATCATGAAGATAATTGTAGAGGTTGAAAAGTATGTGGCAAATGTGCACAACAAGATCCTGACCACCATATTGACAATTGCAACAATCCGTATAAGTGTGCGAATTGCGGAGGCGATCATCCCGTCTATGCACGATCCTGTGAGAGTTGGAAACTGGAAAAAGAAATATTGGGAATCAAACGCAAGAACAACATCCTATTCAATGAAGCACGGAAAATGATAGTAGGATCTAAGACCACAACCTACTCTCAAGCCGTCCAGCGCAATAAAACCCAGTATAATTACAAGAGGATAGTAAAAAAAATTGATTCAGCTGGAGCCGGGCGACTGAGAAGGCTATATCAATGAAATAAGAGCCTCCCTTGATACTAACAAAATTTCAGAGACACCAACTACAAAGGCAGATCTTGTAGCAAAGTGAAGACACCTGCACACTCACACACCTCCACAGTTAAGACCGATCTAGAAAAGAGCATGGAGCTATCACCAACCACACAACCGACTAAATGTGTCATGAAGAAATCCCCTTCTAAAACAAGACCAAAAGATAGATCCCCAATAAGACCACCCAATTCTACAGATACCTCTCCAAACAAGAAACTACAAAAAGACAAGACAAAAATTAATCCAAAACAAAATGAAAATGTTGACGCGAGTAACAAATTAAAAATTTTAGAAAAGATGGAAACAGAAAACAGCCCCCAAGTACATAAACATAAAGGCCATAAAAATAAACGATCAAACAGTCCAGATCTAAGGCCTAACAATGAACCACAAAATAATCCAGTGGAACTGCCGCGGAATCAAAGCCAATAGGAGCGAACTGCTCTTATTGATGACTCAACAACAACCTGCCATTGTCTGCCTTCAAGAAACATTTCTGAAAACCAATGATGATATCACAATAAAAAACCACCAAAGTTACAATTTCATCAACAATACCGGTCATAGAGCTTCGGGTGGTGTCTCAATCCTTATTAGGAATGACATACCTCAAAGCAAAATCCACCTCAACACTCAACTCCAAGCAATAGCTGTCAAAGTGACTTTACACAGAACAATTAATATCTGCTCTCTATATATTCTGCCCCACGATGCCATAAATGAAAGTGAAATCAACAACATATTACAGAAACTACCCACACCTTTTATTCTACTTGGTGATTTTAACAGCCATAACACCATGTGGGGCTGTAGAAGCACAAACCACAAAGGCCAAACTCTTGAAAATATCATTAACAGTAATAATCTCTGCCTATTCAACAAAAAATCACCAGCACATCTGGATCCATCATCTGATACCTACTCAGCCATTGATTTAACCCTCTGCGACACTTCATTGTTCCTTGATTTTAACTGGAGGGTGTATGAGGACACATGCGGGAGCAACCATTTCCCAATTGTACTCGAGAGTTTGCACCCTCAAGACGACGACCTTCCCCGGTGGAGGTTGAATAAAGCTAACTGGGAAGAATTTCACTCTCAATGTCAGAAACACCTCATAGTAAACAATACCGAAACTATTCCCGAATTCTCCAAAAAACTTATAAATATAGCTAAAACATGCATTCCACACAACCCAACAATTCATAAACGAGACAGACCTTGGTTCAGCAAAGAATGTAAACAGGCTATTCGCCTACAACAAGCAGCTTTGCAGAAATTCAACACTGAACCCACAACCTCCAATTTAATCTCTTTTTAATTCCACCGAGCTAATGCCCATAAAATCATCAGTGAAACCAAGAAAAAATCCTGGCAAAATTACGTGAGCAAGCTAAATACCTCTTCTAACATCAAAACGGTTTGGCTCATGATTCGAAAAATAGCCGGTAAAAAACAATCAACTCCACTAAAACACCTCTCCGTAACAAACCACAAAATAACAGGTAAAAAGGCCATAGCAGATTTTCTTGCAGAAACATTTTCTAAAAACTCCTCCAGCCAATTCAACACAGAATTCTATAAAATCAAACCCACCCTCGAAAAGAAAAAAATAAAGTTCTCTTCAAATAACTCCGAAGAATACAATAAGCCATTTACCCTAACTGAACTAGTGGACTCCATAAAAAAATCCAACCACTCTGCTGTCGGTCCTGATGAAGTACACAATGAGTTCCTCAAACAGCTACCAGATGAATCGGTCAAATGCCTACTAAAGCTATATAATATTTGGGTGAACGGTACTTTCCCAGAAACATGGAGACAATCAATAATTGTTCCGATCCCCAAATCAGGCAAAGATACATCAAACCCGCAGAATTATCGACCCATTGCTTTGACTAGCTGCCTTTGTAAGACGATGGAGCGGATGATAAATAGTAGACTGACATGGTATCTCGAGACAAAGGGTCTAATAACAAATATGCAAACAGGATTCCGGAAAAGAAGAGGAACCATAGATCATTTGATACAACTAGAAACCTTCATCAGAGAGCAACATCTGACGGCAGTATTTTTTGACTTAGAGAAGGTTTATGACACTACGTGGAAGTATGGTATTTTGCGGGACCTCTATAATCTAGGCTTAAGAGGAAGACTGCCGATGTTCATAAAAAACTTTCTCTTCGAAAGAACATTTAGGGTACGCGTGGGATCCACCCTTTCAAACTCACAACATCAAGAGGAGGGCGTTCCGCAAGGTAGCATCCTCTCCGTTACTCTCTTCTCCATAAAAATCAATAACATTGTAAAATGTCTAACCCCCTCAATCGACTGTGCTCTCTACGTCGACGACTTCGTCATATGCTATCGGGCCACTCATATGAACATAGTAGAGCGACAACTTCAACTAAACTTAAACAAAGTAAATAAATGGGGAAGAGGAAATGGATTTAAGTTCTCCAAGTCAAAAACTAAATGCGTGCATTTTTGCTCTCTAAGGAAAATGCACAATGACCCTCTCCTAAAAATTGATGACTCCGAAATACCAGTCGTTAACGAATACAAATTCCTCAGCATAATATTCGATAATAAACTTTTATTCATCCCACACATAAAATACCTAAGAAATAAATCAACCCGTGCCCAACAACTTCTGCAAGTCGTTGCCCACACAGAGTGGGGAGCTGACCGTCAAACTCTAATTAAGTTATATAGAACTCTTCTCCGCTCTCAACTCGACTATAGCATTTTCATATATAGATCTGCCAGGAAATCATATCTGAAACAACTTGACCCTATTCACCATGGAAGCTTAAGACTGGTATTAGGAGCATTTAGAACTTCTCAAATTGACAGCTTATACACCGAAGCTCACGAAGCACCTCTACAGATCAGAAGTGAAAAATTAGCCCTCCAGTATTACACCAAACTTAAATCTTCTCCCTCTAACCCAGCATATGACTGCACCTTTGATCCAAAATACAGACAATATTTCGACCAAAAAGAAAAATCAATTAGACCATTTGGCCTCCGTATGGAGCCTATTCTCAAAGAAGCTACCATTCCTCTAGATAATATCCATAAAAGCATCTTGCCACAAATACCACCTTGGATCATTAAAAATCCAAAAGTTAACCTTCAACTGAATCAACTCCATAAAACAAAGACACATCCCTTCACCTACCAAGAAAAACATCAAAATATCCTCCAACAGTATCCCGACTATCAATGTATCTATACAGATGGATCCAAAGACTACAATAAAACAGCATGTGCAGCAGTCTTAAACAAAATAATAAAAACAGAAGCTCTACCAATGGATAGTTCTATTTTCACAGCCGAGGCCTGTGCAATAGATTTGGCTCTCGTCATTATCTTGAAAGAAAAACAAAAAATTCATCATATTCTCAGACTCGCTCTCTGTCCTATTATAATTTAACAACAAAAAAACTAGAGCACCCACTTATTATCAAACTACTTTGCAGACTACACTCAACATTAAACAAAGAAATCGTTTTTTGTTGGATTCCAAGCCACATTGGGGTGAGAGGAAATCATAGAGCAGACGTGGCAGCAAAATCGGCTTTAGATTTGACCCCTGACAAGTACAACATCCCATACACCAATCTGAAACCGAAAATAAATAATTTCCTCCATAAAAAATGGCAACAACGCTGGAAAAGAAATACCAGCAATAAACTATTTCAGGTCAAACCCTTTTTGGGAGAATGGCACCCAGCCTTTCGAAAATCGCGAAAAGAGCAAGTAACAATAACGCGATTGCGTATTGGTCACAGCAGACTTACGCACTCTTTTATACTCAAGTATACTAAAAACCACAGTGCTCGACATGCCAAACACCCACAGTGCTCGACATGCCAAACGCCCTGCACAATCAAACACGTTCTCCTTGAGTGTAAAGTTTTTAATGACACCAGAAAGCGCTATTTCCACGCAAATACCATGGAGGACTTATTTGAGAACGTCCACATGGGTAATGTCTTGTCGTTCTTGAAAGAGACCGGGTTGTACCAGAAAATATAGATTTGGTTACAATCCCGAAAACACAACAAAGTAATCAACAGAAAGCAAATTATTGCTGAATAGATTTATGCTTGTGTTGGTAGAAATAGTGAGAAATAAAAACAAAAACCAAAAAAAACAAACACTATCATCACTAAATAACCTAATGTCACATAGAAATACTTGCAAATACTTACTCGTATGCGAGTAAATGAGTTGTATAGTTTTAGTATGGTATGATTAAATTATGTGTCTGCAAATCGTACATACATGTAAACAGGCTTTGGCATTAAATAACCTATAGAGGTTGATATGCCATTAAACCCAACCAACCAACAGACCAAGCCAGACATATAGAGCTTATTGTAAAATATTACTCAGCCTGAAATAGCAGGCTTGTGGTGTATAGTAAAATTATATAAGAATATAAAAGTTAAAAAATATGCTTTTCTTATAAATTAGATTCTCTTTTAACTTTCTATAATACTTGAAACCATTTAACTGTGTGCAAACAAATGAGTACTGGCTTGTTCAAAGTGTTACCTACAAACTATTTGTTTACAAATCATGTTTGATGTATATGTATACACAGGATTTGGTATTAAATAACCTACAAGGGTTGATTTGCCATAGAACTCAACCATTCAAATTTAGTTCTACACTAACATTTCTAATTTTCTGATATTTGCTCTACATTATATTGTCTGTTTGGTTGGTTGAATGATATATCGACCCTTGTGAGTTATTTAATACCAAAGCCATCTTTGTAGAAGAACCTCAGTGATACTATTTAACCCGTAGTTGGGTGGATAAGTGGGTTCATTCTTTTCCCAGGGCTATTTGTCTGAAAGTGAATGTAATATCACATTTAGAGTTCAAATTTGCTTGCTTTGAAGGCACAGTCCAGCACTTTATCGATTACACCATGGAGACTCTCCGACCATATTGTTGTTTACATCTCATCATAGTAATAATAGACATAATAGTTAAAATATTGAACTCATGAATTGCTTGAGACTACCTTGCTAACCATTGCTCCATATTGAGGTGATCAAATCTATATAAAGTCTGGCACAAAACTACAAGTATGGGGCACCCAATGTGTTGCAGACTCACTACTATTGTAATAGTCAAGTTTAGCTTGTTGATCCTAACTTTATGGTGAAGACCATTGACTATTTTCTGCATATAATTCTTATTTTGAGTCCAAAAACAATTTTTGTTATGACCTTTAGTTTATATTGTGTATTTTATGACTTTGATTGACTTTTGCCATTATCTAAATTTGCATGATTCTAATGGGGAGGTGAAATTTGTTAGATTTGTCTCACAAATATTTTTCAGTTATGATTGATAAATCTTGATTTACTGTATTTTTAAATTTTGCTTTGAATATATATATATATATATATATATATATATATATATATATATATATATATATATATTGTGTGTGTGTGTGTGTGTTTGATTGTTTTGTTTTTTTGTTTATCTCAATTTTACTAAATTCCTTCCATATATTTGTGTTTCTTGTTTCTTTTAATTTTTTTAATCTGATTTTTCTTTGCTTTTCACACACACACACACATATATATGTATATATATATATATATATATATATATATATATATAGAGAGAGAGAGAGAGAGACACTACTGCATAGTCTGGAACGAGCCGCAGCTGGCATTGGCCTCCATGTCAATGCAAACAAAACTGAATATATGTGTTGCAACCAAACGGGCAACATTGCCACACTAGACGGAGCCTCTCTTAAACTAGTAGACAAATTCACCTACCTCGGAAGTAGCGTCTCATCAACCGAAAAAGACATCGACACACGACTGACGAAGGAATGGACAGTTATCGATAGGCTCTCGATCATATGGAAGTCGGACCTAACTGATAAAATGAAACGCAGTTTCTTCCAGGCAGGGGTTGTGTCGATACTGCTATATGGATGCACCACATGGATGCTAACGAAGCGGCTGCTGAGGAAACTAGACGGAAATTACACAAGAATGTTGAGAGCAGTATTAAACAAGTCCTGGCGACAACACCCCACGAGACTCCAACTATACGGACACTTGCCCCCCAACACGAAAACTATACAAGTCAGACGAACCAGACACGCGGGACACTGCTGGAGAAGCAAGGACGAGCTCATAAGCAATGTACTCCTGTGGACCCCCACATATGGATGTGCAAAAGTAGGACGACCAGCACGAACTTACATACAGCAACTATGTGAGGACACAGGATGTAACCCTGAAGACCTGCCGGAGGCGATGAATGATAGGGAGAAATGGCGAGAGAGGGTCAGGGATATCCGCGCTGGCAGCACGACATGATGATGATGATATATATATGTGTGTGTGTTTGTATGTTTCTTGTTTTGGTTTTTTAATCTAATTTTTATTTGTTGCTTTTTTTTTTCTTTTTTTTCCTATTATCAAAACATTTTGCCTTACCCTCAGGGATGTCTTCCACTTGAAGAGGTGAAGAAAATTTTCAGTACAAGTCCTGCACTGATTGGCCAAAGGGATTGCAAGGCTGATGCAGTGTCGGCCTTGAAAGGGTGAGTTTATATTTTGAAATGCTTTGCTGTCTTACATTGTTACACATTGTACTGAATTCAGATTTGCCCAAACTCAGTATGTAGTGTGTCTATTGTGACTAGACTTGTGACATATAGTTAAAGTTTCAAATGTTAAAGCACAATATAACTGGTTGTAAGATAATGATGTTATTTCTATACAGTAAGGTAATGAATGCAAATCTGTTATCATCACTAAGTACCTCTCAAATATAAGACAAACCCTATTTTGTTTGAGAGCCAAACTTTTCCTGGCTCTCTATGGAACATACGTCAAATTAATTTAGATAATTTTAATTAATGATCAAGACATTCTCAACATAAGTAGAACAAATTTTGGAATGACTAAATTTTGAAGGAAAGATTATAGAATTATCAACAAAAAAAAATCTCATCAGTATTATTTTGCACTTCCTCTAGTTTTTATGGCAACTTCAAATCTTTGAAGCAATGACAATGAAAAGCACTATTTTCCATTAAGCTGCATTTGTTTCTTCGAATACTGTTTCATAAAGCTAGAAAGTTTGGCAATTAAAGGATTTATGTTTAGTTTACTTTTCATACTGTAATGTTTATCATCTTAAGAAATAGGCATGGCAACCCTAGTTCAAATCCTGGATGAGACTGTTTGCATTTCACATAGCAGTAATACCCTTGGGAAAAGGTATGATTCCAACTGTTCTCCATCCAGCTATGGATGAATAGTAGGGCAGACTTAGCTCTTTAACCTTGGTTGGGTTTGATGGCATATTAAACCTTGTGGGTTATTTAATGCCAATTCCTCTTTTTATATATATATATATATATATATATATATATATATATATATATATAATCATTTGAGTAAAGTATAAGATTTAATCAGACAGATATGTTGTATAAAGAAAATGGAAAGAAAAATACAAATAAATGGATGAGAAAAGATTTATTAATTAATCAGTTTCACTAACATGTTTCAACATGGATTATTTAAGATATGAAATTACAAAAATTTCTAGTAGAAAGTATTTTTGTCATCTTCAGGGTGG
The DNA here is from genome assembly GCA_963585895.1 of Sepioteuthis lessoniana. Taxonomy (NCBI): domain Eukaryota; kingdom Metazoa; phylum Mollusca; class Cephalopoda; order Myopsida; family Loliginidae; genus Sepioteuthis; species Sepioteuthis lessoniana. Next base: position 84,061,041 of record OY757917.1, on the reverse strand, counting down.
GAGTTATGAATTTAAAATAGCAGTTTTAAACGAATACAGAAAAATATTCGAAAATGTTACGTCATGAAGCATAAATTTTTTGAAGCAATTTAAGGGGAAACATAGCGCCTATAAAAAGTCAGATTGTATATGTGGAAAGAGGAGAATGAAAGAATAAATGAGAGGGAAGAAAGAAGGAAATAAAGGAAGGGAGGAAACATCAAGAAAAGGGAGAATAGAAATGTCTGTTTAATTATTGATGTTAGTGTAAGTTGAAATCCTTCAACAAAATTTTGGTTCAGTAAGGTGAAATTTCATAGAATCCTGGTCTTTGTTCTATCGTGTTGTAATGTGAAATAGCAGAAGATTCTATGATTCTACGTTTGTTTTTATCGTGAATGAATGCAATGATGTTTGAATGTTGAAAATCAAATTTATGGTTTTTGGAAATGTCATGAATAACTAATTTGTTGGAAACCTGATTTAAAGTCTTTTGTGTCTTTGATTCTTTTTGGTAGGTTTCTGTTTGTTTCTCCTATATAAGACCTTGGGCAGTCTTGGCAGTAAATTCTATATATACCTGCGTCGGAATAAGATTTTGTTTTGTTGTTATTATTGTTTCCTAATAGTTGTTTGATTGTTTTGGAAGTTTCCTGATGTAACCTTTTCATATATTTTTCTGTATTCATTTCAAACTGCTATTTTGAATTCATAATTCCCACCCTGAAGATGACAAAAACATTTTCTACCTGAAAATTTTGTAATTTCATATCTTAAATAATCCACGTTGAAACGTGTTGGTGAAACTAATTAATAAATCTTTTCTCAACCATTTATATATTTTCCTTTCCGTTTTCTTTATTCAACACACTCACACACACACACTTATAGGATTTGTAAATGAATAGTTTGTAGGTAGCATTATTTTTAGATAAGTCTGAGCTCATTTATTTGCACACAATTAAATGTTTCTAGACCGCAATTCTGCCATATAGGCCAGCTTCACGGATTCTTCTCCTCACAATGGATGTTAACACATTTTTTATCACAACATTGGTTCAGTTGTGCAGTGATGTTTGCCACAGTCAGCCTTCTGTTACACAAGCTTGTGACTGATGAAATTTTTCTTTGCATAGGTAAAACAGGTCTTATCTCACAAGCAGTAATTCAACACAATATAGTCTAATGTGAATTCAATATTGGTATAATTTAACTTTTAGAAAAGGTTTTATTCATGCTCAGAACTAAAGAAGAAAAATTGCTTCCAGTCAATTTCTCAGAAGACATCTTGTTATACTAAGGTCAAAGTTATTGAGGAAGACTTGTATTTAGTAAGAGAAATAAATAATTTCTTTGGGTGGCTAAATACTTTTGACTGGAGCTGTATGAATGTATGTATATATATTTATATATATACAGTTGGCAAATGTAGTCAACCCAAAGGCTCCTTTCCGTAGCTATTTTACTGAGGTGTAGAGGAGGGCAATACTCCTTTCCCTGGATTGCTCCACTTTGCCCTTGATCCCTACCTTATAATGCTGAATGTTAGAAAGGAGGCATCAAGTACTATTTTATGAGTTTTTGGTATGACTCAACCTGGCATTGAACCCTATTAGGCCACTGGACCAAAAAACTGATCTTTGAAACAAGATAACAAACAAGAAAATAGATATTTACTGTCTGCACAATTCCATCATTGGGTTTCAATAAAAATCTATACATCATTTCCTGAGATGATATCTAAATAATTCCATTATAAATGACAGCAAATGCTTGCATTAAATATAACCAGAATATTTATATTGAAAAACTTAATGGAGGAATTCTTATTTCAAATAATTCATTGTTATCTATATATATATATATATACACACTGCAGCTTATTCTCTTTGGAAATTTTGTACCTTTTTTTTTGTCTCTAAATGGCTCCAATTATTTACAGTTAATGGATAAGTTTTTAAAAACTAGTAAAAAAGTAAAGAGTGATGTGTAAAAAGTGCCAAATAAAAGCTAAGCCAAAAGTAAGGTTTATGAAAGGTAATATTTTTTGCACAATATATGATGCAAATCTGTAATGTAATAGTCAATACATATTTGGCATATTGTAATATTCAAGATAGAAGATCTAAGTGCTCTAAGATAAAAGATGAATCATGGGGTACAAGTAAAATCTGACCTACATCAACCTAATGAACAAGACTTGGTGAGTCAAGATGGTAGTCAAATCAAAGTTCTTCCAAAAAGCAGGATTAAAGAAACATCTAAAGTTGTTAGAAATACTACACATCTTTTAACCATTATTTTATATGGATTTATTTAGAAACTATAAAAAAAAAACAATTTTTTTTTTTAGGTTAAAGATAATACCAGGAATGCCTTTCCACGTTTTGTGAGGAGGAGACAATGTCTACGAGGTTATACAATATTTCAATTATTGTATAGCAAGCCCTTCACCCACAATATGCACAGTGAATTTGCTAACACATTTAATAGCAATAATACTTTGTCTTAGAAATTCAGAGAAAAACTATTGTTAGAGTTTCTTCTGTTTATCTTTGTCAGTTTTGCGGTACTTAAGATTTCTCGTTTTCTTGTTGCAGAGATGGTGTTCATGAAGGAATCGACTGGTTAGTGCAGGCTGTGCAGCGTAATAACATGCATCGACCGCCTACACAGAAAGATATCACTTAGGAAAAATAACCCTGAAAAACACAACACAGACATTTACTTTTTTCCATGACATGAATTACAGAGGGACTCTAAATTACCTTTCATTATTAAGTCATTTGCATAATCTTCTACTCCTCCCCACCCATGTAAAAATTTTCTTTTTCCTTTTTTTTCCCCCCCACTTACCAGTTTTTTTTCTCTCTCTCTTCCCTATAATTCCTCTTTCTTCATGCTCCTACATCCTTTTTTTTTAATCTCATGGCAACATCAATTTATAATCTTTGGTTACTTATCTTCCCTATTCTTTTTTAATCCTTTAACACTTTGAAATGGGTCATCAAATTGTGTTTTAAAAACTTCGGGTTCTTTTTTTTTTTTTTTTTTTTATTTGACTATATATTCTTGATTGAAAAAATATTCAAGTGCATTGATAAGTCTTTTTTTCAAGGCTGTAGAAAAACACAAGCATAAAAAAAAAGAACTGTTAACTGATTTTAATAACAACACACACACACACACACACACACTACAAAAAGATAGGTGATATATTTAAACATATTCAAAATCCCCTGTGGACTAGTACTTGGGGGTCGGGTCAAAAAGGACATTATATAACTTTCCTTAGTAGATTTTTAAAAGTAAATTTCTGCTAAGATTAATCAGTGGAGATATATCAACCTTGTTAATACTCCAAAAATGTTATAATTTTTTTAATGGGTATCCCAAATATAAAACCAGGTAAAAACATTTACCAAAAAAATGAAAAAGAAAATAATTTCCATTTGAAGGAACATCATTTAATCACAATCATAATCTGTTTAGATTTTTTTTTTTCTTTTTTTTTTTGGTCTTTATTTGAATGTTATCATCTTGTAGAACTCTTCCCTCTTTAACGTTAGGTCATCTCAGACAAAATCAAACACCCATTCTGGCCAAAAATGAAATCAACAACAAAAATTTACTTTTTATTTGCTTAGAAATGTTAAAGCAGGTTAAAATTGACCTTCTTTTTTTTTTCTTTTTCTTTTTTATTGCAAGCTCAAATACAAGAGGCCAAAGTGCTCATTCAGACATGGTGAAAATTTTCAAAAACCAGTAAACTTTCTTGTTTTGTTTTTTTTTAATTTTTTTTTTTTTTTTTTTTTTTTTGAAGCTGTAAATTTATTTTAGAATTTAAACTTAATTTTTGTTTTCATTACAAATTTGCTCTTTGTTTTTTTTGTACATACTTAAAAAGCCTAATAGTAATAATTATATCCCTGTAAATACGTATGCATATATATATATATATATATATATATATGGATTGCATAGACACAGTCAACAGCACTAGGTGACAGTCAGTTTCTCTCACCTATGCAATCATCAGATCAAGTATTTCCCCATGGGGTAGGTATTTTTTCTATACTGTTGTCTGGGGCGTGATGTGTCTACTTTGTCCTAACTTAGATATATATTACCAATACTGAGCACTCTATTTAAAAAATAAAGCAAACTGCATATATATATATATATGTGCTTAGTGCTATAATCTACTGGCACAAAAAAAAAAAAGAATTGGAGAATCAAGTCATAATTTCAGCTGAGGCTTCTTAAGTTAACATAACGCTAATGCACTTGAAAAAGACATGAAACTACTTCTCCTTGCATTCTGTCTCATTATCAGGTATTTTGACATGTTTAATCCCTGATTTGGGAAGATGATTGAGCAAAAATAAAATAGGACTTTGACAAACCGCTTTCCCATGACTATCCTACTTTACCAGGCTGTAACAGTAAAATTTCATTACCCCTACAGTCAAACTTGATAGATTAGTAACAACAACAACATAGATTTGCAAAGGTGCCGACACTGGTTAGCAAGCTAAACTCCTAGTTATATTGTAGTAAGTCTGATTCTCATTGAGTGCTTCCACTTCCCATGCCCTTGTGCCAAGTGAAACTAATAACTAAATAAATTTGCAATAAGGTAACATTCAAATATTGAAGATTTTTTAACCAGATTTTTATTTCTTTCCTTCATGTAGGTTTTCTTTTTTCTTTTCCTCTTTGTTCTTTTTTTTGTTTTTTTTTTTTTTGTGGGGGGGTCTTTTGTTTAATAATTTTTTATAATTCTTTGTTTTTTTTGGGGGGGGGGTTCTTTTATTTCAATTAAACATTTTTTTGAGTGTATCAAATATTGTTGAAAAACATTTTGTTGACTGTAAATAAAATCTTTCCGGCCGACATTTTCATTTCTGTCTTTTGCGTCAATTGATTATGTTTTGTTTGCAGCTGCATTTGAGATTACAACAACAATTTGATATACTTGATCATGACAACCACAAGAATTCCTCCCAATCTTCATACTTACATACTGTTTACAGTGTGTGTGTGTGTGTGTGTGTGTATGTGTATATATATATATATACTTGAGTATCATCTGATAAAAAAAAGGACATCGACACGCGGCTAACGAAAGCATGGACAGCTATCGATAAGCTATCGATCATATGAAATTAGACCTGACCGATAAAATGAAATGCAGTTTCTTCCAGGCAGCGGTCGTATCGATACTGCTGTATGGACACTAACTAAACGGCTGGAGAAGAAGCTAGACGGCAATTACACAAGAATGCTGCGAGCAATATTGAACAAGTCCTGGTGGCAACGCCCCACAAGGCACCAACTATACAGCCACCTGTTTCCTATCATGAAAACTATCCAAGTTAGACGAACCAGACATGCAGGACACTGCTGGAGCAGCAGAGACGAGCTCATAAGTGATGTACTCCTATGGACCCCCACATATGGCCGGGCAAAAGCAGGACGACCAGCTCGAACATACATACAGCAGCTATGTGAGGATTCGGGATGTAGCTCTGAAGACCTGCCAGAGGCGATGAACGATAGTGAGAAGTGGCGAGAGAGGGTCAGGGATATCCGTGCTGGCGGCACGACATGATGATGATGATCATCATCATCATCTGATATCACCAATTATGCATCTACTGAAATTTGATCTTCTAAAAATGATTTCATCAAATATCCCATATATCATCCGAGTTCCATTTTTCCGTCAGCTAGGCTAATATATGTTTATAAAAATGTATTTTCTCTTCGGCTTTTTTTGTTTTCTGTATTTTAAACAAAAATACTACACTATAGCAATATGAACACAGCTCTGACAAGATACCAGTAAGTGAGCCATCTTTTGGCAATAAAGTAAACTAATCTAAGCACCAATAGCCTTTTAAAATCATTACTAATCCTATAATTGGATAATAAGAAAATAAAATAACCTATTATATGATGGAATACCGTAAGTAAACCAGTATTTGTAATAATATTATCTCTATTTTACTTGAAAGAGGGCTATTTGTTAACTTTACCTTCTGGGTATTTATGCACACAAAGATAGTATCTCGCATATGGTGTGAGCCTCTAATGTTAAGCTAAAATTTATGTCTCAGAAATTCACGTGATACCCAAGTAAATACAGTATATAATGACCACTGACATCTCTGGTGGATTTATTAAACGCATCAAAATATTCATTGTCTCTTATGATTCCCATTAACAGGGGGTTTAAGAAAAATTGATTTCATTTCATACTTTAATAACTTGACCCGTTCTCATTCAAATTATCTAAAATTTTAACAAAATCTGTAGAAAGAAATCAATTTTCTGTGTTTTATGTTTTTTCTTTTTTCTTTTCAGAAAGAAATGCAATTCACTGGAAAATAAAAGGTGTCTAAACATTAAACATTGTTTCAAAATATGCTGTTAAAATTTAAGATCATTTGAACAAGAATTAGTCAAATTATTAGATTAAGAAATGGTATTAATTTTTCCAAAACTCCCTGTAGATCTCAAATGATATTGATTTTTCCAAAATACCCCGTATATCTCAAATGATATCAAATTTTTTGAAAGGCCTTGTATAATAGCGGCTATTTTTGACAGCAAAAAAAGGTTTTAAAAAATTGATTTTATTTTGATAATTTGGTTTATTTGCAAATCAACCTCTCATTAAGATATTTAATACTGAACACAGCTGGAGCCCTAACAAGTACTACCACTCAGGGTTAGAGTGGACCTGGGAGTAATGGCAATGAAGGGCTACTCAACACTCCCCAGATCTCTAGAATTTGGGCCTTATCACTAGATGAAATTTTGTATCATACCTAGGACACCCTATATATATATATATATATATATATAATCTCCACAGACAGACTGTTTCGTTCTATCAGAACTCTTCAGTGTGGCTAGACACGCAGGACGCTCGAAGCCGGGAACGAAACCCGTCCAACTTTACGTTAGACTGTGTTTCAGACCACTCGTCCACCAAGCGGACCACGTTGGCTAAGGGAATTTTAAGGTATTTTTATTTTTAGAAACAGCCTTTGTTTACATTTTTTTATACCCTATCGGCAACCAGAGTGCTCAATTCTTTCGAAGAGCTTTGCATTACGCGAGCGGCGGCCGACAATTCCTTCGCCAGAGTGCTCAACCCCCATGGGGGAGCGTATTGTGAAGCCCTCTGCGTAATATATATATATTATAAACGCAGAGGGCTTCACTGTCTATAGACTATATAGGCGTATAGTCTATGCATTCTTAACCTTGTTAACAAAAGAGTTTTTCTTTATAGTATTTGTAGTTGAACAAATATATGTACTGTGTAAATACATTGCTAATGATTTTATTATGGAAATGAATTGAAATTTAACAAAGGGATTACTAATGAGCAAGAATTGCTGTAACCCTTACTGGCTGAATGGGATTAATAAATATAATTGTGTGTGTGAGAGAGAGAAAGAGAGATTACATGAACATATTGTAGCCACACACTTAAAAAAGTGCGCAGAATTGCCTCGTCAGTGATGTTCTTACAAGTTTCGGGTCTTCCAACATCATACTTGCTCTCCCAAGCGACCCTACCAAAACTATTGTTCCAGCCGGCGATCCTGCTGTAAAAATACGCCAAGCATGCAAAATCACACAGTTCACACCTCAAAAGAAAAAATAAGTACATGTATATATGTACCTGTATAAACGTGTGTGTGTAACCGAGTTTGAGTCTCCATCAAATTGTACTATATATATATATATATATATATATATATTGTTGTAATATATATATATTACAAGTGTGTATTGTTGTCAATAACTTCCTTGGTGGGGTTGTGGCAGACCAAATGCGTTATAATTTGGAGAGTATATATATATAATGTGTGTGTGTGTGTGTGTAAATATATTTGTGATAGAGCTATTATATGATAATGAATATACATGTATTAGTTTTTATACCTATTTAATTTCATGAATGCTTATCTGCTACCACTGGTTTCATGGCAGTCATACCAAAGACTTAAAAAGGTACTTGATACTGCTTTGCTTAACACTCAGCACTGTAAGGTACGGATCAAGGGGAAAAGTGGAGCAGTCCAGAGAAAGGTGTCTTCCCCTACACCTTGGTGTAGTAGCTATTGAAAAGGAAGCCTTCGGGCCGCCTTCGACTATGGTCGCCACCTTTTTCTTTATTTAATGACACATCAATCTTCGTTGGTTATTCAAAGCCAAAGACATCATCATAGAACAGTAGTGGCATCATTTAACCCATAATCAGGGAATAAGAGGGTTCATGCCTTACCCAATGGTATTAGTCCGAAAGTGAACGTAATAACGTAAATGGAATTCGAACTCGCTTACTCCAATGTCGCAGTCCAGTAAGTTAGCCACAAAGCCACTGGATCTCTCACCTCCAAGTCTGAAACGAAATACAAACGGAGTCTGTTGAATTCGTTTCCTACAATGCTTCATGGCTGACCAACCCATAAATAATTTTGTAAGGTTATAAACAATAACGCCACTAAAGAAACAATAATTCAACAAATTAATGATATCGTGATCAAAAAATCAATTGCCCAGTTGACTGGGGCTGTAGAATACACCGACTGCACTTCTGCAGAGGGTAAGACCCCTCACCCACCAATGAGTGTCCTGGATATGACACTAAACAATCTGATGGCGAGATTCTAGTGATGCTGGAACTTTGGAGAATGTGGAGCACCCCTTCATTACCATTGCTTCCAGATCCACTCTGGCGCGGCGGGGTAACATCTGATAGGGCCCTATCTATGGGTTAAATAGAACTAACTTCATACTTATGCTAAACTGAATTGTTTGAATTAGAACTGTTTGACTAAACTGATTTGCTTGAAACAGAAATGTTTTGACAATTAAACTGTACTTACATTTAAACTGTGTGCTTATACTAAACTGAATTGTTTGAAATCGAATTGTTTTTGACATTAAAACTGTACTTACACTAAACGGAATTGCTTAATATAGATTATGTTTTGACATTTAACTGTGTAAATAAAAATTTATACTTATACTAAACTGAATTAGCTAAGTTAGAACTGTTTGAATAAACTGAATTGATTGAAATAGAAATGTTTTTTTTACAAACTGTGTACTGATGCTAAACTGAATTATCTGAAATAGAACTGACTATTTGAGTAAAAATGAATTTGGCATTAAATAACCTTCAAAGGTTGATATGCCAAAAATCCAACCAACCAACCAACCAAAAATCGACTAATACACAAGTAGATATAATAAATTTCAGTGAGTTAGGAATTTATTTAACTCCCAACTAAATCGGACTGTTATTTTATAGTGAGGGGCTACGATGGGCAATAAAATCAGCCCAACTTTCAATTAGACAAGGAGGCAGGTGTTTCCTGCAGGGAAAGTTCCCTAAAATCAGACGATCAATTTTAACACTGAAACGAAGTTAAGAGAAAAATTCAAGGGAGTCAACCCTTTGTTAATATTTAGAAGAGTTATTTCCCTTGAATCCAATTTTTTTTTTTTTTTTTTACTGATTTATGTTTAAATAAGATATGAAGTTAGTTTGACATTTCATTAAAGGGAAAAATAGACCCTTTGAACCGAGGTAGTTTACATTCACTTTCTTAGATTCTCCAGGGAAAGGTATGCGTCCATTTCTTCTAGTAAGCTATGTCAAGAATTATTCTAATGTCTACTGTGTGACCCAAAATAGCCTTATTTAATGTTACACTATTTGGTACTTCACGTTGTGTGGGTCGCAACGTCAGATTTGACGTGAATTTTTTTTTTTTTTTTTATGTGGGGAATCCCACAGAAATTTAGACTCATGCATGATCGTCACAAAAAAAAGGCATTCCCTTTTTGACACCCCTCACGACTCAAGCGATACACTTAACCCTACAAAACAGGTATTGCCTAGCAAGTAGGTCCCCCTGAAACAAGACGATCAACTTACAATTGCCCACTCTGCCAGTGAGGTGAGCCCTGGTCTATACCATTTTTAGAATGTATCTCAAACTTTATACGACCTACCACTATATATATATATATATATATATATATATATATATATATATTGTCATCCATAGAGAGACTGTTTCGTGGTATCACAACTCTTCAGTAGGGCTAGACACACAAGATTCCCGAAGGTGGGATCGAAACCTGGCTGACTCAAACGCCAATCCAAGATTCTACCACTCAGCCACGAGGAAACCAACGCAAGCAAAGGAAATTTAAACGCTTATGTATCAGATTTGTTTTGTTAACATATATCAGCTTTACGGCTACCGAGAGCTCAATTCATTTGAAGGGCCTTGCTTTACACTAGTGGCAACCATTGCTTCCCTCGCTAGAGAGCTCAACCCCACGTGGGTAGGGGAGCATATATATTGTCATCCACCGACAGATTGTTTCGTTGTATCACAATTCTTCGCTGACTACCCGAAGGCTCCTTTTAAAATCGCTACAATGAAGTGTAGGAGAGGGCACCACTTCTTTTCCTGGATTGCTTCATTTTACCCTTGATCTTTACCTTATATTGCTGAGTGTTAAGAAAGGAGGTATTAAGTACCATTTTTTTGAGCCATTGGTATGAATCGACCTGGGATTGAACACCGGTCTCCTAGACCATTGGCGAACACACGAACCATTATGCGTATGAGGCGGTCATATTGACCAAGTGAGTTGAGTGTTCGCCAATGGTTCGGGAGACCTGGGTTCAATCTCAGGTCACGTCATACCAAAGACTTTAAAAATGGTACTTGATACCTCCTTGCTTAACACTCAGCAATATAAGGTGCGTGTCAAAGGTAAAGTGGAGCAATCCTGGGAAAGAAGTAGCGCCTTCCCCTGCACCTCGGCGTAGTAGCTATTGAAAAGGGAGCTTTCTGGTCGCCCTAGACAACGGTCGCTAACTTTACTTACGTGCTTATATATATATATGATGCAGATGCGAAATTAGGAATATTCTAGTATAATAATAAGCGACTCTATTATAAAACAAGATTAATTTTAATTTCAAAAGATAAACAATAAAATAAGAAGATAGACACAAAACAGTAAATTTACTCTCAATATGACCGCTATTTTTTTTTCAATTATTGTATCAACACGCCTTCGAAACGATTTGTATGCCTTCAAAATAAATTCTTCAGACATTTCATTCCATTCCTCCTCAATAACAGTCTTAAGCAAACCAATATTTGGATGGGAAAATGCATTTGTTTTGTTTTCTAAAAGGCTCCATATAGCGTAATCAAGGGGGGCGGGGTCTGGGTTTGATGGAGGCCATAAAGAAAAATTAATTATTTTGGAATTTTTTTTTTTTTTGCTCGGTTTCGGCGTTAAGCAAATCATAGATTCTTTGTCGTTTCTTTTCTTGCTCACTCATTTTGGGCAGACTTTTAATTTAAAAAAAGTGCTTGAATAATGGAGCAAATCATGAAAATTTAGATTTATCGCGTTTTTTTGGGGGGGGTCTAAATTGGACAAATCAAACTAAAAAAGACATTTTTAAAATTTGGCCTAATATATATATATTACAAATATCAAAGAAGGGTAAGGCAGACCAAAGTAAACACACTCTTGTAAAAAGGTACAAAACCCCTTATAAAAACAAATCTGACCGGACAAGATTCATTTATACTGGAAACAGGAGTGAGTTCAAGTGTCCTTGAGTATCCCATTTAAAAGGCTTTGTGCCACACATGTTCTCTGAAGAAAGCAACAAGCTGAAAACATACACATATATAGCACGTATGTAAGAACAAAATGAATAAATTCAAAAAATACAAATCTCTTCGTGGACCTTCCTGTTCTAAATATATCCTTATTCTTTCTTTGTACCTACAACAACCATATATATATATATATATATATATACTTTCTTTAAAGAAAAAAAACAAAGACCGGTTATTTTAGGATTATAAATTTATTTCCATCCTGTTTTTCGTTTCTGGTGTGAACTAAAAACAAGAAGAAAAATATAACAGGACTTCTTCAGATCTAATGGATAAATAAAACTGAATGAATTACTCCCAACTCTGGTTTAACTGGACCGAATAATATTATATATACATACACACACACACACACACATATATATATATATATATATATATATATATATATATATATATATTCAATAAACTTTACTTTGGTGAATCATGTCGTATGGGCCGATACGAACTGTCGATAAGGATAACCTTGAACGTTTCGAGATTAATTTTTTAAAATAATAGAAAACATTGGGGTGATCACGGTGTTTTGAACGTAATAGATTGCATTGTCATGGTAACCTACGTCAAGGCAATAAATTACTACAGGCCTTTAACCACAGAAGACAAGGATGTTTGAACAGAGAGTGGTTTTACTTTGATTATTTTGCTTTGGTTTTATGACATATCAGCTATTGTAGGTTATTTTATGCCAAGTCCTCTTCACACATATTTACGATTTGTAAACATAAGTCAACAAAGTTAAAATTTTCCAATGAGGCATTAGCCATTTGTTTACACAGAGTTAAAAGATCAGTTTTATTTCAAAGAATTTAGTTTAGCATAAGTCATTTTCTTGCACTCAGTTTAAATTTCAAACAGTTCTATTTAACCCATAGATAGGACCCTTTCAGCTGCTACCACTCCAGGTCAAATTGGACCTGGGAGCAATGGCACTGAAGAGGTACTCCACGTTCCCCAAAGCTCCAGCATTATTGGAGCATCACCATCAGAATGTTTAATGTCTTATCCAGTCCTATCTAAAGGTCAAATAGATCTGTTTGAAAATTATTGGTATGACATAGGAATACTTTATACTTTATAACTGTGTGCAAATAAATCAATATCATTTCTTCATAAGAACTGTAACAGTGAACCAGGTAACTGTCTCAAAATTGTCAGAATTAAGAATGGTTACTTAAAACAATTTTTTGATTATATATATATATATATATATATATATATATATATATATATATATATATATATATATATATCCCTGCTATAGTAGGGTAGATTGGGCTTTTTTTGCTTTGGTAAGGTGGTCAGTCTAGAAGGAAAAACTCTAAATTTAAAACCTGAGGAGTGTTGTTCAAGAGAATCCGTGGCATATTGGTACACGATTCTTCTGTTATCCATATTTACCAACCCCTCCGCTCGGGCAGGATATGACACAAAGTCAATTTTAAGCGGAGTTTAACAGGTTTGAGTTCAGAGTTTTCCTTCTCGTAGACTAGTTGCCTCACCAAGGCTGAAGAACCTAGTCTGTCCTACTATTTACCCATAGCTGGAGGGAGAATAATTGGATTCATACCTTTCCCAAGGGTATCAGTGCTATGTGAAATGCAATCAGTCTCGTCCAGGATTTGAACTCGTGTCGCCGTGTCCATTTCCTACAACGATAACCATTACACCACGGGCACCTCCACGATTCTTCTATAATCAGCTTATCCAAGAAGTGTGGCTTGTTCTACACAAATCTTCACCACTATAAACAAATCCTGAGTTTTGGTAGTTCAACATTTCCTACTAAAAGAACTGTCGAGAACTGTTTTTTTAATGTATATATATATATATATATATATATATATATATATATATATATATATATAAATAAAGATGGCTGTTGTAGATCCAAAGAAAGAATAAGGATATATTTAAAATAGGAAGGTCCACAAAGAGATTTGTATTTTTTGAATTTATCTGTTTTGTTCTTACATACGCCGAAATCGCTAGGAGAGTTCATCATATATATATATATATATATATATATATATATATATATATATATATATATGTATGTATATATAATGCGCTTTATCTGCAGGACCGAGAATACACCGACTGCAGAGGACACCTTCATCCAAAAATCAATCTTAAAAAAGTAATAATAGAACTTACCAAAGTTTTTAAATTGTGAATTAAATATCAGGTCACAATAATTACCCCTAGAATGGATCAGGAGTCAATTAAAAGATTAAAGACTCAGTCATATATATATATATATATATATATATATATATATATATATATATATATATATATATATATATGAGGGATGTTTTGGACATATACTTATGGTTTGTATAATATTTTTTTCATATATATATATATATATATATATATATATATATATATATATGATGGACTCACCCAGCGATCTGATATATATATATATATATATATATGATGGATTCACCCAGCGATCTGATATATATATATATATATATATATATATATATATATATATATATATATATATATATATATATATATATATATGGAGATGATCTGATTCTATGTCAATCTAAATATTTTAAAAAACAAGGTATTTAGAGGATACGTTTTTCTATAGTTAAATATTCTGCTAACGTTCTTGTCATTTTATATTAAGGCATAATCAGAGCAATGTTAGTATGTGGTATTGTATCTTCTCAATTATATTCAAATTTTAAAATGAAACGAAGAAAAATGAGTAAAATAAATACTGTAAGTGGCGTCCTGCTTCAGAACTTTATTAACGGTAATAGAATTCAGGGATAACATCATGAAGGAAAACCTTTTCAATATTTCAATGAATAAAATTATATTAAAGAAATAAAATCAATTTTGCACTTCTGAAATCTGATCGATTGAATTTCTGTACTAATCAATTCACAGAAAATTCGAAGTTTTCATTATTCTAAAATGTTTCACAAAACCTTACTCAAAACAAACAAGTTAAATTAAAATTATTATTGAATCCGCTCTACATAAGCATTCACATAAATTGACATGAAATAAATTTTTGAACCATACAGAAAAATATTGAGATTACTCATTGTTTTCTTCTTTTTATAGCAAATAATTTGCCAGTTGTTTTTTCTTTAATAAATACTACATGCAATATAGACAGCCACGGACCGATCGAAAATGTTATTTATCTTAGTTGCCATTCAAAACAATGTACTGAATAGTTGCAGACGACAACTGGACAATTTTGTTTTTGGACACAACAGAACAATTGACATGAATTACTATTAAATGGAAAAAAGAAACCGGGTCAGATTTAATTTTAGTCTTTTTGATGATTAAAATTAAAAGAAAGAAAACGCACCAAAATTAAATCTGAGACTTTAAAATCGATGGCCGTTTTGTTGTGTTGTGTTAGGTTGAGTCGTTCTTTGAGTAACACATTTGAAACTAATAGACATCAATTATTGTGATCAGTTCAAAGAGACAATGTCTCTAAAGTCATTACTAGACAACGTAGATTGTGCACTTTTATTTTATGGACTTTGGACATTTTACATCTTAGAAATCCAAGGTTATGAAACCTTTTCTTTTATTCAAATGCCAGGCTGATTAAGAAAAAGTCAAATTCCGTTGCCAAACCAAAGTAGAAAGAAGTCAACATCAAAAGAATCTGGTAAATTCTTAAGTTACTCAGTAGCTGTTGTAACTCTGGTTCAAGCGCTGGCTCGTCAAACAAAAATCGGTGAGGTGAGTTATCAAAAATACGCAAAGCTCAATTTTCACAGATTTTACTTGTAAAAATCATTAAATATATATATATATATATATATACGATCATAATATAATATACGAGGTGTTGCCTGCCAACAAACGCAACTTGAATGCGACGCGAAAAAAATGTACGTAGTTGCACATTGCAATGCTAGTTGGCACTATTCTAAGCCAGTCTGTTACGTGCCGTGATTCACAACTAACTGATTTGTTTCCAATTTGGTGATTTTCGGAATGACTGATAAAAATAAATGTATCTGGATTAAGTTTCATTTTCTTTTTGTGGAAAAAACTGCTGCTGAAACATTTTAATGCTTTGAGAAGCTTTTAAGGAATAAAACTTTGGTAAAATATAATGAACGAATTGTAAATATATTGAAATGAAACTTTAAGACCATCCACGGTTTGGCTTACCTTGAACAAGCTGAAATGACAAAAATTTACGTACAAAAATAGCAAAGAAGAAATTTGTTGTGAAAAACAAGACAGTTTTTAAAAATCTAACAAAAATCAGTTATTTATCCAATTTTGATAAAAAAATTTTGGAAATGTATTCATTTATAAATGAATTCATTTCTGAAAATCTTATTTTGTCAGAAAAGATTTTGGAAATATTTTAACATCAATCCCACATTTTTTAAAAACTTTCATTTTAACTATTTATGATTGTTAATGTAAACAAATTACAAATATATTTTTGGAGAAATGGTAGATTTTCATAAATCGGACAAGATGATAAGAATAAGTGTAAAAGTGAATAAATCAAACACTTACAACGGGTTTGGTTGTAGTATTGCGGGGTTTTTTTAATGGCACGTTCATCAATTATAAATTTACATTTTATAAATTTGAGTGAATGTGTTTCTATCTTCTATCATCTCGAGCCAAGCTCTTCCTTTTGAATACGTTGCAACGGTTATAAATATTATAGTTTTAGCCAAAAACAAATTTTAAAAAATAGTTTTTCTAAAAATGTCCTACCTGTAAAAAAAAAAAAACATTTCACCTATTCTAAAAATAGACTTAAGTCAGACTCATTGACGCCAGATCTTAATTCAAAAATTCCACAGTTAATAGACACGCCACCTGAGTCTTTAATGATAGGAATACACCAGTCGAATTTGAGAAAAGAGATGTTACTTAAACAACAATTTAGAATTCTAGGGATATATATAAAAGAACCGATAGCCTGAGGGGAATAAGAAGAAAGAGAGAAAAGAAAAGCATATTCAGTTAAACAAAAGCATCCAACTAATAGACTCCAAGATATATAGAAATATAAGAAACCAACCCCAACAAAAAAAAAAAAAAAAGAAAGAAAGACAGAATATTCGATTGAGTAATTTCCTTTTATTCACCCACAAGCACCAATATACTCAAAGAACTGTTACGGAAAATTTGCTTCTGTCAACAAAATAATTGCTAACTTTGGACTCTCTCCACCATAGAACACATAATTAAGATTAAAAGTTACTGTTATTTGTTTCTTGTGTTTCTGTTATTTCTTGTCGAAATTCTCTTGTCGATTTCATTCTCGTGGTTCAATTTACGACTACTCACCTTATTCAATCAACAATGTAATTACATTATAATTATCAACTTTTCAACATGTATTGTATCTACAAACAAACAACGTTTATAAGAATGATCGTGATATGTGATTCACATAAAGATTTTCATAAGTAAATTTTCATAAATAATTGTACTGTATTATTCATTGTTTTATCTTCATATATTAGCAATTTTTTGGCGGATAACTTTTTATTAAAATCATTGTTGTGCAAACGGAAGGAGAAATAATTGTAACTTCTAAACTCCGCCTTCTTATTTGTCAATTCCGAGACAAAACTCTTGCACTGTTCACATTTTTTGTATCCTTTTCAGAACAAAGGGGAATATTCAATTTTGGGATATTTACTGTATATACAACCGGCTCATTGGCCTAGTGGGTAGAGTGTTCGCCAATGGTCCGGGAGACATGGATTCAATCCCAAGTTGCGTCATACTAAAGACTTTTAAAACGGTACTTGATACCTCCTTGCTTAACACTCAGCAATATAAGGTACGTATCAAGGGTGGAGCAATCTAGGGAAAGGAGTAGCGCCCTCCTCGACACCTCTGTGTAGTAGCTATTGAAAAGGGAGCCTTCTGGTCGCCTTCGACTACGGTCGCCAACTTTACATACTTTTACTGTATATACGAGTGTCATTCAATAAATAAAGGGATATTTTTAAGCAAATTTCTTTTTACAAAATTTTTTTCCATCAGTGTAAACTCTGCACTGTGTGGAATTGGTTTATAGCAAAATCAATTTTAATTTCCCAAAAATATTTGGCTATTCAAAATGCCGGCAAATCAGAGTACTCCTGGCTTGAACAGAGTTCTGTTATTAAATTTTTACTGACTGAAAAGTGCAAACCATTTGAAATTTACAGAAGAATGTCTGATGAGTACATTTTTTGTCACAATTAGGATTTGTTTGTTATGCCTTTACCGGACATTGGTATAATATTTAGAGTGTACGCCAATGGCCCGGGAGACTTGGGTTCAAGTCATACCAAAGACTAAAAAAAAAGGTACTTGATGCCTCCTTGCTTAACCAACCATCTAATGAGTACAGAGAAGCAAGTTTTAGTTCTAAAAAAAATGTTTGTCACTACGAGTCGCAAAAATGATTTATAGAGGAGAAACCCATTGATTCTCCACAAAAGAAAAAGTTCTGTTCACTGTGGTCATTAAAGTAAATCAGGCAGACGGTCTTCAGAGATATGAAAGGGGCCATCCCTACTGATTTTCTTTCTGGAAGTGCCCGTGGTGTAATGGTTATCGTCGTAGGAAATGGACAAGGCGACACGAGTTCAAATCCTGGACGAGGCTGATTGTATTTCACATAGCACTAATATGAATCCAATTATTCTCCCTCCAGCTATGGGTAAATAGTAGGACAGACTAGGTTCTTCAGCCTTGGTGAGGCAACTAGTCTAGGAGAACGAAAACTCTGAATTCAAACCTGTTAAACTTCGCTTAAAAATTGACCTTGTGTCATATCCTGCCCGAGCGGGAGGGGGTAAATAGGATCACTATTGATTTCTTTGAAACAGGTGTAACTATTAACGATACTTCTAAGAACACTTGATAAATGGAATTACTAATGTTAAATAGCAATGATTGAAACCATTTAACTGAGTGCAAACAAATGATTTATATTATTCAAACTATTATATATATAAATATATAAATTGTCAGGGAATAGTTTGTAGGTTACATTATTTTTAAATTAGCCAAAGCTTATTCGTATATATATATATGTAAAAATAGTACATATACGTTAAATCCCTCCATTTACGTTGAGGTTGCCGATGGCTGTGCGGTAAGATATGCGACTGGGTTTCGATCCCAGCTTAAAGCATCTTGCGTGTCTAGCAGCACTGATGAGTTGTGATACAACGAAATAGTCTGTCTGTGGATGAATATATATATATATATATATATAGTCAGTTGAACGACAGTTGTCGAGGATGACCCAAAGGCTCACTTTTCAATAACTACAACACCGATGTGTCGGGATGGGGACAACTCCTTTCGCTGGATTGTTCCACTTTACCCTTGATCCGTACCTAATAATTCTGAGTATTGAGCTAGAAGGTATCAAGTACCATTTTTTGAGTCTTTGGTATGATTCGACCTGATATTGAACCCAGGTCTCCTGGGCCATTGGCGAATTCGTAAAAGATATATATAACAACTATAGCATCTTGACAACGATACAATTTTGCATTTAATCAACATTAAGAAATATAAAAGGGGGAAAAAACACTGAAACATTTTTATGATGATTATTCTTCTCGGTCCAAACATTATGAAAAACATACAAAGGAGAAAAACAATTGAATTTGATCTATTTTCATCACATACCACATGATAAGATGACTGTATTATCAGATTTTCTTTTCTAACAACACACACTTTACCCTGAATATCAAGTAAAAAAAGAAAATCTAATCTGCCAACATATTTTCGTAGGCCAGGTATTAAATATCAAAGTGTTGCATATAGATCAATAGCTACGATTCAATTCTCTCCATTATACATGTGGTATAATATAATGTAATGAATCGATTTGACAAAAAAAAAGGTTTACACACACAATAAGTTCATATAACCACTACCGCAAAAACAGCTGCAATGCTACCCACAATGACTTCATCAGAATTATTAGGTACGGATCAAGGGTAAAGTGGAACAATCCAGCGAAAGGAGTAATGCCCATCCCGACACCTCGGTGTTATAACTATTGAAAAGGGAGCTTCGTCAGGTAATGACACAGAAGTCAAGCTGGGGTTCCGGGCTGAATCATCATTACCACAAATCCAGAGCGCCCTAGCTGTAACTCACATATAAGCATACACATACATATACAAACAAACGTATATATATACATATAATCATCAAGTTGTGTTGATAGCACAGATTTCTTTGATTCTATCACGCCATCCGTTCCGATCAATCATCGCTTTTAGATAGTCATCTAAACGGCATCTAGTGTCTGCACAGAGATGATGAATGTAAGTTTTTGCTATTCGATCAACACTGGTGTGTCCATGCGTAGGAGTCCAGCAGAGAATTCGCTTTTGAGTTCGATCTTACTTCACCCGTAGTACCTAGCATGTCTTGTTCGTCTTTCTTGGGGGGTTTGTGAGATGAGAGGTAAGTGGCCGTACAACTGCTGTTTTGTAGGGTGCTGCTTCTAGGATTTTTGCAAAACAGCATATAGCATGCTTATGTAATTCTCAACTAGCTTTCGCAAGAGTCCATATCTAGGTTTCGTTAGATTCTATGTGGTGCAGCAATACAGTAGTACCGATACGGCTTGGAAGAATTCCTGTTTTATTTTACTTGAGAGAACAAATAGTTATTCTATTTCTTAGAGTCAAAAAACGAATCTGGTTTTCGAAGAAAATGTCAGTTAAAAAGAAAATATTTTCGGTAATATTATCCTTGAGTGCAACTAGCAAACAAAAGTCCACACACACTTTAAAGGTTTTTTTTAAGCAAATACATCGTTTATGACACATATTTCTACCATTACAGAAATATTCTTGTCTTTTAATTAAATCTTTGTCAATTATACTAAAGGGCGTTTACTTACACCCATATATTCATATCTCCCTCCATATATATATGTGGGGTGGTCCAAATGTTTTACTGTTAAAAAAAATGACTTATTGCTTTCAATAATTCTAGTATTTAACCTCTATGTCAACAATTGTGAATACACTCAATTTTAGAGAAAGATCTCTTGCAAAGAGGCCTGCTCTGACTATTTTCCAGCCCAGTCGGATGGATATGTAGAATACGCTGACTGCATCCCTGCAGAAGAGTAAGACCTCCCCCACAAAAAAAATGAATGTCCTGATAGTGCTACTAAACTGCATTGAATTGTGAGGTTCCAGTTCCTAAGCTTTGGGAAATGTGGAGTACCTCTTCATTGCTATTACTCACATGCCCTCTCTGACTCGGAGTGGTAGTACCTGTTTGGGTCCCACCTATGGGTCAAATAGATCTGTTTATTCATTTGCTACACGTGAAGCCAATTAACTGTTTGCAAACAAATGATGAATATTTAATAGAATTATCAGTGATAGCGATACTTGAAACTGTTGAACGGTGAAACTCTTCCCTTAAAGACTATATATATATATATATATATTGAGGCGAACAACTCTTTCGCTGAAGCTTCCACCTTCTTCTAGTTGTTGAAGCGTCACAAGCTCAAGAAGTGAGCCATGGATTGGAATAAGTAATAATCCGAGGTAGCCAAATCTGGACAATATGCTGCGAGTGGCATCAGTTCGATTCCCTCAAGTTCCAGGAATTTATTTTAGAAATTAGCATATATACAAATATTGCAAAACTTTTGACTCGCCTTAACATCTTAATGTTGTTTGGTTTGGTTTGGTTTGGTTTTATGGCATATCAACTATTGTGGGTAATTTAATGCCAAATCTATTTTTATACATATAAACAGTTCTGTTTCAAACAATTCAGTTTATAAGAAGTATAGTTTTTTCTTTAAATACAGTTAAATGTCAAAACAGTTCTATTTCAAACAATTCAGTTTATCTTTAAGTACACAATTTGAATGTCAAAAAACAGTTTCATTTCAAGCAATTCAGTTTAGCATTAGTACACAGTTTAGTTCTATTTGACGCTATCAGGTATAACCACTCCGGGTCACAGTGGACTTGGGAGCAATGGTAATGAAGGGAGAGTCCGTTGATAAGTATCCATGCTATCAAATATATATGAAAACTAATATATATATATATATATATATATATATATATATATATATACATTGATCGGATGATGGCATTGGGGAGAACTGACAGTCATCAAGTGCCGTTGATTCTGTCAACGCTTACTTAGAATTACATATGCTCTATCACCAATAATGAGAACTCTTTATTTCTAAATAAAGCAAACTACATTATATATATATATATATATGTGTGTGTGTGTGTGTGTGAGAGAGAGAGAGAGAGAGAGAGAGAGAGAGAGTGTGTGTGTGTGTCGTCCTATGCTAATCACAGTACTTGATATGGTCTTAGTTCCGTGACTTCCACATGCGTTTTCAGCTAGTTGTTTGATCAAATCGTTGTGTGCCCACGCTGTGTTTGAAAGGTCCTCGGAAAGGGATAATGCAATCTATCCGGACTTCTGACAATCATGGGGGGGGGCTCGTTTGAAACAAATTGCTCCGGTGATGGGCACTTGTAGACAAGAAAAACTCTCCGTTAACAGATAAATATTCATGGAAACACAAGTGTTTAACAATAAGCTATATAATATATATAAAGGAAATTGAATCGTTTTTTGTTTATGTTTTTGTTTTTGTTTTTGTTTGTGTGTGTGTGTGTGTGTGTGTGTGTGTGTGTGTGTGTGTGTGTGTGTGTGTGTGTGTGTGTGTGTGTGTGTGTTGAAACACAATTTGTGAAGTTTGGCTGGTGTTGTCCTCCTATGTTAATCAGTCTCGTAATTGAATTTGTAACATAGCTAGATTTTCACCTCTGAGTTCCTTAACCAAAGGAAATTCAAGGCCCTTCTCTAAAAAAAATTTGGGTAGAAATTTTTTTAATTATCTCACATAATCATTATCTATTTATGATAGATATAAATATTTGATGTATTAATCTTAAAGAATAAAAACTAAGAATAGATATATTTTTTTAAAAAAATGTGTTCCGGAGGATGTGTGGCTTCAAGCTATTTAGCGAATTGGTTAAGTCAAACACTGGTTCCTAAAGTTTAGACCCGGAGAAAGTGTTGTTTGACCTCTGGTGACCTTGAAGGACCTCTGATGTCAATCTCACGGAACAAGTTGAGTTCTTTTATGTCTTGATGCCAAAAATTACATCTCTAACCAATATTTTTGCGTGAAAGTGGCACAGACCAATAAAAGAGAATCATTTATTGATGTAAACACGACACGACTAAAGTTCTGTAGTTGCCTCGACGAGAAAAAGATGTAGAATCTTGTTTTTTTCTGACCAAATCAGTGAAGAATGGAATGTCCATTGTTTGTTTGTTTATTTTATAAATGAATATTGCCCAAGAACTTTCATTAACGCAATGTGTTTGATTCATCAGAGGTAAAAATATTTTTTGTCTTACATAATTTAATATGACTAATGCTAAAAGCTACGATTCTACAACCGTCAGATTTCCGGACAAGAGAAAAGAAAAGAGAAAAATAATACCACGAATATTTTCCATTAGATTTTATATATTTTGTTGTTTTATTTACGAGAAACCAACATGGCTGAAATAAGTTGGAACAAAAGTTTAAAAAGTCGAGGGAGGCGAAAGAAGGAAGAGTAGTAGGTGAGAAAGCTCGGGAAAAATCGAAATTAAAGATAGAAACACACACACACACACATATATATATATATATATATAAATTAAATCGCGAGTCGGGACTATCCTACTACAGTTTCGCCTAAAACCGACTCCTCAGGGTACCTAGCACCGACTAAGAAAACTGTTGTAGGATCGTCCCGATTCGCGATTTAATTTTTGTAATTGGCTCTACTTAGTATTGAGCACTTTTTGTAATTGTAGCATTGCAGCATTTTGCGGTGGTGTTTTGTTCTTTTGACCAACTGATTACATATCTTGATTTTTTTCAACTGGTATGACGAAGTTGGCCTTTTCTTTTTTTTTTTTTTTTTTTTCTCCCGATAATCTTTTTCTTTTTTCCCCAGGCAGTGATTCGAGATATTGTTATCTCTGAATTATGGCGGTTTTTTTCTTTTTCTTTGTCACCGTGAATGCTGGTAGATAGTAAATTAGTAAATATATATATATATATGTGTGTGTGTGTGCGTGTAATTGCATGGTACGAAACGACGTTTGTTGGGGCAAAATACCCCTTCTTTTGTAAGACGTATCCACCCGTGCGTGTTTTCTGTTGTCGAGGCCGGAACGAAGAGGAGTAATTTACTAAGCTTTTTGTTTAGATGTAGCACAAGGCCATATGAAAGGGGCACCCAATAAGACTCGAACTCACTCGTGTAGGTTTGCTAGTCGAGCTTGCTAACCATTGTACAACCAGAGACACACAGGCCGGAACGAAGAGAGGGAGTTTCAACATTGCCTCACCTTTTTATAATGCTACGAAAAGGATAAGACAAAAATTCTTTGTGGATCTTGACTGATATTTTTTTTGTTCTCAACTTGTTTCGACATTAGATTAATGTCAGGAGAAAAAGGTTTGTGAAGAAAAGTTGTTTTTTTATGAAAGTTTTTAAAATTGTTTTTAAAAGATTTGGTATACAATTAGAGAAGCGACGACGAGGCACTGATGATGTAACGTATCTATTCGTTTTGTGAAAAATATTTTCTAGCTTCCAAATGTCTTTAACTGACCTTCATACTTCTGTTGCCCAGACACTTGGCACTTGGCTCTTCATTTGGAATGTATGTGTTAAGCTTGGGGAGGGGTGTGTTTCAAATTAGCTGTGACTTCTTAGCTTGCTTATTCAGGTATTTATGTGTCACCCTAAAGCTGACAATCCTATTTCAAAGAAGAACCCCATTAAGTTTAATGTTAAACCCATTGTGGGGATATCAGTGTTTGTTTGGAGATGTTTTATCCATTTATCTTTGGGCGTTTCTATTATCGCCTCAATATTGTCCAATGCATTTTTTTTTCTTTTCGATTCTTTCTATAATGTTGAACTCCGTGTTTCCATTAAAATCGTAACCATTCGATCGGAAATGATGTTCTATAAGTATTAGTTTGTTGTTATCCATAGATTTGATTTTGTTTAGTTTAGTTTAATGGCATAGCAACCATTGTTGGTTATTTAATACCAAATCTTATTTATACATATATATCAAATATATATGATTTGTAAACACATTTTTGATAACATTTTTAAACGAGACAGAGCTCATTCTTTGTACACTGTTAAATAGTTCCGAGTATTTCAATGTATCACTCACAATTCAATCAAACCTCAGTCATTTGTTTGCACACAGTTAAATGATCAAACAGTTCTATTTCTAACAATTCAATTAAGCATATGTCAACAAAGTTAACCAGTTCTAAGTATTGCTATGTATTACTAATAATTCAATTAAACATCAGTCATTTGTTTGCATTCAGTTTAAATAGAAAGAAAGAAAAGAAAAGAAAGAAAAGTAAAGAAAGAAAAGAAAGAAGAATGAAAGGGAAAGAAGAAAGAAAGCATATGTCAACAAAGTTAACCGGTTCTAAGTATTGCAATGTATCACTAACAATTCAATTAAACATCAGTCATTTGTTTGCACACAGTTAAATGATCAAACAGTTCTATTTCTAACAATTCAATTAAGCATATGTCAACAAAGTTAACTGGTTCTAAGTATTGCTCTGTATCACTAACAATTCAATTAAACATCAGTCATTTGTTTGCATTCAGTTTAAATAGAAAGAAAGAAAAGAAAATAAAGAAAAGTAAAGAAAGAAAGAAAGAAAAGTAAAGAAAGAAAAGAAAGAGGAAAGAAAAGGAAAGAAGAAAGAAAAAGAAAAAAGGGAAGAAAAAATAAAGAAAAAAGAAATAAAAGTAAAGAAAGAATGAGAAAGAAAAGAGGAAAAAAGAAGAAAAAAGACAGAAAAGAAAAGAAGAGAAAAGAGATAGAAAAATTAAAAAACAACATTGTGCCTTTCAACCCACCCCCTTACACAATGTGCGCTTATGTATATGTTTACATATCCCCCTGCACGACCGGGATGTGACACAAGGTCAATTTTTTAGATGAGTTTAACTGGTTTAAATTCAAGGTTCTCCTTCTCCTAGACCGGTCACCATACCAAGGTCGAAGGGCTCAGTCTGCCCTACTATTTACTCCTAGCTGGAGGGAGAATAATTGGATTCATACCTTCTTCCAGGCTATTAGCGATATATGAAATGCAAACAATCTCGTTCAGGATTTGAATTCGTGTCACCGAGTCTATTTCCTACGTCTGTAACCATGACACCACGAACGTCTCCAAATGTTCGCTTATGTCTGTCCTCAGACTCTACTTGACCATCCAAGACAACCACAACAGAAAATGTTCAGACAGTTTCCATAACTTTATTATTAATAGTTTTGACTTGTATTATCCTTCATCGTTCTAAGCTTCTTTTTATTGCAACCCAATTTTCCACTAAAATTTTGAAAATAAATAAATAAAGTTGAATATTTCTTTTGTCTGCGATTGTTTATTTCTTCTCATAATTCAACAAAAATGTTATCATTTCTTAACACTTGAATATAATACTTATCTCCAATTTTGACTAAGATTTTTGAAAATTCAATTTCTTGTATTATACACGAATAAATGCCGTATATATTTCTCTGCCTTTTTTTTTTTTTTTTTTTCTAGTTTAACTTTGCTAAAATAAAAAAAAATTCTTTCTTTTGAATACGCCTAGATTTGTTCGTTTGTTTATTGTTGTTGATTTAAAGATGAAACTAATAAAATCAGCCCGGTGAATTAATTGAAGGAATGTTTATATTATTTGTTACTGGCAGAAACATTCCTCTAATTTAATCAGAAAATCAATTTATAAAAGGCTCATTTCTTTTTGGTGACTTAACACAAACAAACGTCAACCCAGTCTGTAATAATTATCATTAAGCTAAGTTTAGGGTCACAGTATTGTATGACACAAGACCACTAGCCGAGAGCACCCAATGAAAATCAAACACGTTACACTAGCAACTGTTAAGGCTAAGCAGATAATTCTGGAGAAAATAATAATCCTGGAAAAGGAATATTCTCCTGCATGTGAGGAAATAAAATGCATCACAAACAAGGAAGTTAAGTTACACGTGCGTTTATTCTAAGGACGCCATGATGAATGCCCTTTTTAATTCCCCTCCTCCAGAGAGTAGAGACAACTACAATACGATATATACAACAACGAACCGCAAAAGAAACTTCGCTGCGCTTCTTTTTTAATAATTCATTAAGTATAACTTGCTCTAGCACTCGGCCTCAGTAGAAAGAAAAAGTTTTATTTATTCTAAGCTTAACTGGGTCTAACAGAATACTTAGATGTGGCACAAAGCCAGTAGTTTAGGGCGCCCAGAGAGAATAGAACTCACTAACAATGGTATGCTTATCCAGCTGGCCAATCATTACCCCACATGATCGGCCAACAGTGCCTCAAAGCCAGGCTATATATATATAAAACAACAGCAAAAGGGCACAATTCTGTGTTTCACGGATGTACCCAAATCAATAATCATTATGTATTTGGCACATATCCTTTCCTGAGATTGCCAATTTCTATTTACCCTTTTCTTTTATTAAATAGACCGGTTTGTGTCTTTTTAATTGATCAAGTTTAGTTTCTTCTTTTCTTTCTCTTTTTCTTTCTTTTCTTTTCTTTACCTTTTTTTTCTTCCAGTTAACGTACAAAGTCACACGACCTCTCCTGGTATGAGGTAGGTATTCTCTGACCACTTGTGCCATTCATCTACAAGTCTTTTGCATTAGGAGTTTTAGTTTTATCACCGTACGTGGTGCATCGAATTTTCCGAAGTTTCCTGTCTGATGTAGGTCGGGTTTCACCAATACAGTCTATCTACTCTTCCACACCCTTTCTCGTAGTGTGGTTCATTTCACTTAGCCGACTACGGGGAAAGTGTGCCAAATACTATGAGAAATTTTCCAAGGTGTGATATTTGCGATACCGTGCGGTATGAGTTGTTCCCCTTCATATGTGTATTTTTTGTAGGCACTGTATGCCATGTTGTCAATAAACCTGTTTTGTAACCCCCTGCATTTTGTTTGTCTTCTATTATAATAGTGGCGACGAAGGTGAGATTATGAACTCCTATTGTTCCAGAGGTACATTCATGTCACAGGAGAAAAACCTTATAAGGTTTTAACAAAGTGTTGACTGATAGATAACACCCCGTTTCTTATCATACATTAGGTTATCCTAATGAGAGTAACCTAACACAGAATATTCGGTAGGAAACAGAACAAGTCAATAAATATAATATGACAATTAATTGTACACAATACTAACTTCCCGTCTCCAGGCTATTCAAGAATCACAAGCGTTCAAGGAACAAGCAGAAAAGTCCATACAGCAAAAAGACGGAAACCACTTCTCAGATCTGGAAATTAAAGGAGGAAGGCCCCATGTGCTCGCCGCTGATGAGCGAACCACAACGTCTGTTTTTCTTAATTCCTGTTCGTGAAAGAGGCTGGATCCTCCGTTCATCCTGTTACGTAACCAAAAAGGACTCGTGATGCAGGAGAGTTCCTCAAACCCTTTAACAAGGGAGAAAACTCCGTTTAGTCTCCTAACAACACCCTGAAAGAAAATGAGCAAAGAAAGAAATTGTAATACCTGTTTTGAGGGGTCGTTTCTCGTAACGAGAAAAACTTAGAATATCGGTGGTGTGTGCATGAGTTTTTTTGTTTTGTTTGGGGGAATGTTTGTTTGTTTGTTGGTTTCTTTCTTTTTTTCCTTTCGTTTGTTTCAAAGTATTTTCCTCATTGAAGTAGAAGTAAGAATAGTTACGTATCGTAAAATGGAGGAATATACCGAGTCTGAAAAGTTTTTCCATTACATAGAGAGATTAGAACTCTTCCTCGCCACAAAAGGCATTGAAGATACGCCGGAGAACACAGGAAGAAGAAAAGCCATACTACAAAATGATATAGCAAGTAAAACCTATGGACTCGTTAGAGATTTATTAGCGACAGACAAAAACTATTCAGAGATAGCTCTAAAAAAGCACTTTCAACCAAAATCGTCCGAGGTTGTCTGGCGGTTTAAATTTTGTATACATGCCAAGAAAACTGATAAGCGGATTGCAAACTTTGTGGCAGACCTCAAACTGCAACTTCGGATTATGATTCGAGACAGAATTGTTTGTGGAATAAATGAGGACAACACACAGAGGAGATTAGTGTTCGATAATGACTTGACGTTTAAGAGATCTTTTGAAATAGCTCAAGGAATGGAGGCCACTTGGAGATTTGTCGCAGAGCTGAGTGACGGAAGTCAATCAGGGGGAGGTAAACAAGAAGTGTGATACACGGACAGGTGGATGAAAAATGACCGGAAGAATTGGCAACTGACAGGAACAAGTAGCAAATGCTATTATTGTGGAGAAAACCATAAGCCTGATCAGTGCATTCACCAAAGGGCCAAATTTCATTATTGTTTGAAAATAGGGGACTGGATGTGTTGTTGTCACAGTAGACAGCCAAAACAAAGTGGTCACCAGTCACCTACTGGAATGGGATATTTGTTTGTTTGTTTGTTTGTGTTTTATGGCATATCAACCTTTCGAGATTATTTAATGCCAAATCCATTTTAATACAAATAAAGTTCTACTTCAGACAATTCAGCTTAGCACAAGCACACAATTTAATTGTCAAAAACATTTCTATTTCAAGTTATTCAGTTTTGTCAAACAGTTTTAATTCAAACAATTCAGTTTAGAATAAGTATAGTTTTTGTTTACACACAGCTAAAGGTCAAAACATTTCTATTTCAAACAATTTAGTTTAGCATACAAAAACAGTTCCATTTCAAACAATTCAGATTAGCATAAGTACGCAGTTTAAATGTCAAAACAGCTCTATTTCAAGTAATTCAATTTAACATAAGTACGCAGTTTAGTTCTATTTGACCCATAGAAATGAGCCTATCAGGTGCTACCACTCCGGGCCAGAGTGGACCTAGGAGCGATGGTAATGAAGGGGTAATCCGCATTCCCATAACTCCAGCATTACAGGAATCTCACCATCAGATTGTTTAGTATCATATACAGGACACTCGTCGGTGGGGTCTTATCAATCTGCAGTGATGCAGTCGGTCTATTCTACGGCCTCAGCCGACTGAACTATACACAGAGTTAAATGTAAAAAGTTTTATTTCAAATGATTCAGTTTAGCATAAGTACGCAGTTTAAATGTCAAAACTGTTCTATTTCAAACAACTCAGTTTAGCACATGTACGCGGTTTAAATGCAAAAACAGTCCCCTCTCAACCAACACAGTTTAGTTCTATTTGACCCATAGATAGGACCCTATCAGGTGCTACTACTGTGGGCAAGAGTAGACCTGGGAGCGATGGCGATGAAGGAGTACTCCGCATTCCCCAAAGCCTCAGCATTACTGGAGCCCCGTAATCAGATTGTTTAGTGTCATAACAGGACACTCGTTGGGAGGGTCTTACCCCTCTGCAGAGATGCAGTTGGTGTATTCTACAGCTCTTGCTCCAATGGAAGGAGATAGGCGCAGTGAGATACAGATGCAAATCGGGGATGTGGCAGACGTACACATCAGTAGGTATCAACAGATACGGAGTCCAAAGAACAACCAAAAGAGTACACCATGTTCTGAGTAGAGGAAAGCACAGATAAGCTAAAAGCATACCGTGTCATGATACTCGTAAATTGGAACAAACTAACCATCGAAGGGGGACACAAGAGTTACAGTAATGAATGAGGTAACATGGGCAACCACGGCAAAACGCCTACCATGACGAAAATCAGACACCTAGTTATACACATACACAGGAGTTAAAATGGATGATTTGGGAATTAGAAAGGTCAATATTGACAATCGGGTCCAACATTATAAGTTACCTGTAATAGGAATCACGGACAAAAGACCTAATCTGCCGGGTAGAAACCGGTTAAACGTCATAAAATTGGACGGGACCCAGATATTCTACGTAAAAGAGTGAAACGATAAACAATGGCAACGGGTGATAGACTAATATCCTGAGGTGTTCTGTGAAGATGTGGGTACTATGAAAAGAGTGAAGGCCCACATGAAGTACATGAAGGTGCGATACTATGGTATTTTAAACCCAGACCATTGGCCAACGCATTGCAAGGACCAGAGATCAAGGAAATTGAGGGACGACAAGTAGCTGGTACTATTGTTCCTATAGTGAAGACTGATGTGAGAATTCAATTATGAGGAGACTACAAAGAAACAGTTAATCTCACCTCAAAGCTGAATTACCATCCCATCCCCAAAACAGAAGACTTGCTAACCAAAATTGGAGGGCGCCAAAAGTTTACCAAACTTGACATAAGTCACGCCTACCAACAACTATTACTACATGAAGAAAGCCGCAAGTATACTACAATAAATATATAAGGGGGGCGGGGGGGCTATTTATGTATACGCGGTTACCCTCCATCCCAGGCATTTTTCAGGGATTCAGGAAACATTTGTTGGCTAGGATTACATATGTGATTATGAGACTAGATGATATCTTGGTCAAAGGCAAAAATGATGAAGAACATCTCTGGAACTTGGATGAAATACTAAAACAACTGTTAAATGCGGGCATGAGGATGAAAAAATGTATATATTTTCATGGTACCAGTGGTAGTGCTTTGTAGGCACAAGGTCACAGCAGATGGTGTCACACCAGTGAAAGATAATGTACGAACCATTCGTGAAGTACCAAGACTTCAAAATACCAGTCTACTGAAGTCATATTTAGGGATGATAAATTGTTACCATAAATTTCTACCCAAACTCTCAACTATACAAGCACCATAGCTTAACTGTTTGCCAAGAATGAACGATATAACTAGCCAGCTGAATAAGACCAAGCGTTTTGTGACCTCTGCTACTCTGTTGGTACACTATGATAGTACCAAGGAAATTGTCCCTGCATGCGATGCATCATCATATGGAATTAGTGCCATAATATCACTCATCATCGAATACGGTGAGGAGAAAATAATACCATAAACTTTCTGCACTTTTACAGCAGCAGAAAAAAATATGTACAAATTGATTTGGAAGAACTTGCGGCTGGAAATAGCGTAAAGAAGTTTTATCAGTTGCTGTATGGTTAATGTTTTACTACAGTGACAGATAAAAAAAAACACTCTTAGAACTATGAGGAGAAACGAAAGCAATATCACCATTAGCCTCAGGTTGAATTCACAGATGAGCACTGGTATTATGAGCATACAAATAAACATTGCGATACAGGAAAGGATATGACATGTCAAACGCTGATACCGTTAAATGAGATGTTTTCAACATCAGTTCCAATCCCGGGAAAATATTCTGGTTGATTAATCTATAAGACCGATGGATGCAAGAAGCATAAAATGATGGACTTGTCGGGACCCAGTGATATCCAGAGTATTGACTTTTGTCCAGTCAGAGTGGCCTGATAGAACAAGTGTTGTCTGTTATGGGGACAACGGGTCATCATTTCAGAGCCAGGTAGAAAAAAATATTAGAACTCCATGCAACCAAGTGTGCGTATGAAGAAGGTACCTGCCCAAAGCTATGTGTGATGGCCAGGGATGGATAAATACATTGAAATCTGTGTTAAAAGCTATTTAGAATGTCCATTGGAACACAAAATGCTCGCAGTAACCCGATTGCACCCCTCGGGATTCCTACAGAAGCCATGGTCTCGTATGCATTTAGATTATGCAGGACCTATCATTATAGATGCCTACTCCAAATGTTCTGGAAAATGTTCACATGGCAATGATTGCCAGAAATGAAGAATGTCAGAAATATTTAAGATTGATGGAATCTCATTAACTTTCATTCTCAGTATTGAACTTGTATATAACTTAAATATTCGAAAATAATAATTCACAACTCCCAAAAGTTTTTAGTTTAATTGGTTGTGTTTTATGACATATAAACCCTACAAGGTACTATTTACCAACCCCTCCGCTCGGGCAGGATATGACACATGGTCGATTTTTAAGCGGAGTTTAACAGGTTTGAATTCAGAGTTTTCCTTCTCCTAGACTAGTTGCCTCACCAAGGCTGAAGAACCTAGTCCGTCCTACTATTTACCCATAGCTGGAGGGAGAATAAGGGGGTTCATACCTTTCCCAAGGGTATTTGCCCGAAAGTGAACGTAATAGCGCGACTGGAGTACGAACTCGCGTACTACGATTCCGCAGTTCATCGCTTTAACCATTACACCACGAGGACACCCCTATAAACCCTACAAGGTTATTCACTGCAAAATCCATTTTATCAATAAATATATGTGTGTATGTGTGTGTATATTCCAAATGTGATGAATTTATTCATGATCATATTTACCAACCCCTCCGCTCGGGCAGGATATGACACCAGGTCAATTTTTAAGCGAAGTTTAACAGGTTTGAATTCAGAGTTTCCCTTCTCCTAGACTAGTTGCCTCATCAAGACTGAAGAACCTAGTCTACCCTACTAGTTACCCATAGCTGGAGGGAGAATAATTGGATTCATATATTTCCCAAGGATATTAGTGCTATGTGAAATGCAATCAGTCTCATCCAGGATTTGAACTCGTGTCGCCGTGTCCATATCCTGCGATGATAACCATTATACCACGGGCACCTCCTATGAATTTATTCATGATAGTAAAGTCAATGTTAAAAGGTTTCTGTTTTTTTTTAAACCTTCATCGGGATTTTTATGATGGAGAAAAAAATTGTTGCTTGAACAACGATGGATTTTTTTTTATCAAAATAACGGGAGAAGAGAAAGTAATCTTTCTTTCTCTGTATATCCTTTTCTCATAGAAATAAACATTAGAATGTAATGTGTCATATCTTATCGTGCAATGTGAAACTTTTTGGCGCATGCGTCATCGGTTGACTATTTCTGATTTGCATACTGTATATCCGCGCTATAACGAACCTCGATATTGCAAACTTTGGCGCTAACGAATTTGTTTATCCATCATATGTATTTAATTCCTTCCCACCACCACGGGTGGGATATGACACAAGCTCAATTTTTAAATAGAGTATTGTTGGTTTGATATGAGAGACTGGCTGCCAAACCAACATTTGTCATAAAGTCCGCCCTATTATTAAGTTGGGGTGGAGAACCGACAGATTCATGCCTTGCCTAGGGACATTAGCGCGAAATCGTCCAGCATTTGAAATCGAGTAGCTAATTCTATTTCCTATGACAATAACCGTTTCGCTAAGCACGCCTCCCTCGTATATCCATGATAATTGACAAAGGATTTACCGAACGAAATTCGATAAAGACGGTG
This sequence comes from Sepioteuthis lessoniana, assembly GCA_963585895.1. Taxonomy (NCBI): domain Eukaryota; kingdom Metazoa; phylum Mollusca; class Cephalopoda; order Myopsida; family Loliginidae; genus Sepioteuthis; species Sepioteuthis lessoniana. The sequence continues at coordinate 84,026,984 of OY757917.1, read as the reverse complement.
AACATGCAAGCCGTAGCGAATCTCTCTCTCTCTCTCTCTCTCTCTCTCTCCCTCTCTCTCTCTCTCTCTCTCTCTATCTATCTATCTCTCTGCATTTAATTCAACTCTTCTGCATTAAGAACAAAGAACTAATATTAATTTCGCTGGCATGAAGGAATTCTCCATCTCACATACATGGTTACGGCTGTTGGATCAAAAAAGTCGACAGTGTTTCAATAATGTCAATATAGAAGTAAAATGTACTTGAATATATATTATCCACTAAAATTCAAACTAATGTCAGTTTAAACTCGTGTCAGGGACGGATATTGTCATACCAACGATTAATCAGCAAAAATGTATGACAAGCAAGCGAAGGTGAGAAAGAGAAAAGGTTCATAGTTTCAAATTGTGATATCATAAGCCATTTAAATGTTTAAGAGGGAAAGGATAGTGTCACATTCTTCTTCTTTTTCTTTTTCTTCCGACGCCCAGCTCCTTTCCTAATCGTCGCTGGCTGTCATCGCTTCTCATTACCACCATCTTGTTTTCTCTTGGCCGTTCGTTCGTCCGTTGTCTTCTTTCGTATATTGTTTCAACGGTATGAATAATGAGACCACATTTTTATGTGCCCACAATTTTATCTTCAACGACATCTCTTTGCATCCATTACCCGATTGCGATTACTGGATAACTAGTCGGATCAGTGCACAGGTGGAAATTAGGTCTGTTCGTTTCGGTTATTCTCCGCTGACTAAAGTAAAGTTATAATCTGCTTTTCAAATTCAATAATTTTAGTCACCTGACTTTCCTTCGTCCATCGAAATCCAAGCATTCAACTGACCTTTAGCTATAAATAACACGTAGAGACACCTTTACAGTTAGATTATTTTAAAATGTCTCGACACTACATGTCAAATAAGACGGTGTTTCACAATTTATGAAACAAAATGAATGGACACAAATCAAGGACGACAAATGAGAGAGTAATTGAAATTACTTTTACTGAAGGGTAAAAAGATAATATTTTAGGATCTAAACTGAAATTTCAAAAGGAACCCTAGAGTACACGCTCGAGATGTCCACCATTCAGTTGAAGGCAATGTTGAATGCAACATGCAAAATAGCTGACAACGTGTGTACATTTCTCCTGAGTGATTAGAAGTTCAAATGTTGAGGAACTCATTGGAGGTCCAGATGTTGAGGAACCCATTGGAGGTCCAGATGAGGAACCCATTGGAGGTCCAGATGAGGAACCCATTGGAAGTCCAGATGTTGAGGAACCCATTGGAGGTCCAGATGAGGAACCCATTGGAAGTCCAGATGTTGAGGAACCCATTGGAAGTCCAGATGTTGAGGAACCCATTAGAGGTCCAGATGAGGAACCCATTGGAGGTCCAGATGAGGAACCCATTGGAAGTCCAGATGTTGAGGAACCCATTGGAGGTCCAGATGAGGAACCCATTGGAAGTCCAGATGTTGAGGAACCCATTGGAAGTCCAGATGTTGAGGAACCCATTGGAGGTCCAGATGAGGAACCCATTGGAAGTCCAGATGTTGAGGAACCCATTGGAAGTCCAGATGTTGAGGAACCCATTAGAGGTCCAGATGAGGAACCCATTGGAGGTCCAGATGAGGAACCCATTGGAAGTCCAGATGTTGAGGAACCCATTGGAGGTCCAGATGAGGAACCCATTGGAAGTCCAGATGTTGAGGAACCCATTGGAGGTCCAGATGAGGAACCCATTGGAAGTTCAGATGTTGAGGAACCCATTGGAGGTCCAGATGTTGAGGAACCCATTGGAAGTACAGATGTTGAGGAACTCATTGTTGTAGCATCTTCACAAGTGCCCAGAGTTTCAAAGTTCTTGACCAACTAGAAAATCTGACTCCCGTTTGGAAATGTGTTGAAATTGAACTTCCTTCCGCATATTGCTTGAACAATCTTGAAAAACTTAGATTCACAATATGTCTTCACAGAAAATATTTTCTTGCCAAGTCGGCTGGAGCTGTAGAATACACCGACTGCTTCTCTGTAGAGGAGTAAGATCCTCTCAATGAGTGTCCTCGATATGACACTAAGCGATCTGATGGTGAGGCTCCTGTGATGCTGGAGCTTTGGGGAATGCGGAGCACCCCTCCATTAATATTGCTCTCAGGTCCACTCTGGCCCGGAGTGGTAGCACGTGATAGGGCCTTATCTATGGGTTAAATAGAATTAACTGAATACTTATTCTAAACTGAATTGTTTAAATTAGAACTGTTTGACTAAACGGAAGAGCTTTATATAGAAATGCTTTTCACAGTTAAACTGTACTTACATTTAAACTACATACTTATGCTAAACTGAATTGTTTGAAATGGAACTGTTTTTGACATTGAAACTTTACTTACATAAAACTGATTTGTTTAATATAGAACTGTTTTGACATTTAACTGTGTGTAAACAAAACCTCTACTTATACTAAACTGAATTAGCTGAATTAGAACTGTTTAAATAAATTGAATACCTTGAAATAGAAATGCTTTTGACAATTAAACTGTGTACTTATGCTAAAGTGAATTGTTTAAAATAGAATTGACAATTTGTATAAAATGGATTTGGCATTAAATAACCTACAAAGGTTGATATGCGATAAAACCTAAACAACTAACCAACAACAAAATATTTTCTGCTACATCGGATCAAGTTATGATTTCGCTATATTTGGTTAGATATACCAAAATGTTAATTATTTTCCAGCCATAAATTGAAAAGAAAAGAGTGTATAATCAATAGAGAAGATCTGAGAAGTCGCTATTTTGTTTTAGCAATTGTGAAACATTCTGTAGATGAAGGAATGGACAGCTATCGATAAGCTATCGGTCATATAGAAATCAGACCTGACCGATAAAATAAAACGCAGTTTCTTCCAAGCAGCAGTCGTATCCATACTGCTGTATGGATGCACCACCTAGACGCTAACAAAACGACTCGAAAAGAAGCTAGACGGCAACTACACAAGGATGTTGCGAGCAATATTGAACAAGTCCTGGCGGCAACACTCCACAAGGCACCAACTATACGGCTACTTGCCTCCCATCACGAAAACTATCCAAGTTAGATGAACCAGGCACGCAGGACACAGCTGGAGGAGCAGAGACGAGCTCATAAGTGATGTACTCCTATGGACCCCCACTTATGGCCGAGCAAAAGCAGGACGACCAGCTCGAACAGCAGTTATGTGAAGATACGGGATGTAGTCCAGAAGACCTGCCGGAGGCGATGAACGATAGGGAAAAGTGGCGAGAGAGGGTCAGGGATATCCATACGGGCGGCACAACATGATGATGATGATGATGATGATTATGACATTGAGGAATTGCAGTGAAATGCCGAATTATTCATTTCTTATTTAGTGGATGAGTTTGCAATTATGATGTATTACGAGCTTCTGACTATAACTATTACTGATCCCCATTCCACACAGCCATTAGTTCATTATAGCAAAGGTTTACAGGGTTCAAAGTTTATCTTGCCAGGGAACCCAGGACTGGTCTTGCACTCAAGTGGTGATAGAATTCACTAGACAGTAGTAATAGTGTTCGAGCCTAGATCGCTAAACATTGTTCCACAGTAGCAAACGAGATAGTCCCTGTTGTGTTGTGGCTAAAGTGCTGGACTGCGGCACTGAAGTAGGGAGTTCGAACTTCAGTCATGTGTGTTCATACCTTGGAAGAGGTATGAACACACGTCATCTCAGTTATGAGTTAAATAGCAACTCTATTCTTCTTCTACAAGGATGGCTTTGGTATTAAACCACAAAGGTTGATAAGCAAAGAGAGGAGCTAAACCAAACTTTAGCTAATCCACTTCTCGTGACCTTTGGACTGGGATTTACCCAACCCTTTAGTCACCGGCGTGACACAAAGTCAATTTTTAAGTGGAGTACAGCTGGTTTGAATTCAGTTTTCCTTCTTGAACGAATGCCTAACTAAAGCAAAAGAACTCAGAATGCCCTTCTATTTCCCCAAAGCTAAGGGGGAGAAGAGATAGATTCATGCCTTTCCCAAAGTGCAATGCAAACAGCCTCGTCTAGGACTTGAACGGATTTTATCTCTACGATGGTAACCGTTTTGCCAAGCACGCCTCCTGGGATTGAAGTATGATATCCACCTCCTACGGTCAAGACACACACCAAATGCTTGCTTGATTTATTGTAACGGCATATCAAATCAGTTTCTGCCGACAGGTTAGGGAATCGCATTCATTGTTCGTTTATATTCGTATTTTTTTTTGTATAATTGTTTTATTAGTTTTTTTTACACTGTCTAAGCGAATATGAATGATTTTTAAATAGATGTATTTGAGCAATAGACGAGGACCTAACAAATAGAACTACGCCTAGTGGACCTGGCAGTAATGGTAACTAGGAACTCCACACTGTCCAGAGTTTCAGAAGTGAAGCCTAACCACCATATTCAGCTTAGTGTCTTTTGTATAGTAGCTTGTACCACGTGACTTCCGGTATCGCGGAAGTATAAAAGACGCAGTGTTTCTTAAGCATGAGAGAAGCAGAAAGGAAGCAGAGATAGAGAGCACTGAAAGATCTCGGTCAGTGGTAGACCAACTTCGGACGTAACACCAACAGCGTGAGACTTAAAATACTTGTCGGACTGTACCACTTCAGTTGATAAATAATTAACTCTATTTCACAGTGTATCTCTTCCCTACCACGATACAACAGTGTCATCAGTCTGCGTATTCTAAACCCCACCAACAGTGTGTGGAGGTGACCCTGGTCCCAAAGATTCAAACCCAATCTAAGTCTAGCGTGTTAACAGTCGCTCGAATCAGGTCAATTTTGAGCCGAATCATTAAAATGAATATGTGTAAAAACTGACCCCGAGAGTAATTAATAAATTTCTTTTTAAATTTACCATTTCTTTTTACAAGCTTAATTTTGTCTTGTGCAAGTTAACAGCTGCAGCGCACCAAGTGAGGACTAAACTTATAACTTTAATGAAACGAGGCAATGTTGGAAAAATAGACGACGTTGTAGAAAGAAAAAACGAATAAACCTTCCTTTTACAGAGTGTTGGTTTTTATTAGAGATGAATTTTAAGTGATAATCAGTTGAAGAAAAAAAGAGAGACAGAGGAATGTGTTAAAAGAAAAAAAAAAGTGAACATATCGTCTTCACCGAAATTGACCTGAATTCCTATATTTAGAGCTCAAGTCAATACAAGAAAACCTACCCCAACACCTCGACACCGGCCAGAATTGCCTCTGAGAATGTCGACAAAAATCAAGATTAGACATCAGACTTTGAATTGCTAGCAATTAACGATGTGTAACGAATTAGAAGCAAAAAAAAAAGGTTATTCAAAAAAAAAAAAAGCAAAAAAAAAAAGCAGAATATCTCCTTTCATTAATTCTAATTAATAATTTCCTTTATCTTAATTTTTTTATGCAACTCATTCGAGACGTCAATCTTTCGTAGATTGACCTTTCGATTGAGTTAAGATAAGGAGAAACAGCACGAACAGATATTAATTTTACTTCGGGGAAGCTCAGCTAAATATGCCAGCTACTATAAGCGCGACGAGTAAGAGCTTTGTAGAAGTGTCGGAGCAGAGTTAGTTGAGCAGCTGGTGCATTTAATCAGACTTCTTCACGCCAAAAATTAACATGAATTCGGATCTCACCGAGCGTTTATCCTTCTATCGTTTGCCGTCTTTATACATATTACTTTTTATTTTGTCTTAGTTTTCTGATGTTTTTGTTTTGCTTTCTTATATATATATATATATATTAGTAAATTAGCCGAAGTAGTCGAAGGCGACCCAGCGGCTCCCTTTTCAATAGCTACTACTACGAGGTTTTGGGAAGGACACTACTCCGTTCCTTGGATTGCTCCACTTACTCTTGATCAGTACCTTATAATGATGAGCGTTAAGCAAAGAGATATCAAGTACCATTTTTTTTTAGTCTGTGATATGACTCAACTTGGGATTGAACCCCGGTCCTCCGAACCATTGGCGAACACTAACCATTATGCATATATATATATATATATATATATATATATATAAAGTCCTTGAGCTTTTGGAAATGTGGAGTATCTCTTAAATCACATAACCCACAGGTCCACTCTGACTTGGAGAGGTAGTACCTGTTATGGTCCCATCTATGGGTCAAATTAAACGATTTAATCATTTGCAACACGGGAAACCATTTAACTGTGCAAACAAATTAATATTGTATAGAATTATTAATGTTAGCGATACTTGAAACCGTTTAACGGTGAAACTATTCACTTTAAGACTATATATATATATATATCGGCATAGGCGGAAAATAAAGATGAAGCTTCCGAGTAAATTTTAACTTGAATTCCCTTGGAGCCTGTCTAACTGTGACGACGCATTACTAATTAAGCAACAAAAGCCAATCGGTCGGCGTCATTCAAATTCTAATTCAATCAATTCGGTATAGATTTTCTCCCCACACAGTTCTATCTAAAAAAATTCAGTTTAACTTAAGTACAGTTTCGATGTCAAGAACAGTTCTATTTCAAACAATTCAGTTTAGCATAAGTACGCAGTTTAAATGTAAATACACAGTTTAATTTCAAAAAAACATTTATTTCAAGCAATTTAGTTAAGTCAAACAGTTCTAATTCCAACAATTCAGTTTAGTATTGGAATAGTTTTGGGTCATTTGATGCGGAAATTTGATTCGTTTGCAAATATTTGATTGGATTCATAACTATTTTCAATGTTCCATTACATTTTTTAAATATTACTTTTTTGTCTATAATGATTTGTTTGTTCACAGTCACAGGAGATTAAGTATTCCTATTTAATACTAATAATTTATATACAATTACATTGTTTAAACCTGACCATTGGCCAAATGAGTAGTCTTCGCCAATGGTCCGGGAGACAGGGGTTCAATCTCAAGTCGATTTTTACCAAAGACTCAAAAAATACTACTTGATGTCGCTTTGTTTAACACTCGGCATTATAAGGTATGGATCAAGAGTAAAGTGGAGCAATCCAGGGAAAGAAGTAGCGCTCCCCCCCCCTGCACCTCGGTGTAGTAGCTATTGAAAAGGGAGCTTCCGGGTCACCCTCGACTAAGGTCGCCAAATTTACTTTACTTTATATTGTTTAAAGTTACAATTCCTATTGTAACGTGATATAGTAAGTTATAAAGAAAACGAAAGGGTTATTTCTAAAGAAGGAGAGAGAGAAGAAAAAAATGAGAAGAAAAAAGGCAGATATAGAGCCTATAGCGGTGGTTAGTTGACCTCTGAATGACTTAAACTAAAACATTTGTAGGTCACCCGGTTACGGATGAATGACTGCGTTGAGGATGACTAGAAAAAACTGGAGGTCCCAAGATCTGATTTTAGAGAGTTTGTTGAACACAAGCCGTGAAGATGTTCGGAGGCGAAATTTTACGAGCCCCATTTTTTTTTGGTGGGGGGAGGCTCCAAGGGGGGCCTGAGACAAGACACGACCCAGCAGGCAAGCATGTTAGAAATACAACAGAAAACCAGGAAGAAAATTCAAGGTCTATGTCTGCTCTCTTTTTTCTCACCAGAATATTTTACAAATCTTTGTCTAGCTAACGCGGTCGTCTCTGTTTCCATACCCTCTTTCTTTCTCCCACCGACTACCTACAAGTTGTAGTAGTAAATAAACCGAGTTTCTTGCGTTCATCAACTTTTACCACGGCAAGGTTACAACACGGTCCCAGAGGTACGAATGTTTATTCGGTTAGGTTAATTTTCTATGTTTAATGGCATATCAACCTTTATAGGTTATTTAATGCCAAAGCCATTCTCCTAGAAGAACAGTAGTGGTACTATTTAACCCATAGATGGGAGGATAAGGAGGTGCATAACTTTCCCAAAGGTATTTGTCCGAAAGTGAACGTTTTAGCGCGACTAGAGTTCGAACTCGTTTACTACAATTTCGCAGGCCATCGCTTTAACCATTACACCACGAGGACACCCCCAATGTTTATTCGGTACCGTTATGTCACACTATTTGATAATAATGATTTGTTTCATCTAAAAATAGAAACAAATAGATCAAAGATATTCAGTAGATACATCAATCTGCTTTCATTTTAGTCTCTTTCGTTTAATGGCATATCAAACTTCACGAGTTATCTAATGCCAAAGCCATACTTGTATGAGAACAGCAGTGATACTATTTAACCTATAGCTGGGTGGGGAAAGCATATTCATGCCTTTCCAAGAGTATTAATCCAAAAGTGGACATAAAACGCGACTGGAGTTCGAACTCGGTTACTGCAAGGTCGCAATCCAGCACTTTAGCCACCACATCAGGAACACCATTTCTAACAGATAACAATTCAGACGCTTGTAGTAGAGAAAATGTATTATAGTTTAATATTTCCTGCCTTTGAACAATGCGAGACCAATTCGCGACGAATTAACAAGAACATTTCATAGCCCGAGTAAAACCAACATTACGAATACAAAAATCATGTGGAATACTAAAAACGTTTATAAAGAGGATGACTTGAGAAATGCTGTGGTTGAAATAAGTCTTTACTATAAACGTAAAGTACTTAATATATAAGAGTTGAATGAATACTTACACGTGGACAGGAATGCACTTTCTTGTTGTCGAGGTTCAAAAGAATTTTGACATGGGTGCGGTCACGTTAACTGCTACTTCGACCACGCATTCAAACGGTCATTAGCAGTAATATTTGACGGACACATGTCAAAATTAGCCGAAATATTTGGCTGACAGATGATCAATCGTGTTCCCAAACGCCAAATAACAGGCAAGGGACGTAATCCCACCAAATCTTGTTTTGTAATATTTTTTTTACTTGTTAATTAACCTTATTCTCACATGAAGAGAAATATCTAAATCAAAATCGTGATAAGAAAATTGTTAACCAATGCAAACGAATTAGGTAGAGTAATGGGATTCAATTCTTTTTTAATGGCATATCAACCTTTATGGGTTATTTAAAAATAAAGCCAACCTTGTAGTAGAACAGTATTGGTGTCATTTCACCCATAGCTGGGGGGATTAGGGGGTTTATACCTTTCCCAGTAGTATTTGTCCGAAAGTGAATAAAATGGCGCGACTGGAGTTCGAACTCATGTTCTACGACATCGCAATCCAACACATTAACCACTAGACCACGAAAACTCCCTTGATTCAATTTTCACAGTCGTGTACCACTTACTTGAAAATAACTATGGTCCTCCGTTAAACTGAGCTACTCTGAGTAAGAGTGAGATGTGTGCTTAGCGTAACGGTTATCGTCATAGAAATGGAATCGGTGACCCGAGTTCAAATCCTAGACGAAGCTGTTTGCGTTTCACTTTGTGCAAATGCTCTTGGGAAAGGCATGAATCCATCTGTACTTCTCCCCAGCTATGGATAGATAGTAGGACATACGGGGTTCTTTAATTTTGATTAGGCAACCAGCCTTGGAGAAGGAAAACATTGACTCCAAACCAGCTTTACCCCGCTTAAAAATTGGCCTTGTGTCACACTCTGACCATGATGAAGGGTTTTGGCAAATAGATGCCTCAATAAAATTGATTTTATTTAAATCATTTTTTTCACTTAATAATCTTTTTCGCAGACCACTACAGTTAGGTAACCAGCCTAGGAGAAAGAAAACTCAGAATTCCAACCCGCTCTACTCGGCTTAAAAAGGGTAGACTGGGCCTTTTAACCTAGGTATGGCAACCAGTCTTGGAGAAGAAAAACCTTGCATTCAAACATGCACTACTCCGCTTAAAAAGAGCAGATTGGTCTCTTTAACCTAGGTATGGCAACCAGTCTGGAAGAAGAAAAACTCTGCATTCAAACCCGCTCTACTCTGCTTAAAAAGAGCAAATTGGGCTCTTTAACCTCGGTATGGCAACCAGTGTGGAAGAAGAAAAACTCTGCATTCAAACCCGCTCTACTCTGCTTAAAAAGAGCAGATTGGGCTCTTTAACCTCGGTATGGCAACCAGTCTGGAAGAAGAAAGCTCTGAATTCAAACCTGTTAAACTCAGCTAAGAAATTGACCTTGTATCTCATCCTATTCGTGCGTAAGGGTTAGATAAATACATAAACCGCAAAAAATTGTCCTCGCATCACATCCTGATCGTAGCCAAGAGTTTGGATATATACATACATTAAGCAAATATCTAATAATGTTAATACAACTATTGTAGAATAACAATCGAAGAGTCGTAATGAGAAGTAACGTAAATTAGATGTGAGTTGTTAATTGTCAAAACCATTGTATGGATGCACCACATGAACGCTAATGAAGCGCCAAGAGAAAAAGCTAGATGAGAACTACTCAAGAATGCTGTGTGCTGTCATGGACAAATCCTGGAAGCAGCATCCCACAAAACAGCAGCTGTACGGCCACTTCTCTCCCATCACATAAAAACATCCAAGTAAGACGAACGAGAAGTGCGAGGCACAGTCGGAGAAGCAGGGATAAACTCATAAGAGATATTCTCCAGTTGACTACTACACATGGACTCACCAGTGTTGACCTGCCGGCAAAGGACTTACATACATCAGCTCTATACGGACACTGGATGCAGTCTAGAAGACCTAACTGGAGCGATGATCCGTAGGGACGGTTGGTGAAAGAGAGTCAGGGAAATTCATGCTTTCAGCACGATGATGAAATATTAATTTTTTAAAAAATTGGAACAATTTTAGCTTAAAATATAGAGTTCCGTGGGAGACATTAGCAGTTAAGGAAAGACATAACAACCTGAAAACGTCATCCCGATGTAAAAAAAAAAAAAAAAAGGAACCCAACAAACGCCAACGCTCAAAAACCTAAAACGGTACAAAGTGAACTAATTAACGCATTCCAAAAAGAACAAATAGAATACATTCAAGACCAGATCAATAAAATCAGAAACTCGGGAGAAGATAGACAATCTCGAATAGCGTGGCAGACAGTAAACATAGTGAGTAAAAGAAAGAGCACCTCCTGAGCTAAACTAAAAGCTACCAGCCAACTAGACATCAAATTACGCAAGAAAAACTCAGCATAGTACTAACAAAAATTAAAAACAGAAAACCCGCTGGTCTTGATGAAATACCACATGAAGTATGGAAAACTTGGAAATTCGATGACCTCCTGCTCCGATACTACAACGCCGTATATAACTAGAACACAATAGAGAAATAGACAAAAGGCTGCATCCTACCTTTTCTCAAGAAAGGTAACCTCGGAATTGCCAAGAACTACCGAGGTATAACCATTACTTTCATAGCCGTTAAGATTTACCATGCTCTGCAACTCAATAGCATCGAACCAGAAATTAAGAAAATTCTTAGGAAGAAACAAAATGGTTTTCGGAAAAACCAATCCACATCACAGATTCTGACAATCTGTCGACTTTTAGAAGGAGTTTGTACAAAACACCTCGAGGTGACACTCTTATTTGCGGATTTCTCCAAAGCATTTGACTCCATATACAGTGGGAAGATGGAGCAAATACTTCTAGCTTACAATCTCCCCAAAGAAACCGTCGTAGCCATAATAATGCTCGATAAAAACACGAAAGCCAGATGGAGACACAGGCATTTTTTACATTGTCGCAGGTGTTCTCCGAGGAAATACATTAGCCTCATTCCTATTCATAATCTGCCTAGACTACGTACTTCAAATGTAAATAGATTTAATGAAGGAAAATGGCTTTATACTGGAAAAGCAAGAAGCAAACAATACCCCGCACAAACAATTACGAACGCGGACTACGCTGATGACATAGCGCTTCTGGCAAATACACTCGCCCAGGCCGAATCCCTGCAACATAGTCTGTAGCAGGCAGCAGGTAGCATTGGTCTCCATGTGAATACAGACAAAACGGAGTACATGGGTTTAATCTAAGAGGGGGCATCTCTACTCGAAATGGAGGTTCTCTGAAACAAGTGGATAAGATCACCTACTTCGGAAGCAGCATCTCACCTACGGAAAATGACGTCAATACGTGACTACCGAAGGCATGGACAGCTATCGATAGGGTATTGTTCATATGGAAGTCAGATCTATCCGATAAAATATAACGCAATTTTTTCCAAGCAGCGATCGTGCCTATACTAAAATATGGATGCACCATAAGTATAGAGAAAAATATAGATGACAATTGTACAAGAATGCTACGAATTAGTTTTATCATTCATGGTTTTCAGACTATTGTTTTCATCTATATTGTTATATTCACAACGTTTCGGCTGATATTTCCTCCGGACTTCTTCAGATGTTTGTCGAATTCAGGAGCCTACACAGAACTTCGAACAACGTCCTTCATTTAATCCTTGGGGTCGCTTGTTCTGATCCCGTTAACCTTAACCGGATATAAGTGCTCAGTATTCCTGTATTGTTACTCGGGTTCAATCCTGACTGCAGGCGGGTAACAATACAGGAATGCTTAACTCTTTTACCCGGTTACGGTTAACGGAATCAGAACAAGCGACCTCCGTGGATTAAATAAAGAACGTGGTTTGAAGTTCCGTGTAGGCTTCTGAGTTTGACAAGAAACACCTGAAGAAGACCGAAGGACATATCGGCCGAAACGTTGTGGATATAACAATATAGATGAAGACAATAATCCGAAAACCCTGAATGATAAAAATCATCCAGCTTCGTCAGAGAAATTCAGACAGCTACGAGTTATATGGAACAAATCCTGGAAGCAACATCCCACAAAATAACAGCTGTACGGCCACCTACCTGCCATCTCTAAAACCATCAAAATAAGGCAAGACACGCGGGACACTGCTGGAGAAGTAAGGACGAATTCAAAAGCGACGTTCTCCAATGAACCCCCTCACACGCACGAGCAGTTGTTGGACGACTAGCAAGAACTTATCAACAACAGCTCTCTACGGACACAGAATGTGGTCTGGGAGACCTGCCGGAAGCAATGGACGATAGAAACTGATGATGAGAGAGAGTCAGGGAAATCCGTGCTTACGGTACGACATGATGATGATGACTTCTACTGTTTGTAAACAAATGATGTGTCATGCGGTTAGATATGGATAATGTATTTGTTTATTCAACTGGGCAGGATGCTTCAGGGTCACATGAGGAGGTTATTTTGTAGAATATGTTTTTCTATAGATGTCTTTCTGCCTTGAAATCTCTCTTATTCTTGGGTGATCATAAGCCTCATGTAGGAACAATCGCGCATAAAGTGGGACTTTTTTTGTCTCGTGCCTTAATCTTTACCGCAGAGCCCCCAGATTTTGGAGTATCATTTTTTCTTTTTTCTATTTTTTTTTTTTTTTTAAGAATGTATATCTGTTCGTTTTCTTGTGAAATTATTCGAATATTTGCACATCCGTAGAACGGGGTTATGATATGAAGGAGAATACTGATACCACACCTCCTAACACTTCTACTTACATTCAATTACTCACACACACACACACACACACACTCATGTGCATACAGATACTTACGCAAGCACTTACACACACTCACTCTTTCTCAATCCCTTCAATTCTTTCTTTCTCTCTCTCTCTCACTCTCTCTCTCTCTCTCTCTCTATATATATATATATATATATATCACTGTTACTAACTTTCCTCGCGTTTTTCTCTTTCGTCTGTGTGAATTTTACTCTCATTCTCCATTTTCTAACTAGTTCGTCTGTCTGTCTGTCTGTCTGAGTGTGTCTCTCTCTCACTTCATATATATATATATGTATATATATATATATACACACACACAGACACACAAACATATTCATACACATACTTACGCAAACACTTACACACGCTTACTCTTTCTCAATCCCTTTCTCTATCTCTATCTCACACCCTCTCTCTCTATATATATATGTATATATGTGCGTGTGTGTGAGTGTGTGAGTGTGTGTGTGTGTGTGTATCACTGTCACTAACTTTCCTCGCGTTTTTCTCTTTCGTCTTCGTGAATTTTACTCTCATTCTTCATTTTCCATGTAGTTCTTTCTGTCCGTCTGTCTCTCTCTCTCTCTCTCTCTCTCTATATATATATATATATATATATATATATATATATGCGCGCACACAAACATATGCATGCACATACTTACGCAAGCACTAACACTCGCTTACTCTTTCTCAATCCCTTCCTTTCTTTTTCTCTCCCTCTCTGTCTTTGTCTCTGTCTTTCTCTCTCTCTCTCTCTCTATATATATATATATATATATATATATATATCACTGTTACTAAATTTCCTCGCGTTTTTCTTGTTCGTCTGTGTGAATTTTACTCTCATTCTCCATTTTCCATCTAGTTCTGTCTGTCTGTCTGTCTTTCTATCTCTCACTCCATATATATATATATATATATACACACAAACATATGCATGGACATACTTACGCGAGCACTTACACACGCTCATTCTTTCTCAATCCCTTCCTTTCTTTCTTTCTTTCTTTCTTTCTTTTTCTCTCTCTCATCCCCCCTCTCTCTCTCTTTATACATACACACACACACACACACACATATATATATATATATATATATATATATATATAGCACCTGATAGGTTCCTATGTATGGGTTAAATAGAACTAAGGCATACTTATGCTAAACTGAATTGTTTGACTAAACTGAATAGCTTTGACAATTAAACTGTACTTACATTTAAACTGCGTGCTTATGCTAAACTGAATTGTTTGAAATAGAACTGATCATTTACATAAAAATGGATTTGGCGTTAAATAACTTACAAAGGTTGATATGCCATAAAACCCAACCAACCAACCAATCAGACCCAACTCGTTTGTCTACATCAAGTGCCTGGGGGAGGTAATGTTGACCTGAATCGAGAGGGTGACTGCTGTAAGTCCTTCGTCTGACAACAGGACTCTGCACTATGCCACATAAGCAGATCTCAGAAAATTTCTGGGACCATATCACATCTAACATCTGGCCGTCTAATCCCCCAAACTGCTTCCCCCTTCATTATTATATTTACGGCGCAATTGAGCGAGAGAACAACAAAACTCTGTGGAATACCAAAGATAAACTGAAGGCAAGGATAATGGCAGTATTTACCAATTTCAACTTGGAGATCGTCGGAAAGGCAAGCAAAAGATTCTGCAGTTATCTGGACGCCGTGGTTGAAGCCAATGGTGATTTCTTAGAATAGATTTAATCTATAGTATTTCAAGATATTTTCCTGGAATTTTGGTAAACATAACTGAGAAAGCGAGACGTCAGAGTTATTTTTATTTTTGTGTAGCTTAGACGACAAATATATATATATAAGACAGTATTTAATCCAATAAATCTGGAGTTGGGAACAATTCCAAGCAGGACAATTAAACTATTCCATTCCAAAATTGAATTTAAGTAATCCCGGTCAAGACCTCATTGCAAATAAAATCCACAGAGCAAATTATATAAAAAAAAAGGTCATATTAAGATAATAAATTTATTTCCATCCTGTGAAAAGGCATTGATATAAATCAATGCTCTAAAAAATTAACAAGACTTATTTATATCAAACAAGAAAATGGATCCAATCAATTTTTTAGAGCATTGATTTATTATATAAATGCTTTTTAACAGGATGGAAATAAATTTATTATCTTAATGTGACCTATTGTTGCTGTTTTTTTTTTTAAATATATATATATATATATATATATATATATCACGATTACTTTTACGCATGTTTTTATCTCGCCTCTACGACATTTTTACCATTCTTCTCCCTTCTCCTTCTTTCTTTCTTTCTTTTTTCTTTCTTTTTCCCTCTCTTTCATTCATTTTCTTTCTCTGTCACTATCTTCACATTTTTCTCCTCTTTTACTTTGCGTAAATTTTTCTAATTCATTCTTCAGTTTCCATTTCCTTGCCCCTATCTATCTATCAATCTATCTATCTGCCTATCTATCACTATTTTTTCTCACGTTTTTCTTCTTTCTTTTGTGTCATTATTTTCATCATATTCTCCATTTCTTCTTCTTCTTCTTCTTCTTCTTCTTCTTCTTCTTCTTCTTCTTCTTCTTCTTTCGTGTCATTATCGTTTTCTTACTGGGACGCTTAGGAATTTATCACTATCTTCTTGGTTTTTGTTGTTTTGTCTTATGCTATTTGTTGTGCTATTATTATTATTATTATTATTATTATTATTATTATTATTATTATTCCTTTGTGTGTATTTATTTGGTTGTTGACAACAATTCCGTGTCACTTTAAGGTCTCGACAAAAATGGGAACGCGCCCGGATTTCGATAACAACCTCGCCCCTAAATTATAGTGGCTGTTAACTCCGATTAGATAGAAGGGACTCTATCATTTATTACCCTCTGGTCAGTTCGGCAGAAATGATAGCGCAGTAGAAATGTGCTCACTGAAGTGACAGACTACCATGAAATGGCATAACCGGAGAACTTTTACCCTTGTGCCAGACAAAACTAAACTTTGTTAATATCTGTATGAAGAAGGCTCTTTGTAGTGAGGTGTGGTTAACTAACTACTCTCGCCAACAATTATTGTTTAATGATGTGCCTGTGTAGGGGGGATTTGCCTCGGAAGATTAAACCGAAAAAGTCGGGATTTTAAATTCTGAAGACGGCTGACAAAGCTAAATAACGTTGAGAGAGATTATCATGATACGTTGCTGTTCGGTGTAGAGATAATCCACGTCCATCTCGGGGAAGAGTCACATGTTTCTTCTGTTGTAGAAGGAAAGATAGAAAAGTAACACAATGAATCTCTTTTAGAGTTCGAAAATCTTTCACTCTTTCTGTCTGTCTCTGTCTGTCTCTGTCTCTCTTTCTTTCTCTGGTCTTGATGGAGAGGAGATAGCATTATTTCTGTCGGCACCACTTTTCTCCAACTGTGTAAGAGATTCATTTCTTTTTTCTCTTCCTTCCTCAGCACCTTCTAAAGCAAGCTGCTATCAGACTACAATGCCGGAATCCTTGGTCAGAATTCCCCATCTCCATTAAAGCCCGAAAATTCAGCCCAGTGAGATCTTATGGCTATTGGAGAACCACTGGCTAATGAAAACCTTTCGGTGCCTCATAGTGTTAAAGCTGTTTTGTTTTGTTTCTCTAAAAATTTGTAACGGTCTCAAAGTCACATCTAAAAATAGAATTAACCTTTACTTGAAAAAGACCCGAGTGTGTGATCATTTGCCCCCAAAAAAACATTTACCTATCCAGCCAGTAAATTCTAGTGGGTCTGTGAACCAGCTATACCCCGCTAGACAGTAGAAGTCCGGTATTCAAAGCGAATAGTATATTTTACAGCTAGTCCAACTGCTGACCCAAAATATCAGTTCCAAATTTCATAAACGATATAGTTTAATCCTCAAAGGAATTCAAAACTGGCACACAAGAAAGCAATTTTTAAAAACAGCTAAAGAAATTCATGTACACAGTACACATACAAAATTAATATACACATGAAATCATATTAATAAATTGTGGCTTATTACCAAAAATAAATAAATATATAGAAATATAACTGACCCAGTCGGCTGGGGAAGCAGAATACACCGACTGCTTCTCTGCAAAGCGATAAGAAACCCCACTCACCCAACGAGTGTCGTGAATATGACACTAAACAATCTGATGGTGAGGTTCCAGTAATGCTGGAGCGTTGGGTGAATGCGGAGTACTCCTTTATTGCCATCGCTCCCAGGTCCACTTTGGCCCGGAGTGGTTGCACCTGATAGGGTCCTATCTATGGGTTAAATAGAACTAAACAGTGTACTTATGCTAAACTGAATTGTTTGAAATAGAACTGTTTATATGTATAAAAATGGATTTAGCATTAAATAACCTACAATGGTTGATATACCATAAAACCCAACCAACCAATAATATAAATACAACGTCTGTTTAATTCAACCTCTATCGTTTTATGTTTTATTCATTATTAATTTCAAAGTAAAACTTTTATCACTGTTACTCGGAAGACTTCTCAGCAACAATAGTAAGTTACATTTTGTTACAGTAATTTGTTATATCACTGCAAAGTGTGATTGGGTCAGTATATGAAACTAGCTCGGTTCCCACTGAATAAGTATGGTTAATATAGAACATTGATAATCGCTTCCATTTCCTATCCTCCCTCTTTTTTTTTTTTTTTTTTTTTTTGGTGTCTTTAGGCCCAAGAATGTATTTTTCATGTTAAATAAATTTGTCACCTTCGTAAGAGATTCAGTAAGGCTTCTGCGCCATAGAACGATTGTTAGCAAACTTGCAATATATTACTATTGTTGTGAGCTCGTAGTTTCTGTAAGTGTCAGAAAATAATCCCCAATCACATTCGTGCGTCTCAATGTCTTCGTGACTCTTCATTAATCACGTAGACAAGGATTTTATCCTTCGGTGCTTCCCTGATCGGATGGCCTGCAGGCAGGGTCAACAGCAGCTAGCGAGAAGCTTGCCGCATGACCCTCACAGATGGAGAGGCCACTGCTACCAGAAACCATCGGATCCCGGGCAGATTCAGTTCTAGTTTCGTGAGCGTTGGAACAGTAATATCGACGAACACTCGCTTCCATACCCTTCACGAATTGTTATTAACAGTACTACGACGCGGACGCATGGAGTGGAGTTTATGCTGTAGAGGTAGACATTTTGCATGCGTCATTCTGTTGGTCAGTGGGAGCTCATCCCCGACTGCCTGACGCCAGCAGCACCACACCTTTAGCACCTATCGGCATATATGGTTCTGAAGTATTCCAAACTTCGATAAGTAAATTATCATGTCACTGAGTGTCTATCTACCTTGGCTTTATTTGTCTCTGCCTCCGACCAGACAGGACTTGATACAAAGTCAAAGATCCGAAGGTCGGCTTAAAGTCAGGATTAGGGGAGAGGAAGGTCGGGCACGATCCGAGGCTCGAACTCTGCTTGACTTTGTTGGTCATCGGCTCACTTAGTTCAATGTGAGCCTGATGAGTGTAGCTGGACATGGACCCAAATGTGGGCCCAGACACGGATGCCTGATTATAGCTTAAACTGGACTACGAGGTCCAGTGCTCTACTTGCTATCTACCTTGACTTGGTGGTCAACATTTTACTATCTCCTCATGGAAGTATTATTTCAAGGTCAATTTAACGTGTGAGCGTAGGGGCTTGCACATGCGTACTCGTGATGGCTAGCAACCTGATCCAACAGAGCAATTCACTTAATTGTGTCAAATGATGGTTTGTTGTGTTTTTCCAATTATATATATATATTACCACTTCCAATTACATGTAAAAAAAAAAAAAAAAGAAAAAAAAAAAAAAAAAGGACATTGGTTTATAAAATCTGTGGTTTGTCATGGATTTTGATTTCTGTTTGAGAAGGCCTCACTCGCCGAATGTCAAGGGACACGAACTCACAGAGTATAAATCCAGCCCAGCTCATAAAAATCGCAAACGTTAAGGATTTAGTTATTTATTAAGTTTCACTTACATGTGACACAAGGCCGGATATATAAGGCATTCAGTGAGACTTGAACTCACTATTACAGGTTTGCTAGCCGAGCTTTCTAATCATAGCGCTATGAGAAATCCCCAAGTTATAATGATTAATACGATTGAAAGATCTTATTCAAAACTGCTGAAAATATTTTTCATTAACTTTGTTGATGCAAAAAAAAAAATCAATAAATAAACAAATAGATAAATAAATAAATCTGGAGACAAAAACAAAATACTTAAACGAGTGAAAAATCGAATAATTTTACATAAAGTAAAACATTTTTTACTTACCCTGTCCCAGCTATCTATCTATCTATCACTTCATTCTGATCTGGTTGGTTAGTTGGTTGGTTGGGTTGTTGGGTTTTATGGCATATCAATCTTTGTAGGTTATTTAATGTCAAATCCATTTTTATGTAAATAATCTTTTCTATTTAAAACAATTCAGTTTAGCATAAATACGCAGTTTAAATGTAAAAATCAGTATAGTGAAAGAAACACGGTTTAATTCAATTTAACCCATAGGTATCAGGTGCTACCACTCCGGGCCAGAGTGGACCCGGGAGCGATGGCAATGAAGGGGTACACCGCATTCCCCCAAGCTCCAGCATTGCTGGAACCTCACCATCAGATTGTTTAGTGTCATAATCAGGACACTCGTCGGTGGTGACGTTCTACTTCTTGAAATCTGAGGCGTGTGAAATACCCCTCACTGCTATTACTCCCAGTTCCACTTGAACCCGAAACGGTTCTACATAGAGGCTAAAAAGACCTATTTGTAAATTATTTGTATTGACTGATATCATATAACCGTGTACAAAAACAAAAAAAAATCTCTTAAGAAACTACACAAAGAAAGTGTAAATATAAACGTAAATTGTAGACAATTCCCTAAACTCGAGTCATAAAATAAGCCCAGTCGGGTCGATATGCCATATCTCTCTCTCTCTCCTTCTCTCTCTCTCTCTCTCTATATATATATATATATATATATATATATATCTGCACAATGGGTTGAAATAAATATTCGTACATATGGAAATTCTTATTTTTTATCTTTCCAATATAACCTGAACAAAATCTTTATGTACATTTAAGGATATATTCTACTAATATGTGTATATAAACTTAGGTTACAATTAATTTTAGAGAAATTAATGCCATTTATTCCTTTTCATATGTAGGAATATATGGCATTAATTTCATGTGTACGAATATTTACTTCACGTTACTGTATATATATATATATATATATATATATATATGTGTGTGTGTGTGTGTGTGTGTGTGTGTGTGTGTTTCACTCTCATTCTTTATTGCTTATGTTTTATTCTTTTTTATGTGTGTGCATGATCAAACTCTCTTTCTCTGCTGCTTTCTGGTGTTCACCCTCCTCTATATCCCTATTTCAATTATTCTCTCTCTCTCTCTCTCTCTCTCTCTCTCTCTCTCTCTCTCTCTATCTATCTATCTATCAATCTATCTCTCTCTCTCTATCAATCTATCTATCTCTCTCTATCTCTCTCTCTATCTATCTATCTATCTAGCGCTCGTTAGTAAAAGTCTTACTATAAAATATTTCCCTCTACACTAAATCTCGAATCCTGTCCAACCTCGCCATAATTTTTTTAATTGTGTAACAAAGGAATTAATAACAATAAAAAAAAGTAAAATAAAAAAAAGGCATCCCTATAAGAATGCATACACCGCCCTTCCTTAGACACTTGCATTGTTATTATGACATACGAGATCTAAAAAACAACACCCTAATTTAGATTTACATCTGCGAATAATAAATTTTATTCTTTTTTATTTGTTTATTTATTTAATTAGATTTATTCTCCCCAAATTACAGATGATATGTGTGTTGGATCAGCAAGTTTTCTTTATTACAAACATCGTTTTATGCGCTCACGATGCTCAAACGAACAACACTTTTATTTCGTTTTTTTTTTTTTTTTTTTTTTTTTGTTAATTTTCTGCATCGATGTCCCGTTTCGCCCCAATTAACATCCGTGTATGTGTCGAATTTTTACGACTGAGCTTTTCAAACCAAAATCGGAAGGTAAACTCTACTATTAACCATTGTTAGGTTCTTCTCTTTGTTTTGTTCTCGTCGCAAGCATCAGTATACATATAAGGTAGGGCAGATATTGGTTCATGGTTGTTTTGTGTCGTGGTAAGGCGGCTAATTATTAATATAATATTGATATAATAGATGTGTAATAATAGCGAATAAGAGGAAGTCAAATACTTGGTAATAGAATATTTATTCGATTAGGAATTCTTATACACAGACTAACTCGCGCTCTATCTAACAGCTAATTTGTAAGATGGACGTAACCATTATTTTACGGTCCATAGAGGAGATAGGTAATCCTATACAACAGGTTGGTTTCTTGTTTTAATACCATTTCAACCTTCGTAGGCTATTTAAGCCAAAACCATCGTTGTTGAAGAACAGCAGTAATACTATTTAATCCAGAGCTGATAAGGGTCTTCCCAAGGGTATGACTTATCCCATTCAGCCCGGACCTTCATTTCCGGCTTGCAAAACGGGTGAGCGGCCAAACACACTCTCTTCAGCTTGAAGCGGCGACCAGAACAGACGTGCCTCAGGTCGTCCCTGCTTAACGATGCTTTTTAGCTAAACAAGCCACCCAGTGGGGACATCTCACTGTGGCTTTAACACTAGCAGCAGCAACATGGACACTCAACGAGGGAACCATCTAATTTATGGATTCTTTACGAGGAATACCAGTGGAACATAAATTAGAAACATTCAGCATGCCTTCCACAGGCACCACTTCTTGTCACCCCAAAAATTGACTATGTCGATCCGAGCGCCACTCCGCTCTCGACACACAAAACTACACGGTGACTTTGAATACTTCCTTCACACGTCCAACGACACGCTGCCATCTCAACATCTCGCTAAGCCATTTCGTCTCAAACATCCAACAAGCCTAAACACCACGAGTCTTGCAGCACCAAGAACAAACCAAATATTCAAAGCTGCAAATAAAGAACTTTCGTTGTTGTGGTGTGTTAAAGCAGAGTTTCGTAATTCATTTGTGTTGTGCCTAAAAACAATAGTGTAATTCCTCAAAATCGATATAATTTTATTTTATTTATTTATTTATTCACCTACGAAATTCTAGGAAAAGCTTCAGCGGCTCTGAGACCAAGTTTAAAGTCATTTCTGAAAATTGTAGAGGATGAAATGTCAGTAGTCATTACTTATGGAATGATGTTTTTCTTTTTTTCTCGAGGATTTGTTAGAAACAAAACTCAATTTACAACACAAAGAATATGAACAATGCAACCAAAAGAAATTTCACAACAACAAGAATGTTAAAACAGATAATTTTCATATAACAAAACAAGCGAAGAAAAGTCAGTACAACGTAGCATGTTCTTATTTGTTATATCTATATATGTGTACAGGTGTGCATATTACAAATGTTATGCGAATGGAAATGTGTGTTGTTCAAACATATCTGTGTGTACGTGTGTTCGTCACTAAAACAAAAAGAGTAAAAAAAATGTGAACAAGTCCTACTTACGTATGTGTGTGGGGGTAAGTGCGCGAGTGAACTAAAAAGTACAGCACGGCGAAGTATGTGTCTGCCCACTGACTGAATGTGTGTGTATATGTATGTGTGGCGACGTGAAAGTCCATGAAAAGTTGAGTAATTTGAAAAATGGCAAATATACAAATTTCGATATGGATATGAAGATATTTTCGCAGGCTGAACGTTCTCCTATTTCAAGCTGTGCGTTGCTGTCAAGTTGTCTCGGGTTGTGGCTAGCGTGAAGAGCTGAGAGAGAGAGAGAGAGAGAGAGAGAGAGAGAGAGAGAGAGAGAGAGAGAGAGAGAGAGAGAGAGAGCTCTCACGAGCGTGAAATATATAGGTTTCCTAGTCACTTGACCGACTCTAAACTCAAGACTTATTTTTGCGCGAGACAAGTTCCTTTGGGATTTCAAATTCGCGGACGTAGTTGAAGACTACGTGGCACGTGACTACTCTGTCCAACCAGAATCCCGAAACTGCTTAATTTATTTTGGCGCCTTACTATTTTTGTTTTGGGTACAAGTTTTTTACAAGTGAGTTTCGGATCCTATTTTTTCCCGAATTTTCCACTTCACCTGCTCTTCGCTGACTGTGTTCTAAAAATATAAGAGTGGGAATCCTATTCATTTCAATAATTGCATTCCCCATTTACAAATAAAAATAAATACCTGGACTTTTTAGAGTTGAAAAAAGTTATGGGACACTAAGGTAAGAGTAGTATCAATTATATTTGGAGCCCTTAGAATAATCCTAAAGAGCCAGAAAATAGACGAGGGAAACTGGAGATCCGAGGAAGGATTGAATCCGAGAGGCTTAAGAAGATTTGTTTCAGTGAAGGTTAATAAATAGTACTGATGTGTAAAAACTTCCAAAGAATAAAATAACATTGTAGAATCAATGATAAACTTGGGATGTGTAAAGGAAATAAACTTTCAAGTAAACATCTGCTAAAAATCGAAAATATCTTAATGCATTCGAATATATATATATATATATATATATATATAACCATCGTCTAAATACCTAGTATTTTCATATCTTTAAATTTACATATCGAATTTACTTCCATTTTCCCGTATATATATATATATATATATATATATATTCTTTGATGTTTAATGCCATATCAATCAATCTTCGCGGGTTATTTAATGCCAAAGCTATCATTGTCGAAGAATAGCAGTGATACTATTCAACCCATAGCTGACAGAGATTCGGGAGTTAACATTTTCCCAATGGTATTAGTCCAAAAGTGAACACACACACAGACACACACACACATACGTATATATATATATATATATATATATATATATATATATATATATATATATTATATATATATTCCTCGACAATGATAGCTTTGGCATTAAATAACCCTCGAAGGTTGATATGGCATTAAAAAACAAAGAATATATATATATATATTTATACGGGAAAATGGAAGTAAATTCGATGATATGTAAATTTAAAATATGAAATGACTAGGTATTTAGATGATGGTTTTTTTATAGCTGAATTATTCATAGCTGAATGATTTTATTTATAGTTGAATTATTTGTCGAGGTAAAATGTTTCAGTTTTTACATAAAACCTTCATCAGGGCATTTAAATAAGTGGTGTTGCATTTATTTATTAAAAACTGAATCTGTTAGTTTTATTCATTTAGTATCACATATTCTTTGAGTATTAATATGGTGATGAAAGGACTACAGTTTGAAAACCATTGCACTCAGCGACTGTCTTGCTGAAGAATCTATCTCCATTGATTGAATAAAGAATCTGATTGGAAATTCCACCATCACCACAACAGAAAGCCGAAGAGTACAACGGCCGAAACGTTGTAGATATAGCTAGCAAGATTAGAGCACTTACTTTATTCTCATTAGCAATACATAACAGTAATGCACAGAGATTTTCAGATTATCATTGGTGTTCAATGATTACATTGCGTTAAAATTTGTTTATTTATGCTTAATATACACATCATTTTCAGAATCTGCCTTCAGTTTTGATTTCGTAGTTTAATGGCATATCAACTTTCCTGAGTTATTCAATGCTAAAGCTATCCTTATTGAAGAATAGTAGTGGTACTATTTAACCCGTAGTTCAGGGCATAAGAGAGTTCCACCTCTCCCAAACGTATTAGTCCGAAAATAAACGTTATAGCGCGACTGGCGTTCAAACTCGCTTACTCTGATTATGCAGTTCATCACGTTAGCCACTGCGCCACGGAGACTTCCCCTTTCAGAATCAGATATCATAAATAATTTCATCATGAAAGAACCTCTAAACAGACAACATTGTTTATGATGTAAGTGTTCTTCCTGTTTAACCATTTTAAACAGGAAGAACACTTACATCTTTAGCAATATTGTCTGTTCAGAGGTTATTTAAACAATGCAATTTATCACAAGTCATTTGTTTTCATAGTTTAAATGTCAAACAGTTTTATTTGACCCGTATATAGAACCCTCTCAAGTGCTACAACTCCTGGCCTGAGTGGACCTGGGAGCAATAACAATGAAAGAGTACTTCGCATTCCCCAAAGCTCCAAAATTGGAGCCTCACCATCAGGTGGTTTTGTGTCATATCCAGTACACTCTTTAGGGAGGTCTTATTCCTCTGCAGAGATAAAGTCGATATATTTTACAGCTCCAGTCGACTGGGCTATCCTTTTAGAATGAGAATTGTAAGATATAGAAAGAAGAAAAAAAAAATTATAATTTTCCAGAAATGAGCCCAGCTTAACGCGAAAGTTCGGAGGAAATGCAGCCAAAAATGAAAGCTCAAAGCATAGACGGATATTCGATGAATCATAAGATGATGACGTCAGTACTAAATTACAAATATTTTGCTTTTATTATATCATTCCCCGTGAGTTTTTCACTCCAATTTTAACTGGTGGTCTTATAATAAGGTCTAAGAGACCGCAAGTCTCCTCAGGTCCTCAAGACTCCTCTGGGTATTCAAGCCTATCTTAACAATGCTTTGATCTGTGTGGTTTCAATGCTTAATTATTATTATTATTATTATCATTACTCATAACACTTTTTTTTACATCAGCGTAAGCTGATAGTCTTTCACGGGAGATTGAGTCTCCTCAAGTCTCCAAATCTTCCAGGCCCTTTAATAATCCTTTAGTTACCGTGCCAAAAGCATCAATCACAATTGGTATAATTGTCACCTTCATGTTCCAAAGTTTTTTCAATTCTCTAGCAAGGTCGAGATACTTGTCTCTCTTTTCACATTCTTTCAGTTTTATTCTGTGGTCAGCCGGGACAGCAAAATCGGCAGTTTTGCAGATTTTTTTTTTGTTGATTATTATAAGGTCTGGTCTTCTGGCCGAGATTAGGTGATCCGTTTGTATAACAAAGTCCCATAGGAGTTTGTGTGTGTCATTTTCTAGGACAGGTGCTGGGTTGTGTATTATTATTATTATTATTATTATTAATTACTTCTTTAAGAGTTTTTCACACCAGCTAATGCTGGTGGTTTTTCACTGGATTTCGAGTCATAGAAAGTCTCCTCGTGTCTCCAGGACTCAGTATTCTGGCCGATCGTAATAATGCTGTAGTCTGGATGGTCTCTATTTGTCCTCTTATTTTTAAGTCTTCCAACCCGCTTTACCAATTCTTTGTGGGTTGTCCCAAGTGCACCAACCACAATTGGTATCACTGTAACCTTCATGTCCCATAGGTCTAGGTACTTATCTCTCTTTTCGCTTTTTTTTTTATTTTCACTCTGGGGTCGGCCAGGATAGCAAACTACTATTCGACAGGTTTTCTTTTGTTTTGTTTTTTGTTGTTGTTTTTTTTTTGTGTGTGTGTTTTATTTACAATCACTTGGTCAAGTCGTCTGGCTGAGATTATAATTATTGTTATCATTATTATT
>OY757917.1:83890090-83997590 GCA_963585895.1 Sepioteuthis lessoniana | reverse complement strand
GCTTGTGGCGGAGGGGTTGGGTAAATACATGCACACACACACACACACACACACACACGGATACCTATATGTGAGTACATGAATTTGAGTTTGTAGATATGTGTGTATGTCAATGCATTCGTGATTCCCGCATAGATATGAAAGATGCGTTTAAGAAATAAATAAATAAACAAACAAACAAAAAATGAAATGAATTAAAAAGAAAGAAAGAAAGAAAGAATGAATGAATGAAAGAAAGAATGAATGAATGAAAGAAAGAAAAATGAAAGAAAGAAAGAAACAAACAAAAAATGAAATGAATTTAAAAAAAAGAAAGAAAGAAAGAAAGAAGAATGAATGAATGAATGAAAGAAAGAAAAATGAAACAAACAAACAAACAAACAAAAAATGAAATGAATTAAAAAGAAAGAAAGAAAGAAAGAAAGAAGAATGAATGAATGAATGAAAGAAAGAAAAATGAAAGAAAGAAAGAAACAAACAAACAAACAAACAAACAAAAAGAAAATTGAAATAAATTAAAATGAAAGAAAGAAATGAAACAAAGAAAGAAAGAAAAAGAAAGAAACAAAGTAAGAAAAAATGAATGAAAGAAAGTTAGAAACAAATAAACAAACAAAAAGCAAATTTAAATAAATCAAAAAGAAAGAAAGAAAGAAAGAAAAAGAAAGAAACAAAGTAAGAAAAAATGAATGAAAGAAAGTTAAAAACAAATAAACAAACAAAAAGCAAATCAAAAAGAAAGAAATCAAAAAGAAAGAAAGAAAGAAAGAAAAATAAAGAAACGGAGTAAGAAAAAATGAATGAAAGAAACAAACGAACAAAAAAAATAAAAATAAAAAATTGAAATAAAATATATAGAAAGAAAGAAAGAAATATTCTTTATTTTATCAGCCTTTTTGTCTTTTTTTCCTAAACTTCTATTCATTTTAATAGTTCCTGTGAGACTAACATTTCAAGTTAACGCCATGTAATCTTAACCACTGGGCTTTGAATTTTCTGACACACTGAATTTAAGGAGTGGTTCCATTGGAGAATTGACTTCTCTCGAAAACAAGTGGATATAAGATGACTGTTAACTGTCCTTAAGGAAATCAAATCCAGTCCATCCCAATGTCCAGGGAGCAAATGTTCGCGCACATCAACTTATATATATATATATATATATGTATGTATGTGTGTGTGTGTGTGTGTGTGTGTGTGGTGTCGATATTCTTTTTGTGTGTTTCCTCTTTTATATCTTTAGAAAGGAATGTAAATGTACCAAATTTATATTTTAAGAAAGAAAAAACAAAAAAGAAACAAAAAAACAAAACAAATACTGTCTGAAGTCAATATTAAATGTAAATATATATTCGCAATTTTAACGACATCATTTGGTTTATATATATATACATATATATATATATATATATATAGGAGAATGGGCTGAAAAGTACATAGGCTGAAAAGTTGATATGATGATGTCATATCTGCTGTTGATGGCTTTTTTTATCAACGAAAACCAAGCACTGCAACACCGATGGAAGAAGTGTGTGGACTCTAAGAGAGACAATGTTGAAGAATAAACTTCATTTGGTCTCATTCCATGAGAATATCTTGGTCAGCCAATGAACTTTTCAGAGAGAGAGAGAGAGAGAGAGAACTTTAAGAAAG
The DNA here is from genome assembly GCA_963585895.1 of Sepioteuthis lessoniana. Taxonomy (NCBI): domain Eukaryota; kingdom Metazoa; phylum Mollusca; class Cephalopoda; order Myopsida; family Loliginidae; genus Sepioteuthis; species Sepioteuthis lessoniana. The sequence goes on along the minus strand of OY757917.1, from coordinate 83,995,937 downwards.
AGAGTGAATGTTTCTTCATTGGTTCCCAATAAGAAACCGAACAGTTTTAACTTAAAGCTAGTATATTAACAAAACTGAAATAAAAAAGACTATCTCGATTATTATTATTATCCACTAGTTTTGCTTGTGTTGTCCTCACAAGAAGAATGACCTATATCTATAAAAAAGATTGAATTAAAAACAAAATTATTAATCACAAAAGAGTTGTGAAGATCGAACATAATACGTTGATTGATTTATTCTAATTTTCAATGTCTTTATCGGTCATTTTAGTATTCTGCTCAAACTAGGTCTTCGTCTTTTGCTCTCACTACGGGGTTTGCGTCTTTTGCTCTCACTACAAGGTTTTCGTCTTTTGCTCTCACTACGGGGTTTGCGTCTTTTGCTCTCACTACAAGGTCTTCGTCTTTTGCTCTCACTACGGGGTTTGCGTCTTTTGCTCTCACTACAAGGTCTTCGTCTTTTGCTCTCACTACGGGGTTTGCGTCTTTTGCTCTCACTACAAGGTCTTCGTCTTTTGCTCTCACTACGGGGTTTGCGTCTTTTGCTCTCACTACAAGGTCTTCGTCTTTTGCTCTCACTACTTGGTTTGAGTCTTTTGCTCTCACTACAAGGTCTTTGTCTTTTGCTCTCACTACTTGGTTTGCGTCTTTTGCTCTCACTACAAGGTCTTCGTCTTTTGCTCTCACTACTTGGTTTGCGTCTTTTGCTCTCACTACAAGGTCTTCGTCTTTTGCTCTCACTACTTGGTTTGCGTCTTTTGCTCTCACTACAAGGTCTTCGTCTTTTGCTCTCACTACGGGGTTTGCGTCTTTTGCTCTCACTACAAGGTCTTCGTCTTTTGCTCTCACTACTTGGTTTGTGTCTTTTGCTCTCACTACGGGGTTTGTGTCTTTTGCTCTCACCACAAGGTCTTCGTCTTTTGCTCTCACTACTTGGTTTGTGTCTTTTGCTCTCACTACAAGGTCTTCGTCTTTTGCTCTCACTACTTGGTTTGCGTTTTTTGCTCTCACTACAAGGTCTTCGTCTTTTGCTCTCACTACTTGGTTTGCGTTTTTTGCCCTCGCTACAAGGTCTTCGTCTTTTGCTCTCACTACGGGGTTTGCGTCTTTTGTTCTTACTATAACGTCTTCGTCTTTTGCTCTCACTATAGGGTTTGCGTTTTTTGGTCGCAAATACAAGGTCTTTGTGTTTGGTCCTTGAGTCACATAGTGTAAATATAAGTGAGTCTCTCTCTCTCTCTCTCTCTCTATATATATATATATATATATATATATATATCTGAACATAAAATCATTTTTGTACTATAACTTTCTAAGCCTCTCTTTTTTTTTCAATTTTTTTCTTTTACTCTCTCTCTCTCTCTCTCTCTCTCTCTCTCTCTCTCTCTCTCTCTTACGCTTTATTTATTTATTCTGTCTCTACGAGTTTTTTTAAAGGATTTTGGTCAATTGATGCTCTTGCGTTTACAACTCACCAACACGACTGATGTCAACATCTCGAACAGATAGAAACGCACAAGTACGGAACTCAATGTAAATAATTTCCTAATTTACGACAGGTGCAATGCTAATGTATTATACATCTGTCAGAGATGAGAGACCTGAATGTCCCCGCGGTTTCAAATCGCGGTTGCAACAAATCACCGGACACAAAGGGAGGTCGTAGTGGTTTCAAAGAAACAATACAATCGACAAAGAATAAGAGAAAAGCGAGGGCGGTAGGAATGTGGGGGTGGGGTGGGCGTTAAAGAAAGGAAGAAAGAAAGAAAATGAGAAAATCGAGCATCGGCTGAGGTTGTTGGTTGGCGGTTGGGGGTTCTTGATGCCTTGAGAAAAATGCAAAAAAAGATGGAGTGCACGTGCAGTTATAACAAGAGAGGAGCTCTTTTCAGAACAATTTAGGTGGTCAGTAACCGTAACGTAATGGCTAACGTGCTGGACTACGGCCTCGAAGTAAACGAGTTCAAAATCCAGTCGTGCTACAGCGTTCACTTTCGAAACTAATTCTCTTGGTAAAGGTATGAACCCTGTTATTCCCCCTTGACAGCTATTGGTTAAATAGTATCACTATTGTTCTTCTATTAGGATGGTTTTGGCTTTGCTTTAAATAACCCACGAAGGTTGATATGGTATTAAACAAAGAAGCCGATCCGAATAATTTACCGCAATCTCCAGTAGCTCTTCTTTCCCCAAACATGCACACGAAAAGTTACATGCATACATATGCATGTATTTACCCAACTTCTCCGCACAGACAGGATGTGACACAAGGTCAATTTTTTAAGCGGAGTTCAACGCATTTGAATTTAGAGTTTTCCTTCTCCGAGACTGGTTGCCATACCAAGATTAAAGGTTCCACTAGTCTGCTATAGTTGGCGACAGAATAGTTGGATACATACCTTTCCTAATAGTATTAGCGCTCTGCTGAATGCAAACAGCCTAAGCCATGATTTGAGCTCGGGTTGACGAGTCCAATTTTCTACGACGATAATCATTACGACAGGGGCACTGCGAAATGCATGCATATATATGCACACACACACACGCACACACACACGCACACACACACACACACAAACTCATACTTGCATACATATATACACACATGTGCAGGCGGGTTTAGTGTAATGATTATCGTCGTAGAAAAGAGAATCAGCGACCCAAGTTCAAGCATTGAACGAAGCTGTTTGGATTTTATTTCGTGCTGATAACCTTTAAGTTATGTTGATAAATTGTAAGGCAGAGTGGGTTCTTTAGCCATGGTAAAGCAATCAATCTAAGAAAGAAATCTCTAAATTTAAAATAGCTGTACTCCACTAAAGAATAGCTTTTTGCCACATCCTATTCGTGGCAGAGTGGTTGGGCAAGTTCACACACACGCGCACACACACACACGCACATATATATATGGGGGATTCAAAAACACACACACACACACACACATATATAGATGGGGGTTCAAGAACACACACACACATATATATATATGTAGGTTCAAGAATACACACACACACATACATATATATGGGGGTGCAAGAACACACACACACACACACATATATATATGGAGGTTCAAGAACACACATACGCACACACACACACACACACATATATATGGGGGCTCAAGAACACACACACACACACACACACACACACACACACACATATATATATATATATATATAACTTGCAGAAGAAATTGATTCATGCTTTTACCAAGGGCATTAGCGCCAAATGAAATGTAAACAGCTTTGTCCAGTGTATGAATTCAGATCGCTGGTTCTATTTTCCTACGAAGACAATCATTACTATAAGCATGCCTGCACATATATGTATATATCCAAGTAGGTATATATATATATATATACACCTACTTGGATATATACATTATTTTATCCATTAGATCTGAAGAAGTCCTGTTATTTTTTATGTTATTGATTCATATGGAGGCCTCCATATCAATGCACACAAAACTGAATATATGTGTTACAACCAAACGGGCAACATCACCACACTAGACGGAGCCTCTCTGAAACTAGTAGACAAATTCACCTACCTAGGAAGTAGCGTCCCATCAACCAAAAACGACATCGACACACGACTGACAAAAGCATGGACGGCTATCGATAGGCTCTCGATCATATGGAAATCAGACCTGACCGATAAAATGAAACGCAGTTTCTTCCAGGCAGCGGTTGTATCGATACTGCTATATGGATGCACTACATGGACGCTAACTAAACGGCTCGAGAAGAAGCTAGACGGCAACTACACAAGAATGTTGAGAGCAATATTGAACAAGTCCTGGCGACAACACCCCACGAGACACCAACTATACGGCCACTTGCCTCCCACCACGAAAACTATTCAAGTTAGACAAACCAGACACGCAGGACACTGCTGGAGAAGCAAGAATGATCTAGTAAGTGATGTACTCCTACGGACCCCAACATATGGCCAAGCAAAAGCAGGACGACCAGCTCGAACTTACATACAGCAACTATGTGAGGACTCAGGATGTAATCCTGAAGACCTGCCGGAGGCGATGAATGGTAGGAAGAAGTGGCGAGAGATGGTCAGGGATATCCGTGCTGGCGGCACGACATGATGATGGTGATGATGATTGATTCATATCAATACCCATAATAGGATAGAAATAAATTTATAATCCTAATGTGACCGGTTTTTGTTTTTCTTAAAGAAATATATATATATATATATATATATATATATATATATATATATATATATATATACTTGGTGATTTCATTTATTATGACGATAATCGTTACATGAGTCGAATGAAATTGGCGAGCCAAGTTCAAATCCAGAACATGACTATTTCTTACTTTGCACTATTTTCCCAGTGGAAGGCAAGAATCCGTCTCCTCTTACCTCAACTATGAATAAATTGTAAGGCAGACTAGTCTACGAGAAGGAAAAACTCTAAATTCCGAAACTAGAATATGCGGAGTTGGCAACCACATCCTATAAAAAGCAATTAACCATAACACCATCTGTGCTCCTCAATGAATCGGTAGGATACAGTGCAAAACTCTTGTAGGGAATAGGTAAATAAATAAATAAATTCAAATTGAATTAAAATAATTATTAAAATAAGCAGAAACTCCCAGCGGCCTCTGACAGGAATAAGGGCGACGCATGCACAAAGAAAAGGGACTGTTCCGACTAAAGGAGGAATCTAATTCTCTTTCAGCAGCGACCAGCAGAGCGCTAACACCCAGATCGTTCTTGCTAACTGGAGGGGGACGCCATGCGCCCGTCTTTAGACGGTGCATTGGCTAACCAACGGTAGTAGTCGTCTCTTTCACCACCATGACTAAAACACCGGATTTGGACGAACTACCAAAAGCGACTAACAAGTCGATAAAGCTTTATATACTTTATATAAAGCTTTATATATTGGACCCAGCAATAAAAGGAAAAATATAAAAGATGTCTTCGTCTCCGATCTGTTACTATCTTCTTTCATATAATTATTTTAGGGTCTTCTTATTCAAGAACTTAAACCAACAAAACAAAAGTGGTGTAAGAATGGAATAACATCAGAATGGAGTCAGATAGCAAACGGCAACACAGCTTGCCCTGGGACCCCATACTCTCTATGATAAGCAGTTAATAATTATCACCTACAAGAAATAAGTTTATTATATTACGATTATAAAAGTGATCGCGGACAAGATGCTCTTATCAAGTTTCAAATAAAAGATACCCATGAAAGTTGTATATTTGGTTGAAGGTTTTGAATATAAGTAAGATCTATGTTCGACGCTGAAGATATCATTTTGTTGAAGTATATTAGTTGGTGAAATGTAGTTTCCTCGTAAAAATTAATATAAAAACAATTTACAACTAAACATATTCTTTTACCAGAGCAAAACTAAATAGAGAAGAGAATTCATAAAGAAACGAAATTCAAAAAGGGGAAATAAAGGTGTGTATGTAAAAAAACAAGTCCTTTACTGTACGTACTTGTTTGTGAGATTTTTAAGATGTATGAGAGTTTGTGAAAGACTTGAATATTTCAGAAGTGTTCTGTAGTTATTGACTGTAAGGAATTATTAAACACGCTGCTATATATGAAAGTAAACCGCGGGTATTATGTGCTGTGTACTATTTAGAAAAGAATCAAGAATTCTAATTATAATTTCATAGTTTTCTCTGTTGTATCAAGAATTTAGTTGATTAGAAATGTACGTTCAGCGCGAATGCAAACCCCACAAAATTATCATTCAGTTCCAAATTGGTATTCACTTTGTAATAATGTTTTTGGAAAAAGCATGAATCCATCTGTTATGGGTAAATAACTGGGTAGACTGTGTTCTTCAGCAATCAGTCTTGAAGAAGGAAAACTCTATATTCAAATTAACTTTACTCCGCTTAAAAATTGACCTTGTATCACATTCTGCCTGTAGCCGAGGATTGAGTAAACACACACACACACACACACACTTATATATATATATATATATATATAAAGAGAATTTTGGTAGTAAATGGATGTTTTCTTCTTCATTTTCGAAATTGTTGACCAATTTTCTAAAGGAAAAAAGACAAGGACAATTTTTAATTTCTTGTCGAAATGCTCCTTGCATTTGAACAAAGAAAAATAGATCTCTGATAAGGCTACTATGAAATCCTGTTTATGATATCCACCCTTCCTTAACAGCGGGTTTTATCTTGTCCAAGTGTGGACGATTAACAACGATTATGTTGAATTCTTTTCCTTTTACCCTTCTCCAATTTCTTGTGAGTTCAGTCACCCTGGAGATGAAGATAATGGACTCCAGTTGGCCAGGAAATCGGTGAGTGAAATTCTGTTCAAATGATAGACGATTTTTTCAGTCGAAATGTCGTTGGCCGAGGAATGGCCAGGGAAGGGCGAGTAGGAATTGGCCGCGTAACAGGACTTCCGCTCAAATCAACAGGTTGTTATAGACCATTGTTCTTACACGTTCTTCTAAATATCCCGGGTGGCGTGTTCGTTGTAATTGTTCTTCATTTGGCCTATTAAAGTACAATTAAATCTAAGCTAGGAAATCGCTTTGATAATGGCAACGATTAGAACAAAATATCGTCAGACATAGACGTTTAGAAAAAGCAAACAGAAAAAAAAATACTTTTGTACTCATACGCAAGAGCCACACGTGAACACGTGTACAAACAAAAATATGCACACACAGCAAGATACTTCATTGTGAGTTGTGGTGGTTGTGGGCTTTGGTATTGACGACTTGAAGGTCTGTCTTTGTATATTCGTCAGGTTGTTCATTTTGTTAAAGAGCTTTTATGCATCCGAATGTCGACTGTTTATATTTGTAAAAGACTTTGTTCTTTCGAATCAGACTAGTGCATTATCATCGCACGTTGTAAGGTCACCACTTTGTGGCGATTGGAATCGAATGGGCTTTTGTATTGACAACTTGAAGGTCTGTCTTCGTATATTCGTCAGGTTGTTCATTTTGTTAAAGAGTTTTTATGCATCCGAATGTCGGCTGTTTATATTTGTAAAAGACTTTGTTCTTTCGAATCAGACGACTGCATTATCATCTCACGTTGTAAGGTCACCACTTTGTGGCGATTGGAATCGAGTAAGCTTTGGTATTGACGACTTGAAGGTCTGTCTTCGTATATTTGTCAGGTTGAGTACAGAAATGACATGGAATATTAAAAGTTACATAATGGAGAAAAGTCCTATCATGCAGCCGAAGAGCCATTTGATATAAGTTGAGTGTCCTGAATAGAATGGAAGTGGGTATGTGAAGACTTACGTCAAAGCATATTACCAATCATTATACGACACGTGGTCTGTTGGTCCGAGACTCCTCTTTGTCATGAAACGCACACATTTGTGTGTGCTTTGGTTGTCGAAACCGAACCGGGAGAGAGCTTGACGCGCCGTTTACTATGCTACTTTGGTTACGCCACCTTCTGGCTATTAGGAGTATTGTGTAAGAAAGAAAATACTTAATTATATTCGGTATTCTATTTGAATTGGTAAAATGGTAAATTGGCTAGAAACTTCTGGTGGAAGTGGACGTCGTATGCAAAGGTCATATGCGTATACGTGTCTCTGGATGAGTCGACAGTCGGGCTGTCATAATAAAAGTTTTGTTTTTGAAAACGTTGACTAAAAAGCCAGATATTAGAAAAGTAAACAAATTAAAGACGGCTGATATAGCAGTCAGGTTTGTGGAAACTTTTTAATGACGCGCGTTATTATTATGATTCGCTGGTGAAATAATCAAGATATATTAAATAAGAAAAGATATTTTTAAGTCAGTCTGGAGTCGAGATTTCGCATTTGAGTCACAGTTTGTAGGCAGAGACGCTTGGTTGGTGTCAGTGTCCTCTGGAGCAACGAGAAGGCGAGAAGGACGATGAATTGGGGGTTAGGTGTTTCTTTCGTCGGCCGTCCATCAGTCGGATAGCAGTTCTATATAATAACAGTATATCTCTTATTCTGTCTCTCACGTGTTTCAATAATTTCTGTATGAAATGTATAGTCAGAAATAAATTCTTTTGTATTTTAGAGAAGCGAGTCCGTCTTGTATTAGAAGAATGTAACGCCTATCAATATTTTAGATGGCACCGGGTCGGTGCGGCAACATTACACTAGTCTATCTGGTCCCTCTAGTGTTACACACTTCCCATCTGGAGCCATGATGTTACACACTTTTATTTATTCCCGTAACCTTCTGATTGGGTGCCGTAATGTTAAGTGGGTGCAATTTGGAACACAAGGGATGTAATCCCGACAGAAGTAATCCTTACATAGTTACAGAACTAGTCTAGTATAGTTCGAGATCTACTTGTAGCTACAATTTTTTAGGGCTAATTAGTATTCCTTATAATACTAATTAGGTGTTTCGTTATTTTCTATGTGAAAATAATCCATGCAGCCAGGTGGTCCAATGCATTGTTTGCACTTTCGTGGCTGATCGTCTAATCGGGACCGTCGCTGAAAAATCGGCATCAGTTGTAGACATTCCCAGTTGGCTGAGTGGGGTACTCACGAGTCGAACAATAAAAGAACAACAAAAGATAAACAAAGGTAGGAAGGAAAGAAAAGATAAAACAAAGAACTTGAGATTAAAAAAAAACATAAGAAAGGGGAGTTTGGTACATTTCCGGTATTCTGTGTGTCTGTGTGTGGCTATCACAAGTGCCTTGTGAAACTCCTAACAGCTATCAAAAATGCTGACTCATCCCCACGTCCACAGACCAACAATCCCGTCTTCACTTGCCAACGTGCTGACTCTGACTGGCCATCATCTGACTCTGATTGACCTCCTGACTCTCACTGACTGACGTCCTCACTGCTTCCGAGCTGACTTATGACTGACCAACTCTCTTGGTTCTCTACCTGGACACTCCCCGTCTCGGGTCTTCACGCTAATTCACGTGGGTACATCTCTTTGCCAATCTTCGCGCAAAGACCACACACGGGCAATCCATACAAAGAAATACCCCTCAGACAATTTGACGCCGTATAAAGATGCTGAAGATAAAATCCTTTTGAATCGGATATCTATCCATAAAAACACACACAGGTACACACACTTACATCCATATGTTTATAAATATATATGTACATGAATACACATTATTGTGTCATATTCACTACCCGACGAGAAAAATCCCTTTTGTACAAGTCTAGTTTGTTGGGAATTTTATTCATGACGAGAAATTTCGTGAGTTAATTTAACTGCCCTTCAGACACTGAAAATGTCTTGATAGATCAAGTAGCTACAGCTTCGTACTATACACTAATGACCCTGAAAAGTCTGAAAACCCTTCTACTTGGGTTCATGAACACTATTTTGAAAGCAGGTAATTCTGATCCTTGTGGAGCCTCTAAGGTTTGGATGCTTTGTTTAATGGCATATCAACCTTTGTAGGTTATTTAATGCCAAAGCTAGAAGAACAGTATTGGTACTATTTAACCCATAGCTGGGAGGATAAGGGGGTTCATACCTTTCCTAAGGGTATTTGCCCGAAAGTGAACGTAATAGCGCGACTGGAGTACGAACTTGCGTAATACGATTCCGTAGTCCATCGCTTTAACCATTACACCACGAGGACACCCCCTTGTGGAGCTTCTAAGCTAATGGCCGTGATTTCTTTCAACTCATTTGACGGGTTCCCAAATTTGTATTACGAGGAAAAAAATAAATGACTCGGTAGCCAAGTCGGCTTTAAATATATCCCTCAAGAAAGTCAAAATTCAATACACTGGCATGAAATCCAAAATCAACAAATTCTTCAATAAAAAATGAAAACAGATGTGTAATTACAACCCAACACAATAAAAACCACGCTCGGAGAACGGAAACAAGTTTTCAGAAAGTACAAAAAGGAGGAAGTCATTATATCCCGATGGCGCATTGGTCACACGAGACATAAAGTAAAGTAAAGTTGGCGAACTTAGTTGGCCAACGTGAGAGGATGAATCAGTGTTCCTGGTGACTTTGTGCGAATTTCGCTCGAATACACGCTCGCGCTAGCCCACAGATGCACAAAATGCTAGGAAAGTATCACAAACTTCTCCCTTCTTGCCATTAGAGCTAAGCCAAGCCCGTGATTGTTTGTTCTCTTTTCTTCCACCCTCTCGTTGTTGTGTTTTGTGTGTCCGTAAAGAAATGTGGAATACCCCTGACCGGAGATGAGAGAAACCACAAGACGATCTGACGGCCATGAGTGGTTTAGAAGGTTAAGATAGTGGGGGTCGGCCAGCGGTGTATTGTCACAGTGCCTTCGAGTCGCCCTCGACTACGATCGCCAACTAAAAAAGTATAGAGAGTATTGCATGGTATCCTGCCGATTCCTCGAGGAGTATTGGGTCACTCCCACACTCCACACTCATCGTGCTATGGTTCATTGTTTTTTATGGAATGTGGTTGCCAGCTCCACGTCTCCTAGCTTTGGAATTCAGTTTTTTCTTCTTCTTGACCGGTTGCCATACCAAGGCTAAAGAGTTCATTCGGCCTTACTGTTGTATTTTGACCTTCGACCTGGCCAAACATGCCATTTCAAAGTGATGCGCCGGAAGGAAATGACACATTCCAATGGCCAGTAATCGAAAGAGATCGCGTGGGCGGATTTGGCTGATGAAATGGGACAAGGTAAAGGCCATGATACACTCATAGACTGATGCACCGGAAGAGAGTGACCTCTGAACTGCATGACAGTTATTTCCGCTTGAGGACAATTAATCATGCCATTCCAAAGATTGAGTGGACGTTGAACTAATATATAACTCGGTCAAGACAAGAAGTCAGATAGTTAGAGATCGGACGGAGTTAGAGACGAGATGTGGTAGGGAAAGCCACACCAGGCTGAAGGGGCTCTCGGGGCCCCCGATTGAGTTGGGGTCCAGAGAAGTTGCTGATAAGATGTAGTAGAGAAAGCCAGCAGAGTGGGTCCCTGGGCCTCCGGTTGAGCAGCCCTGGAGAACAAGAAAGACACAACGCTGACGGCCATAAGAGTGGGGGTCAATATGTTGCAGTTATGTTCGGTCTCCAACTCCCTCTCACACACAAACGTTACCATAAAATGAGAGGTACATATTTTTCTAAAGAAGTCTTCGCTCGTCGTTATTCATTGCGTCAGTATGTATCCAGCATATACATGTATTATGTGTTTGTATAGTTAATCATGGTCATGGTTATTGAGTGGCTATACAAGATTACTATTTACCCAGAGTTGACAGGAAAAGACGCTTTTCTATTCGGAATAAACGGGAAGTCTGCTTCCTACGACGATGGTCATTACGCCACGTACGCCTCCTTAAGATTTCATTTTTGGAGTTTCTCCCCGATGAAGAAAAATGAAAGCAAATGGTTTCTCTCGTTCAATCAATTATTTTTTTCTTCTTCATTAAAGAAAATTCTAAATTTCTAAATTCGCTAAAGTTCGTTTTTTTTTTCGACAAAAAATTCTTGAAAACCTTTCTTCTTATTGCAGATTTACAGTAATTTCGTATATCAAATACACACTTACTCTCCAGACTTTTAAGCCTAAAAGATGGGACCGTAAGGGAGTGTACATCGTGACAAACAAAAGCCCAACTAAAAGAGAAAAGAAAATGATAGTTTTAAATTTCAAAGTGAAGAGACTAGATTGATTAATTACATTTCTATATAATAGTTTCGTACATTAACGCAGACATTGGCTGCCTCGGATGGTGTAAATGGTTTGCAAGCTAAACTAGCAAACCTTCACAAGAGAGTTTATTGGGTGCCCCAATCATACGATCTTGTGACACATCTAAGCAAAATGCTTAGTAAATTACAATATTAATGTAAACATCCTGGATAAGTACCAATTTTAATTTTACCATATTAAAACTGCGCCATTCATAGAAATGAATTAAGAAAAATCTGATGTCAAAAAAAATTATCAATAATGTAAAAATAAATAAAGCAGAAGTTTGCATTTGAAAATTTGTTTCCACTAGAGTAAAAAAACAAAAAAAACTACGTTAATGTATAATAATTTAACTAAAAACGAATTTGTTGGCTAATTACAACTCGAATTTAGAATTCTATCAATAAAATCTTTAGATATAATTTGTGGGGTTTAAAGGCTTTTAGGAGGTCAGTGGCTAAGGGCAATGCTGTGTTGCCGTAAGATATCTGACTCCATATTTTGGTTATATTATTTTACCCCACGTTGACTGGCTGGCGCAATGCCTTGCCCAAAGAAAGTCCAAAAGAAATATACAAAAAGAAAAGATAGAAACAGATAAGAGACGAAAACATTTCTTCCATACTTTCCTTTATTTACTTGGTGAAGGGACTAACAAACGCTACGTCCCAAGACGTAGCGTGGTGCCCAAAACACCAGACAGCAAAATCGGTGTTGTCGGTTCGACGTCACAACCCGAAAAAGAGGTCGGTTCACAGAAAACCTGAGTATTTATCTCTCTTCACCGGCTCCAAATTCGCCACTCCAAAATCCTTCTAATTTTGGCGCGATCGCTTCCCATTGGCTACTTTACTTTTTATTATTTTTCTTTTTTCTGATTTTAAATCGGATGGATGCGTGGAGCTTTATGCGTAGCGACGCGTTTATACATTTTGTATCTGGCAGCCGACAAGTCAATATCCGGTTGGGAGTTTTACTGTTAATTCCTAAATCCCCACAAATTCATTTAATGAAAGAATCTATTCATGAATAAGATGTTTTGTAAAAATAAACATAAGTCCAACCAAAAGAAAAAAGAATATGGTTTTAAATGACAAAGTGAAGATTCTTGGTAAATTGCAGAAGAAATTACCTTCGTACGTAGATAACTTGTTTGAAATGTTATGGTGAGAACCCTAATAGATTTATGTAAACAAAAACCATAAATGTTGAAATTTAAAACCTTTTAAATATATTAAAACATCGTTCTGTTATTAGTCACAATTAAGATTTGTTTGTTATGCCTTTACCAGACATTGGCATAATGTTTAAAGTATACGCCAATGGCCCGGGAGACTTGGGTTCAAGTCATATCAAAGATTTAAAAAAATGGTACTTGATGCCGCCTTGCTTAACACTTTGCTTTATAAGGTACGAATCAAGGGCAAAGTGAAGCAATCCAGGGAAAGGAGTAGCGCCCTCTCCTACACCTTGGTGTAGTAGCTATCAAAAAGGGAGCCTTCGGGTCAACCTCGATTTCAGGCGCTAACTTTTTTACTTATGCCTCCGTGGGTATCTCCCCTTTTTTTTACCTTCGTCTCACATCAACCTAAGAAAAACTATAAATGTTTAAACTTTAAACCTTTTAAAAATATTATTGTTTTAACTTTAATGCTTGCTTAAGTTTCAAATTAGAAAATCAACTGAGATTATTTAGGTGGGAATACAATGAGATTTTATCTTTTTGTCAGAGGATGTATCTTAAAATAAACAAACATCTTTATTTTCTTGAGTGTTTACCACGTATAATCAACAGGGTAAATAGAGTCACGTTGTTTCAAGGTGAAGTTATGGTTAAACCATTACGGAACGCGCCGACATATTTACCAACGAGTCAAGTGACGTTCCAACTCATTTTCTGACCAATCAGATTCACCAGTTCCCTTTTTTCACGGCGTCGCTCTGCTGAAGATCACTTTGTCTTTGGTGTCATTGTGGCGGATCCATTCCACGATTCATTCATTGTATAAATACAGGCTGCAGTGATTAAATCGTCAATTTAGATTCGGCATCCCATAGATTCCACGCACTTCAGCCGGTCGTGGCACAACGGTGTGGATCGGTTCGGGTGTCTCGTGTCTCTGGCGGCCGTCAATCAGTCGAGGTTGCCTGACGAGCGTAAAAAAATGGCACAAAGAACGTAAAAATTTGGTCCTTCCCTACTCTACAATACAACGTTTATATTCATTTGGATTGATTTCGTGTATAAGTTGACCCTTGATATTTCGCTCTGAAATCATTAATTGATGACTTGATTCTTGGACAATATTTCTCCTTCATTTTAAATTGTCATTGTGGTCCAAGTGTACTTCGGCAATTGGTAGTTGTAGGTCCATCTAGCTAATGTCTTATCAATTTATTTTTTCAAATTCAATTAATTTTTCTCTTAATTTGGACCTGTGCACACTGTGAATTTGCTGTTGAAGCATTTTTAAGACTGGTGAATCTTTAATTGCTACACAAAGAAACTTTCATGCTCATTTCTTGTTACATCAGAATGATGATGTTTCTAATAAAATTTTCAGTTCCTATCAGTATCAATTTTCGATCAGAAACAACATCATTCTGACATAATATGAAATGAGAGCGAAACCCTCTCTGTGTAACAAGTACAGATTCACCAGTCTTTAAAAATTTTTTAGCCCAGTCGACTGGGGCTATAGCATACACCAACTTCATCTCTGGAGAAGAGTAACAACCACCTCCAATGAGTGTCCTGTTGATGATACTAAATAATTTGATGATGAGGCTTCAATAATGCCGGAGCTTTGAGTAATGCAGGAGTACCCCTTCATGGCCACCGCTCTCAAGTCCACTCTGGCCCGGAATGGTAGCATCTGATCGGGTCCTATCTATGAGTCAAATAGAACTGTTTGACATTTTAACTTAATGCAAACAAATGATGTATGCTAAATTCACTTATTTGAAATAGAGCTGTCAGATCATTTAACTCTATGTAAACAAAGGACTGATGTTTAATTGAATTGTTAGTAATACATAGCAATATTTGGAACCATTTAACTTTGTTGACTTGTGATAAATTGAATTGTTAGAAATAGAACTGTTTTATCATTTATCTGTGTGTATCAACAATATGTGTTTACAAATCATATATTTGATATATATATATATATATATAAACAGGGTTTGTTATTGAATAATAAACAATGCTTGATATGCCATAAAACCAAACCAAATCAAAAATGTTTCAACACCAAATGCCAGTGTCATAACTGATCATATCTGAAAAAAAGGATATTAGCTAGATGGAGCTACCATTACTACTTGCTTAATTTCACTTGTACCATAAGTTGAGGTATTTCTGTCGCGCCTTATATTAATCTTCAAAATATCGTCCCAGAATCAAGTCATAAATTAATGATTTCAAAGCGAAATATATTCAGAGTCGACTTAAAACCATATTTCAGGAAACCAACAATACATTTTTTGAATATCAGCCTCTACTACCATACATCTGGCTACTTTGATAGAGTTCTAATGTGGCATGGGGTCCGCACCACCACTACTACTACTAGCAGATGCTAGTATGTTGCATATCAGTATGAATAATGGCATTGGTACTTATTATTATCTGGAATGTGAAAATATCGAAAGTTTTAATGAATTCACCTACATCTATGGCTACAGTGTTAAGAACTTCGACCACTAGGAAATTGTTGTACTGTTAGTCAACCATAGTTTGCTGAGTGTCAGCTATTAGAAACACTGCACTGATTTTCAAAACAGGAGTGGAGATATGGGGGTCATTCAGCATAAGGATATTTGTCCGTGCCTCCGACCAGGCAGGATTTAACACAAGGTCTTTTTTTATAGAGGGGATTTACAGGAAGTGCAGGTTGCACACGAGCTGACCCACGAGTGCTACTGGACTATGCTGGTCATAGGATCAATTGGTGCAATGAGAAATATGTTAACCTTTACTAAGTCTCTCGGCACGTATGCCAGGTGACCTTGCAGGTCAGAGATTCAGTCGATCCGGAGGTTCAGAACAATGTGCATCTATTCTTTTCATTGATACTCCACGATGCACATATGCCGGTACCAAAAGACTACGATTTTGAGGACTCCTAAAAAGATGGCGACCTTAGTCGAGGGTGACCAGAAGGCTCCTTTTTCAATAGCTACTACACGGAGGTATGGGGAGGACGCTATTCCATTTCCTGCATTGCTCTTCTTTACCATTGATCCTTACCTTATGATGCTGAGTGTTAAGCAAATCGGAATCAAGAACCATTTTTTTTTTTTTAGTTTTCGTTATGACTCGAGCTGGGATTGAACTCCGGTTCCCCGGACCATTGATGAACCCTCTACTCATTAGGCCAATGCCCCGGTATTACTTCCCCTTTAGTCAAAGCAAAAAGGTCACATTTAAATTTTTTTTAGCTATTGACATTGTATTGTCTTGTTGAGACCATTTTGTATAAAATAATAAAGAATATATAGTATGACCTATAAATAAGTACAACACTTACATCTTTTAAAATTAAAAAGTTAATTTTCTTCTACACTAAAGATGTCATGATATAATTACATGTGGAACGTTTGTTTGACTTATTCAAACTGGTTTTATTACTATTGTTTCTTCGTGTTGTTTTATTAATTTCTATTTTATTTGTGGACAGGAGACTCGGATATAAATTTTACTTTTTCATCCGGGTAGACTGACCCCATAATTGAAACAATACAAACTGCTATAAACTTGTTAATACCATATTGGGGCATAACAATAATCTGCGGTTACCTTTTCTTACAAGGCATTGTAACTTTTGTTGTTTATTAACAAACTCTTCCCTCAAGTTAAAGAAATAAAAAATTATTGAATTTGTAGAACTGTGTTTTATTTAATCATTCACACACTTTACAGCAACATATATATAAGCAAAAATTTTATGAATTGCTATTTAGTGGTGACTCTGTTTTTTGGTATTTAAGTTCCCCAACATTTATTGTTAAGGTTTCGTATAGTGTTTAGTTTGGTGGTGTGTTTAGAAAAGGTAAAATAGGCTCTTGGAGACAAGGTAGGAGGTTGGCAGAAAAGGTTCCATGTGCCTGAGTATAGTCGCCCATCTTGCTTTCTTCTTCGAGTTAGGTCGGCGGGAAAATTGAAAACTTCTCAATATTTCGATGCTTTTTCTTTTTTTCGTAGGAATGCTGAGTGTTCGAAAGGTTGCGTGTTGTAAAGGCTGTATTTTTGTATCAGAAGGTTGCGTGTTCACATCACGTCGGGGTCACCAATTTTCTGTTTCGGGAAATTGTTAATTTCTCTAACGCCATAAATTATTAGGCAACACGAATGAATAACGAAACTTCTTTTTAACAACACAACAAAGAAAGGTTTATTATAGTAGTAGGCGTAAAGAAGTAAGAGTGAGAAAGTATCCCTTTGGTGTCGCTGGTCAATATGTTGGTCCTTGGTTTGTAGGAAGCGTGTGCGAAACTAGCAGCAGCGTTTTCTTCAGCGATGGGTTCCAAGTGGAATCAGTGGCAGTCATGTGAGAGAGATCTGTTTCTGCTGCTGGTTCATGGCTCTCTGACTTTGTCCGTTCTACCAGAAGGGACTAGAAAAATAGTTCTTGAGAGGAAGAAGGAATTAATGCGCTCTGCCAGTTGATTGGTCAGTGAGTGACCGAATCTCTTAGCGGGGGCATTGATTCGCGAAAGGAAATAGATCTGTAGCTGCTACATCTTTTACAAGAAAACCTCTAAAATAAATAAATAAATTTCTTAAATGCCTAAATCTTCTTTCTATCCTCATTTACATTTTATTCATTTGAAAGTGTTTTTTTTTTTTTCTTGTTGAAACAATTTTTGAAGATTTCACTAAGATCCTCTTCTAAATTAAAATAAGAAATATAAATAAAAAATTAAATAGATGTCTTCCATACCTTACCTATGAACATTAATGGGTATGTTTTATTCTTCATAAATACATTGGACACTGTTGTGAAGGGGGTTAATAAGCTGATTAAGTAGTACACCACTAGCAATGGTTTACCTTCTTCACGCCGCTGGTGAGTATTATATTTTGTTAATGTTATAAAGATTTCCATTTCATTTTCAACCTCTGTTTTGGTTATTTCTCATTCAATAACTTTTTGTAAGGTTAAAACAAAATGATAAGTAAATAGATATATAAAAATAAATTATTGATAAATTACAATGTATTACGTTTGATAAAATTCGTAAGTCAAAGTATTTCTTAAAATTTATCTATTTGACGTATTTTTTAACCAGTAGAAATTGAATTGACTTTCTTTTTAATTGAGCAAATAATCTACTCTTTATAGATAGATAGATATTTTTCGCTGCCTCCCACAAGACAGGACTTGACACAAGTTCAATGACTCGAAGTTGGCTTATAGTGAGGATTAAGGGAGAAAGAGGTCGGGCACGAGCCGAAGCTCGAGCCCCGCCTGACTATGTCGGTCATCGGCTCACAGTGCAATGTGAGCCAGATGAGCCTACAATATGACATGGGCTCACTCGATACATCACGTGAGCCTGACACGGATCACCGATTATAGCTCGAACTGAACCAAGGAATCCAGTGTTATACAATGTTATCAATGCAGTTCGCCCACCCAAAGGTGACCAAGCCGAAGCCAGGGGCCTTTCGGCCTCGCGTTTGCCATTGATCATCAATACTCCATCCGGCACGAATGTCAGATGGCCCAGCTAAGAAGGAACCTGGATCGAATCCTGATAAAATACAACGTAACTATATATATATATGTGTGTGTGTATGAAAGTAAATATGGATCAAAATCCGAAAGTATGAAGATAGCAGAAAAATATGATACAAATAGGCGAATTTATTATGATTTAAAGTCGACGTTGAACACTTCGGTTTCAGTAACCATCATCAGGACTATTCTGAAATCCAAGTCCTAATGATGGTTACTGAAACCGAAGCGTTCAATGTCGACTTTAACTCATATCAAATT
This sequence comes from Sepioteuthis lessoniana, assembly GCA_963585895.1. Lineage (NCBI taxonomy): Eukaryota > Metazoa > Mollusca > Cephalopoda > Myopsida > Loliginidae > Sepioteuthis > Sepioteuthis lessoniana. The sequence goes on along the minus strand of OY757917.1, from coordinate 83,977,261 downwards.
CTCCTATTTGGATTATGTTTTTCTACTATCTTTATATATATATATATATATATATATATATATATATATATATATATAATAAGTAAATATGTATTAGTTTTTATATATATTTAATAACATGGAAGCTTGTCAGCGACCATTATCATTATATAATAGTTCAATCACAGATATTGATCACTCTCCAAATTATATCGCATTTGGTCTGCCACAGACCCACCAAGTGAGATGGTGACAACCAACACTGTTATTATATATATATATATATAGTTACGCTTTATTTCATATATAAGTAGTTGATGCCACGAATAGGATTCATTAAATGAATACGTCAAAATTTCCATTCTCTCTAATCATTAGTTATTAAGTGACTTACCAAGTTCTGGTGAAAAGGAAGGAAATGATAATCGTGATTATATTTTAGCATCGACTGGATTTAAACCCGCTATCCTCGGACAAAGTTTTTATCTCTTTTCACTGGCACCTACTCCATCTATCTCTGCTAAGCGTGAGTAAATACCTGGATTAACCAATTCTTTAGTTCAGGTAGAAAGGAAATTTATGAGGATTAAACACTGAATTTTGCAATTATCGGCATAACCTTTCTTTTAGCAATTTTTGGCACTCAGTCAGCATTGAAAATCAGAAAAAAAGGAGAGTTGGTCGTCAGAAATCCAGACAAGCATTACTTACAGAACAGAACTATAGCATACGTAATACAAATGCATTGCTAATAAATTTAATATAGAAATTCATTATAAATAATTCTAACGAATAGTTTTATTATATAATACATAATAATAATAATAATAATTTTACTATATAATACATTGTTAATTATTTTACAAAAGAAATTTTATATATGATTTCACAACAGAAATGTATTGTAGATGATTTTATGATAGTATTATAAATAATTTTACTATAGAAATATATTGAAAGTCAACGCATCTAAGTCAAAAGCGATTTTCGGTGGTCAGGAATTAAGAAAGGCATTACGTGCAGAATATCGATCTATCTATCTATCTGTCTGTCACACACACACACACACACACAGATAGATAGATAGATAGATAGATAGATGAGGATGGGATGTGATCAGAATGAAATAGATATAAAAAGCATAAGATAGATAGATAGATAGATAAACTCCTAAAGGTTAATGATGGTGTAGAGATAATTGAACTCGAGAAATACTGTTTAACCTTACAAATAAAAGAATAACAAATTAATTTTGAAGAGTGGTCTCTTCACTGAAACACACCCCGCGGCCAGGCTTGGGCGTTTTGTCGTTGTGGAATGTGTGGAATGCATTTGGGCGTGTGTGTGTGTTAGTGAGAGACCAGGGCTGAGATTAGGTTGCAAGTATCAACCCACCAAGCCATACATGATGGAACAGCGACACGCAGGACACAATCACCACATGAACACTGACATCAGAATCAGCATCATCAACAACATTACACTACCCAACGGCAAACTCGATTAACCCTTTTCCCTGTCGTATGCGATTCGAGTCGCATTTTCCAGCAGTGTGGCAGAGAATACATTGACTGATACAGAGAAGTCAGAACCGCTCCCCCCAATAAGGGGTATCCTGGAGATGACACTAAACTGCATCTGGAAGTGAGGTTCCTGTCCTCGAGATCTGGGAAGTGTGAAGTACCTCTTCATCGCAATTACTCCCAGATCCACTCTGATAGTGGTCGTACCTGTTAGGGTCTAATTTATGGGTCAAATAGATCTGTTTGCAAATTATTTGTATTAAATAAGAATACTTGACATCATATAAACGTGTGCAAAAATTCTTAAGAAATTACACATGAATGTAAATTCAATTGAACAATAAACGCGATTCCGTAACCTTTTGACATAAAATAACCCCAGACAGATTGAGATGTCGTTAAAATCAACCCATCAATCAATCAGGAAAGACGAGGCCGACGAAATCAAAGGAACGAGTTCCTATGATAGTCCAGACGGCTGACATCCTTCGAGTCAAAGCTTATAAGAGAGTTGGCTCTTCCCGTGGAGAAATGGCGAACGTGATGGACTGCGGTCTCGAAGTAAACGAGTTCGAACTCCATTCACGCTATTATATTCACTTTCAGACTAAAATCCTTGGGAAAGGCACGAACCCCCTTATCCTGCCTGCTCTGGGTTAAATAGTACCACTAGTGTTCTACCCGGATGGTTTTGGTATTAAATAAATCACAAAGATTGATATACCAATAGTACCACTACCGTTCTTCAACAATGATGGCTTTGTCATTAAATACCCCACGAATGTTGATATGCCAATAGTACCACGACTGTTCTTCAACAAGGATGGCTTTGGCTTCAAATCCCCCACGAAGGTCGATATACCAATAGTACCACTGGCGTTCTTCTACAAGGATGCATTTGGCATTAAATAACCCATGAACGTTGATATGCTATTAAGCAAAGAAACCAAAACAAAACAAACCAAAGCTTATTTCATCAATACATAAAAAGCCTCAATTATTCCAAAATAAAATCAGTCTCTTTTAAAGTCCATGAAGTTGTTTTTCTTCTAATTTTTCTCTTTGAGAGTTCTTCACCCAAGCGTTTTCTGGTAATCTTTCACTGGAGTTTAAGTGACAGCAAGTCTCTTCAGGTCTCCAGGACTCTTCTGATTATTCTAGCCGATCTTAACAATTCTTCTTTGGATCTCCATTTCCTCCAGTCTTATTTCCAAGCCTTTGTGAACTGTTCCTAGTGCACCCTTTATAATTGGTATCACCACCACCTTGATGTTCCTCAGCTTTCTCAGCTCTCTGACGAGATCCAGGTACTGCGCTTTCATTAATTTTTACTCAGTGGTTCGCTGGAACAACAAAATCCACTTAATGACTCGTTCTTTTCTTCTTATTAAATAATAATTATTATTCACTTCTTGCAAGTTTTTCCCACCAGCTTTTGCGGATGGTCTTTCACAGGAGTCTTAGTAACAACAAGTCACCTCAGGTCTCCAGGACTCTTTTCCGTATTTTAACCGGTCGTAAAAATTCTATGGTCTGGGCAGTCTCGATCCCTTCTCTAATTTCCAATTCCTCTAGTCTTTTTTTCAAGCCTTTAAGGACTGTTCTAAGTACACCAACTACAATGGGTGTCACCGTTACCCTCAGGTTCCATACCTTTTTCTTAGTTCTCTGGAAAGGTCCAAGTATCTATTTATCTTTTTGCTTTCTTTTATTTTCATTCAGTCGTCAGTTGGAACGGTAAAATCCACTAGACGACAAGTACTTCTTCTTTTCTTCTCTTTTTTCTTGTTAATTAAAACTATATTTGGTAGAGGTATTATAATTATTATCATCATTATTAGAAAACGCATTCTTAACAAAACGCATAGAAAAAAAAGCTGGATGGAAATCACATAAGAATGCTACAAGCTATTTTGAATCAATCCTGGAAGCAACACTTCGCCAAATGACAGCTGTACGACCACTTACCTTCCATCTCAAAAACCACCCAAGAAAAACGAACGAGACATGTTCTGGAACGAGACTGCTGGAAATGCAAGAATGAACTCGTAGATGACGTTCTTCTATGAAGCTCCACAAATGGACGTGTCAATGTTGGTCGACCAGCAAGAACTTACATCAGCTCTGTCCGAACGCAGGATGTAGTTAAGAACTGCCTTGAGCGATGGATGATAGGGACAGATAAAGAGAAAGAGTCTGGAGAAATCCGTGACTTGATGATGATGATAATGATGATTATTATAATGTGTATCAAAGGTATTTTCGTTTTTATCAAAACTTTACGGCAAAGATTATTTCATTTACACTTCTAAAGACTACAAAGTTATTTTCATTCTATGCGAGTCTTTCCCACCAGTTTTAAGAGGTGATTTTTCACAAAAGTGGCAGCAAGTCTCTCCAGGTCGCCAGGACCCTTCTAAGTATTCTAACAGATTTTTAAAATGATGTGCTCTGGATGGTCTTGTTTCTTTCTCTGATCTCAAGTTTCCCCAGTGAGTTATTTAATGCCAAAGCCATCCCCGTAGAAGAACAACAACGATACTATTTAAACCCATTGCTGGAGGCTCATTCCTTTCCCAAGGATACTAATCTCCGCAACCTTCATGTTCGGCAGCTTCAGTTTTCTGGTAGCATCCAAATATTTGTCTCCCTTTTTGCTTTCTTTCATTTTCACTCTATGATCAGCTGGAATGGCAAAATCCTCAAGATGGCAATTTCTTCTTGTTAATTAACACTAGGACTGGACTGCAGGCCGGGAATTGGTGGTCCATATTATTATTATTATTATTCACTGAGTTTTCATAAAATCAAATGAATTAAGCTGGAACTGCAAAGTCCACTAGGTGACAAGTTCTTTGCTTCTTGTTAATTAACACAAGGTCTGGACTCCAGACCGGATATGAAACAACTCACACGGCCGGTTCGTTGATTTGGCCGTTCGTCTAGCGGTGTGGACCCCGTTGTTTCTTCTCGCTCCCGGTCGAGTGAGCATTTCACGGATTCTACAAAAAAAAAAATAAAACAACAGAGGGTGGTCGGAAGAAAAGACGAAACACGAATTCAGAACAGCAAAACGTAAGGTGAAGTTTGCCACTTTTTTGGCATTCTTTGTAGATTTATGGCTAACGCGAGAACTTCGCGAAAATCCTACACAGGTACCAAAGATGCTGACTCATCTCTAGTCATCGTCTTCTTCGCTCAATGTCCTGTTTTTTTTTTACCTCACTGCCTCGTGTGTGTGTTTTTTTGTTTTGTTTTTTTTTTCTTGACGGCTAGGGTTAGCATCCTAGCCTCGACTCACTGCCCCATGTCCTGGACTTGACTCTCTGGCTCCACGTCCTGGGATTGAATGTCTTACTCTCTACTTTTGTAGTCTCACTCCTAACTTCCAACGTCCTTCGTCCTTTCTTCTGGTTTCGCATTGTACACGCGGTCACAGCTCTTTTTATGGTCTTCGTGCCAAAATAGACAAATAGATTCCTCTAGACAATCTGACGCTGGTCAAAAATGACAAATATCTCTTCGTTGGCTACCCATCCACGAACTCACACAAGACCCACACACATACATCCAGATAGATAGATAGATAGATATGAATGTTTATTATCGTGCAACAGAGAAATCAGAGATCCCATTATATCTCAAAAGTTCCAGAAAATTCTCTGGGTCTCATTTTTTAGGAAATATTTTGGTTTGGGTATATAGCATTGGTCAGCATGGTCAAATTTTAATCTCCTGTACAGTTCCCAGTAGATAACCCTTTCTACCCAATCATACCTCCTCTTATATTCCTTTTGTGCAAGTTTACTTCATCTGCTGTTTATGCAATTAACTGTTTCATCTCAGTCGCTAAATAATGTGACAATTGCTATTCTCCTGCATGTCATCAATTTTTGCTTTGATATGATTTGTCCGCTGGTATTTATTTTGTGCTGGTATTTATGAATAATTAGTTTCTCCTTTGAGATTTCTTCTTTTTTGCAATGTCCTGGTCATCTCATGAGTGATTTCTTTTCCCGTTTGAAGTAACCATACAGTTTTCCCAACTTTGTTTTACGGGTTTTTTGCTTGTTGTTTTTCTATTTGTCCTTAAGTTAATTCAATCGATGTTGATGTTGTTGACTACTGTCATTAGTCTTCCTTTGTTCTGTCTCTGTCGTCCTTCGAGTATAAGGTATTGTGAATCGTCATCAATCTTCCTTGTTTTACGATCTATCTGAGTTTGTCTTTTGTGTATTTTCGGGAGGGTCCAGAGTATCTTACAAGGGAACTTGTCCGCGTATTTATTCATTTGATTAGGTTTTCTCAGCAGAATTTTGTCTCGAGAAATTTTCTTTTTCTTTTGGGGTACCCCTTTTTCTTTCATTTCTATTGCACTTGATGCTATCCGCTTCTAATATTATCAGATCTTTATTATCTTCTCTTTTCTGAGCATGTTGATTCATTCCTAAATGAGTAGTTTTATTCCTTCTATTGTTTCTTTTTTTATTCTTTGTATTCTTTCTTTTTTCCCCTCATTAATTATTAACAATGAACATTTCTCAATTTCAAATCCGATTCCGTTATCTTAACTGAATATTTTAACAGTTCGTAAAAGGGTTTCTAATAGCTTTTTGTCCTTGACAAAATATATAATATCATCCATGTTTGTAAGGTGATTTATTTTGCGACTTTGTAAATTTGTAGCCTTCTTTCAACCTTCTACATTTATAATTCAGAGATATCATCGCTATAAAGAGTAGTAGTGGCAATAACGAGTCTCCCTATATGATACCTCTTTTCAATTTAACATCTACCTGGGTTTGTCCTCCAGTTGTTAGTTGCACTCCCCGGTTTTCCATGGATCTTGTGATGTAGTTGACTGCTTGCTCGAAGATTTGGAAATTGTTTTAAACATTCTATTATTCATAGTTTTTGGATCATGTCATATGCCTTTCTGTGGTCTATCCATAGCATGGTTAGATTTTTACTACATATTTTTACCTTTTTAAAATGTTTCTGCTCGGTCGTTGGGGCCTAAAAACGCTATCCTCCGAAGTAGAATAAAACACTTTACCCACCCAAAAATAGGGGTCCTGAATATGACACAAAGATGGTGATACTCTAAATAGTGTCGGTCCAGTCGGCTGGGGCTGCAGAATACACTGATTGCATCTCTGCAGAGGAGTAAGACCCTCCCCCAACGATTGTCCTGGATATGACATTAAACCATCTGATAGCGAGGTTCCAGTCCTGGAGCTTTGGAAAATATGAAGTACCCCTTTATTGCTATTGCTCCCAGGTCTATACAAGCCCGGAGTGGTAGCACCTGATAGGGTCCGATCTCTGAGTCAAATAGAACTGTTTGCTATTTAAACTGTGTACTTCTGCTAAATTGAATTGTTAGAAATAGAACTGTTTAACTGTGTGTAAACAAATGACTGATGCTTAATTGAATGGTTGGTGATACATAGAAATGATTGAAACCATTTAACAGTGTACAAATGAATGAATAATTTTGAACGGGATTGTTGGTGTTGGATAACAATACTTGAAACTCTGTGTCCCTAAATTGAATTATTGGTATAACAAAGTAATGCTTGGAACCATTTGACTTTGTGTGAATGAATGAATAATTATTCAATGGAATAATTAGCATTAAATAGGAATACTTGTAACCACTTCAGTGTCTGCAAACAAATGATTAATAGTGAATAGAATTATTAATGTTAGATAGCAATAATTGAAACTATTTAACTGTGTAGAAACAAAAGCAATATCAGTGTGCTAATAAATTAGCTTTAACTCATTTGAAAATGAAATTACCTACAAACTATGCGTGCAAACAAGCAACTGATGTTAAACTGTGACTGTGTGCAAACAGGAATGAACTCAGACTCGTTTAAAAATGTTATCTACAAAAATGTGTTTACAAATTATATATTTAATATATTTGTGTATAAATAGGACTTAGCATGAAATAATCTAAAATGGTTGATATGCCCGCGGTGTAATGGTTATCGTCGTAGGAAATGGACACGGCGACACGAGTTTAAATCCAAATATTCTCTCTCCAGCTATGGGTAAATAGTAGGGAAGACTGGGTTCTTCAGCCTTGTTGAGGCAACTAGTCTAAGAGAAGGAAAACTCTTAATTGAAACCTGTTAAACTCTGCTTAAAAATTGACCTTGTGTCATTTCCTGCCCGAGCGGAGGGGTTGGTAAATTTGGATATGCCATAAAACCAATCCAAACCAAATCTTAAATATTTAGTATATATGTATAAATAGGACTTAGCATGAAATAATCTAAAATGGTTGATATGCCATAAAACCAAACAAAACCAAAACCATCTGAAGAGTGTGGAGTCACCTCTTCATAGCCAACACTCCCAGGTCCACTATATGAAAAAATTGTATTCAATTGGACCATGTACCATTAAAATCTCAAGAAACAACTAAACAAAAAATGTAAATATGAACGTACAATAAGCGCGATTCCTTAAGCTCCTGGCATAAAATAACACAAGACGGTTTGACATACCATTAAAATCAATCGGCCATTGTAGTAGCTTTATCATATCCTTTTTATATTTTGGAAAATAGCCCACAGATTTCCATCAATAATGAATTGATTCTGTTAAGGGTATTTTCCATGTTTTTGACAGACAAGTTATCAATGTGATGTTGCTTGCAGGGGTTAATTTTTGGTTGGAGGAGGGGGGATAGTTTCGGGTAGTTATCATTCCTGTCATCCATTCTGCAATGTATGCTTCCTGAACGCATTTACGTATCTTGCAGTGAGACTTAACTAATGCGATTTGAAAGAAAACGTTTGAAACTGAAACCATAGATCTCATTGTGGCTTTGCGCGTTCCAAATTACAATTTCTTGAGCGTAACTCTTTAAGAACTTAGAACTTGTTCTTCCTTAAAACTCATTCCTCATTTTAATTAACCACTCAGCCTTCCTGTAATAATAATTCCTTGTCATTCATTCTTTGCGTCCATAAATGATTCACCCTTCTTGTAGTAATAATTCCTTGTAATTTATTCTTCATCTTCAATAATCATTTCCCCTTCTTGCTGTATATTCTTCATCTTCAATAATCATTCACCCTTTTTGTGGTAATAATTCCTTGTAATTTATTCTTCATCTTCAATAATCATTCACCCTTTTTGTTGTAATAATTCCTTGTAATTTATTCTTCATCTTCAATAATCATTCCCCCTTTTTGTTGTAATAATTCCTTATGATTTATTCTTCATCTTCAATAATCATTCCCCTTTTTGTTGTAATAATTCCTTGTAATTTATTCTTCATCTTCAATAATCATTCCCCCTTTTCGTTGTAATAATTCCTTGTAATTTATTCTTCATCTTCTATAATCATTCCCCCTTTTTGTTGTAATAATTCCTTGTAATTTATTCTTCATGTTCATTAATCCCTTCCTTAGCTGAGATTATTTGGTTTATTTCTTTTCGTTACATTGTTTGTTTTTTTCTGTTTTCTCCATTGTTTACTTCAATTGTATCATTGTGTGCTTCTCTTTTTTTTTTCAGTATTTTTCAAGTTCACATATCTTTTTTTATCTGTTCTTTCATTCTCATTTCTCTTTTTTTCATTTGGTTTCCTTAATGGGATGCCCACTTTGTCACAGACTGCCTTATATCCAGCATAAATTGGATTGTTCAATTCAGTTGTTTTCTCTGTTGGGCTGTTTTGGGGCTTGGTTTTGTTTCTTTGTTTAATTGCATACCAACTTTCGAGGGTTATTTACTGCCAAAGCTATCCTTGTAGAAGAGCAATAGTGGTACTATTTAACCTATAACTGCAGGAATGAGCGTTTCAAACTTTCCCCAAGGGTATTAGTCTGAAAGTACACATCATTGTAAGACTGAAGTCTGAACTCGTTTTTTTACGATGCTGCAGTCCACAACACCATGGAATTTCCTATGAGATAATTTTTTAAACAATTCACTCACTTCTTTTTGCTTCTAATTTGATGTTTTTCCAGTCTAGGTTTTTTAGCGATTTTAATACTTTTGTTCGTTCAAGCATAATTTTCTTCATTATTCCTGGGTTTTTTTTTCCACTTTTGTTAAATTTGTTGTAAGGCTTATGGTACTCTGTTCAGTACTGTTGAGGCGTTTAGAGTTTTGTTCTTTATGTTTTTGGGGAGTTGTTGTTGAGTGTTTATTTCATTACTTACTTGTCTACATATTTCAAAAATTTCCTGATCTGAGATCCACTTTTCCTGAGAATCATTGGTTTGGAAGTCTTTAGCCCTGCTTTATTAAACTTGACAGATTTTGCTCATATTTCCATTGTCTTTTTCCTGTAATCTTTTCGTGTGGGGTTGTTTTGAAAATATCACTGTAGTAAATCTTTATTCTTTACTGTATTTCAATTTGTAGTCTCCTGAGGTATTATTATATGTTGGTAATCAGGTGGTGGTTGTTAAGGGGTCCTTGTCTATTTATCTGAAGTCAGAACTGCCAATGCAATGCGAATGGATTTCCCATGGGAGCAACGGGCAATCATGGCTCTCAAATTTGTCCTTTTAGTCTCATACTTATTCGTAATAATATCAGACAATTTGATGAATATCATATCATATATACCAGACCTAAACGTTGTTGATCACTTGTGCTCCCGTCAAAAGGGTAATATGGTGGTATTCTTTCAGGAGGGAATACTTTCAACGTATTAACAACGCCACAAAGAATAGATGGATAAATAATTTTTTTCCTTTAGAATATCTTTACTGTTATATAGTTACATACAACTACATATATACATATATAAATATACACACTTATATGCGGAAACATCATTAATCGGTAATGAACGACTTCAATAACGAACGAATACACTTGTTCACAAAAATATTAATCTCTCACACTTTATTTTCGAAAAGGTGATGTTCTGTTGTGTGTGAGAAATGAGTGGAGACAGGGACAAACTGCTATATTGACCCAAGTTCTTCTCTTGACCATAGCAGCGCTTCTTTTGCATCTTGGCTGGAGTTGCTCAACCGTGTGTCACTAAATGCCCAGCCCTCTTCAAGCTGGTTCTCACTTTGGAATTTCTGTCTCAATTGAACTCGGCCCGCCCAGGCACCAGCTTATATTATTTTCTAACGTCCACCTGCTTCCGCTCTTCTTCGGCTTATTTACACAGATGCATCTCTTGATTGACGGCTCGGTCGAGGGTCAGTATATAACATTACCATCTAAACGCTACTTATTAAGTTTTAACGTAGTTAAAGCCCATCTCTGCATGTTTCTAGCCAGATATTTAGGAATTTACTCTTTCTCTTCATTTTTTGAATTTGTGTTGGTATTCTATTGCATTTGTTTGCAATATTACTATTAAATAATACATAAATCAAGTAAAAAATAAACAGTCAACATTTTAAAATACAAGGTCGAATAGATCCCCAGCACTCAAAAAACCCTTTAGAAAAGCTAGAATTATCTGAAGATGATTTACGTAGAACATTGCATAAGCTGAAATATAATGAATACATTTAATATGTCCTAAGGAGTGTAATGTATGAAAAAAGGCTGTTGAGTGCTACAAATTGAAACCAGTTTTGTAAATAGCCAATGCTACTGAGAATTGAATCTTCACTGGATGCTGATAGATTTTCTTCTGACTCAGCTAATATTTGAAATTACTTTTGTGTCTCGACATGGAATATTAGTTATCAAGGTCGTCTTTCAGAGCATAACTTCTAAAATAAGTTAGCTCTTCACTGGGGGCTCTATACCCGTAACGTTGGACGAGACTAAGATATATAATGGAGCGTCTGTTGTAAAGTGATTATAAACGAGTTTATCTCACATACTAATTTGTGTTCTAATGAGTCAAGCAGATGTGTGTCCTTGTACTAGACTAAACGAAGCTCAGGAAACATTTTAGTCGACTTTCTATGAAACAATGATTACTAAGCTCATTTGACTAGCGAGTTAGATCAATCCCCTCTGAATATGCAACACTTGCCAAACTAAGTTATAAGGCACATATACAACTATACAGCTGACATATATATATATATATATATATATAATGGTAAGAGTGTTCACCAATGGCTTGGGAAACTGGGGTTCAATCCCAGGTCGAGTCATACCAAAGGCTCAAAAAATGGTACTTGATGCTGCTTGCTTAACAAGGTATGGATCAAGAGCAAGTGGAACAATCCAGGGAAAGGAGTAGCGCCGTCCTCTACACTTCGATATTGCAGATATTAAAAAGGGAGCCTTCAGGTCCTCCTTGACAATGGTCGGCCAACTTACTTAACATCTCCTTCATTATCAAGATGTGCTGATAGCAAGAAATCCCTTGACACACACACACACTCTCTCTCTCTCTCTCTCTCTCTCTCTCTCTCTCTCTCTCCAACTGTCTCTGTCATTCATTGCTCCTGGAAGGTCCTCTAGACATCATCTAGTGTCATGTAAGTCTTCGCTAGTCAGCCAACACTGGTGTGTCCATGTGTTACGTTTTGCTATGTCTATTAAAAAAATGAGTGCTCAATATCAATATTAGAGCATATGCCACAAAAAAAAACATGTTAGGGCCTGTATGAGAAGACAGGTGAAAATATACCAAAAACTCTTACTAAATTCTTTAGCAAAGTAAAAATATGAATATGTCGCAATCCAAAAATAATTACTTCCTTAATAAGTATTAATGCAATTTAATTTTGCTTGTGGAAATGTTACAATTGAATTTTTGTCACAAAGTTTTAATACAGTAGAGTTTAGAGTTGATAATACCTAATAAATTCCATTTTGATTGTATAACTGGTAAATTGATTTAGACGGTTGATCAATCTGTCTAGGGTTATTTTATGCCTTGAGATTAGGGAATTGCAATCATTGTACGTTCATATTTACAATTTTTGTGTAGTTGTTTTGAAAGAGTTTTTACATAAAATCTCATCGAATACGAATGATTTTCAAACAGATCGATTTAACCCATCGATGAGACCCTAAAAACTTCTACCACTCTGAGTCAGAGTAAACCTGAAAAAAAAAAAATGGAAATTCTTATTTTAGTGAAATAGCGAAGATCCAGAGCAACCATTTTTTTTAACGAAATATAAAAATTCGGAACCTTTTATTACAGTTCACTTATAAACTGAAGAACTCCAGCGTCTATTGTTGTAGTTGAAACTAAAATTGGAACATATTTTCCTTCACTAGTACTTAATAAACTCTCTTCCTTGTCCACACAAAACCACACCCATTCGCAGTAGACAAGCTTGGGTATGCACAGCATTGTTTTAAAAAGCCCCTCACCCATGGGGCTTTAAATTAATTAACAAAAACACGATAGTACACCCGACTTTTTTTTCTTTCTACCCGATGGGACAGCGCAAAAATATCGGGTGGATGTGGCGGGTAAGGCAATGTCTCAATTCGTAATTGAGAATGGCCACCATCTCTTTTACAAATTATCAGCTCATTTATTATTTTGAAAACAAAGTTTTATTTTCACTCCTTTGTGAATTAAAATCATAAACGTTCCTAATTATTTCGTTGCGAAAGAATTTATGGTCAGTCAACTGGACGCCTCAGTAGAGAATAGTAGTGCTTAGTAAGCGAGTTTTGCAGACCATTGCAGATAGCACCCAACGGGTTACCCGACATGTATAGTTTGTGTTAAACAACGACAAATTTACAAACTCCTCGCTGTGGAACAATAGTTAACTAGTTGGTCTCGTTGACGATGAGGGCGAGTCAAAAGTATTTACTTTTTTTCTGATCATTACTTCAAAGCACGTATTTCAATCTAAAGATTTTTGGTTTGGTTTTGTTTGGTTTTATGGCGCATCAATCATTGTAGGTTATTTGATGCTAAGTCCATTTTTATACATATAAAAAAGTTAAGTTGGCGACCGTAGTCGAGAGTGACCAGAAGGCTCCTTTTTCAATAGCTACTACACTGAGCTGTAGGGGAGGGCGCTACTTCTTCCCTGGATTACTCCACTTTACCCTTAATACGTACCTTTTATGGCTGAGTATTAAGCAAGGAGGTATCAAGTGCCATTTTTAAAGTCTTTGAACCCTGGTCTCCCGGACCATTGGCGAACACTCTACCCACTAGACCAATGAACTGGTATAAACTGTTCTATTTCAAACAATTCAGTTTAGCATAAGTACACAGTTTAAATGTCAAAACAGTTCTATTTCAAACCATTCAGTTTAGCATAAGTATAGCGTTTAGTTATATTTGACCCATAGATAGGAACCTATAAGATGCTACCCCTCCGGGTTAGAGTGGACCTCTCCAAAGCTCCAGCATTTCTGGAGCCTCACCAGCAGATTATTTAGAATCATATCAGGACACTCGTTGGGGGAATATTACCCCTCTGCAGAGATGCAGTCTGTGTATTCTGCAGTCCCAGCCGACTGGTCCAAAATCGAATGATTATCTATAACTCTAATATATATATATATATATATATATATATGATGGACGTTCCTCTCGATCTCGACATACGAGATCAGTGAACTGTTGGACAATCTACGCAGGTAATTTGTTTATAGTGGCGGAAATTTGTATAGAACCAGCTACACTTCTTCGATAAGCTGATAATAGAAAAATGGTGCACAAATCTGCTACAGATTCTCTGAAACAATACTCCTCAGGTTTTGAATTCAGAGCTTTCTTCCTCCAAGACTGGTTGCCTTTTCAAAGGTAGTGAGTCCCTTCCACCCAACTATTTTACCTATATATATATATATGTGTGTGTGTGTATGTGTGTGTGTGTGTGTGCACGCGCATGCGCACGTTTGGGTGTATAAAGATTATTTTTTTCAGATCTTAACTCTTAAGTTTATTTCTAAAGACTATGACTTAATTATATTTTTCTCCTTGCCAGTTTTTATACAGACTTTAACTGGTGGTTTTTCACTGAAGTCTGAGTGACTGCGAGTCTCCTCAAGTCTCCAGGACTCCTCTAAGTATTTTAACTTATCTTAACAGTGTTCTGGCTTGAATGGTCTCGAATTCACTAAGTCTTTTTTCTAGACCTTTGAGGACCGTTCCAAGGGCACCAATTACAATCAGTACAACCTTCACTATTATTATTACTATTATTGCAGATAATTTTAACATTGTTGTGATTTGAACAGTTTTCCTTCTTCTTCTAATCCCCAATTCTTTTATTTTCGCTCTGAGGTCAGCTAAAATGAAAAAAAAAATACATTTTTTAAGACTTGTTAAGTCTTTTATTTTTTCATCTACTCCTGGGTCTTGTCTTCGGGATTTGGTAATCTGTTTGTATCTCAAATTTCTAGAGACTTTGTTATTATCATTATTATTATTATCATTATTATTACTCCTTGTGTTTTTTTCACACCAGTGTCCACTGGTGGTCTTTCACTGGAGTCTGAGTGGCAGCAAGTCTCCTCAAGTCTCCAGGACTCTTCTCAGTATTCTGACTGACCTCAACAATGCTGTCGTTTAGATGGTTTCCGCCCGTCCTCCGATTTCCAACTCCTTCAACCCCCTTATAAAGCTGTTCCAAGAGCTCCAACTACAATAGGTGTCACCGTCACCTTTATATTCTATAGCTTTCTTTGTTCTCTGACAAAATCTAAGTATTTGTCTCTGCTTTCGTTTTCTTTGATTCTTACTCTGTGGATGGCCGGGACGGCAAATTCCCCTATTCGGCAGGTTCTCTATTTATTTATTTATTTATTTATTTATTTTGTTGTTGTTTTTTTCTTTTTGTTTTTTGGGGGTTTTTTTTTTGTTAACTATCACTGGTCTTCTGGCCGGGATTATGTAATCTGTTTGTATCGCACAACCCCAGAGAATAGTTATTCTGTTACATATTATCTATTTTCTCTTTAATATAATTGGTCCTTATGGAGTTGAGTTCTACTGCAATTAGAAGAGATTCAGTTTATCTCTAAAGGTTTCCCTTTCTTTGCCATATTCAGGTCTTCTCGTGTGTGATTTCGCCAGTTTGTCGCTTGAAATACCCATACAGTTGTTTTTCTTCCCATTTCTTTTTTTCTAGTTATTGTTGTTCTGTTTGTTTTTGTGTTGTCATTACAGTTACTGACCGCCATAATTAGTCTTTTTCTCCTCTTTTTAATGTTGTCTTCGAGTCCTCCAATTGATGCATATACACCATCTTCAATTCTGGCGAGTTCTCTTCTTCCTTCTTTTCTTGACACATATACTGTCTGTTTTATCTCATGTATGTAAAGCCATGTGCATCGTCATCAACTTTTTTGTCCTCTCGTCCATTTGTCTGAGTTTTTCCTTTGTTCATTTTAAGAATGGTCCCAAGTATCTAAGAAGGGAGGCCACCCAGGTGATTTTTGCCGCAGAGTTTGGTTTCGAGAAGTTTTCTCGTTTGTCTGAGGTCTTCTTTTCTTATTTTTTTTCTTTCATCTCCGCTTGTTTGATTTCCAAGTTCTTGTAAGTTTCCTTTTTTTTTTTCTGAGCGTTCTGACTCTTGATTTGGCAGTTCTATTCCTTCCGTTATTTATCTTTTTCCATTTTTCATTATGAACAAGGCATATTTTTCAATCCCAAATTCCATCCCTATATCCTGGCTGTATATTCTTAGTTCGAACAAGTTTCCAATTCTTTTTCATTTTTGCAAATAGTTTGATATCGTCTATGTACATTAGATGATTAAATTTTTCTTTCGATTTAGTAAATTTGTAGCCCCCCCCCAGTACATTTCCTAAGTATGTGATTAAATGGCATTATTTATACAACAAACAATAATGATGAAAGCGCATCTCCCTGGAAGACGCCTCTCTGGATTTTCACCCCTGCTAAAGTTCTTCGCGGGTTTTTCTCACCAGTTAACGCGGGTGGTCTTTCATTGGAGTGGGAATGACAGCAATTATCTTCAGATCTCCAGGACTCTCCTTAGTATTCTAGGCGATCTTAATAATGCTGTGGTCTGTGGGGTCTCTATCCTTTCACTGATTTTTCAGTTCTTCCAGTTTTTTTGCAAGCCTTCAGAGACCATTCCAAGCGCAACAACTACAACTAGTATAAGAGTAACCCTCATGTTCCACTGTTTTTGTTGTTGTTTTTTTAGTTCTCTCGCAAGGTCCAAGTATTTGTCTATTTTTTCCTTTCCTTTTATTTTCAATCTGTGGTCCACCAGGAAAACAAAAAATCCACTGGACAACAAGTTCTTTTTTTCTTCTCAATACAGAGGTCAATAGATTTTTTACAGTTCTCTAGAAAGGTCTTGATACTTATCGCTCTCACATAGCTTTCTTTTAATTTTACTCCGTGGTCTGCAGGGACTGTAAAGTCTTCTAATAGGCTGGTTAACTTTTTCCTTTCTTTTTTTCTTTTTTTTTTACTGTCACTACTTCTGGTTGTTTGGCCAAAGCCGTTTCTATTTCAAAATCCCAAAGAATTTGATGCATCTCATTCTCTAAGATGGATTCTGATTTGTATATGTACCATTTGGTTGTGTGATCAAATTTTAATTTCTTGCACAATTCCCTGTGAATCACCTTCCCCATCCGGTCGTACCTAGTATTGAGCTCCTTTTGTACTAGTTTGCTGTATTCGCTTATTATGTTTTTAACACTTTCAACCCCTTTTACTACAGGGAGTGTCCTCATGGTGTAATGGTTAAAGCGATGGACTGCGGAATCGTAGTAAGCGAGTTCGTACTCTAGTCGCGCTATTAAGTTCACTTTCGGGAAAATACCCTTGGGAAAGGTATGAAGCCCCTTATCCTCCTTGCTATGGGTTAAATAGTACCACAACTGTTCTTCTAGGAGAATGGCTTTGGCATTTAATAACCTACAAAGGTTGATATGCCATTAAACTATGGATCCAAACTATCTTTCACCACATAAGCTCATCATCATCATGTCGCGCTGGTAGCACGGATATCCCTGACCCTCTCTCGCCACTCCTCCCTATCGTTCATCGCCCTAGGCAGGTCTTCAGGACAACATCCCGTATCCTCACATAGCTGCTGAATGTATGTTCGTGCTGGTCGTCCTGCTTTTGCACGGCCATGTGTGGGGATCCATAAGAGTACATCTCTTATGAGCTCGTCCCTGAGGCGTATTATCAATTACCGCTTTAATATACTTTTTGTTTAAGATGTTATAATAGTGGATACATGTATTAAGATTCTAATAATTTAGAAGCGGTTTAAACTTGGTCTCAAGGCTGCTGAAGTTGCTCGTAGAATTCTGTAAGTGTTAGAAAATAAAACACTGTCTAACTATACTGTCCAAAACTGTTTCCAATGTTTTAAGAAATTGAAATAAAACGCAGAAGTGGGTGATCATCAGTTACCGATTATGATGCTTTAAGATGCAACGTAGAAGAGATCTCGGTCACTGCACAAAAAGAAAATTTTTAGAAGTGCAAAGATCATCGAAAAATATGTAAAGAATTACACGTAAGTTTACAAGATATACAGGTTATCTTAAGAAATGTTCCATATATATTCTCAGTTCATACGAGTCTAAACCTCCAACCCCCCCCTCTCTCTCTCTCTCTGAGATTTACAGGCTTATCAAGGCTATTAATTTAAACAGACGTCAGCCAGCATGTTTACTAGGTTCGTTCCTAATTTCGAATTGAATTTATAGGTATAAACATAGATAGATAGATAACCAAGCTAAGAAGGACACGCATATAGACTGATATCTTGACAAATAAACTGAGACAGATAGATAGATAGATAGATAGATAGATAGATAGGAATAGCTTATAAATCAAGGAAAAGGATAGGAATCGATTTTTCCATCCTCTCTCTCTCTCTCTCTCTCTATATATATATATATATATATATATATATGTCACTCTCTGTATCAGTCCCTATCGTCCATTGCATCCGCCTCAATCTAGCCTTGTCACAATATGTTTTGTAAGAATCCAGTTGGTGCATCTGTACTGTAGTACTGACAAAGCTGCAGCTTAAAAGAAATCCTGTTTTATTTTATCAGAGAGATAAGATTTCGATTTGATTAACGACTTGTCAATTGTAGTCCACGCCTCCCTTATGTGTATGTTGACATCGCTTTCAGTAGATGAGATATTGCGACCGAGTTATGTCAAGCGGTAATCTAATTTGAGAGGTTTGCCATTTAAAGTGGCGATTGTTCCTTCTTGTTTAAAACACAACAACCCGCCCAAGCCAAATCGTAGAGCAATCAGCAAGAAGCCTTGTGAACGCAAATAAAACACGGTTCATGTGATTTAAACAAGAAAGAGCCATCTCTACTTTTTTTGCTAATAGAGTAACAAGTTCTCAGAACAGATTGCCTAATCAGATTAAAAACAGCTACGGCGTAAAAAAAATTCAAGATTAAATTGGATGATTTCAGAAAAAAATGTAAAGAAAAAGAATTTAAGAAGGCATTTTTGGAAACTATCGGATGGACTGCTTAAGAGAATTTGATCTGCATATTGTATTAATAGTGCATATGACCTGGGCACAGATTCTTGTTTTTTTTTCTTTAGTTTCTAGGGAGAAGATTGAAAAAAAAGTGGAGATACCCTAGGATGTATAACAAACAAACACGCACAACAAATAATAATAATAATAATATACTACGCAGTCTCAAAATTTATCAAATACCCGACCAAGTCGTACAGTTTATTGAGAAGACCATGGAAACCTGTAGAGTGGGATATGGAAACCTGTAGAGTGGGATTGACAGCAGGAGGAAAGTTCTTAGCAAAGGTAAAGATCCAAAGAGGCATATTCCAGAGAGATGTACTGTCACCATTACTATTTGTGATAACCATGATGCCACTCAGCCATATCCTTAAGAAATGCACAGCCGAATACAAACTCAGTAAATCGCAGGAAAAAATCAATTACTTGATGTACATGGACGACATCAAACTATTTGCCAAAAACGAAAAAGAATTACAAATTCTAATACAGAGTGAGAGAATATACAGCCAAGATATAAAAATGGAATTTGGCATAGAAAAATGTGCCTTGCTAGTTATGAAAAGCGGTAAAAGACACATGATAGAAGGAGTCGAAATACCAAATCAAGAAAAAATCAAGACGCTCGGAGAAATGGAAATGAAAGAAAAAATTTTTAAAAAGTATCTCAGAAGAAACAAAAAAAAAAATTACGTGTGACAAAATTCTATTGCAGGAACCTTGTCAAAGGAAGGAATGCCTGAACTTACCAGCATTGAAGACAACGTTAACGCATCAATACGACTCGAAAACTACATAAAATAGCACGAGGGAGGACTGATTACAGCCACCAAAAACATTACTGACAACACGAGGACCAACAGAACAACAATAACCAGAAAACAAAAATGGGAAGAAAAACATCGCTATGGACGTTTTAAGCGACTAATAAGCAACATCTCACACGAAAAAACAAGGACGTAGCTAAGAAACGGAAACCTTAAGAGAGAAATTGAATCTCTCCTGATAGCAGCTCAAAACAACGCTATAAGGACCAATCATATCAATGCAAGAATAGATAAGGCGCAACAAAACAGCAAATGTAGGTTATGTAGTGATAGAGACGAAATGATGAATCACATAATAAGCGAATGCAGTAAATTAGCACTGAAAGAGTATAAGACTAGACACGGCTGGGTGGGCAAAGTGATCCACTGGGAATTGTCCAAGAAATTTCAATCTGACCATACGAACAAATGGTATATGCATAACCCAACATCAGTCCCGAAGAACCACACACACAAACTCGTCTGGGATTTTGATGTCCAAACGGATCAGTTAATCTCGGCCAGACTACCAGACCTCATAATAATCAACAAAAAAAAAAAAAAGAATTTGCAAAATTGTGGACTTTGCTGTCCCGGCTGACTACAGAGTAAATTTAAAACCAAGTGAAAAGAAGGATAGATACCTCGACCTTACCAGGAAACTGAAAAAAACTGTGGATCATGAAAGTGACGTTTATACCAATTATAATTCGAGCTCTTGGCACAGTCACCAAAGGATTAATAAAGGGACTGAAGGACTTGGAAATAAAAGGACGAGTGGAGACCATCCAAACTACTGCATTACTGAGATCGGCCAAAATACTTAGAAGAGTCCCAGAGACTTGAGGAGACTTGCTGTCACTCCAGCTCCAGTGAAAGACCATCAGCTAAAGCTGATGTGAAAAGCTCTCAAGGAGTAATAATGAATTGATGATAAGGGTAATAATAATAGTCAACAAAAAAAGACAACCTGCCGAATAGTGAACTTTGCCGTCCCGGCTGACCACAGAGTAAAACTGAAGGAAAGCGAAAAGAGAGATAAATACCTAGACCTTGCTAGAGAACAGAAAAGCTATGGAACATGAAAGTGACGGTGATACCAATTATAATTGGTGTGCTTAGTAGAGTCACGAAAGGGTTAGTACAGAGACTGGAGGACAAGGAAATTAGAGAACGAATGAAGACCATCCAGACTACAGCATTGTTGAGATCGGCCAGAATACTGTGAAGTGCCCAGAAGATTTGAGGAGACTTGCTGTCACTCAGACTCCAATGGAAAACCATCTGCTAACGATGGCGTGAAGAACTCTTAAATGAGAAAAAAATAATAATGAATTGTTTGGGGTTTACTTATTTATGGACAATACTGTATTGATTTTTTTCTGTTGATTATTTTTCTTATTCTTTATATAATAATGAGTTCTCAATTACCTGACGCACCTTGACAAATGGTGGATTTGATTGATCATATTTTGATATTAGCGGGAATGGGTGTTTCATCTTAGTGAATATCATCATTATTATCATTCTACCGCTGGGTTCGGAGTCTTGGGTGCCATGTCATGGTTTATCTTTTCCTTTTTTGGTCATGTTATCTCCACCTCATAACTGGACATTCTTTCTTCTTCATCCGGGCTTGAAGCTTGCATTGGATCTTGTTTTTGAATTCTGAGTTGTCTTTCTCGTAGACTGGTTGCCACTCAAGACTAGAAAGTTCGGTCAGCGCTACTATTTTCTTGGAGTTAGAAGATGAACAGACTGATTAATGCCTTTCCCAAAGGCATTCAGGCAAAATAAAACATAAGCAAAAAAAAAGTCTTAGTCGAAATCGAACTCGGTACGCCGATTGTAGTTTCCGCACTGATATCCATAAATATGAATATTATCAGATAAAGAAACAAGGGTTAATATTTATTTCTCTATGGCATAATTCCTGATTGAGAAAGTTGCACTTTTCAGGTGGTGCTAACCGTCTGGGTTTATGTATTTCAAGTTAGTAGTATAGGATACACATTTTTTCTCGTCTTAAAATTAGCAATAAAAACATACTTAAGAACATTCTAGAAATTTAGGATCAAAACTGCATTAGCATTTAAGTTACGTTTTTATATTTTTCGACCAATCAGCTAAAAACATAGCATAGAACATTCAAGAAAAATAGGATCGGAAGTCAACTAACAGAAAATATTTAGGCTCGAAAATAAAATAGTAAAATACAAATCTGATTGGTCAATAAATGTCTACGCGCTAAAATTTTAGGACGATTCTTTGATCCACCTGTAGGATATAAATAACACAGAGTTAGGGAGCCATTCACACAAACGAAGACTAAGACGAAGACTAAGACTAAAACACAAGCCACTAAGCCAGTAAAGCAGTAGCCAATACTATGTCCGGCAAATCCCTTTCCTTCCTCAACTAAAGTTCATTTATTTTACAAAAAATTCTAAAACATAATTTTTTTTTTGCAAAGAATTAACCACACAATCTTTTTTATTTTGCAAAAAATTCTCCCCGTAAACTTTTTTCTTTCTTTTTATTTTAGTATTCTCCTCTAAAACTTCTTTTTTTCTTTTGCAAAAAATTCTCCCTTAAAACACTTGATAATTTTTTTGTAAAAAATACTACACTAAAACATTTATTTTTATTTTACAAAAAATTCTCCATGAATTTTTTTCTTTTTTTCTTTTTTCAATGAATTCCCCACTATAACCTTTTTTATATCACCAAGAATTCATAATTAATTTTTATATTGCGAAAAATTCTCCACAAAAGCAACATTTTTTTCCATGTATTCTCCAATAAAACTTTTTCTTTTATGTCGAAAACAATTCGCCACTAAAACTCTTTTTTGTTTTGTTTTATTAAAACTTCTCTTTTTTTTCTTTTTTTTTTTTTTTTTTTTTTGCAAAAAATCTTCCACTAAAACTTTTTCTTTTCTTTTTTTATTTTGAATGAATTCTTCACTGAAACTTTTCTTTTTTATTTTGCAAGAATTTTCTTCTGAAACTTTTTCTTTTCTTTCTTTTTTTTTTCTTTTTTTTTTCTTTTTTCTTTTTTTTTTTTTTTTGCAAAGAATTCTCCACTAAAACCTCCCGTTAAAGAATAGTTATTTAGGCATCAAAGTTCTATCTTGAGGAAATCGAAGAATGAGAAAAGATTTGATGAAGTAGGAAATACGGGAACCTTATTGTAGTCAAATGGTTTGGGGTGTAAAAGTATTAATAGTGATGTAAATTTATTTGCTCTTTCCTTTGCTAGGAGTAAATAGTAGGGCAGGCTTCGTTCTTAAGCCTTGATTAGGCAACCAATTGGAGAGAAAAAAATCAGAATTCAAACCAACTGTACTCCGCTTGAAAACTGACCTGTAACCCACTCGTTATGGAGGAGTTGGTTTGTGGGAGTAAGAAAACAATTTATTTATTTAAAATTTTATCCAGCTCTATGGGCCAGGATTTGAGCACTTTTTCTGATTAAAAAAAAAAACTTTTTATAATGTTTTATTCATTTTATTTAAACACGCCCCTCTGGTCTAAATCTCGGTAACTATTTTTGGAGGGTAAGTGCATATTGATCACTGCTCTACATCAGTATTTTTGTGTCACACAACATATATAGAGAGGAAGGTTGGAGAATATGCTAAACTATTTTAGTGTTCGCCTATGGTCTGGGAGACCTGAGTTCTGTACCAGGTGGCGTCATATCAAAGACTTTAAAAATGGTACTTGATACTTCCTTGTTTAACACTCAGCAATATAAGGTACGTATCAAGTGTAAAGTGGAGCAATCCATGGAAAGGACTAGCGCCCTCTCATACACCTCGGTGTAGTAGCTATTGGGAAAAGAGCCTTCTGGTCACCCTCGACTAACGGAGACAACTTTAATTTATACTTGAAACGATTGAACTGTGTGTAAACAAATGAGCTCTGACTTTTGTTTAAAAAATAGTGTTACATACAAACGTTTTTGTTTACATGTTATATATATATATATATATATATATATATATAGTGTGTGTGTGTGTGTGTGTGTGTGTGTGTGTGTGTGTGTGTGTGTGTGTGTGTGTGTGTGTGTGTGTGTGTTCTAACATTATTTGGCATTAAATAACACACAAGGTTTGATATGCTATAAAACAACCAACTAGCCGACTAATGGACGCGCAAACACACGCACACATACACACACATACACTCACACACATTGACTCCGTCAGTGATTTTCTGTTTCTTCTCCGTATATGATTTCCACAAATACGCAACTCACCATTTTATATATTTTGTTGAAAACTATTCATACAATCAATGAATATTGAACTGCGTTTTCCTTCTTTCCTTTTACTATGTTTCTCCTTGACAGTATTATTCCTTCTTTTCATCCTGCCTTCCTTTCTTTCTTTTTATTTCCTAACCCTAATCTTACCCTAACCCTTTCCGTCTTTACTTCTTTAGAGGAGAAGAAGAAATAAAGAAACAGCGGCAGCAAAAAACAAAGGCAAAAAAGAGAAGAAATAAAGAAACACCAGCAGCAAAAAACGAAGGCTAAAAAAAGAGAAGAAGAAATAAAGAAACAGCAGCAGCAAAAAACAGAGGCAAAAAAAGAGAAGATGAAGAAATAAAGAAACACCAGCAGCAAAAAACGAAGGCAAAAAAAGAGGAGAAGAAGAAATAAAGAAACACCAGCAGCAAAAAAACAAAGGCAAAAAAAGAGAAGAAGAAATAAAGAAACAGCAGCAGCAAAAAACAAAGACAAAAAAAAGAGGAGAGGAAGAAATAAAGAAACAGCAGCAGCAAAAAACAAAGGCAAAAAAAAGAGGAGAAGAAGAAATAAAGAAACAGCAGCAGCAAAAAACAAAGACAAAAAAAGAGAAGAAATAAAGAAACACCAGCAGCAAAAAAACAAAGGCAAAAAAAGAGGAGAAGAAGAAATAAAGAAACAGCAGCAGCAAAAAACAAAGGCAAAAAAAAGAGGAGAAGAAGAAATAAAGAAACAGCAGCAGCAAAAAACAAAGACAAAAAAAGAGAAGAAATAAAGAAACACCAGCAGCAAAAAAACAAAGGCAAAAAAAGAGGAGAAGAAGAAATAAAGAAACAGCAGCAGCAAAAAACGAAGGCAAAAAAAAAGAGGAGAAGAAGAAATAAAGAAACAGCAGCAGCAAAAAACAAAGGCAAAAAAAGAGAAGAAATAAAGAAACAGCAGCAGCAAAAAACAAAGGCAAAAAAAGAGGAGAAGAAGAAATAAAGAAACAGCAGCAGCAAAAAACAAAGGCAAAAAAAGAGGAGAAGAAGAAATAAAGAAACAACAGCAGCAAAAAACAAAGGCAAAAAAAGAGGAGAAATAAAGAAACACCAGCAGTAAAAAACAAAGGCAAAAAAAGAGGAGAAGAAGAAATAAAGAAACACCACCAGCAAAAAAACAAAGGCAAAAAAAGAGGAGAAGAAGAAATGAAGAAACAGCAGCAGTAAAAAACAAAGGCAAAAAAAAAGAGGAGTAGAAGAAATAAAGAAACAGCAGCAGCAAAAAACAAAGGCAAAAAAAGAGAAGAAGAATAAATAAAGAAACACCAGCAGCAAAAAACAAAGGCAAAAAAAGAGAAGAAGAAATAAAGAAACACCAGCAGCAAAAAACAAAGGCAAAAAAAGAGGAGAAGAAGAAATAAAGAAACAGCAGCAGCAAAAAACAAAGGCAAAAAAAGAGGAGAAGAAGAAATAAAGAAACAGCAGCAGCAAAAAACAAAGGCAAAAAAAGAGGAGAAGAAGAAATGAAGAAACAGCAGCAGTAAAAAACAAAGGCAAAAAAAAGAGGAGTAGAAGAAATAAAGAAACAGCAGCAGCAAAAAACAAAGGCAAAAAAAAAGAGGAGAAGAAAAAATAAAGAAACAGCAGCAGCAAAAAACAAAGGCAAAAAAGAGAAGAAATAAAGAAACACCAGCAGCAAAAAACGAAGGCTAAAAAAAGAGAAGAAGAAATAAAGAAACAGCAGCAGCAAAAATCAGAGGCAAAAAAAGAGAAGATGAAGAAATAAAGAAACACCAGCAGCAAAAAACGAAGGCAAAAAAAGAGGAGAAGAAGAAATAAAGAAACACCAGCAGCAAAAAAACAAAGGCAAAAAAAGAGAAGAAGAAATAAAGAAACAACAGCAGCAAAAAACAAAGGCAAAAAAAGAGGAGAAATAAAGAAACACCAGCAATAAAAAACAAAGGCAAAAAAAGAGGAGAAGAAGAAATAAAGAAACACCACCAGCAAAAAAACAAAGGCAAAAAAAGAGGAGAAGAAGAAATGAAGAAACAGCAGCAGTAAAAAACAAAGGCAAAAAAAAAGAGGAGTAGAAGAAATAAAGAAACAGCAGCAGCAAAAAACAAAGGCAAAAAAAGAGAAGATGAAGAAATAAAGAAACACCAGCAGCAAAAAACGAAGGCAAAAAAAGAGGAGAAGAAGAAATAAAGAAACAGCAGCAGCAAAAAACAAAGACAAAAAAAGAGAAGAAATAAAGAAACACCAGCAGCAAAAAAACAAAGGCAAAAAAAGAGGAGAAGAAGAAATAAAGAAACAGCAGCAGCAAAAAACAAAGGCAAAAAAAAGAGGAGAAGAAGAAATAAAGAAACAGCAGCAGCAAAAAACAAAGACAAAAAAAGAGAAGAAATAAAGAAACAGCAGCAGCAAAAAACAAAGGCAAAAAAAGAGAAGATGAAGAAATAAAGAAACACCAGCAGCAAAAAACGAAGGCAAAAAAAGAGGAGAAGAAGAAATAAAGAAACAGCAGCAGCAAAAAACAAAGGCAAAAAAAGAGAAGAAATAAAGAAACAGCAGCAGCAAAAAACAAAGACAAAAAAAGAGGAGAAGAAGAAATAAAGAAACAGCAGCAGCAAAAAACAAAGGCAAAAAAAGAGGAGAAGAAGAAATAAAGAAACAACAGCAGCAAAAAACAAAGGCAAAAAAAGAGGAGAAATAAAGAAACACCAGCAGTAAAAAACAAAGGCAAAAAAAGAGGAGAAGAAGAAATAAAGAAACACCACCAGCAAAAAAACAAAGGCAAAAAAAGAGGAGAAGAAGAAATGAAGAAACAGCAGCAGTAAAAAACAAAGGCAAAAAAAAAGAGGAGTAGAAGAAATAAAGAAACAGCAGCAGCAAAAAACAAAGGCAAAAAAAGAGAAGAAGAATAAATAAAGAAACACCAGCAGCAAAAAACAAAGGCAAAAAAAGAGAAGAAGAAATAAAGAAACACCAGCAGCAAAAAACAAAGGCAAAAAAAGAGGAGAAGAAGAAATAAAGAAACAGCAGCAGCAAAAAACAAAGGCAAAAAAAGAGGAGAAGAAGAAATAAAGAAACAGCAGCAGCAAAAAACAAAGGCAAAAAAAGAGGAGAAGAAGAAATGAAGAAACAGCAGCAGTAAAAAACAAAGGCAAAAAAAAGAGGAGTAGAAGAAATAAAGAAACAGCAGCAGCAAAAAACAAAGGCAAAAAAAAAGAGGAGAAGAAAAAATAAAGAAACAGCAGCAGCAAAAAACAAAGGCAAAAAAAGAGAAGAAGAAGAAATAAAGAAACACCAGCAGCAAAAAACAAAGGCAAAAAAAGAGAAGAAGAAATAAAGAAACACCAGCAGCAAAAAACAAAGGCAAAAAAAGAGGAGAAGAAGAAATAAAGAAACAGCAGCAGCAAAAAACAAAGGCAAAAAAAGAGGAGAAGAAGAAATAAAGAAACACCAGCAGCAAAAAACGAAGGCAAAAAAAGAGGAGAAGAAGAAATAAAGAAACACCAGCAGCAAAAAAACAAAGGCAAAAAAAGAGAAGAAGAAATAAAGAAACACCAGCAGCAAAAAACAAAGACAAAAAAAAGAGAAGTAGAAATAAAGAAACACCAGCAGCAAAAAACAAAGGCAAAAAAAAATATCAAACAGAAGTTAAATAATAATAAAAAAAGATAAAGTAAAATAAAAACAAAAAAAAAAGATGTTCCACAGCAGTTACATTAAGAGGATTAATTTTAACGGCATGTCAATCCATCAAGGGTTATTTTATGCCTGGACGTTAGGGAATCACATTCAATTTACGTTCATATTCACATTTCTGTTTTTTAAGAGTTTTTTTTTTTTCGGTCCTATCGAATGCGAATAATCTTTAAAAAGATCAATTTTACCCATAGACGGGACCCTATGACGAAAAAAAAAAGAACATTGAGTAAAATATTCTTGGTTCCAAGGATCCCCAGATTGCAGCAGTACCTCCCCAACTGAATCAAAGTGGCAGAATTTGTAATAGTCTGGGTGACAGTTGTTGCAGGGCACAGGTCTATTTTGAGCCTTGTTTATGCGTATGCACAGGGCTTCCCTGGTTACACTGACCACGTGTCATACACTACACAGGAGTCTGTCTGTCTGTCTGTCTCTCTATCTATCTATCTATCTATCTATCTCATACACACCGACACTCACACAGGCATGCAAAATGGCCAAGTTCAAACATACACGCATGCGTACTCGTAACATAATCAGTAGCAAAACTGCGCAAGAAAAGAACGCAACAATGGGTGTAACTTCAACTGTAGCTAATTATTAGAATGCAAAACGTTATATCAACATTTACTTAAACGGTCCATTAAAATTGGACAGCAATCGTTCGTTTCCTGTTTCTCGCTTCGCCGGTGGATCTGGCCGAGACAAGGCGACGTGTAACAACCAACTCAAGTTGTTGAGTTGGTCTCTTCAGCTAAGATAACTTGTTGCAGTATCCGGTGTCCGCACTTTCAATGCGTTTACTGTTGATAACAACGGAACTTCCGGAGAATAAAGATCTTTGCAAGAATTGCAATTCTAATACACAGGTCGTTGTTGTTATTGCTTATTAATGGAAAATTATTTGTATGAAGATACAAATAATGTCCTTATATACATCACACGTCTTTACATATATATATATATATATATATGTGTGTGTGTGTGTATGTGTGTGTATTGTTATAATTTATGGTTATTAGGAGATCACTTGGTTAGTTAATGGTGGACCAAATTTTGCGGAATTATTAAATAGTGCTCAATGTCAATGAAAGAGCTTTTATACATATAGCAATGTTGTCCTAGTGGGTAGAGTATTCGCCAATGGCCCGCCAGACTGGGGTTCAATTCAGGGTCAAATCATAGCAAATATTCAAAAAATGGTACTTGATACCTCCTTGTGTATCACTCTGCTTTATAAGGTATGTATCAAGGGTAAAATGGAGCAATCTAGGAAAAGGAATAGCGCCCTTCCCCACACCTCGGTATAGTAGCTGTTGAAAAGAGAGCCTTCGGGTCGCCCTCGACTATGTTCGCCAATTTTACTTTTACTCTCTCTCTCTCTCTCTATATATATATATATATATGCTAACCGACCTATGAACATCAATAAATTCTTGATGAGAGTGAGAGATAACTAAGAAATGATAATTAGAGTCTATAGTATTTTATAGTTGACAGCGGTCCATGATGATATTGATGCTTCTTAGTAGAAAGGAATGATAGATTCTGATTAACATTTCGCAATAAACAGCGGTCCATGATGATATTGATCCTATTTACCTAACCCCTCCGCTCGGGCAGGATATAACACAAGGTCAATTTTTAAGCGGAGTTTAACAGGTTTGAATTCAGAGTTTTCCTTCTCCTAGACTAGTTGCCTCAAGACTGAAGAACCTAGTCTGTCCTACTATTTACTCATAGCTGGAGGGAGAATAATTGGATTCATACCTTTCCCAAGGGTATTAGTGCTATGTGAAATGCAATCAGTCAGGTCCAGGATTTGAACTCGTGTCGCCGACATTTCCAACGACGATAACCATTACACTACGGGCACCTCCATGATGATATTGATGCTTCTATTTAGATAGAAGTGAAAGTTTCTGATAACCATTTCGTAGTTATCTTTCTTACATCGAGAATTTATTAAAAATGACGTCCAGCTCGTATGAAAACATCACAAACTTATCATTTCGTGGTAAACTGAACTAACAAAAGTTAGAGAATCTAAAAATATTACTTTAATATAAAACCCTATATGATGTGCCATTATGGCTGGATTACAGTTATATATATATGTATATGTGTGTGTTTGTGTGTGTGTGTTAAAATAAGTGAAAAAATGGATAAATAAAACACTTGCAACGAGTTTAATGGTAATATTTCGTTCTTTATTAGGAGAAAACCTGTTCTCCGTGTTTGATTTATCCACTTTTCCACTTAGTTTTACCATTTTGTCAGATTCTCCAAAGTCTACCATTTCTCTCTCTCTCTCTCTCTCTCTCTCTCTCTCTCTCTCTCTCTATTTATATATATATATATAAAGTAAAATTAAAGTGGGTGATCGTAGTGGAGGACCATTTTTTGAGTCTTTCGACCAGAGATTGAACCCAGGTCTCCCAAGCCATTAGCAAACACCCTACCCACTATATATATATATATATATATAAAGAGTTTCTGATAGGTTCTTGGTCCGACCATGAAGGGAATTAGCTTGAGGCATGAAACGGACATGTTATTCCACATATTCATTCTGTAGTTTAATACACTTGACACATCATTTCTCAAATTTCTTTAAACTTAAAAAAATGGTCATTGCCTTCTTTGGATCGAAAACCTTTCATCGACCTCTCATATATATATATATATATATATATATATATATATATATATATAACAGTGTTGGTTGTCTCTATCTCACTTACTGGGTTTGTGGTAGACCAAATTCGGTATAATTTGGAGAGTGTTCAAAATCTGTGATAGAGCTATTATATACAACTACTACTAATAATGATTAGTAAATATATATTAGTTTTTATATATATTCAATAGCATTGATAGCTTGTCTGTGACAACAGGTTTCATGCCGTCTTATAAATGACAATCATCAGGAAGAGAAAGAAAGATATTGGAGAAATCGAAAAAATCGAAAAATACAGTCAAAAGAACGTTAGGATTGTGTATAACACTTCATGTGTATGTGTATGTGTGTGTGTTTGTTAGTGAGTTTCGGGGGATTATATTTGTGTATTATTGTGTGTATAAGTGGTATTAACTTGGGGTGTGTATGAAGACACATGCGTGGTGCGGCAAATTTGAAGCTGTCACTTGGATATACGCGTCGCGATGTGTAGCCTAAGCGTGGCCGTCGCTATAGTACCATATAATATAATATGGTATTATAGCAACGGCCACGAGCCTAAGTCACGACAGTTTGACCGAGTAAGAAAATTTTTTGTATAATGTGTGTGTGTGTGTGTGGTGATGATGATTTTAAGTAAAGAACAAAATATCATCATGATCATTACATTACGAAGAAAATAAAATTTTGATTTGTGAGCATAATAGACGAAGGAATATGGTGGGTCAGAACGCAATAAATTTCGTGGTGATGAGACATGTAATATTGTAATATACTATTTGTTTGTTCATTTATTCATTTGTTTATTTATTATTTTTGTGTGTGTGTGTGTGTGTGATTTTAACTAGGGAACAAATTATCATCATCATTGCATTACGAAGAAATTTGATTTGTAAGCATGATGGACGAAGGAGTATAGTGGATAAGAACGTTATAATACCGTGGTGATGAGACATGTTATATTGTAATATACTATGGAGTATTATGCAGTATTAGTATTTTATGCTGGAATATGTTTTGTGTTAGATTGCCATAATAATTTGCATTAATTATGATGTGTTAATGATATATTACGTATACATCATTGTAATCCATGATTGTCTGTACGTAAGGAATATCGTGTATATATTGCATTAAGGCGTTGCAATAATTGTTTGTATCAGCTATGTCGTTTTTTGTTTTGTTTTTCTGGTTTTATATATATATATATAGAGAGAGAGACAGAGACAAAGAGAGAGAGAGAGAGAGAGACAAAGAAAGAGAAAGAGAAAGAGACAGACAGAACTCGAAGTTTGAATATCGTCGACACAAAGTCAACAGCGCTTGGTCACGAATAGTTTCTCACTCATACGATCATCAGACTAAGTACTGTGTCCACGATATTCAAGCTTAGATCACATATGCTCTATCACAAATATTGAGCTCTCTTTCTCAATAAATATGGCAAACCATACACACACACACACATAAAACTCTTCTAACAAATTGAGCACTTCGGTATCCGATAGTGCAAAATGTAAACAAACGAAAGTTAATACATATTGTCACGTGATAGCTCACGGAGACGAAGAGGTAAGACTGATACTATCCTCCCGTATTGAATGAGAGTATCAAGCAGTCAAAAAGTGACCGTTAGGAAGGAATGTGGGTCACACAGGAGACCAGATGTTCGCACTTAAGTGACCTCAGGTCGCCGGACATCGGAAGGGGAAAGAGAGAGAAGCCAAATGATTGGCTGGGACCCCAAAACGGAAGTGGGGTTCCCTTCCCCTCAGCGGAAGTAAATAGAAAAAAAGTTAGTTTTTGAGCAAGGCTCGGGGCAGACGGACCATAGCCATTTTATTCCGGGCTAAAGACAAAAGATTAACTGAGACACGAGGGACTCCAAAATCCTTCAAGCCAGAACTAAAAACAGAACAAAGTCTATTAGCCCGTGAAAGAAGAAAAATTCTCCAGTGGAACCCCGTCGAAAATAAGATAAGTAACTTTGGGATATTTTTCCTTTACACCCAAATTTTGTTTACCACTCTCTCTCTCAATTTGAAAAAGGATAAAGCCAAGAAAAGACATTCATATTCATGGACTATCCAATTATATGTTTTGACACTTTGAACGTATATATATAACCGTAGTAAAGAACCTATGTATTTTCATTTTACCATGTGGTCTATGTTGTTATTCCATGCTTTCCTTTGAGCTTCTATTCGCCTTATGTTATCTTGCTTAGAACTGTCCTATTAATTCCTAAAGTATCACACGGGAAACCGGAGTTGCCGACTACTACCATATTAATATTATTACAACTAAAACCTATAGGCTCGTAATCTTCCATTATCTCGGGGAAAGAAGAAAGCGACCTGGTGGGTGTGTGATAGTGTGAAATTTGGAACCCCTTGCCAGCGGCGGTCAGTCTGGCCCTAAATTATTCCCTCACGTAATATGCCAGTTCTTATCTGCCTGAGAGAAGAACTCTTGACAGGACTTATTCTGTAGGGGATCAAGTGCCAACCTGCCCCGTCTTCACACGTGCGAAAATAAAGTCCCATTTTGGGATTATAAGCAATTTGCCGTCACAATATGCATTAATTCCCGATCTGACGTTGAGTCCCAAGCATGGCTTACGAGTATGCCATCAGTAAAGTTAGGTAGGTTTTGATCCCGGCTTGGAGCATCTCGTGTTTCTCGCCACACAGGAGAGAGTTGTGATACAACGAAAGTCTGTCTGTGGATGACATATATATATATATATATATATATATATATATATATATATATATATATATATATATATAAGTTGTGGTTAAAAATATCGAAACTGAGTATTTAATTGCTTTACATTTTAGAATTTAAAAAATGACCTGTGTAGGGCTAAGGAATTTACTGATGATGTCTACACGACTAGATTACTGTCAAGGCTTTGTCAAGACGTTTCAGTCATAATTCTCGTTACAAAACTTTTATTGGTGGTGTATACACGTCTAGATTACTGTCTAGGTTTTGTCAAGACGTATCCTCGCTACTATACTTTTATTGATGATGTCTACACGTCCAGATTACTATCTAGACTTTGTGAATACGTTTCAGTAACAATTCTCAATATTAAACTTTTTTAACGGCAGTTTTTGGTGAAACACAGGATTGTGTGAGTGCAATGCCCTCTATGTTCGCTATACCTATCTCTAGGGAACTTTTTTCTCATTTTCTAAACTAAAAATCCATCTGGACAGGTAAGATCTAAAGACGTGGAATACGTTAATATGAACATTAGTTGATTCACATCATATCAAAAGAGGTGTCACGGAGGTTCTTAGAAGGATGGAAAGCACGCTGGAATAATGGTGTTTAATGCTGAGAAAACTATTTTGAACCAAATCAGTTTCATTTATTGTTTATTTCTGTGTAAATGTAGCTACATTTTTAAAATTCTGCATCTCTCTCTCTCTCTCTCTCTCTATATATATATATATATATCTGTAGATCTTGTAGTAGGTACAGAATTTAAATATTGTTTTTAAAAGCGTGTACATAATCAGATATTTTAAGAACGATTAAAAATTATGCTAAACTGAATTGTTTGGGATAGAACTGATTTTACATTTAACTGTGTGTAAACAAAAAACTGTTCTTATGCTAAACTAAATTGTTTGAAATAGAACTGTTTGATTATTTAACTGTGCATAAACAAATGACTGATGGTTAATCGAATTGTTAGTGATACATTGCAATACTTGGAACCATTTAACTTTGTTGACATGCTAAACTGAATTGTTTGAAATAGAACTGTTTTTACATTTCATTGTGAATTCGTATTCGATAGAAATAAGTGAAACCATTTAACTGTGTGCAAAAATGAGCTCAAGCTTATTTAAAAACGGTCGGTCAATTCCTCGAGCCTCTGGGGGCCGTCCCCTAGGCTTTAATCCCCCTTGTAGGGGTTAGGTTTATCGCTGGGTGCCTGAGACGCCCTTTTTTAGGGAATTGCTTACGGGGCCCGAAGCATTTTAGGAGCCACCGGGCGCGTCTGGGCTACGGCCATGCTTCCGGACCCACCTAAAAAAGGCCTTGTGCTACACTCGTCCGTCAGGTGGGACGTTCGTCAAATATCAGTACTGAAAGATCTCGGTCAATAGTAAGACCAACTTCGGACGTAACACCAACAGCGCGAGACTTATGATATTTGTTGGACTCTACCACTTCAGTTAATAAATAGTTAACTCTATTTCACTGTGTATCTCTTCCTTACTACGATACAACGAATATGTATAAAAAGATTTAGCATTAAATGACCAGCAATGGTTGATATGCCATAAAACCAAACAAAATAAAAAAGCATGGCAGAGCTTACAGCTAGAGAAAACACGTTAGCTATATCGAAATTGGCGTGTATATCATCATTCAAACTGCTCCGTTTTTCTTAAAATTTCGATGTCGCCTCACACATATAGCTACACGAATTCAGCTAACGAGTAGACGCATTCTTCGCTGCTATGTACATTTTTTTCGCACGTGTACATACACACAAATATACATGTGAGTGAGAATTGTCCACCTATTTACTCTTTTTGTCTCAACGACGAACACACACGTACACACAGATATGTTCGAACAACACACACTATTCGCTTAATAGTTGTATTATACACACACACACAGACAAATACCTAACAAACATATTCCCACATTTGCTACTTTGTATTAACTTTTCCTAGCTTTTTCTTTTTTTTTTTTTTTTGCTATATAAAAATTATCTGTTTTATATTATCGTTGTGGTGAATTCTCTTTTGTCTGCGTTGTTCATATTCTTTGTATTGTTGATAGTGGAACGACACTCGAAGTTTTGTTTCTAACAATACCCCGAGAGAATTAAACTGCCAACTCATCCTCCACAATATACACAAAATTAATAAACGGAGAAACATATCAGCGAATTATTAATACCAAAAATACCAGAAGCAAAATTAGGAATATTCTAGTATAATAATAAACGACTCTATAATAAACCAAGATTAATGTTGATTTTTAAAAATAAACAACAAAATAAAATAATAGACACATAAGAGTAAATTTACTTAATGTGGCCGCCATCTTTTTTTTTTTTACCATTGTATCAACACGCCTTCGAAACGATTTGTATGCCTTCAAAATAAATTTTTCAGACATTTTATTTCATTCCCCCTCAATAGCAGTCTCAATTTGGATGGGAAGTTGCATTTGTTTTGTTTTCTAAAACGACCCATATAGCTTAACCAAGGAGGTTATGGTCTTGGCCTGATGGAGGCCATAAAGAAACTCCAATTATTTCGGAAATTTCTTGTGGGTTGGTTTCGACGTTAAGTAAATCATAGATTCTTCGACGTTTCTTCTCTTGCTCACTCATATTGGGTTAAATTTTAATCATGAAAATTTAGATTTATCACTTTTTTTTTCAAATTAAACAAAAAATTTTTTTTTAAATTATTCCATATTTTGCTTTCACATCCTGTAAATTCATAAAAAAATGACAACGTCTATTCAACTCAACCTTCTATTATTTGTTTGTTGCTTTTTATCTATTTATTTATTTTTTTTTTTTTTTTGCAAATTTTTTTATAATCCATTTCAGCATTTAACTGTGGGCAAACTAATGAGCTCTGGTTTGTTTTAGAATAACAATATTTACAAACTATTCACGTATATATATATATATATATATGGATAAACAGGATTTGGCATTAAATAACCATCAATGGTTAATAACTATTGAAAAATTAAAGATAGATTATCTGCCCATGACGGTGAAGGGACCAATCAGCACACTACCAGGGATTGGCACCCATTTATGACCCCCTCCCTACTTTGATTTACATCACTTATAGTACTGACAATATGAACATCAAGACGTTATTCAAATCACTCCAGTTCCAAGATGGACCTCAGTAGATAAGTCAAGCCGCAAAGCCATTAAGTTTGCCACCCATCCTTTCTACTTTTTAAATATAATTTTGTGCAATTATACTGTTTTCAGTTCTTCATCCGAATTGAAATCCTATCCGTTAACGTGGGAAATATATGGGGCCCAGCAAAAAAATGACCGTATGATATCCCATTAAACCAGACAACCTAACCTAACTCGTTACGCTAATTTGTAACTCTACCTTTGTAACAGTGGTGACTACCGTATGATGAAATACTTTCGGAGTCTTAGAGACTGTGACACACAGATGCACAGATACATATATACGAGAGTCATTCAATAAATATTGCCTAAGGAATTGGTAAAAGGAAGCACTGTTTAAAGTTGCAAAATTTTCAAGGAAATAAATTGTGATGGGTTCTTTCATGTCCCAGAAGACTGTCAGTATGACCTTTTCTACTGACCGCTGTACTTTTTTCTTTACCGGAGAGTCAGTGTGTTTTCGCTCCATGGACTGTCTTTTCGACTCATGTTCGTAGAGACAAATTCGTGTTTACTCCATTTGTAAACATTTTTTGACTTAAACATGCTTCTCAGTTCACATCACTTATTCTTCTGTAAATTTCATGTTTTATACTTCTTAGCCATGAAAAAATTGGTTATGTCCTCGTGATGTAATGGTTAAAGCGCTGGGCTACAAGTGAGCGAGTTCGAAATCTAATCGCACTATTACGTTCACTCTCGGACAAATACCCTTAGGCAAGTTATGAACCTCCTTATCCTCCCAGCTATGGGTTAAATAGCATCACTGCTGTTCTTCTAAAAGGATGGCTTTGGCATTGAATAACCAATGAAAATTGATATGCCATTAAACAAAGAAATCTAACCTAACCTAACCTAACTATGAAAAGTTGATGACACAAATCTACTTGAGCCTGGAGCACTGTGTTTCATTTGAAATAAACCTCGTACATATATATATATATATAATGAAGAAAATAATTTCTACATGACCAAGAGCGAGTCTACCTACGTTTCACCAAATGATTATAGGAAAATATAGGACTAATAAATAGGTTATTAATATAATAATAAATATAAGTTGGCGACCGTAGTCGAGGGCAACCAGAAGGCCCCCTTTTCAATAGCTACTACACCGAAATGTAGGGGAGGACGCTACTCCTTTCCCTGAATCGCTCCACTTTACCCTTGATACGTACCTTATATTGATGGGTGTTAAGCAAGGAGGTATCAAGTACCATTTTTAAAGTCTTTGGTATGATTCGACCTGAGATTGAACCTAGGCCTCCCGGACCACTGGCGAACACTCTATCCACTTGTCAACGCTAAATATCAAATGCCTATCGTTTGATTCAATAAGAAAAAAAGAAATTTAAATAGAGAAAGAAAAAGAGGACATCGATAGAAATGGGTGAAAGAAAAAAAATAAAGAATTTTTTGTTAGTACAGCTATACCTAGTAATACATAACGAGAGAACAGTTTTTGTTTTTCGTGTATATTTTTCCCTATATTACATCGGAATACTTGATATCATATAAAAGTAAATAATTTGTATTAGATAGGAATACTTGATATCCTATAACTGTAAATAATTTATATTAGATAGGAATACTTGATATCCTATAACAGTAAATAATTTGTATTAGATAGGAATACTTGATATCCTATAACTGTAAATAATTTGTATTAGATAGGAATACTTGATATCCTATAACTGTAAATAATTTGTATTAGATAGGAATACTTGATATCCTATAACTGTAAATAATTTGTATTAAATAGGAATACTTGATATCCTATAACTGTAAATAATCTGTATTAGATAGGAATACTTGATATCATATAACTGCATTCAAAAAAAAAGTTTGGTTCGGTTTCTTTGTTTAATGGCATATCAACATTTGTAGGTTATTTAATGCCAAAGCCATTCTCCTAGAAGAACAGTAGTGGTACTATTTAACCCATAGTTGGGAGGATATGGGGGTTCTATACCTTTCCCAAGGATATTTGCCCGAAAGTGAACGTAATAGCGCGACTGGAGTACGAACTCACTTACTACGATTTCGCTTTAACCATTACACCACGAGGACACCCACTCTAAAAAAAAGTATCATTTATAGAAAAATGTGAAGAATTCATTAGATGCAATACCCTAATCATAAAATCACTCGAAATGGGTTGACATGCCGTTAAAATTAATCAATCAATCAATCAAGATATTTGTAAAATTGCCTATTGCCCGTCTCCCTATGCCACACTAGATATTGGCTACAGATGTGGTCAAACCAAATCCGCAATTAACTGGTTATATATATATAACTTGTCTAGCTCAACTTGCCCCTGCCAAGTAT
Organism: Sepioteuthis lessoniana; assembly: GCA_963585895.1. Lineage (NCBI taxonomy): Eukaryota > Metazoa > Mollusca > Cephalopoda > Myopsida > Loliginidae > Sepioteuthis > Sepioteuthis lessoniana. The sequence goes on along the minus strand of OY757917.1, from coordinate 83,938,656 downwards.
ACACAATACCTATTTTAAGACTTCTAGTTTGCACTTAAAGCAATATGTGTGTGCCAACTGATACGCTACAGGTATTATATGTTGCAGGTTTTATATGTTACAGGTATTACACTTAATGTCAAGGTGCAATGTTTTTTTCAATAGTGGTTATTATCTTACCCCTCGATTGCAGATTCTGTCAGATCGATATTAGTAACCAGAAAATTGTTATGCAATAATCAAACTGTTACGAAGCTACACTAATTTCAAAGTCTCAAAATGAAACTAGTGCGACGCTCGTGTCTTTGTTTCGAGTTCAAACTCGGTTGGGTCTAACTGATCAAAATAAATCACTGAAACATTTATTTTTTAAATTTTAATATGAAGTTAATGATGGTAAAGTTAGATTTTATTATGAATTATATTTGTTGAAAAATTGTAAAATATTATTCATCTTTATCTCTTCATAATTTCACTTTTTATTGCAATCAAAATTCATTGCTTTTCTTTCTTTCTTTCTTTTTTTCTTTCTTTCTTCTTTTATTCGCTCTTTTTTTTTCACATTCTTTTTAACTTTACTTATTTCCTTTCTTTCATTCATTCTTTCTTTCTTTCTTTCTTTCTTTTTTTATTCGCTGTTTTTTTTTTTTCACATTCTTTTGAACTTTACTTATTTCCTTTCTTTCATTCATTCTTTCTTTCTTTCTTTCTTTCTTCTTTTATTCGCGCTTTTTTTTCACATTCTTTTGAACTTTACTTATTTCCTTTCCTTCTTTCATTCTTTCGTGATGATTGCCTTAAAGAAATTCAACTTTCTTCATAATTTCATTTTTCATCACAATCAAAATTTACGGAGCAAATGTAATTTGTAATATTAATAGAATAAGATATGAAAGTTTGTAGTCGAATGTTACGCCATGTCATCACCTCATGAATAATAGACCGTTCTGTTTGGATTGTGGTAAAAGTGAGGTAAGAAAAAAGAACATACAATACGTCAGAGAAAAATTTAAAAAAAAACAGAAAGAAAGAAAGAAAGAAAGAAAGAAAGAAAGAAAGAAAGAAAGAAAGAAAGCGATAACGCTAAACATCAAATGCTTATGGTCTGCTTCAGTGGAAAGGAAGGAGAGAGAGAGAGTGAGAGAGAGAGAGAGAGAGAGAGAGAGAGAGAGAGAGAGAGAGAGAGGGTGGTGGAGAGTAATATTGCTAAACATCAAATGATTAACGTCTACTTCAACGGAAAAGAAAGAAAGAAAGAAAGAAAGAAAGAAAGAGAGAGAGGTAATGCTAAATATCAAATGTTTATTGTCTACTTCAGTGGAATGAAAAAGACAGAGAGAGAGAGAGAGAGAGAGAGAGAGAGAGTACAAGCGATAACGCAAGACATCAAATGCTTATCGTTTGCTTCAATAAGAAAGAAAGAAAGAAAGAAAAAGAGGAAATAGAAATGGGTGAAAGAAAAAAATGAAAATTTTATTTGTTATTACTGCTATACCTAGTAATGCATAAAGGGAGAACAGTTTTTGTTTTTCGTGTATATTTTCCCCTTTTAAATAGCTGGTTTACATTAATAAAAAACAAAAAACAAAAAAAAACGATTATTTTTATAAAGTGAAATTCCCACAGATACTGCTATGATCATCAACTCTTTAAGTATAACAGTGTCATCATCATCATCATCACGTCGTGCTGGTAGCACGGATATCCCTGACCCTCTCTCGCCACTTTTCCCTATCGTTCATCGCCTCTGGCAGGTCTTCAGGGCTACATCCCGTATCCTCACATAGTTGCTGAATGTATGTTCGTGCTGGTCGTCCTGCTTTTGCTCGGCCATATGTGGGGGTCCATAAGAGTACATCACTTATGAATTCGTCCCTGCATCTCCAGCAGTGTCCAGCATGTCTGGTTCGTCTAACTTGAATAGTTTTCGTACAGTTGGTGTCTTGTGGGGTGTTACCGCCAGGACTTGTTCAAGATTGCTCGCTGCATTCTTGTGTAATTGCCGTCTAGCTTCTTCTCCAGCCGTTTTGTTAGAGTCCATGTAGTGCATCCATATAGCAATATCGATGTGACCGCTGCCTGGAAGAAACTGCGTTTCATTTTATCGGTTAGGTCTGATTTCCATATAATCGATAGCCTATTGATAGCTGTCCATGCCTTCGTTAACCTCGTGTCGATGTCCTTTTCGGTTGATTCGACACTGCTTCCTAGGTAAGTGAATTTGTCTACTAGTTTAAGAGGGGTTCCGTCTTGAGTGGAGATGCCACCTGTTTGATTATAGCACATATATTCCGTTTTGTGTGCATTGACATAGAGGCCTATGCCTGCGGCTGCTCGTTCCAAACTATGCAGTAGTGTTTCGGCTTGGTTGGGTATATTAGCCAGTATCGCTATATCATCGGCGTAGTCGGCGTCGGTAATTGTTGTTGCGGGGTACCTTCTGCTTCTTTTCTTTGTCAGCTCGAAGCCGTTCTCTCTGATTTTATCAATCGATATTCTAAGTACGTAGTCTAGACAAATGATAAAGAGGTATGGAGCTAGCGTGTCCCCTTGTAGTACTCCTGCTACAATGTCGAAGTATTCTGTGTCTCCATCTGGTGATCGTACTTTTACTTTGGTGTTTCTATAGAGAATCGTTATTGCTACGGTTTCTTTAGGTAGGCCGTATGCTAGTAGGATTTGTTCCATCTTTCCTCTGTGAATGGAATCGAAGGCCTTGGTAAAGTCGACAAATAGTAATGTCGCTTGTAGGTTTTTTGCCCGTACACCTTCAAGGATTCTACGGATGGTTAATATTTGTGAGGTCGTGGATCTATTTCTTCGGAAGCCATTTTGGTTTTTCCAAAGGATGTTGTCGATTTTGGGTTCTATGCGGTTTCGTAGTAGGGCATTGTAGATTTTGGCTGCTATGGATGTAAGTGTTATGCCTCGGTAGTTTTTGGCTAATCCGAGGTCACCCTTTTTAGGGAAGGGGGGGTGCATCCCTTCATCCATCTATCTATCGGATTTTGATTATATACTGCGTTGCAGTGTCGGAGCAGTATGTCGTCGAATTGTCCGGTCTTCCATACTTCTGGGGGAATCTCGCCCAGCCCTGCAGCTTTCCTATTTTTAATTTTTCTGAGAATCGAGTCGAGTTCTTCTTGTGTGAACGGTCCTAGTTTAATGTCCAATTGCTTACTAATTATTCTGGTGATTGGTTCATGTGTTAGTTTCGGTGGGTTTCCTAGTAGGTTTTCGAAGTGCTGTTTCCACAGTTGGTTTGCAGCTTTCAGTTTTGCTTTGGCTGTGCTCTTTCTTCTACTCACTTTGTTTATTGTTTGCCAGGCTATCCTAGATTGTCTATCTTCCACCAAGTCTCTAATCTTATCTATCTGATTTTGAATGTATTCTGTCTGTTCCTTTATATATATGCCTGCTAATTGATATTGTGCCGTGTAAATCGGATAAATGATAACTCACAATAATCATACAATGATTTATAGAAACAAGTAACATCTTCCTGGTTGTTATAGTCACTGCCTTCGTTAAATAGTTTTCATTCCATTGTCTGTTTCGAGGTTGAATCAAATAGTTATGCCTTTTCTTTTGTGCTGGAATAATTACCCACACATGAACATGTGTCATACGTCAAAATGAAGCTGATCTTCAACAGATCACATCCCTACTTTTCAACACAGTCACCGTGAATGAATTACTAAGTAGAATGTTCCTGTGTCGGTAATTATTCCTGAACTAAATAAAAAAAGGCATTACTTTTTGAATCACCCACGTATAAGAATACATTTCGTATCAATATTTTTTTCAATTTCTTAGTTAATTCGTCTTTGTGAAGCTGCTTCTGTTTTTCTCAATTTTTTTTTTTTAGATCTGAAATTTCAACCGGAACAAGTCGTTTGTTGTTTACAAGGTTTAGAATACGTTTACAGGATCCTCTATTGAGCGGTAAAACTCTCCCCCAACGCACACACAAAAAAGTGTTGTTCTAAGTACAAAACTAAACTGCATCTGGTGGTGAGGCTCCAGTTCTGAAGAATGTGTTGTAACCCTTCAATACCATTACTCACATGTTTACGCTGGCCGGAGTTTGGATCCCTTCAGTAAGAAAGTTGGTCGATCGTAGTCGAGGGTGACCCGAAGGCTCCCTTTTCAATAGCTACTCCTTTCCCTGGATGGCTCCACTTACTCTTGATCCGTACCTCAATATGCTGAGTGTTAAGCAAGGAGGCATCAAGTACTATTTTTTAGTCTTTGGTATGACTCGACCTAGGATTGAACCCAGGTCTCACGGAGCATTGGCGAACACTCTGACCATTAGGACAAAATAGATCGCTTTAAAAATTATTTGTATTAGATAAGAATACTTAACATCATATATCTGCATGCAAAAAAAGCCTCAACGATTCCAAAAATGTAAAGAGTTCATTATACGCAATTCCCTAACCTCTAAACATAAAATTACTCCAAACGGGTTGACATGCCGTTGAAATTATTCAATCAAGACATTTGAAAAATTGCCTATTACCTGTCCCCCTGTGCCACACTAGATATTGTCTACAAGTGTGGGTCTGTTATGCAGCTTTGTAAAGAAAGCACAAGAAAAACAGAATTATTGATCACCTTAGCCAAACACAGCGCTCCAGTTCACAAGGCTAAATAAAATATAATTGTCTAATGTATTAAAACGTTGTAACAGCTCGCATATTTGCTAACGATAGCAACGTTTCCGATATCGTTTTCCAATCGAGTTGAGGGAAAAAACGAGGGAAATTGTTTTCCCCCAAGTTTAATGATAACGACCTCTGCGAACGCAGCAATCTGAAATGAATGGATCAAACTAAATCTGCTATTAACCGGTTTTATCAGCAGGGCTTAGAGATGCTGACGGCCGAGCGGTAAGACCCCATCTCACCCAAAGGCGTGTTCTGGTATGACACAAAACTGCATCAGATGGCGAGGCTCCAGTACTGGAGATCAAAGGAGTGTGAAGAACCTCCACATTGTCATAACTCCCTGGCCCACTCTGATCCAAAGTGGTAATACCTGTTAGGGCTCATATCTATGGATCAATTTTAAATTTTAAATAATTTTAAAAATTATTTTTGATTGGACAATGTGCAAATAAAAATATTACAGAAAATATGTAAATATGAACGTACAATAAATGCAATTCCCAAACCTCTGGGCATAAAATAATCCTAGACGGTTTGACATGCAGTTAAAATCAATCAATAAATCCATTATTAACTATCTTCGTGGTATAAAAAAGAAAAAGAAATGAAATACGATTCGTAAGAGTGTCGCCTAAAATATAAAGGCCCCTATTTTATTACGCAATCTCCATCCCGAAACGTCAGAGAATGAAATTGATGGTATGGCAGTAGAAGTTGAACATTCCCTCCGACTTAATTTCGGTGATTTATTGGGAACCATTGTTTTGAGCGTGACTTGACTGTAACTTAACTCCAGCAAAAGGCCATAATTATGGAGTATGTTGTGAGGATCAAACTCTCAACATTGTGGAAATCGAAATAAGCTGGCTAACGATTATCCTCCGGCCTGATGAAGTATCCATAAAAAGTAAGCATGGTTTAGATTTGGCAGACACACAATTATATATAAATCTATAAAAGACTGACACGTGAAAAAATGTAATCATTTAATCTTTGGAATCATAAAATATAACAAAAGGAAATATATTTTTAGCTATTTGTGAAAAATATCCTGTAGATGGCCCCTATTTTCCCTGATACAAAATGGCACCATAATTCGAGCACTTTACATAAATTTACTAAAGGTTCCTGTGATTAGTCCTCTTGTTATATTTGACCTTTTGACCCGGTCAAAAATGCCATTCCAAGGTGATGCACCGGAAGGAGGTGACACATTCTAATGGCAGTTATGAGAGGAAATCGCGTGGGCGGAAATTGGCTGATGAAATGAGACGAGCTAAAAAAATTCCCATGGTACACTCATAGACTGATGCACCGGAAGAGAGTGACCTCTGAACTGCATGACAGTTATTTCCGCTTGATGACCATTAAACATTCGATTTCAAAGATCGAGTGGGCGTCGAACGATTATATAACTCAGTTGAGTTCGACGAGCCAGAAGTTGCAGACAGTTGGAGAGGGACGAGATGTTGTAGGTAAAGCCACACCAGGCCGAAGGGGCTTGGGGCCCTAATGAGTTGGGGTCCAGAGAAGATGCTGATAATATGCAATAAAGAAAGTCATCACCCAGCAGAGTGGGCCCTGGGCCTCCGGTTGAGCAGCCCTGGAGAACTAGAAAGACACAACGCTGACGGCTATAACTTTAGGGTCAAAATATTTCAGTTATGTTCGGTCTCCAGCTCCTTCTCACACGCAACCCTTGAGTAACCCTTTTGTACCTTTACAAATAAAGTGAGAGGTATATATTTTGTTAAAGAAGTCTTCCTGCGTCTGTCATTATCATTGCGTCATTATCATTGCGTCTGTTTATTTATTGTGTCATTATGATGCTGTAGATGAGTATATAACACTCTTATATCTTCATGAATATTATTCTTGGGTTGTTGCTATGTCTTAGACTTATTCACAATTACATGCCATTTTAAATAACCCTTCAAAAACAGAATTCGGGTTGACAAAGTTGAAGCCATTTAAATTCTGAATTTCTTGGAATTATTCTGCCACTGAAAATGTCTTTTTATCAAAATTATAAACCCTGCAAAATAGAAAAAAAATCTGTTATTTTTTTCTTTCTCGTTGTGACTTGACATTTTCAATTTGTTCGGATTTCTTACAATATCTAAAAAAAAATAATATAAAAATTAAATTAAAAACAAGTTATTATTTTATGTTCATGCAATGGCGCCTATTTTATCGTGTTGTCTACCAACGTTAGAGACAGTTGATAGTATAGTAGTAAGTAAAAGTTAGCGACCATAGTCTAGGGTGACCCGAAGGCTCCCTTTTCGATAGCTACTACACCAAGGTGTAGGGGAGGGCGCTACTCCATTCCCAGGATTGCTCCACTTTACCCTTGAACCGTACCTTATAATGCTGAGTGTTAAGCAAGGTGGTATCAAGTTCCATTTTTAAAGTCTTTGGTATGACTCGACCTGGGATTGAACCCAGGTCTCCCGGGCCATTGGCGAACACTCTAACCGCTGGGCCAGGTTGAATATTTCTACCAACTTACGGATGGCAGCAATCTCACAAAATGACATCTGACTTAAAAGCAGAGGTGTAATTAAATTCCTTCACATAGATTAAAAATTTTACCAACTAGCATCAATCAACGTTTCGGAATGTTTACAGAAGATGTGAGCTCAAAATGGCGATGTGTCATGCGTTTCAGCAGTGGCAACAGTGATATGATTGACAAGATATGTTTAACAGTGTTCAAAGTACAAAATGAAGAGTGATTCGATCACCCCATCAACGGGAATCGAACCGATGAACAACAAAAATTTTCTTAACAATAATACCGTCTGCACTTCTGTCGAAATGTAGGTCACTTATTTGTATATTTTTCAACGGACATGGCATGTAGGTTCTTGTCGGTCGCTGACGAAAATGTTCGGTGGAAATGAACTAGGTGATATAATTTTCGAAGTGTCCCTTGAAGACTGGCCTGAACTGAGTTTTGCCATGAACTGAAAAGAAAATATAGATCAGATCAGGTAGAAAGCTGTGTGACAATATCGAATACCAAACGGGCCCAGCATTTTGCGGAATGAAAATCTTCGGCTGCATAATCGTCTGACACATCATTGTGATCGCTTTTTCTGCAAATTGAAATGCATGTGTCCGAACAGTCCCACCAGGAAAGAAACAAGACGAAAAAAAGTTGAATAAATTTTTTTTTTTTTTTGGAGAGGAAGCTCGTGTGGCCTTTTTCAACGAAATCCCTTAACTAAAATCTTCTCAGCTTATCTGCATGTCGGTTCTCCATTCTCTGGTCCCCGTAATCTCTTCTGTATCTGTTCTCTCAACCCATTGCTGTATCTGTGATCCCAGATATTTGTGCTCTGGTCATATACTCTTTGCGTCTAGTAGCAAACTGACTTTTTTCTACAATGTTCGTGTCTCTATTCTGACTGCCCCTCTGCGTCTGTGTCCTCTTGGGTCGATCTCTTACTCACTACCTGTGACAGACTCACTCTACCCTCTGGTTGACCAGGCGAAAATTCCTATTTCTGGACCCCTTGTCACCCAAAGGGCTGGACACAAACACAAAGGCAGACAACGAGACTCCAGGAGACGCTTAAAAGTGTGATAATTTTAAAAAGTAGTTGAACCTCTTTTACGCGTTTTATTCTAGCAGAGAAGAATCAGTGACTCCCACGTAAATATGTCTCGGCCCCTCTATGGACACACAAATATATACACATATGCATACCCATTGCCAAACCCAAACTATACACACGCATACATCCGCACGCACGCACACATACACACTCTCGCATAGAGCTAAGCCTGTATACAGTGTCATAGCTGCATGTGCATGAATCTAGGATTGCTATAATGTTGCAAAAAACCAACAAAGCCTAACTGTGATGTGAGATAATGTTATGTTTCTCATGGTCAATGGTAATGATGCTTCAGATCCGAAATCATATCTGACCCTAGGATCATCATTCGATAAAGACTTTCCAGCAGTATTATATATATATATATATATATAGAGAGAGAGAGAGAGAGAGAGAAAAGGTACGATGGGAAAATTGTTGCCATTTTGAATTATTAATTTCACGCATGGACTTTGTTTTGCTTTGTCTACTGTGCATCAAACAGAAATTAGTTGAACAGTGTCTGTGAGAAAAGCAGCACCGTAATGCAATTTACTCCTCCAGAAACTTGCTGAACTGCGTTGGCATTCACACCGGAAGTTCCAATATGAAGATTTCAACATGTTTGGTTATTAATCTAAGTACAATGCAGATTATTCGAAAAGAGTTTGATGAGTCCAATGGTGATTATGAAGGTATGGCAGTTCAGAAGCCTCACTGTTTTAAAGAAAAGAACGACCGAATTTGTTCGCGGGATCCAAGCCACGATTGATAACGATCCCATTAAGTCAATCAGGTTCATAGACAGGGAAATGGGAGTGTCTGCGTTTCTTGCGAGGCAAGAAGTGCTTGAAGACATTGAGTATTTCTTATAGAAGATAAGAAAGAGCCGACTTTTATCACAGACCTTGAACGGCAAGAGGAAAAACCGCGCTGCAAAGTTTTTGAACAAACCTAGGCATCTCCTCCAATCGAAAATACTTAGGTTTTTCTCAGATGAGAAAAATATCTGCCATGATCAGATGGTGAACTCGCAGAACAATCGTTGGTTTGCTCTGTCCCCAAAAGATGTACTGACAGGAATGAAAACCAAACATCCTGTCCACATTATGGTATTTGGGGTGTTCACAAGCGATGGTGACATGTCTCTTATCTTCCCACATGGCCTTACACTCAACAAGAAGGCTGATATCAAATGCCTAGAGGAGGTAGCGCTGGCCTGGGTCGAGAGGGTGGCTGCTGAAAGACCAAACATCTGGTGATAAAACTCAGCGCCATGCCAAACAAGAGAAACCATTGTTAGTCGTGAGAAAATTTCTGCGATCATATCATCCTTAACATCTGTCGGCCTACCTGACTCCCCGGATTGCCATCCCTTTAATTATTAGGTGTTGGGTGAGATTGATCAGAAGACCAAGAAAACTCCATTTAACACCAAAGATGAAGTGAAAAGCAAGGACAACGGTAGAATTTAGTCATTTAAACAAGGAAACCGTCAGAGATGCTTGCAGGAGATTCTGAATTTATCTGGAGGGATTTGGTTGAAGCCAAAGACCTCCAGATGAATTCAGATTCTCCAATGGCGATTTCTTTGAAAATATTGAATCTCTAGGATTTCAAGATATTTTCATTTAATTTTGGTAAATATATCTGATTAAGTGAGAACTCTGTGTTATTTTCATTTCTGCGTAATTTTAGACAACAATATACTCATCACAAACACATATATATAAATATATCGTGAGACATACATACACGAGGTACCAGCCAAATCTTTTGATAGTTTCAATCATGCATACGAACGGAATGTACAATGACTTTTCCATTATCCTTTCTGAGGAATATCCAGTCTTCTTCAATGGGGACGATGGAAACTAAGTATTAGAGTATGTAATTTTAGAGTTCATTATTGTATTTTCCGAACATTTGGGCAGTATATATATATATGTGTGTGTGTGTGTGTGTGTGTATGTGTGTGTGTGTGGTTAGGCAGCAGTCTTTCATTTAAGCATGTTTGATTAAATAATAAAGACACATTTGTCTATATAATTTAATTAAGATCCTTTCAAGCATCCCCTAATGATGGCCTATGAAAGCGTCCGAAAGCGCTCGTGACAATTTTGGTAAATTCATCCACCAATTCCAACCTGAAACCAAGACACTTATCAGGAAACTTGAAAGGATCTTAATAAAATAATATAGACAAAATGTATCTTTATTATTAAATCAAATATGCTTATATATATATATATATATATGGTATGGTATGGTAGGCAGTAACACAAAATGTAATTGTAACTTGTATTATATTGACTGTCCTCTTGCTTCTCTCTCCCTCTCTCTCTATATACATATACACACACACGTTTGTGTGCTTCTCTCTCTCTCTCTCTATATATATATATATATAATAAACTATTTCTTCCTGTATTTTTAGAGTGTTCAGGATGATTGAGCTATTACTATATACGTTATTTCATTTAATCTAGATTACTTTTATATAAGAAATGTTTTTTTAATTAAATTTTCTTGTTCATGTAGACAAGAAGCCATACCTCTAAATTCAAAGAGTATAAATATTCTCTAAATGATTTGGATTCACCGTTTTTGACCAGACTTTTCTGGATAACTTCATTGTAATATAATGGCCGAGGGATTTCGTTTTATGCCTTTGGGTTTAGTTAGGCTGAGAACCTTTCAGCTCAGTGCATAAGTTACTTAGGTGCAACATTAACGCAGGTGTTCACGTGGGCGGAGCGGACGTGTCACTCAGAGATGTCACAAGAGCCCAGTTGGGAAACGGGGATAGAGAGTGCGGGTGACGTCACGCACCGGAAGCGCGCGGAGGATTTGGGGGATTTTGAAAAAGTCAGTTAGTTGGGTTGAGAACTAGACACCGGACGAGAAGGGTCGACTTTCGGGGCTCGCAGAGGCGAGACGAATTTGCGCGCTACGTGCGCCGCACGAGATGGGGGGCAGATGAAAAAGCCAGAATAGAAAGAATGTGTATCTCTCTTCCTTATATCGAAACCTTTAACTCAAAGGTAATAAAAGGTTTCGTACCTGAACTAAGAAGTCGTTACGTGTTTTTCGTGTTTCGGGATTCCTATATTCTATGTATATATGTTATGAACATTCTATGTACGTTTCGCATATCCATATCATGGGTATGGTACATTCATGACGCTTGATATCTTCTGTTGGTAATTAAGTGTAAGATTTTTGAATGAATCGCCTACTCCTCAGTAAAGAGTAAAGACGAGAGGACTTGCAATCCCACAATCCTTGGATAAAAACAAATATATTGTGTGATAAATAGACACAATTAAATCATCGATTATTATCATTAGTAGTAGTTAGAAAAAATATTTTTAAAGAAGTGACATACATTAAAGGAATACAACCAGGGGTGCAAATAAGCAACAATTGATTTGGTTATCTTTGTAAAATCTTCCAGAATTGTTTTGCATCATTTTCTCGGTATATCTTCCTCTGATCACCAGCAATGCCAACTGATCTAATTAGATATTAAGATACGTGGTGCATTCAATAAGTTTCCAGACTTTTTTGTACAGGCATTAAAATTGTCATAGACTCTTGAAAATTCAGTATGTTATTGCTATACATCTTATGAGATGACCGACCAATTTTTATGATTTCAGGTTCTAATCAACAGCTACAACAGGAATTGGAATGCACCCTGATTGTCACAGCTGGAGAATTTCAAAAATGCAATCTGGACGTGAGGACACTTTAGAAGAACCATATGCAATAAAATTCTGTTTTAAACAGCGAAAAAATGCTACAGAAACGTATGGAATGCTTCAGACTACTTTTCGATCATCTTGCATGAATCGAGCATCAGTTTTTGAGTGGCAGAAGAGATTCAAGGAAGGTAGGGAGTCTGTGAGGTAAGATGAGAGGTGTGGGAGGAATTAGGAAGTCAGTACACCAGAGCTGATTGACCAAAGGGTTAGTGTTAGGGTTAGGGTTAGAGTTACTATGTTGAGGTTTTAAGGGAGTTCAGGAAGAGATTCCGTCGGAAGAGGCCAGCACTCTTCAACTCCGGTCAGAGGCAGTTCCACCAGGACAATGCACCAATCCACAACTCCATCCTTGTCAAAGACTATTTTACCAAGATGGACATCAAGACAGTTCCCCAGCCTCCCTATTGTCCAGACCTTGCTCCCTGTGACGACTTTTGGTTATTCCCTAAGCTCAGAGGCAGTCGTTATGAGACAATTGAGGAGATGAAAGAGGCCGTGACGAAGCTCATTGACACGCTCACACAAGAGGACTTCCATGGGGCCTTCCAGACGTTGTTGAAACGGTACAAATGCATTGCAGCCGGGGGAGATTACTTCGAAGGGGACTAGAGTTTCATGTGTGTAGTATCAATAAAAGTGCTCAAACGAAAAAAGTCTGGAAACTGTGACGGCAAATTGACTATAATCCCAAAACGGGACTTTATTTTCGCACGTGTGAAGACGGGGCAGGTTGGCACATGATCCCCTACAGAAATAAGTCCTGTTCAGAGTTTTTCTCTCAGGCATGTAAGAACTGGCATATTACGTGAGGGAATAATTTAGGACCAAACTGACCGCCGCTGGCAAGGGGTTCCAAATTTCACACTATCACACACCCACCAGGCAGCTTTCTTCCTTCCCCGAGATAATGGAAGATAATGAGCCTATAGGTTTTAGTCGTAATAATATTAATATTGTTGTAGTCGGCAACTCCGGTTTCCCGTGTGATACTTTGGGAATTAATAGGACAGTTCTAAGCAAGATAACATAAGGCGAATAGAAGCTGGAAAGAAAGCATGAAGTAACAACATAGACCACATGGTAAAATGAAAATACATAAAATCCTTTACTATTTATATATACACGTTCAGAGTGTCAAAAACATATAATTGGACAGTCCACGAATGTAAATGTCTTTTCTGACTTTTGTCCTTCTTCGAATTGAGAGAGAGAGTGGTAAACGAAATTTGGGTGTAAAGGAAAAATGTCCCCAAAATTACTTATCTTATTTTCGACGGGGTTCCACTGGAGAATTTTCTTCTTTCACAGGCTACTAGACATTGTACTGTTTTTAATACTGGCTTGAAGGATTTGGAGTCCTTCGTGTCTCAGCTAATCTTTTTGTCTTCAGCCCGGAGTAAAATGGCTATGGTCCGTCTGCCACGAGCCTTGCTCAAAAACTGACTTTTTTACTATTTACTTCTGCTGAGGGGAAGGGAACCCCACTTCCGTTTTGGGGTCCCAGCCAATCGTTTGGCTTCTCTCTCTTTCCCCTTCCGATGTCCGGCGACCTAAGTTCACTAAGTGTGAACATCTGGTCTATCTCCTCTGTGACCCACATTCTCTCCTAACGGTCACTTTTTGACTGCTTGATACTCTAATTCAATACGGGAGGATAGTATCAGTCTTACCTCTTCGTCTCCGTGAGCTATCACGTGACAAAACTTATTAAATGATTCTCGTATATAAAGCTCTGATAAGACCTCATATAGAATATTGTATTTAGGCTTGGGGTACAGAGTCTCGACATGGAAATTGGAGTACAATATTGAAACTGGAAGACATACAAAGAGTGACAAAAATAATAAAGTGTAAAAAATTACAGTTAATGGGAGAGATTAGAGAAATTAGGATCAACTACTTTACATGAAAAAAGATGAAGAGACGATCTAAATGAAACTTAAAATAATTAATGGAATTTCTAATTATGCTAACCATTTTATCTTGTTATTAATTAATAATTATTATTGCTTCTGATACTCGAACTGAAAATTTACTGTCAAGGCAGATTTTAAAAAACTAAGACTTTTAACAAATTGGAATATTTTGCTAATAAAGTTAGATATTTTTGCATCAAACGGGCCAAATTAGATTTTTAAAAAATAAAATAAATGAATTTGAAAATTAAAGATGGAATTCGATGATTTAAAGTCAAGACAGATTTCAAAAATGAACCAATTTGAATTTTTTGCTAATAGAATAACATATTTTTGCAACAAATTGCCAAATTAGATTAAAGACATCAATAGTATAAAATAAATGAATTTGAAAAATATAGATTGAATTCGATGATTTTACTACGAGGTCACAGTCGAGCACCTTAGCCAATTACGCCACAGAGACCCCACACCCCAATGATTTTAGAAATAATTGAAAAAAAAAAGAAAAATAGAGAGAACATTTTTCGAGACTCTTGAATGAATTACAAAGTAGAATTTGATCTGTATGTAGGTTTGATTTGGTTTGGTTTCTTTAACGACATATCAACCTTCATGGGTCATTTAATGCCAAAGCCATCCTTGTATAACAGTAAAAGTAAAGTTATCTCCCTTAGTCGAGGGCGACCAGAAGGCTCCCTTTTCAATAGCTACTACACCGAAGTGTAGGGGAGGGCGCTACCCTTTTCCGTGGATTGCTCCACTTTACTCTTGATACGTACCTTATATTGCTGAGTGTTAAGCGAGGAGGTATCAAGTACCATTTTTAAAGTCTTTGGTATGACTCGACCTGAAATTGAACCCAGGGAGGTAAAGGTATTGTATATAGATATTGTATGTGTTTGGTAGTTGTTTTTTTTTTTTTTAAGTTTAATCTGAGAAGATGATAAGAAAAGAAAATGCCCAAGGAAAGTATGACAATCAATTGTTGAGCGAGAAATCTACTCAAGATTTAGCAAACTACCTGGGACATGTTTTGCTTGAGTCACATATTTAGGCATATACAGAAATTCTTTTATTTTCCATCTTCAATGTTATAATGAAATTAAATTACAATTTTTGATATTCAAAATTCTTTTTTAACTATTTGCAATCAATTTTCTTATGAAGTTTGTTAAAACTAAATTTTTCTAATGTCTTCCAAAATAGAAATAACTTTTTAAGCTACTCAATTAATTTCACGTAGCTTATCAGTTTGTTGGCTTTCTTTCGTAACAGTGGTCGATAATTATACTGATGCTTCTATTTTGGTAGGAGTGAAAGAGTCTAACTGATATTTCATATTTAACTTATTGAGAATATGGATGATTAAAATGACGTACAACGCGACATACACCTAAGAAAATAATCATCCTGTTATCCAACATTTTTTTTTAAACTGCAATTCGCTGCTTCTCTCTACTTACCATTTAAAAAAAATTCATATCGCAATTCAGTTTTCCAAACTCTTGTGCCAAGTCATTTTTCAAAGTAATAGGTTATCCGACCATTTCAAGAATGTTTTCAGTTTAAAGATTTTATTTTTTCATCATCATCACCACCACCACCACCACCATCATCATCCCCTTTTAATCACATTGCCAGAGAAATTTGGACAAATACAAGAATAAAATTACAGAAGATTTATCGAGGCAGGGTTAGACTCCATTTGACCATCTTAAAAAAATAAAAATAGAAAAGATTAAAATATGACAAAACGATGATGAAACTGGAAAAACTTCAATTAAAATTTTTTAAAAAAGTAAAAAAAAAAATACTTGTCTAAATTTCTGAAGCGTTTCGTTTTGGTTTCTTTGTTTAATGGCATATCAACCTTTGTGGGGTATTTAATGCCCAAGCTATTCTTGTAGAAAAAAACAGCAAAAGTACAATTTAACTCATAGTTGAGAAGATATGGGGTTTCATATCTTTTCTGAAAGTATTAGTTCAAAAGCGAACGTAATAGCGGGACTTGAGATCGAACTCGCTTATTATAAAGTTGCAGCTCAGCACGTTAGCCACGACACCCTGGAGATTTGCCCCCTGAAGCACTATTATCATTTTTTTTTTTTTTACATTAGTTTTTATTTCTTATTCATTTTATTTATTGCAATGCTCCGATCTGAAAATAAAAATGTCGGTATCTGACTAAATTGGTAACGTGTCAAATATTTTCAGTGAGATAAGAAGAGTTACATTTTTGTCAACGATTTTCTTAATTTCTAATCTAGTCAGCTTAACATTCACTGGCTATAAAACAAGCAAGGTATTGCAATCAAAATAAATAGAATTATGATGAAAGAAAAACTAACAAAAAAAAATCAAATCATTTTAA
This sequence comes from Sepioteuthis lessoniana, assembly GCA_963585895.1. Classification (NCBI taxonomy): domain Eukaryota; kingdom Metazoa; phylum Mollusca; class Cephalopoda; order Myopsida; family Loliginidae; genus Sepioteuthis; species Sepioteuthis lessoniana. Next base: position 83,922,342 of record OY757917.1, on the reverse strand, counting down.
AAAAAGTATTTTGTCTTGACTGCTGGCATAACTTTTTTTTTGTTTTGGTAGAGATCCTACTATAAACATCTTGAATGAAAAATTACCACCCATGCCCCACCAAGATATTGATCCCCAAATGACAAAGTTACACCCTCACACCTTATTTGGTCTGTGTTTGATGTAAAGAAAAACAATTATTGAACAATGAAGATCAATGATTGGCATATATTCCATGCTCAACAAATCTAAATCAATACTAGCCATCTTGACAGATGGTCTCTAACCTCCCCATACAAAGTCTGAGGGTGTGTTCCATGAAATTTGACCTATCTGAACTTAGACATATAAAGTATATGCCAATTAATCCACATTATTAGTTTGTCAGCTTTGCCTAAGCATTCGGAATAAATGCAAGACTGACTACAATTACATATTCCTCACTAGGACCAGGAACTGAGGTTTAGAATGCAAGCAGAAATTTTCTAAAAAATGCTGCTTTTCTAGATAGGCATGTCTACTTTCCTTGGAAAATTGTAATATAATCTTTCACTTAACCATTCTCTCATTCGTTTGTGCTAGATTGAATTAAACTTAAGATCTGCCTAATGTCTGAGATAAATAGACATTTGCTAATAGAGCCAGAAGTCAGTGTTTCAATCTAAAATAAATGTCAGGAAATTGTATTCATGGTAAAAAAATGTAAAATATGTCAACTCAATTTGAATAGGTATCCAGGAAGACAGTTTTGCAGCCTTTTATTGTTGCAGAAACAACTTCTTGTTTTACTAATTTCAAAAGATTTTTTAAATTTATTTTTAACAGACAACTGAATGTCATTGTGCCAATGATATTAGTTTCACATTTCAACCATTCCATTCTTCGGTCATCCTTAGATGCACTCTCTGTATGGAAAGAAAGGCTTTTTTCCCTGCCAGTACAAACAACACAAAAAATGGTGGTAAACATATCTTAAAACCATCAAAGCTGTTTTTGTTTATTAGTTTTCTTTGCATTGGAAGTACTGGAAGCAGCACCCAACAAAACAGAAGCTGCACAGCCACTTACCTCCCATCTAATAAAACATCCAAGTAAAACAAAAAAAATATGATGGGCACTGCTGGGGAAATTCCTACAAATAGACAGTGTAGACCATCCAGCAAAAAGTTACATTCATCAGCTCTGTGTCGACACTGGATGCCGTCTAGAAGACACACCAAGAGTGATGGGTGATACAGACAGATGGCAAAAGAGAGTCAAAGGTGAGGTTATTTGGTTTAATTGCATATCAACCCTTGATTATTTAACTCCAAATTCAGTATATATATATATATATATATATATATATATATATATACCTACAAACTATTCACTTAAAAGCGCGCGGGGGGGGTGTAACATTTTTTTGAATGAGCAAAAGCTGATTTGTTTTCACACAGTTAAATGGTTTCAAGTATAGCCATCAAATACTATTAATTCTATTTAATATCAATCAACAGTTCTATTTGACACAAAGATGGGACCCTATGAGATACTACTAATCCAAGTCAGAGTAGACTTGGGAATAATGGTAATGAAAGGGTACTCCACATTCCCCAATGGTTGGCAAGCTAGACTCGCAAACATTTACGAGTGAATTCGATTCTTATTCGTTGCCCTATTCACTTAGCCTTGTGCCACATCTAAGCAACAATCTTTGTAAATTACAACTCCACATTCCTCAAAGCTCCGAGACTGGACCCTCACCATCAGATGGTTTAGTGTAATATCCAAGACATTCGTTAATAGGGAGGGGATCCTACATGCAGCTGAGATGCAGTTAGTATATTCCACAGCTCCAACAAGCCGGGGTAAGAGTCAAAAGAATCCATACGGTGGGAACATCTTGATATTTCTTAGAGTTAAGTCAATGAAATCTCAATTTTAGCAATAAAGAAAAGAACTAATAAGTACGCCACTTAAAGTTGACCTTGTGCAAAAATTGGCTTGTAGAAAGAAAAAAACGTCAGTGTATACTGAATCTTTTCAAATACAGTGTAGTATAGCCGTATACACGGGAACATAATCAACTGATAATGACGACTTCAACAAACGAACAAATACACTTCTTTATATAAATATAAATCTCTCACACTTTATTTTCGAAAGGGTGATGTTTGGTGTGCGTGAGAAATGAGTGGAGACAAGGACTGACTGCTATATTGACCCAAGTTCTTCCTCGCACATAGCAGCACTTCTTTTGCATCTTGGCTTGGGTTGCTCAACCGTGGGTCAATAAGGGCCCAAAGCCCTCTGTCTGGAGCTGGTTCTCACTTCGGTATCCTGTCTCCAACTGACTCGAACTGCCCCGGACACCTGGTTATATTATTTTCTAAAATCCACAGGATTCCGCTTATTTACACAGGTGCATCTCTTGATTGACGGGTCGGTCGAGGGTCAATATATAGCAAAAGTACTTCCCATTAGCTTGAGATTTCATTGACTTGAAATAAATCAATGTCACCAATCTGGTATTATTGATAGATCAATGAGAAAGTGGATTCTGAAGTAATGTTCACTTAATGAGTTATTATTGGTATTGTCTATTAGTAGTAATTTTAGAATAATTCAGAATCACATTATCTAAGTATATAATAAACCCTGATGTTTTGAAGAAAGAAAGGTCAATGGTATATTCTTGTCTGCTTGATTCTAGTCAACTTCCATGTGAACTACTTTACATGTCTCAGTGAAAATGGAATCATTTATCTGAGTTCAAATTCTGGACGAGACTGTTTGCATTTCTCTTCATATTAACAACCTTACAAAAAGCATGAATCCACTCCACCCAGGTAAATAGAATAGGCTGAGCTCTTTAGCTATGGTATGACAACAGATCTAGAAGGAACACTGAATTTATATCAGTTGCACACTACTTAAAAACTGACTGTATTGTATCTTGCCTATGATGAAGAGGGTTGGGTAAATGTATACATATATTTCACTACTCAGAAGACTGTTTTGTTAACCACTATACTTATTTCACACAGTGACATTCACACATTGGATATTTCATTTCATATTTTTATTTAAATAAAAAATGGAAAAAATATGCATACTAAAAAACATATTTGTACTAATTGAAAGATATTTTCAAGTTTTCTTTTTTAGGGATAAAAAAAAACTAACTTCTTTAAACATCATATTATAATCAAATTGATGGTCAAAGGTCAATCACAAATTTAATTTGGGGTTTTATTAATTAGAAGTCAAAATTTATAAAGGGTGATCAATTGTAACATTTGGTATAAAAGGTAAAATATTCATTAGGGTTTGTAGAGAAATATCAAATGGTTGTGTAAAAAGATGTACCTTTTATATTTTAGAAATATTGTACCTTTTATCGAAAAGGTAAAACATTTATTAAGGTTTGTGTATTAAGCTTTGAGTAGAAAAATGCTATTATAAAAAGGTAAAATATTATTTTATTAATAATAATTCAATATAAATATTAATTCAAATTCTTAAATATTAATTCAATATAAAACGGTAAAAATGCTATTATAAAAGGTAAAATATTTTTAAGAGTAGCATTATTATAAAGTTTTAAAAAATTGGAAAATGTGAGATTTTTGGGAAAAAAATCCTGCAGGTGTTGACAGGTACTGTTAATCAAAGCTACCTGTTCAAACCACTCCAGCTTAGATAGGTACCTGAATATATAGTCATATGTGGCAAGTTGATAATTTTAAAATTTTGATACAATAAGATGTAACATTATGATTTGATTGGTTAAATGGAAGCCATTAATTAATTGATTAGATGCAAAAACATTATAGTTGATTAATCACGGATAGACTAAGATGGAATTCTAGAGCCGCTAAACGAGACAAGCATCAAATGGGGAGGTTAATTGAAGTAGACCACAACCCTTCTATTTTCAGGTGGGCAATTTGGTTGCCGAAGATTTAAAAAGAAAAAAAATTAACGAAATATTTTTTAATGAAATATGAGGGTGAGTCAAATGTTCTACAATATTTTGGTAACATGAAGCCTAATTTGATAACTCCAAATACTTTTTCATGCTATTATGTCCACTTTTGGACAAATACCTTTGGGAAAGGCATGAGCCCCCTAATCCTCCTAGCTATGACTTAAATAGTACCACTACAGTTCTTCTTGGTGAATGTGGATTATTTAATGCCAATGCCAAAGGTTGATATGCCATTAAATCAAAGAAACCCAACCATCCAAATGCTTTTGCCAAAGTTGTGATGGTGAGAAATGACACTTGACTGAGATAACAAGCTTTCCAGATTTGCCTGTATGGCTTGGGAGTACAGTATTCACAGTAAATCATAAGTTCCTGAATTAGACTATGCTGCACATTCATCTGTGTGGTTTTCAAATCACACACGGAGTGAAGCTAGCCCAGTCAGCAGGAACTGCAGAATACACTGACTGTATCTCTGCAAAGGGATAAGACTCCCCCAACAAATGTCCTGGATATGACACAAAACAATCTGATAGTGAGGCTTCAGTAATGCTGCAGCTTTGGGCAATGCAGAGTACCCCTTTATTGCCATAGCTCCCAGATCCACTCTGGACCTGAGTGGTAATATCTAATAGGGTCCTATCTATGGGTCAAATAGAACTAAACTGTACTTATGTAAAACTGATTTGTTTGAAATAGAACCGTTTTCATATTTAACTGTGCATAAACAAAAAACTGTACTTATGCTAAACTGAATTGTTTGAAATAGAATTTCATAAATAAAAAATGGATTTGGCATCAAATAACCAACAAGGGTTGATGTGTCAAGCCAAACCACACACTGAGAGAAGCAATGCACTATGTATTAGCACATCAAATACCATGATACCACCAACCAGTCATGTGATATACACAATGCAAACTTGCACATACTAAAATGATACAAATCTTTTGACTAACTCTAGTAAGAGTATGAAGAAACTGAAAATATGAAAGACAAAAAGAAGATGCATTGACCATTTGCAACAGAAAGAGACAAGTATGTGAGCAACTTAGCTATCGATCTGATCGACCACCAGCCTTGTCTAAGAAATTGATCTTGTGAAGAGGAATAATTCAACTGATCAATAAAGAAATTTTTACACTCAAGTGTTTCTCTCAGTCTCAGGTGTTATCAATAGCACAGGTGACATTACTTTGTGACTAAACCAGTTCACTTAGGAGATGTCTCAATCAATTTCTTCAACATTAATTCGGCAGATCTTTCAACATAACACAGATATAGGTGTTGGTGTAATGAGACCAACTACTAGATGAAATCCTGGGTAACTTTTCCAGCAACAAGACTCCTAATTGCTGGATCATGTAGACGAGTTGCCAGATCTTGAACATCAAGTAGAGTGATGAGTGGGTGCAATGGATACTAGTGATGGTGTTGTTCACAGGCCCTGTTCAAAATATCAAAGTTATTTAAATGAACAAATGATTAGACTGATGTCAAACCTTTTCAGTTTCTCAAACCTGTAACTTGATATTTGTGATCTCCTCAATGCCCACCAAAGTCCCTCTTCCCAAAACTAATAATTCACAGAACTGCCTCCCAAAGGAATTCAATTACTAGTAAAGATTCAAACAGTAGCCTTATACAGTTTTTAAATAAAACAACATTCATCTATATATTTAGCCAGTCACAAGTAGGGTATGACCCAAGGTCAATTTTCAAGCAGAGTAGTGTGTGGGTGGTTAAATTCAGAGTTTTCTTTCTCTTACACTGGTTAACTAAACAAGTCTAAAGAGCCCAGTCTGCTCTATTATTTACTCATAACTTTGAGGGAAAGAGATGGATACATGCCTTTTTCCAAGAACATTAACATGAAATGAAACAAGCAGCCTCATCCAGAATTTGAACTGAGGGCAGAGATTCCATTTCTTATGATAACTGTTATCCCTCCAAAAGTTATGTAATCAATCTGTAATTTGTTTACAATTTCTAAATCGTCTGAGCAGTTTTTAGCAATAACTCACATTTTGTTTAAGTTTACAGAAGTTTAATGCTCGGACAGCAAATGATATTTTTAGACTAATTCCATTTTGTTTTATTTTTCTAAGATAAAGTTCTAAAGTCTTGTGTTTTGAAAGTATGACATATAATGTGAAGAATACACAATAGGTCAAGGTTTCTCAAATTTTTACTTGATACGCACCTTGTAACCAAATTAAATTTCTATTCACAACCCCTCCAAATGAATTAATCTAATATCAAACAGATTAACAGTCAAATCAAACTGAAAGCATTAGTTTCCACTAAATAATTGAAGTTAAGCAGTGATGAGCCTGTTTAATAGTTAGATGGGTGACCACAGCGGGTACAGTAAGCAACCTGAGGCCTGCGTACAATATCAAAGAAAAGCCAAGTCCATAACAATGGAATATTGTTAGAGGCAGCCTAATGAACAAAAATATAGAGTTGCTCCCCTTCGAATTGTGAGGGAACAGTTACGTTTCTTGACAGTTATGTTTTCTGGGAAAAACACCGGAAAAGGATTGGCAGCCATGACAGATGTGGTGAAGACATTGACATTATTTGGTTGTAACAAGACTTGGGGTAAAAGCATTTCTCTATCCTACTTTAAATAAACCCTTGTTAAATTCCAACACCTGGTTCTATGTTTTCATTGTGTTCTAGAATTATTTGTACGTAAAAAGTTTAAAAAAAATAAAAATAAGGTATGTGAGCAGTTTAAAATTTTGTCCATCACAGACAAACAGTTCAAATACTTGATTTTTGTTTATGAGTTGAGGTCAGCAAGGTATAGGATGATCACACAAGGATAGAACAAAATCTTGACATGACTCTACAGCAAGCTGCAGAGGAAGGTCGATGGCTGGTGAATCTGAAGCATGATTCATATGATACAACTGACAGTACTTGAAATAAGATCCACTATCAACACCATTCAAGGACAACAGTACTCAACTGCACCTAGTGCACCACAAAAGAAACCTCCATCCACTTGCTGATGTGCTGGCTGGCATTTGGCAAGGAAATGTCCATTCAAAACACACCACTGCTGCAAATGCAACCATCAAGGACACAAAGAAGGATTCTGTACTCCACCAGTGCACAAAAACAACAACAACAAACAAGCAACCAGTACCATATGCACCACTGCCATTGGTGGACAGGGAACTAAAACGCCTGGAGGAAATGAAGGTCATCCCACCAGTAACATATTCACAGTGGGCAGCACCTATCGTGGTACTTAAAAAAGTTGATGGTTCAATCCGGTTATATGCTGATTTTTAACAGATCTCAACACGACACTGAAAGAACACCAATACCCACTGCTGATTCCAAAGGATATCTTCACAATACTTAATGGTGACACCTAGACCTCACAGAAGCCTATTTACAAGCTGAAGTTTCTGCAGCCGCCAGGGAATTGCTGACAATAAACACACATGGTAGCTTTTTTCAATACACAGTTACCCTTTGGAGTAAAAACAGCTCCCACTATATTCCAGCAGATCATGGACACTATGTTAACAGGAGTAGAGGGTGCAGCTGCATACCTAGATGACATCATGGTTGTCAGTCAATCAAAACAGGATTTGACAGAATGGACCAAAAAGGTTCTGACATGCATTGAAAACTTTGGTTTCCAGCTTTGACCTGAAAAGTGTCATTTTTACTTACAGGAAAGTAAATACCTGGGATTCATTTTTGACCACTATGGTTGCCATCCAGATCCAGCTAATGTGGCAGCTATTCAACGCATGTCACCTTCATCAGATGTAAGCAGTTTACACTCATCTTTAGGATCGGTGAGCCACTATGGAAGTTTAAGTTTCACTACACCAAATTAAGGCTCCATTCAACAAACTTAAGCAAAGACATTAAATAGACCTGGCCTGTAGATTGTTAATAATCTTTCGAAAAGATTAAAGCATCACTCAATTCAGTCCTACTACTCACATATTTTGACCTAATGCAGAAGATAGTAGTAGCAGCTGATGCCCTGAGTTATGGTATGGGAGCAGTGATTTCACACATTTTTGCTGACAAATCAAAAAAGCCTAACATGCATGCAGCCAGATCCCTGTTGAACGCAACTACAGTCAAGTAGAAAAGGAAGCATTTGCACTGATTTTTGCTGTGAAGAAATTTCACAAAATGTTATTCGGGTGCTGCTTCACACTCCTGACAGACCACAAGCCATTACTGTGATTATTTGGCTAACCCTATCAATGGCCTGAGTTTTCTGGTAGTTGTGGATGCCCATTCCAAATGACCTGAGATTTTCCCAATGAAAAATACAGATTCAACCATTACCATTCTTACACAGCTATTTAGTCTCAGGCAATGGAACAATTCCCATCTTAATCTTCCATCATTTCTGTAGGTCAAGTTGCATTGGACAACACCAAATGGTGCAGTAAAGAATGGCACATCACCAGCAGAGGCACTCATGGGACGAAAGCTCGGCACCATACTAGATGCTTTACGTCCACACAAACAACAACAAAGGCAAGACACTTGGGAAAACAAAGAACAAACTTTCACAGTAGGCACAACAGTTTTCGCAAGAAACTTCAGGCCTGGACCGCCAAACTGGGCACTAGGTACCATGTCCAAAAGAAAAGGAAAAGGTACACCAGGAACAACATAATTGACAAGAGGCCAACGATTTTACTAGACTTGCTCATGGACGCATTTGACATACCATCTCCATCATCTCCTGTGCAAACAAATGCAAATGGGAGTAGAGCAGAACCTTGCAGGAAATGGCCAAAGTGAAATCGTACCAAAGTGCAGCACCAGCAAATTAACTCCAAGCGTGCTCACTATTGTTAATTATATTTGGGAAAAAAAAAAAAAAAAAAAAGAGGGAGGGTGTTAAGTAAAGCCTAACAAACAAAAAAACGAGTTGCTCCTCTTCAAATTGTTAGGGAACAGTTACTTTTTCTGGGGAAAACACTGGCAGCTATGACAGATGCAGTGAAGACACGATGACATCATTTGGTCATAACATGACTTGAGCTAAGAGACTGTTTTGGGGAGGTAGAAGCATTTCTCTGCCCTACTTTAGATAAGCCCTCGTTAAATTTGGTGCCATGTTTTCATTCAGTGCACTTTAATTATTTGTACATAAAAACTTAAATATTAAAACACAAAACACGACTAACTTACCAGTGTTTAACACAATTTACAAGAGAAAAGAATGGGTAAACTAATAAACGTAAATACACCTTTAATTCTCGGATTTTTTTTTTTTATGTATTTAACAGAAATGGTTTTAAGTCAAATAAATGATTAAACAGATCAATTTGAGCCATAGATGGGATCCTAACAGGTACAAATCTAGAATCAGAGTGAACCTTAGATTAATGGCAATAAAAGATACACATCACACTCTCCAGGGTTCAAGTTGGTTGTTTTACAAAATATCAACAGTTGTAGGTTATTTAAGGCTAAATCCTATATATACATATATATCAAATATATATGATTGGTGAACAAATAGTTTGTCGGAAACAATTTTTTCAACAAACCAGTATACAGTTAAATGGTTTCAATTATAGAAAATGATTAAATATTTCCAAGATGGGACTCTAACAGATACTATCCCTCGGAGTCAGAGTAGACCTGGAAGTAATGGAAATGAAGTGAGGTACTCTAAATTCTCCAAAACTCCAGAATTGGTGTGTTACCAGTAGAAGTTTTAGTGTCATATCCAGGACACTTGTTAGGAAGAGGAGGTGGGGGTCATACCCCTCTGTAGAGATGTAACAGCCTATTCTACAGCCCCAGCCGACTGGGCTTAGCAATTTTTGAATTGTTATAAATGTAAACTAGTAAATCCCCAGCCATGCTTTTATAATCTTCCACTGTCTATATACCATTTCGATAAGCCTCGATATAGCTAATCATATAGATAAAGTAATAGTAAAGTAAAGTTGGCGACCGTAGTCGAGGGTGACCCGAAGGCTCCCTTTTCAATAGCTACTACACCAAGGTATAGGGGTGGGTGCAACTCCTTTCCCTGGATTGCTCCACTTTCCCCCCTGATCCTTACCTTATAATGCTGAATGTTAAGCAAGGTAGCATCAAGTACCATTTTTTGAGTCTTTGGTACGACTCGACCTGGAATTGAACCCAGGTCTCCTGTGCCATAGGTGAACACTAACCATTATACCAACTGTTAATTATTTACAAGATTTAAGAAATAATCTAACTTGCCCATGAAATCAAAGTGTGCTAAACTGCATGGATTCTCTTGACTCTTTCTCGCCATTCGTCCCTATAAGGCTACCAGTGCCTGTAGAGAGGTGTTTAATATAAGTTTTTGCTGGTCTGCCAACACAGGTGTATCCATTTGTTGGAGTCAATAGGAAAAATTTGCTTATGAATTTGTCCTTACTTCTCCAACAGAGCCAAATAGGTCTTCATTTGTGAGATGGGAGACAAATAGCTGTACTGTTGGCATTTTCTAAGGTGCTGCTTCTTAGATTAGTTTAAAACATGTTGCACCTTTATGTAGTTCTTTTTCTCCAAGCAATTCATTCAAGTCAAAATGGTGCAGCCAAACAGTAGGTCACCACATGGTTGATAACCTGCCCGTGGTGTAATGGTTATCGTCGTAGGAAATGGACACGGCGACACGAGTTCAAATCCTAGACGAGACTGATTGCATTTCACATAGCACTAATACCCTTGGGAAAGGTAAGAATCCAATTATTCTCCCTCCAGCTATGGGTAAATAGTAGGATAGACTAGGTTCTTTAGCCTTGGTGAGGCAACTAGTCTAGGAGAAGGAAAACTCTGAATTCAAACCTGCTAAACTGCTTAAAAATTGACCTTGTGTCATATCCTGCCCAAGTGGAGGGGGTGGTAAATATGATAACCTGTCAATAGTAGTTCTCACTTTGCCTATGCATATATTGACATCACTTTCAGTAGATGAGATATAGCTACCAAGATATATGAACTAGTCTAATAAACTAAAGGAAAGTAATTGTCGTTTACAAAAAAGGTAAACATGCACTTTTGGTTATGCATATAAAAAAAAAGAAAAAAAAAAAAGAAAGTAAAACCTAGCTTTAAAATGTATGATATTTAACTCTTTTAGATGTTACATTTTCCAAGCAAAAGGCAAATGAAAAAAATCAAGTAATTTGAAAACTATTAAATCAATGCACTGACTGCCAAAACCATATTCAGGATTCCCCAGCAGGTAGAAGATGCAGATCAGCAAATACCAACCCCTCCATACAACTAAGATGTGAGATGAGGTCAGTTCTTTAAGTGGAATTTAACAGGTTTGAATCCAATTTTCCTTCTCCTACAGTGGTTGCCATACCAAGGTTTAGGAATCAAGTCTACCCTGCTATCTAGCCATAGTTATGACGAGAATAGTTGGATTCGTGTTTTCAAAGGTTATCAGCACTATATGAACCGTAAAAAGCCTTGTTGCCATGTCCATTTCCTGTGACAAGAATCATTACACCACAAGAACTTCTATTCATAATATGCAATATAATTATAATTGTATATGGCAATACTTTAAGAATTTGACTATAACTGCATATGGCAGTGAATGGTTTAGGTACACTCCTCCCACCCTTGGAGGGCAGCTTTGTCACATGGTCAGTTTAAAGAAGGAACTTCTATAGTGAGGTAGGTATATATATATCACACACACACTAAATGAATAAATAAAAAACAGCCCTTTCAACCAACATAAAGTTCAGTCTGTTTTGTTTTTGTTTTACACATCACATCTGACCTGAAGACAAAACCCCCAACTGTAGGAGATGAACAGATACTACATTATAATCCAAGCCTATAAATTGCACTAAAGACATGGGAGAGTACCCATAAACTCGACCTCATGTCAATTCCTGGTGGAGAGCACTAGTAAATATATTCATGCATATAAATAAATACTGCAAACAAACAAACAAAAAAACATAAAAATAAAAAAATAAGCACATTTGAAAACTGTAATAAAAATAAGTTTTTTTTGGGTTTTTTTTTTTTTTTTCATATTTACAAAGGAATTTTTTTTTCTTTTATGATGAATGGCCAGAAATACAACAGTATTGGAATAATCAGGGTTTTGTTTAGTTTTTTCATAACAGCATTCATAAAACAACCAATATATTGCACATTGGACTAGAATTGTACAGAAGTGACTGATACCCAGCATTCATAGAAATGAAATTAAAAAAAAATAATAAAAAGGGAACAAATTATTTTGTTCTTACTGTTATTTGAGATGCACCTTTATACTGGTTTTGTTTGTTTTTTTTAATCTGTTTAGCATCAAAGACAGATGTGACAAAGGAATAAGTGAGAAAAAAAAATTTTTTTTTTAGATGCAACAACCAGAAAAGAAATGAAAATATACATAAAGTATTAAAAAGAATTTTGAAGACAAAAAAAAAAAAAAATTTTTTTTCCATTTTCTTAAATTCTTAGAAGTACCCTCAAATATTGGAAACCCTACCCTGATATAATCTTAGTGTTATATTAGGGGGAGAGAAAAAAAAAAAAAAAAAAAAAAAAAAAAAGTTTAATTTTTTTTTATTTGTTTTTACATGTTTAAAAAAAATGCTATTATCATTGTAAATTTTTTTAAAGTCCTGAGTTATTAAAAATAACATTGCATTTTTTCAGGGAGGGTTAAATTTTTCTTTTCCAAAATTTAATTTTTTTTTTTTCCATTTTTTAAAATTTAGTTTTTCTTTTTTTGAAATAAGACACTTATAAACATTTCCACTTTTTTTTCTTTCTTTTAAAATTTAGTCCTTTTAAATCATTTCTTTTCCATCTTACTATTTTTTTTTTTTTTAATAATTATTTAATATTTTAATTTTTTTAAGCCAGTTTAGAGAGAAAAAAATTAAACATTAGAATAACCCCTTGGATTTATTCCAGCAAATTTAAACCAACTATCGTTTTGATGGGGGCACAAGATGGTCTGGTAATTCTGCAGGCAAATCATGTCCTTCCAATTTTATTTTAATGAGATGGTTAGCCAACGCCCATTCATCCGAATCTAGCATGCCATCCTTATCAACATCGGCCAGCTTCCAAATCTTCCCCAGAACAGAATTCGGCAGCTTTGATTTGACCATTTCCTTCTTAGCATTGCTTCCAGTGATCTTACCATCTATTGGGTTCAAGGTGTCAAAGACATCATCATAGTCATAGCGTTCCTGAGCAACTATCCATTCCTTTTCACCTCGGCCCTGGTCAACACCTTCACCACGTCCATAACCAAATGGGCTATCATTGTAACCTTCAAATGCTCCACCTTTCACAGTAGTAGTGTCAACTTCTTCAGATGATCCCACTGAATCCTCAAGAGGTATGATTTGCATTAGTTTTGCAATGTCTTCAGCCAACATCTGATCAACAACTTCTAAGAGTTTTGGCTTGAGAGGGTGGAACTTATTGAAATCGTGATGCTGGAGTTGTTCTTGCATGCGTTTCAGGTTTGGAAAGTCTCCGGGGGAGATTTGGTGTTCCCTTTGCAGCTGCTCATAGATTGTTCCTAATCGGTGGATGAGTTCTTTCTTTTTAGTATCCTTACCAAACATAGAGGGCATTTCCTTTTTGAGCTGGCTGATGATGTAGGCGTGCACCTGCAAAAGACAAAGAAAATATAAGAAATGATATTCAGTATTCAAAACAGTGTCTGTATACAATATATAAAAAATATCTGTATTATATATTAACTTTGTTAGCAAAATATCACACATTTTACAACTTCTTTATAACTGGTTTGTACTCTTGAGCTTTTTGCACACACATATACAAAAATTCAAATTTAAATTTAAAAAAGAAAAAGTGATACACTAGTATAAAAGACTTAAGACTTATCTCATAATCTGGATTATTTGTAGGGGGGTGCTACTCATGTAGCAGAGCCCATCCCTATCTAACTCTTCAACTGGCTTGAATTCAAAGTTTTCTTTCAAAAGAGCCCTGTGTGCCCTACTCTTTCTCCTTAACTGGAAGGAGAATTTTCAAGGGGTATTAACACCACATAAAACTCAAACAACCTTATTCATCATTTGAACTCAGATAGCAGAATCCACTTGCTAGGATGATAACTCATGACAAGTGTCTCCAACACTGGTATATAAGCTTAAAAAACAAACGAAAAAAACTTGGAGATCACAGAAAAATTCATACTTAACAGCATATACCATCGATGATTGGTTCCCATCCAAATGGACAACAGCAGTAACAGCTTTAAAATGCAGCTGCTTAACCACATTCATTTCTACTAAGAGAATGATTAGTCTAAGTGTTAATTCATCCATACATCTCAAGTACCATGGCATGCCACTGACAAGACTATCTCATTACTAGATATCCAGACCAAATACAAGAAAGAGTGGATTTCTACCTTTTCCAAGAGTTTTTATGGGAAATGAACATACCCACCGCCAGCTAAACTCAATTCACCACCTCCACTCTGTTATATGGCCATTTACCATATAGAAGAACAAAGACTACTTGTAAATCAGTTCCAGTTTTAAGAAAAAGAAATTAGCCTTCAACAATATGTTAAGCACCATGAACTTCAAGAAGACCAACTTTATTTGTACATTGCTCATAACTGTGGAAAAAAGGACAAAAATCTCCCTGGGATTCAAACAGAAAATGATTTCCAGAGATCAATCATAAAACAAATTTACAAGAATCTACCCACACAGAGATTTCACGTTTACACAGATGGATACCTGTTCATTGGTTTTTCATATTTGATTCCATCAAAGATTTGTGAAACAATACCATTTATAAGTCATATTAAAAACTATTAAAATCTAAATAAAAGAATCTTTCACATAATGAAAAGTACAAAACAAATCTATATTAAAAAGATCTAACTTTTTACATGATCCCATAACAAAACATCATACCAAGATATTTTTTAGAGCAAGAGAATAAAGCAACTTCCAATTCAATTTACAACTTAAGAATCATAGTGGGAGGTAGGTCTCTGTTCAGGCTCCCACAATCATTAAAATTTATCAAGGAAGATAATTAACCACTTACTTACACATGTCATATGCCCCACCCCCAACAACCAGCCGTGCAGGCCAAAAACCATACTTTGTATCCTTTGCATCCTTCATTTGGAACATGATATTTTAATATATAAGTAATAAGTTAAATTATAGACATCTTACAATGATTCATTACTAAAGATGTATTTAGCATAATGGTTATCATTGTAGAAAATGGAATTGGCAATCAGATTTCAAATCCTGGATGAAACTGTTTCACATAGGGCTAATGCCTTTGGGAAAAGTCTGAATTTATCTGTTCTCCTCCCAGATATAGTAAATGATACGGCAGACTGTTTTTTTTTAGTCTTGGTTAGGCAACCAACCAAGAAAGAAAACTAAATAGAAACCAGCTTTACTCTACTTAAAAATTGACCTTGTGTCACATCCTGCTCATCTTGGAAGGGTAGAGTAAATACATCCAATGATTCATTCATTCATTCATTCTATATTGGTTGCCAAAATCAGCCTTTAAATAGATTCTTGAAATATTTGCTTCCATCTTTTTTTTTTCTCACAAAGTCAAAGATGGAAGCAAATCTTTCCCACTAATTCAGCCCATTTAAAACATCAGTGATTTTTTTTTTTTTAAATCTCTCTGAATAGTACTGATAGTATCATCAACTTTATTCCCCACCCAATAATGTTTTAAGCATATTCTAGGAATCTAACTGTCTTTAAATCAAAAGCTAAATCTGATCAAAACATTTCACTTAGTTTCATTTGTGTTTCTCATGTACTTAAGACATAGGATAAGCGTATAATAAGTGCATCAATAGTTGTAACTACATACACTAGCATCATGATGTATGACATTTGATGACCTGACCAAATAGCTAACAAAACTCTGGAGCCCCAGAGATCAGGTTGCAGAATTTGAACACATACATCTTTATCCCAAAAACAAAAATATTAACAAGACTGAATAATTTTTGGATTGGTCCACACCTTTATATAAGAGAGAGAGAGAGAAAGAAAAAAAAGAGCAAACAAAAATCATCAATCCAAACACTAAAATATATCTTCATATTTACTGTAAAAGTAAAGTTGGCAACCCAAAGCCTCTCGTTTTAGTAGCTACTACACCGAGGTGTAGGAGAGGGCGCTACTCCTTTCCCTGGATTGCTCCACTTTACTTTTGATACGTACCTTATAATACCGAGTGTTAAGCAAGAAGGTATCAAGTACCATTTTTTAAGTCTTTGGTATGACTCAACCAGGGATTGAATCCCGGTCTCTTGGACCATTGGCAAACAAATGTGTCAAAAGAATCAAATACTCGATTAATTCTGAGTTTAGCTTAATCGAAAGACTTTCTTTTTAAAATTAGACAGAATATATAAACCAAGACCATTGCGATCTTATATATGTATTGTTTCCTTCCTATATGATTGAAATGATCAAAATGAACTGATTAAAAGGTTACCTGACTTGGCAAGCCAAATACTATTTTTGATATCTTTCTATTTTGCCAATAACTCTTAAACTTGCCAAATTTGCTGTTATTTTTTTAAAACCACACATGACAAAAGAAATCAACATTACAAGCAGAATCCCATCAATCTAACAAATATGAATCTAAAACATTTAATCAAGTATCCAAGCAATGTACATTCCCCCACTAATGAAATTTAAACCAACGTTTCTTTTCTGCTTTCTCCGATTTATTATTAAACTGAATTTAAAAGTATAAAATTGTGAAAGTGCATTTATAAGTATTTGGTTAAACCATATCAACAATAGAGCTAACTTTTGCTGGATAGGATAGAAACTCCCCACCCCCACCCCTTTCTTTTAATTCCTGTTTTTTTTCCACATTAAGAATTGCTTGTTGGAATATTCACCTCCTCCACCTGGATTTTTTTTTAATCCTTTGATTTATGCAATATCCCTTACCAATTTCAAGATAAAGTTAGCATCAGTATTCAATCATCCCTCAACAAAAGTCAATATTTTGTTGACCCATCTTTTTCAACAATTAAAGCTAAAAGGTTTTATGTGAGCAGGGGAAGTCTATAAACTTAGTACATCTAAGATTTGGAATTGTTCCAAAATTGCTCTAGTTCCTTCACTCGTGTAGGACAATCTTTTTGACAAGAGGTTCATTTCAAGACATTTAAAAGTTCCCTTTAAATCACTTGTGTTACTCGAATCATATGTTTGAGAGTCATTGTCATTCATGTTGGAAGTTCGAGTCTCAAATCTTTGGAAGACTGAAACAAGTTTTACTCAAGAATTTCCCTGTATTCATCATTCATTTAATTCTAACGAATGTCCTAGGACCTACTGGTTAAAAACATACCCAGAGCATGATGCTGCCACAAACATGCTTCACTGTAGGATAGTCTTTTTGGTTTGCAACAGATACACCACTTTCATTGAAGATCAAAAAGAATATTATTTCTAATTTTAGTCTTATAATATCACAAATACTTCTTCCACATGTTTGGGGAGTCCCAATATGACCTTTGGCAGACCCCAGATATACTCACTCACTTTCTCTTTAAAAAAATGGCATTTTTCAGGCCACACTTTCATTAAGCTCAGCTTTTTGAAGTGCACTGGTCCAATGTACAACAGATACTCCACCCTACAGTGTGGGGTTTCTCATATTTGTTTAGGGTTATCTGAGATCTTTGGTGCTTCTATTACTAATGCTATCTTACTTCAGCCTAAGAGTTTGGGAGGGTGGCCTTCTCTGGTCATGTTTATTGTTTGGCTTCCCCTCTTAGCTTAATGGCATATCAACCTTCTAGGATTATTTAATGCCAAAGCGATCCTTATAGAAAAAAAGAGTGGTACTGTTTAACCCATAGATTGGGAATGGATAAGTGGGTTGTATTTGTTGAAAGACTTAACGGAGTGGTCTCCCTTGTCACAATGTTTCAGGAACTCTCCCACGTCACAAGTCCTTTTTGGTCACATGACAAGGTGAACTGGGGAATCCGGCTCTTTCACGAACAGGACTTGAAGAACAGATGTAGTAGTTCACTACTCAGCAGTGAGCACATGGGGCCTCCGTCTTATTTTCCAAACTTGAGATGATTAAGTGGTTAGCACTTTTTAGCTGTATGGACTTTTCTGTTTGTTCCTTGAATGCTTGAGACTCTTGTATAGCCTGGGGACAGAAACTTAGTTCCCAACTTATATTGTGTACAATCAAATGTCATATATTAATTGACGTGTTCTGTTTCCTACCGAATATTCCATGTTATGTTACTCTCTTTGGGATAACCTAATGCATCATAAGAAATGGGGTGTTATCTACAAGTCAACACCTTGTGAAGAACATATCTTTTCCAAAGATATTAGTCAGAAAGTAAATGCAATAGGATGATTGGAATTTGAACTGGCTTGCTACAAAGTTGCAGTCCAACACATTAGATACTATGCCATGGGGACTGCCCTATATAGATGTTCAAAATTTTGGACATGTTTTACAATCCAACTCTAATCTGTATTTCTTCCCAATTTTGTCCTTGATATTTTTGATGAGCTGCTTAGTCTTCATGGTGCAGCTTGCTTGCTTAGTGGTATCAGTCACTTAGCGTTATTATAGCTATTGGAATCTTGAAGAACAGGTGTGTGTCTATACAGATTGAATAAACAATGTTTGTAAATGATTATGTGATTTCTGAATCAATGTATATACCCAATTTCTCTGCTACAGACAGGATGTGGCACAAGGTCAATTTTAAAGCAGATTACACCTGGTTTATAGTTAGAGTTTTCCTTCTCATAGACTAGTTGCTTTACCAAAGATAAAGAATCCAGCCTGCTTGACAGAAGTACAGTCTGCAGTAGGTTATTTTATGCTTATAAATAATACGTACACAGCTGTATAGTTTTAAGTATTCTTGTCAAAATGAATAATTTTTAAACAGATCTATTAGACCCATAGATTAGCATAATAGCAATGAAGGGATACTCCACACTCACCAGAGCTCCAGAACTTGAGCCTCACCACCAGATACAGTTTAGAGTCATACTCAGGATTCCTCTTTTTCTGGCAGAGTATCTCTCTACAACCAGCTCATTGGTCTAGTGGGTAGAGTGTTCGCCAATGATCTGGGAGATCTGGGTTCAATTCTAGGTAACGTCATACTAAAGACTTTAAAAAAAAAAAAAAAAAAAAAAAAAATGGTACTTGATACCTACTTGCTTCACATTCAGCAATATAAGGTACGTATCAAGGGTAAAGTAGAGCAATCCAGGGAAAGGAGAAGCGCCCTCCCCAACACCTCAATTCAGTAGCTATTAAAAAGGGAGCCTTCTGGTCGCCCACAACAACATGTCTCTACATATTTTAAGCTCAGTCGATAAGGCATATCTAATGTTAGCACGATAAAAATCTCAGTTGCTAAATTTTTGTAGCAGAGTAATGATCAGAATGTTATAGTAGAGATTAAATAAAAGAATCCAGACTGAAACGATATAACCAAATTAAATAAAACAAGAATTATAGAATGAAAGGAAGTGAAGGTAGAGACATGTCAACAGAACACTTCCTGATCAGATTTTTTTTTTTTTTTTAAAACTTCATAATTGTGGTGACGGCATAAGAAACATTTGGAATGCAAACGGAAATGTATAGTTTATGGTCTTTAATAAACATCATCATCATCATGTCGTGCTGGTAGTACGGATATCCCTGACCCTCTCTCGCCACCTTTCCCTGTCGTTCATCGCCTCTGGCAGGTCTTCTGGACTACATCCCGTATCCTCACATAGTTGCTGAATGTATGAAACAATTATACCATTTTTAGCCTCAAATATTATATGTAAGAAAAAATCTTGCAAAAAATTTAAAATTTCATGTACATAGAATTTGTTTATCTGTGACAATGTACTAATTGCACTCACCCATTATATACAAGTGTGAAGAGGGGGTAACAAGCTTGTTCTTAATGAATTATATCAAAGAACTTTGAAACAGTCATAATAGATGGTAGTAACTAACAAGGTTCAATGTACACAACTGACAATTAGATCAGAATGAAATACAATGTTAAAACTAAAATTAATCTTTGGAATAACTACAACCTTGACTTTATTGCAAATAGATAAATATGTAAATGATTTCAAAACCATTAAAAAAAAAAAAAAAAAAAAAGATAAGTTTTAAAATTTTTTTAAAAAGTCACATTAAAAATTTGAATACTGACATATTAGAAAAGTTAATGAAATCAATAAAAATAAGTGAGAAATAATCCAGAAAAGCCAATTATTACTTATCAGCTTTTCAACACTTTACAGATATGACACTAATGGCTTTTTCTGATTCAACAAAATATTTTGCTGACAAAAAACATTTTAAATTAAACATTAAAATATTATGGAATGGACATCCACATATAACAGCTAGTGTCAAAGATGACTGAATTGATAGGCCAAGTTCAAATTCTAATCCACGTTTGTTTTATTTTTTGCTTATGCTCTTAGGAAAGGCATGAATCCATCTTTTTTCCCCCACCACCAGAAATAAATATGCAGATCCATATATAACATACACAGAGTCTGTGATATGTACATTTGTAAATTTATGACTGTTTTGTTGGTACTTTAATTATTCAGTGTAAATTTTGATTTACTTATTATAATTAAACCAGGGCATTACCAATATTAAGATGGTTTGTAAAATACAAATACTGCCACAGAGGGAGTTTATTATCCAATTCATAAAAAAAAAAAAAAAAAAAAAAAACCCTACAGATCCTGGTTTCCTATATAAATAACAAAGACGGCTTACAAATATTGCACAGAATCAGTTGAAAATTCTAATCTCCTGACAATGTGAGAAAAAATTGCCAAATTACCACACCAGTCATGGGAGCATCGGAATATTACAACCTCCAGTGTTAAAATCCATAAAAACAAGCTAGCTTCATTTTTTGCTATGTCCTGCTTGAGGACAAAACACTGCATTGCATTCTGAAATTGAGGAAAGAACCAAATTACAACACTAATTCTTCGTAAAAATGTTTAAGTAAATTTTTCATTGTTACAATGCTACTTAAAACTTTATTTTCCAATTTTAAATTTTCTGAATTAGGACAAAATATTTATCACAGCTGAAAATGAACAGATAGTAAATTCCTAGAGAATAATCCTTGAAATCATGAAACATTTATTTGCAGCATTTTATTGAGATTTCACATGAAATAAGGAGAAAGTTTTGCAATTTCTTTTACACAAAGAAAACTTTTCATACTTATAGCATACTTATTTGCTTATAACAATGCTATCAGTACAGAAATTTACTTCAATAAATACTTTAATTCCAGCCTATTTTTGGCGGGGCCTCAAGTATTCAAGCTTTTATAAATACATATTTTCTCAAAAAATGATCTGTTTATCGGATTAGAATGTTTTTACGAAAAAATCCAATTCTTCTGCTTCAATGTCATATCTACAAAATTGAATCAATCTTAACATACAATTTAAATGGATCTTTTTAAATACAACTGTCAATAATCTCCCAAAATCCATGAGAATAAATGATAAATAACCTCATCACTGTTTATTGCTTCTATAAATCATTTACATATCATCATCATCATGTCATGCTGCCAGCACAGATCTCCCTGATCCTTTCTCGCCACCCATCTCTATCGTCCAGCACTCCCCGGAGTACTTCAAGGATATATCCTGTATCAGTCGTCCTGCCTTTGCTTGGCCATGTGAAGGCGTCCACAGAAGTATATCGCTTATGAGTTTGTCCTTACTTCTCCAGCAGTGTCTTGCATGTCTGGTTCGTCTAACTTGGACAGTTTTCGTGATGGGTAGTAGGTATCCGTACGGCAACTGTTTTGTGGAGGGTTGCCTCCAGGACTTGTTCAATATTGCTCGCAGCATTCTTGTGTAATTGCCGTCAAACTTTTTCTCCATATGTTTATTTGTTTGTTGAAGGGTTTTATGGCATATTAACCTTTGTAGGTTATTTAACGCCAAATCCATTTTTATGTAAATAATCTGTTCTATTTCAAACAATTCTGTTTAGTATAAGTACAGTTTAATTGTCAAAAACATTTCTATTTCAAACTATTCAAGCAGTTATATATAATAATTCAGTTTAGTATAAGTACAGTTTCAATGTCAAAAACAGTTCTATTTAAAACAATTCAGTTAAGCAGAAGCACGCAGTTTAAATGTAAGTACAGTTTAATTGTAAAAAAAAATTTCTATTTCAAGCTATTCAGTTTAGTCAAGCAATTCTACTTCAGCTAATTGAGTTTAGTAAAAGTACAGATTTTGTTTATGCACAGTTACATGTCAGAACATTTCTATGTTAAACAATTCAGTTTAGTGTTAAGTACAGTTTCAATGTCAAAAAACAGTTCTATTTGAAATTTAGTTTAGCACAAGCACGCAGTTCAAAATGTAAGCACGGTTCAATTGTCAAAAACATTTCTATTTCAAGATATTCAGTTTAGCGTAAGTATGCCGTTAGTTCTATTTAACCCATAAATAGGGCCCTACCAGGTGCTACCACTCCGGGCCAGAGTGGACCTGGGAGCGATGGTAATGAAGGGGTACTCCGCATTCTCCAAAGCTCCAGCATTGCTGGAACCTCACCATCAGATTGTTTAGTGTCATATCAGGACACTCGTTAGGGGTGTCTTACCCCTCTGCAGAGGTGCAGTCAGTGCATTCTACAGCCCCAGCCGACTGGGCAATACACAGAGTTAAATGTCAAACAGTTTTATATCAGATAATTCAGTTCAGCATAAGTACACAGTTTAGACGTCAAAACAGTTCTATTTCGAGCAATTCAGTGTAGCATTAGTATGTAGTCTTAATGTCAAAACAGTTCTATTTTAAACAATTCAGTTTAGCATAAATACACAGTTTAAATGCAAAAATCAGTAAAGTGAAAGAAGCACGGTATATAGTTCTATTTAACCCATAGATAGGACCCTTATCAGGTGCTACCACTCCAGGCCAGAGTGGACCTGGGAGCGATGGCAATAAAGGGGTACTCCGTATTCCCCAAAGCTCCAGCATTGCTGGAACCTCACCATCAGATTGTTTAGTGTCATATCCAGGACACTCGTTGGGGGGGGGGTCTTACCCCTCTGCAGAGAAGCAGTCGGTGTATTCTACAGCCACAGCCGACTGGGCAATTATCAGTCAGGTCTGACTTCCTTATGACTGATAGCCTAAAAATGATAAATAACCTCATCACTGTTTATTGCTTCTATAAATTATTCCCATATACTCTTTTGCATATTCAGCTTGATAAAAATCAAAGTACAAGGAATACTTTTAAAAAATAGGACAAAAGTTTGACTAACTTTTTTTGGGGGGGGGGGAGAACTTGGAATTATAACAGCTTACAAGATTGTATTGAAGTAGTAAGCATAAAATTTACATCTCCAGTTTATCACTATAACTAAAATTGTGTGTGTATATGTTTGGAGGATATATATATATATATCAATAAAACCACGAGCCAGCTAAAATGACACACCCACAAGATTTGTTATCAGGTCAATAAACTTAAAATGCTCCAAGAAAATTTCCTCTTCAATCTGTAAATTGGGGGGGCTGCATTATTGCTGAATGTGATTTTTAATCATTCAAATTGATAATAGAAATAACAAGGCAAATCTAATGAGAATTCTTCACACTTTTCTAAGTAGAAGCATCAATATCATTATGGATTACTGTTATAATGAGTATTTAACAGCTTGATGGATCATCTAGTATTCCTAAAAAAATTTTAAACTTTTCTTTAAAATATATATCACCTGATAAAAAAAAAAAAAAAAAAAAAAAAAAAAAAAAAAAGGACATTGTTGTGCCTCTGGTGTATCTACAAAATATTAGGTAAGCCAGTTATAATTGCAGTCTTTTTAAAAAAGCAAGACAGGCAGGTGGTTATAGTTGGGGCTGAGATTGGGTGGAGGAGGAATGATCTTCCTTCTTTATTATTCTCTTAGTCATCAAACATCTGTGGTGACAGAAGATCACTATCAGTCACATGATCACAGCCTGTTCTCTCTATTGGCTTCTGAAAATAATGAAGCTTTTAGTGTCAAGTAAAGCATGTTTTGAGATGGTTATAAAAAAAAAAAAAAAAAAAAAAAAAAAGAGAATTAGTAAACAACACATCTCAGTTATATACAGTGGTGTTATGAGAACCATGAAAATATATACACACTTTTAGATGACAGCTTGATTGAATTTAATTGCATGTCAATCCATCAAGAGAGATTTTATTATTAGGGAATTGTGTTTACATTTACATTTTTTGTGTAGTTGTTTTTTTTTAAAGATTGATTAATTGATTTTAACGACATGTCAACCCACCTAGGGTTATTTTATGCCTACAGATAAGGGAATTGTATTCATTGTATGTTCATATTTACATTTTTTGTGTATTTTTTTTTAAAGATGTTTTATTTTGCATACATTCCTATCAAATATGAATAATTTTTAAACAGATCTATTTAACCCAGAGATAGGACCCTAACAGATTTTACCCCTCCAGGACAGAATGGACCTGGGAGTAATATTAATGAAGAGGTACTCTACCTTGTTCAAATCTCTAGAACTGAAGCCCCACCATCAGATGCAGTCCAGTGTAATACCCAGGATACCCATTTATTTTTAGTGGTAGTAGTAGGGTCTTACCTCTTAGTAGGGGACACAGTAAGCATATTCTAAACCCTACCGACAGGTTGTATATTTTTGAAGTTCAATCAAAACTCAATACTTCATTCTAAACCAACTTTGAATCATGAATCTATTTATAAAATATTTTTTACTAGCAATGTCCAACAATTTTAAATTCTTCAGCTGCAACTACCAGTCCAAGGTTACTAAGTTTATTTTTAAAAGTAAAAAACTCGTAAACTTTGTGTTGGTTGGTTTTGTTTTATGGCGTATCAACCTTTTTAGGTCATTTAACGCTGAATCAAGTCATTTTGATGAAAGTTTGTTTCAAGGTCTTTATATCTTCAAATATTTATTCATGGTGTACAGTAATTTTCAGATACTCATTTTTTTATATTCTTTGGTATTGTTTATGTTATATTGGTTATGTCTTGAAATTTTTCCATATAGGCCCAATGCTTTCAGGAAGGACATTATAGCATCCACTTTTAACTTTATATTGGGCTTTAGGTATTCACAAAGATAAAGATAAAATGTTTTGTGTTATTCCTATACTAGCATGTATTTTTTACCTAGTGCTCTCTTAGATGACAATCTCATATCAGCATTCTCATTATGATTTTTAAATCATTCTCAATCAGGTAGAGATATCCTAACAAAAAAACAAAATTGCAACACTTTGAAGGACAATGTAGATTTTGACTAGGATACAGTATATGAATGAAGTCGGGGTATTGTGGATGCACTTGATATTTGGGGATCTGTATATATGATCATTTACTTAAATCCAGATCTAATGAAATTTGCCCAATTTTGCTGAATGAAATTAGTGTTGATGAATTGATTCTCTAGCTTCACCAAGAGAAAAAAAAAGTTGGTTGGTTGGTTAGGTTTTATGACATTATTTAACACCAAATCCATTTTTATGTAAATAGTTCTATTTCAACCAATTCAGTTTAGCATTAGTACACAAGGCGGTTTGCATTCCCCATAGTGCTAATATCTTTTGGAAAGGTAAGGATCCAACTATTCTCCCTTCAGCAATGGATAAATAATAGTGCAGACTGGGCTCTTTAACCTCAGTAGGGCAACCAATCTAAGAGAAGGAAAACTGAATTCAAACCAGTCATACACTGACTGCTTAAAAACAAACCTTGTGTTGCATCCTGCTGAGAGTGAGAGTTAAATACAAACATTTAATTTCCAGTAAATTCAAACATCTCTAGGATGTACAATTTTTAAATTTTTTCATCAGTGTGTAACTTAGATTTTAAATAACACAATCAGGCATTTCATTATTTACTGTGTCCAACCACTCCAACATTATAATTCCCTTAACTTATTTTAATAGATCTTGGGTGCTTCATATTATGTTTCCTAAACTAAGCTAGCAGACCACTCTTAGAGAGTTTGATTCTCGCTTGGTGTCTCATACTTTTGGCCTTGTGTTTAAATAAGTTTAGTAAGTGACTATTTAATAGACTTCTCAGTACTAAAACTTGTTTTTCATGTTATCAAATTCCCTGGATCGTATTTTTACAGCTTATCTAATTCTCATGATCACTTTGGCTCAATCCAACTTAATTCCGATTCAATAATTTTTCAGTTTGTAAAGTTGCTCTATTTCCTAATAGAAAACCCCAAAACAGAAACGTTCGGTTCAGCTACCATTGTTTATTCTTTACTTCTACTGGTAAAAATGTTTGTTTTAAGGAAGTCTATCTGATAAATCAAGTTCAGTATACAAACAAAATTCTGTTCAAATCATGAAAGAACAGAAAGAAAAAAAGTCTTAAAAGCTGGTTAGCCATTACAATGAACCTTGACATCTCATTTATAGGCCTCATTTTGATTACTTTTCTTAGAACACTCTAGCAAGTGCATATAACTCAAGACCAAAAATACCTTTTATTCTTTTAAGTTGAGAATAATAAGAAAAATTTGCCAAGTTTGGCCTCTCAAAATTTGGTGAATATAAAAGTTAAGTTTTACACTGATAATAACTGACAATGTGTAGATAAGAACACATACACAGAAGGCAATTATGAAAATGGAATACACTAAGTTTTAGAACTTGGTAAATGATAAGACTAATGAATAAGAAATGCAGTGAAAATAATTGGGTGGGGGATGACTTAGAAATTTAGATCAATGGAATAGAAAGCTTTAGAAATGAATAAGAGATGGAAGAATATTAATGCAAACCCACTGTTGTTTTGTTGGGGTTTTGTTGTTGTTTTTTTTAATAAAGGTTTTTAAAAATTTATTTTCAATGTTATTTTTTTTTTTCTTCAGCTTTCAAAGAATCAATTTAGTATAAAAAAACAAAACAAGAATAACCTATTGGACTTACTCCAGCAAACTAAAACCCTCTATCATGTTGATGGGGGCCACAAGATAGTCTGGTAATTCTGCAGGCAAATCATGTCCTTCCAATTTTATTTCAACAAGATGGTTAGCCAACACTCATCTGAATTAAGCATACCATTCTTTTTGACATCGGCCAGCTTCCAAATCTTGCTCAGAATGGAATTTGGCGGCTTTGATTTGAGTATTTCCTTCTTAGCATTGTTAAGTATCTTAAGTTCAATGTGTCAAAGATATCAGTATTTCTGGGCAATAATCCATTCCATCTTGGCTGATACTTTCACAATGCCAAGTCAATTTTTATTACTCTTTTTAGATTTTATTTTGTCTTCTGTAAAGGACATAAGTTATGTACTCCATAAAACATTAAGAATGACTGCAGGTACATGTTGAACAATGATTTTCTATCTTATAAGATTAATGAAGGTATTGGGTTCCCATGGTAACTGTTCATGACAATATGGATGCTTCTGTTTACAAAAGGAATGAAGGATTATAATTAACATTTCATTGCTATTATAATGAAAATTTGGATGTTTTTACTAGGAATGTAAACTCAACAAAATCATTCAGCTCTAAATTGGATTCGAAATAGCTTTAATCTCTATATTGGAGCATTTTAAGTGTATTGACTTTGGCATTAAATAATCCACAAAGATTGATTTGCCATTAAACAAAGAAACCAAACTAAATCATCCCGGAGAAGAATAGTAGTAGCACTATTTAACCCATAGTGGGGGTTAAGTGCATTGTTTGGTTTGGTTAACAATCTTTCTATGATGCAGTTTTTGCTGGGTTATATATATAAAATGATTGAATCATGAATAATTTTCATTTGCAAAAGTTGCAACTATGCATTTCAAATTTCTAATGCTTTAAAAAAATAAAAATAAAAAGCAATTGGAAATTACCTGTGTTTTCATTGGTCATTCTAATTTCAGTAGTGCACATCATACTTTAATCTATGATTCCCCCCCCCCGTAAGTAAATATTCAACATGTAATTATTTGGTTAAGTTTTATGGCATATCAACCATTGTGGGTTATCTAATGCCAAATCTTCATACATATGATTTATAAATGCAAGGTTTGTAGATAATATTTTTAAATGAGCCAAAGCAGATTTGTTTGCATACAGTTAAATGGTCATTAGTATGATTTGTAAGTCAATAGTTTGTAGATAATCTTATTTTTAAAACAGTCAGAGCTAATTTGTTTGCAAACAAGTATTACTATTTTTTGCACATAGAATACTTGGAGCCATATAACTAACATGAATAGTTCTATTTAGTATTAATCATTTTTTGCACTCACTTAAATGGTTTCAAATATCACTATCTAACCTAAAGAGTTTTATTTGCCCTTATACAAAGGGTTTCAAGCACCACTATGTGACACTAACAATTTAATTTAGGTACACAGTTATACAGTTTCAAGTATTGCTAATCAACACTAATAATCTTATTCAACGTTACTCATTTGTTAGGACACAGTTAAATTCTTCCAAGTATTGCCATGTATCACTAACAATTCAATTAAACATCAGTTACTTGTTTACACACAATTAAATGGTCAAATAGTTCTATTTCTAATAATTCAATTAAGTGTAAGTCATTTGTTTGCACACATTTTAAATATCAAACAGATCTATTCAATCCATAGATAGGGCCCTATTGGGTGCTACCACTTTGGATCAGAGTGGACCTGGGGATAATGGCAATGAAGGGGTACTCCACATTCTCCAAAGCTCCAGGGCAGGAACCTTTCCATCAGATGGTTTGATGTCATATCATATCCAGGATACTTGTTGGTGGAGGCGGTGCTAACAGAAGTGCAGCCCAAGCTAACTGGGCTGGACATGTAAAGCAGGAGTTTAAGAATAGCAATAACACTACAGAAACAGTTAAGAAATTTTCTAGTGTTTAGCCAAAGCGTCATTACTAATTACTTATTTCAAAACTAATTTATAAAGTTTTGTTCAGGAGATACATCATGAAACTTGATTAAGATGCTTAAAGAGAATTGGTGGAATGCAAACCATGCAGAAGTACTTGGAAATTAACACTTGACCTCAACATAATCTGCTACCACTTGAAAAAATAGGAAAAGTGAGCAAGCTGGGCATTTGGGTTCCTCATACACCTCATGAGAATAAGGTAGCTCACATATCATAGTGACAAGTTTTCTTTCAAAGTAGAGAAATTAACTATTTCTCAAGAATATTACAAGTGAATGAAAAATTGGTCTTTTATGACAATGTTCAATACAAAGACAGTGGATTGACAAGGATGAATCTCTACAGCCTTCTCCAAAAGCAGATCTTCATAGAAGAAAAGTTATGTTATGTGTATGGTGAGATCACTGCATTATCATAAATTTCAAGTTTTTTTAAACTGCAACCAGATACTCAATGCAAGTTGAGCTCGAAAATCTTTTAAAAATTAATAAATAAATTAAAAACTCTAAATCTGTCAATCGGAGAAATTCTTCCAGAAATTTGGAAACAGTATGCTGTACTGCTTGGCATTCACATAGAATGCTCCAATATGAAGATTTTACAATGTTTGGGTGTCAATCTGAGGACAAATAGAAAAGAATTCAAAAACATTTGGCAGAGTTCAAAGGTGATTATAAAGTTACAGCGACTCAGAAGCCTCACTCCTATTGTTCTGATAAGCAAAGAACTCCAAAATTTGCTGATAAGATCCAGATCATGATTGACAACAATTCCAACAAGTCAATTAGATCCATAACCAGGGACATGAGAGTGTACAAGTTTATCAGACAGGTAGAGAATGAAGACATTCACTATTTCTCATACAACATGAGAAAGGGTCAATTTTTACCACAGGCCATGAAGAAGAGGAAAGACTGGGCTACAAAGCTTTTGAACAACATCAGCCATCTCCTCCAGCCAAATATACTTTGGTTTTTCTCAGATGAGAAAAATTTCTGCCAAGACCAGATGGTGAACTCGCATAATGACTGTTGACTTGCTCTATTGCCACAAAATGTACCAATATTGATGAAAACCAAACAGCCAGATTACAATCCACTTGATTATTATGAGTAGAGTGCAGTTGAGTAAGAGACTAACAAAACTCAAAGCAAAGGCAGGGATAATAGCATTAACCAATTTAAACAAAGAGACCAACGGAATGGCTTGAAGTCGATTTTGAAATCATCTGGAGACCAATAGCGATTTCTTTCAATGAATTTAACTCATAGAATTTTAAGACATTTTCATGCAACTTTGATAGATATAAAAATGATCAAATAAAATGTCAGTGTCATTTGCATTTTTGCCTAATTAGATGACAATTTACCCATCACATCCTGTAAGTATGTTTGATTCGGTTTTATGGCATATCAACCATTGTAGGTTATTTAATGCCAAATCCGTTTTCATACATATAAACAGTTCTATTTCAAACAATTCAGTTTAGAATAAATACACAGTTTAGTTCTATTTGACCCATAGATAAGACCCTATCAGGCACTACCACACTTGCCAGAGTGGACCTGGGAGCAATAGCAATGAAAGAGTATTCCGTATTCCCTAAAGCTCCAGCATTACTGAAGCCCCACCATCTGATTGTTTAGTGTCATATCAGAAGACTCGCTGGGATAGTCTTATCCTCCTGCTAAGATGCAATCAGTGTATTCTGCAACACCAGCTAACTGAGCCATCAGTTATTTTTAAAAATCAAAACAGTTCTATTTCAAATTCAGTTTAGCATAAAAACAGTTTAGTTCTATTTTACCCATGGATAGGATCCTATCAGGTGCTACCACTCCAGGACAGAGTGGACTCGGGGGCAATGGCAATGAAAGGGTACTCCATATTCCCCAAAGCTCCAGCATTATTGAAGCCTCACCATCAGATTTTTAGATGTCATATCCAGGACACTCATTCAGGGGAGTTTTACCCCTCTGCATAAATGCAGTCGGTATATTCTGCACCCCCAGCTGACTCGGCCAACCGGTATGTATATGTTGTTAAAAAAATCCAACCTACAAATGGTTAATAATGCCTCATGTTATGGTAAGAGAATTTCTTATTGTTCTGTGATTGTGTGACAGATTTATATATTAGGTAACCTGTTGTAACAATGGTCTGTGGTGATATTGATGCTTTTATTTAGGTAAAAGACAAGGATTCTAATTAGCATTTTCAAGGATTTGGATGATCAAAAAATAATGTTTAGTATAAATGCAGAGACCATAAAACCCAGTAGCAAATTGGATTGGAAATTATCTTATTTTCCAAGTTAAGGCATTTTAAACTCATACGACCTCACAAATATTAACCATCCGTAGAATCCAAAAAAGATCCACGACCTCATAAATATTAACCATCCGTAGAATCCTTGAAGGTGTACGGGCAAAAAACCTACAAGCGACATTAATATTTGTCGACTTTACCAAGGCTTCCGATACCATTCACAGAGGAAAGATGGAACAAATCCTACTAGCGTACGGCATACCTAAAGAAACCGTAGCGACAATAACGATTCTCTATAGAAACACTAAAGTAAAAGTACGATCACCGGATGGAGACACAGAATACTTTGACATTGTAGCAGGAGTACTACAAGGGGACACGCTGGCTCCATACCTCTTTATCATTTGTCTAGACTACGTACTTAGAACATCGATTGACAAAATCAAAGAGAATGGCTTCGAACTGACGAAGAAAAGAAGCAAAAGGTACCCCGCAACAACAATTACCGACGCCGACTACGCTGATGACATAGCGATACTGGCAAATACACCTGACCAAGCCGAAACACTACTGCATAGTTTGGAACGAGCAGCAGCAAGCATAGGCCTCTATGTTAATGCACACAAAACGGAATATATCTGCTATAACCAAACGGGGGACATCTCCACTCTAGAAGGAACCCCTCTTAAACTAGTAGACAAATTCACTTACCTAGGAAGCAGCGTAGAATCAACCGAAAAGGACATCGAAACGAGGTTAACGAAAGCATGGACAGCTATCAATAGGCTATCAATTATATGGAAATCAGACCTAACCGATAAAATGAAACGCAGTTTCTTCCAGGCAGCGGTCACATCGATACTGCTATATGGATGCACTACATGGACTCTAACAAAACGGCTAGAGAAGAAGCTAGATGGCAATTACACAAGAATGCTGCGTGCAATCCTGAACAAGTCCTGGCAGCAACACCCCACAAGACACCAACTGTACGGTCACCTGCCCC
>OY757917.1:83620090-83885090 GCA_963585895.1 Sepioteuthis lessoniana | reverse complement strand
ACCGACTGCTTCTCTGCAGAGGGGGGTAAGACCCCCCCCCCAACGAGTGTCCTGGATATGACACTAAACAATCTGATAGTGAGGTTCCAGCAATGCTGGAGCTTTGGGGAATGCGGAGTACCCCTTCATTACCATCGCTCCCAGGTCCACTCTGGTCCGGAGTGGTAGCACCTGATAGGGCCCTATCTATGGGTTAAATAGAACTAACGCCATACTTATGCTAAACTGAATTGTTTGAGTAAACTGAATAGCTTGAAATGGAAGTGTTTTTGACAATTAAACCGTACTTACATTTAAACTGCGTGCTTATGCTTAACTGAATTATTTGAAATACAACTGTTTTTCAACATTAAAATTGTATTTACACTTAATTGAATTGTTACATATAACTTCTTGAATAGTTTGAAATGTTTTTGACAATTAAACTGTGTACTTATGCTAAACTGAATTGTTTTAAATAGAACAGATTATTTACATAAAAATGGATTTGGCATTAAATAACCTACAAAGATTGATATGCCATAAAACCCAACAAACCAACCAGAAAGAAAAACCTACTTTAGAAAATGTTGATATTTCTTAAGTGAGTCACTTGTTTTTCTTTTTTTCAATCTTGGTATAATATCTAAGCGCACATATTTTGTCCTACCATTTTATCTAAGAATTCAAGATGATCAACAGATAGCAAAGTAGTTCAAACTGGAAAACAAGGAATTATTCCTCAAAAAGTAAAGTAAAATATTTAAAAATCAGAAACATTTAGGAACAGAAAGACCTTTTTTTTCCTACAATAATTCTAAAGAGAGGTTTACATTTTTCTTTTTTAATCACAATCCAAAGCTCAAAAGAATGTAACTAAGACAAAATAGTAGTTCATGTTTTCTGTTAAAAAAAATTCTTTTAAGAGAAATGTTTACAGCATGTTTAATGAATGATCATAATAACTTTCCAGATGTAACTTAGAGAAAATTCAGGTTTATTATTGGAAACTGAATGTATAATATAGCTCTTTCTGACTGGTATCAAAGTATTCCTGAGAATCAGTCTTGAAGGGTAACCAAAATATTTGGTTATAGCTTGACTAGGAACTTTTTACTTATCTGCTATGGTGACCAAATATTACACTTTTGAATTATTTATTCCAATTCTTTTGATGAAAAAAATTAAATTTTCTATGATACAGTAAAAGACAATTCTTTCCTCAGAAAGATAAAGTTCTTGTAAGATATTAAAGTTGGCTGAAAGATGGAAGATAAAAACATCAAATATGTTGTTGAATAAAGTGAATGTTGAAGAAATTCATAGAATTATTCTAAAGTTTAATATGCAACTAATATAACATTAATACAGTAATTGGTCCATTCAGTCTTCTGTTTATCAATCACTTATCATAATGGAATCAATTTACATTTTTTTTATTATTAGCATGACATAAAAATTTGGGAAGTGGGGGGAAAAAAAAGACATTTCAGTCAATCTGATTCCACTGATATAAAAATATTTAAGATAAACTTAACTGAGAAATTAACAATGAATTAAAAAAGAAAATTACAAAAAAAAGAATCCGTCTATAACTTTGAAAAGAGTCATTAACATTCCATTTTTGTTTTTCAGCAACTGAATCTTTTCTATATATGTCCTTGATATTATGCTGACACATTCTACAGCTTTTCTCAGATAAACAGTCCATTACCATTTTTTTTTTTAAATCCTGGCGGGAGGTGGGGGGCATGGTTAGTAGACAAAAAGATGATGGTAAAATGGATCAACTAAAACATTGTATCAAAGACATTGAGAAGACTAACCATCCGAGGCAAAAAAAAAAAAAGCTAATAAATGTTTAGACAATATCTCTTCAGTACTTTTTAAGTGTTTTTTTTAATGCTTTAAAAAAGTCCCCACCACCACAGGCTCTAAAAAGCTATCATGTCAGAGATTTTATAATTTAGGAGAAAAAAAATGCGCATACAAGTCACATGATTTTGTCATAGTTAAAAACATGTCTAACTTGATCAAGTAAAAATCTATCAGGATATGTATGAGAATTTTTTTTTTTTGAGTGGAATATTTTGGCACATCCACAAACACAAAAATGAAAAGAAATTTTTGAGATAAATCTGATAAATGAAATGATATCAAATTCAATTTATATTATGGTTTAAGTTTTCATGACAAAGAAAAAGTCACTTTATGAAACTTAAAAAAAACAAAAAAACAGCAAAATGAAAATTTTATTTAAAAACTAGACAACTTTATGTGTAAGAAAAAATGTTACAATGCTGGGTTACATTTACACACACACACAAAGTTAAAATATTACTGATGTGGCTGAGCGGTAAGATACTAAGTCAAGCATAAAGTTAGGTGGATTTTCATCCCAGCTTGAAGCATCCTGTGTGTCTAGCCACACTGAAGAGTTGTGATACAATGAAATTGTCTGTAGATGACATATACACACACAAAGTCAAAGGCAACCCAAAGTTCCCTTTTCATTAGCTACAACACCAAGGTCCAGGGAAGGATACTACTTCTTTACCTGGATTGCTCCACTTTACTCTTGATTCCTATATTATAATGCTGAGTTAAGAAGGAGGCATCAAGTACCATTTTTTGAGTCTTTGGTATAAATCAACCCAAGAAATAACCCTTGTCTCCCAGGCCATTGGTGAACACTCTACCCACCAGACCAATGGAAATATATATATAATTAAAATTATTACTATATATATATATATATATATATATATTATATTATATATATATATATATATATATATATATATATATACACATACATACACACACACTGAGTAAGTAAATATAATACACAAAATAAAAATGCAAATTTGAAATTAGGAATCCAAACATAAATATAGTATCTAGTATTGAGAAAAATTTTCAAGGTCTAAAACCAGACCAACTGTAAAGATAAAAATCACTAGTTCCATCTTTTAGAATCCCATGTTTAAAAAGACAATGATTCCAATACCAGAATTCATCAACATGAATAAAAGTAATGAAAAATATTTTTTAAAATATACCAATAGCAAGGAAGTAGCTGATATAAAAATGAAATTTTAAAAAAATGCCCATTTGTAGCAGGGAATGTGTAGGAAATAAAATAAAATGAAAAAAAAAAAAAAAAAAACAAAAAAAAAACATTTACAAGTATTCATATACATAGGAGTGGGTGTAAGCTTTCAATTATCATAGGATTATGGAGTGCTAAAATTGAGTTCAACCAAAAACTGCATAGGAGCATTTATAAAAACTTATTTACTAAACAAAAAAAGTTGATAACTTGTGTGTGTGTGTGTGTGTGTGTGTATAAAATTCATTTTGCTGACTACCTGAGGATTGACACTGATGAAACTCGAGTAATAAGAAAACTGTCAGTTTTTATATTGAATATTAGATACATACACACAAGCTGCTACCAAAATATTCCAGGCTTTGAAAAACCCACAGAAGTTGAAAGTAGTACAGAATTTTACCACAAACATTTGTGAGCATTACATGTGCTGATTCACAATAGGACTATTCAGGAGACATTGGATTCTTGATATTAAACATTTTTTTCCTTCTCTTCTCATGGTTAAATTCCCTGAAATTTATGTAGCAACTTGTGTGTGTGTGTGCTATCAGATTTTTTTCTAAGTCCATTAGCTGGATTTGGGTCTTCACTGAAAGAGTAATAGGCCTTACCCTGCCACACTGACCCATGATGAGTTAGTAGGTGGTTTGAATTAAAAGTTTTCCAGTAGCTCTACCAAGCCAAGAGAGTCAAGTCTGCCTTATCTTTTACCTATAGCTGGAGGTGGGGAAACAGAGAAAGGACTGATTCATGCCTTTTCTAAGGGTATTAGTATGGAGTGAAATGCAAGCAGCCATGTCCTGAAATTTATTTAATTAGCTCTTTAGTACCATTATGCTACATGATAGATTCAGGTTGTTTAATGACACATCAACCTTTGTGGGTTATTTCATGTCAAAATCTTCATAGAAGAACAGTAGTTGGGTTTTAGTCTGAAAATGAATGTAATAGTCTTGAGTTCCAACAACCAATGTCATTAGCCACTATGCCATGGAGATTACTTCTTACAACATGATAAATAACAAGTAAATTATTGTATCAATATTTTTCTTTTCCAGATTAAAGTTTTTATTCATTGCACCTTAAAATTAAGTTTTTCTTTTTAAATCAATTTTGTTTTTCATGTTTTACAGGTATTGGTTCTGACCAAGATATTGATCTTGAACAACAACAACCTAGATACAATGAAAGAACGTGAATAAAACTGATCAATATACACTGTAAAGGTTGAAAGGAAAGGTTATTACTAAAATGGGTCAGTGCTTTATTAAGATAACAAAGGAAATTGTTGGCAATGAAAAAGTATAAGAGGGTGAAGGGACTCTTCAGAGTCAAAGTCAAATTGAAACCAAATATAGCTCAGGAAAACCCATCAGTAGACATTCATTATCTTGTTCACATCTCTCTAGCTGGGTTGATGTTTTATGGCATATCAACCTTTGAGGATTACTTGAGGCCAAATACTGTTTATATTAGTTTGTAGGTAACTTTATTTTTAAATGAATTGTGAGAGCTCATTTGTTTATACTGTTAAATGGTTTCAAGTATTCTGATTCAGAACTAATAATTCTATTTATCAAGTATTCCTATGTAAAGTTAATAATTTGCACACGATTGTATGGTTTTGTATAATTCATATCAATCATCATTAGTTAATGATTTAACAGTTCTATTTGACTCATAGATGGGACCCTAACAGATACTACCAATCCAGGTCAGATTGGACCTGGGGGTAATGGCAATGAAGAGGTACTATTAGAGCCTCTTCATGAGATACAGGTTACTTGATTGGTTGGTTTTACAGAGTATGAACCCTTTTCAGATCATTTAATGCTAAACAATATTTCAAACAATTATATAGTTTTTGTTTATAAATGGTTAAATGTCAAAACAGTTCTATTTCAAAACAATTCAGTTTAGCATAAGTATACA
Source organism: Sepioteuthis lessoniana (assembly GCA_963585895.1). Classification (NCBI taxonomy): domain Eukaryota; kingdom Metazoa; phylum Mollusca; class Cephalopoda; order Myopsida; family Loliginidae; genus Sepioteuthis; species Sepioteuthis lessoniana. The sequence goes on along the minus strand of OY757917.1, from coordinate 83,880,064 downwards.
GTTCCAATGTAAAGAAAAAAAACAGTCCTATTTCAAGCAATTCAGTTTGGCAAAAGTTTAGACAGCTCTGTTTCAAACAACTCAGTAAAGCATAAGTACACAGTTTAGTTCTATTTGACTCATAAATAGGACCCTATCAGATGCTACCACTCCAGACCAGAGTGGACCTGGGAGTAATGACATTAGTGCAGATTGAAAGCAAACAGTGAAAGGCAGAGTTTGAACACAGTTCCCCAATTCTATTATCAACACTACTAAACATTAGGCTACTCCCATGCATGAATTGCTTTCAGAGAAAAAAAAAATGAATGTACCAAAATCAGTAATAAGAGATGAACCACATGACCCAGAAAAATAGTTAGTAATTAAATCTACTCTACTCCAACAATTCTACATTTTCCTCATCAGCATTAATATGTGATCAAAAAGTATTAAAAAAAACAAAACAAAAACAACAAAAAAAAACAAAGATTTAGTCTTAAGTCTAAAATTTAAGATCAAGTTAAGTACAGTTAAGTAACTTATATAATAAAATAATCATGTCTAGGCTTCATTTAGATGATTCAGAGTAAATTCAATATATTTCAATAAAGTCATTTTCTGGGCAGTAATTTTTGGTGAAACACAGGATTGTGAAAGTGCAATACTTTCCATACTTCCTATATCTAGAGGTGTGCAGTATTTTTTTTTTAGTGTTTCTTAGACTGAAAATTCATCCAGAATAAGATTAGAAGATGTAGAGAATATTAAAAGAAATATGATGACATGGCTTCATTCTATATCAAAAGAGAAATTTCAAGTGCTTCAACCAATAGAGAACTCACTGGAATAAGTGTGCTGAATGCCATGGTGACTATTTTTTAAGAAAATGTTTTATTCTTTGATCATTTCTGTCTTGGTAAATACAGCTTCAGTCTCAGCAGCACTTTTTTGAAACATAATTCGTTTCATTACTTAAGCCCATGAATATCACTTACCCTCAATCTTAATTAAAAAAATAAAAAAATAATCAAAAAATCAATAAACAACAACATTAGGATAAGAAAAAGTTATTTTGAAAAATTAAGTCAAGTTTATACGAATCATAGCATCAAACTTCACTAATTTTATCCAGTTTTGTAACATTTCAAATTATGTCGATTACAAAATTTGTCAAATTTACAAAACTGAATGAGTAAAAAAAATGGAAAAAAAAAAATCAATTAAATAAAACTTAATTTGATTCATCACTGCAGAATAATAAACAAATATAAATGTGGGGGTGATCTTTCTATTTTGATTAGAATTTGACAGTCACTTTGACTTGGGGAAACAATCCTCAAAAAATGATTATGGATGGATAGAAAGTATACAATAGGCAACAAAATCATGCTGTTGTAAATCATATCAGCTTTGTGGATCTAAACGATGATACTGTGCATCCAACTACTATTGAAAGCAACTAGTCTTATATTAAAACCAAATGACCTTTGAAAAACATTTACAAGAAATTGTTTTTCCACTGATTTTTTAATGTAAAGTTTTTATTGAATTTTTTGGGATTAGTTATTTGCTTGTTTGGATTTGGTTATTATCTACTGCAATAATAAATTAAAAAAATATTTAAAAAAAAAAAAAAAAAAAAAACATTGAATAATACAATAAATATTTAATGAATAATATAAATAAAAAATGATAATGTTAGGTAAATAAATATTTCATTTTAATGTTAGACAAGCTGCTTAAAATTGTGCTCCTTGTATTTCTTAAATCTGTGCTTTTCATCCATCCATAGATATTTTTCTGCAAATTTTTTCTCCTAAGTCAAAGCGACCTGCAACTTCTCGTGACCTAAACTAAGAGGTCACCCTCAAATTCGGTAAACAATTTCTTACAACTGTCACTTAGCAATACCTTTAAGTACAATGGATGCAGCAATACAAATGACACTTTTATAGAGCTAGTATGAAAAGAGCTTAATCTACAAATTAATAAAAAGCCTGATCATTGGAAATGTCTGTATCCTGACAGTAGTGTTCAGAGAAAGAGAGAAAACTAGACAAGAGATAATGGTGCAATTAAACAGGTCCCAACAAGCATGAAACTAACTTCACTTTTGTTGGAGGTTTTTTTTAAACGAAATATCCAATACAATGTCTCAAATTTAAAAGAAAAATGGCATTAAACCTTTACTGATTTATTTTTAGTTATACGGGTTGCATAATTTAGTCCATACACTAATTGCAGAAAGGGGGGAAAAAATGTAGAGATTTGATACTGAGGCATATCAAATTAGTATCAATTATTTAGGGTTCAGTTCTTTTACAGCTTATCAACCCTTTTAGGGTCATTTAACACCGAATTAAGACATCTTGATAAAAGTTTATATGTTACAAAGTCTTCATATCTTCAAATATTTTATTCATAATGTACATTTCTGTGTAGTTCATTTTATTCAGTAATTTTCTTATATTAATTTGTTTTTGTATACTTTGGTATTGTTTATATTTTTATTGATCAGGTCAGTAGGTTGACTGGGTTTTATGGCATATCAACCATTGTAGGTTATTTAATGCTAAATTCTATTTTTGCATATATTAAACCTTATATTTCTAAATAAATAATCTAGATGACATTTTAAACACGCAAGAGCTTATTTGTTTGTCCATAATTAAATGGCTTAAAGTATTGTTATCTAACACTAATGATTTAACATCAGCCATTTGTTCACAGACATTCAAATGGTTATTGTTTGTAAGTTTGTTTGGTTTCATGACATCAAACATTGTAGGTTGTTTAATGCTAAATCCTGTTTTGACTAAGATATTAAATAACACATGATTTGTAAATATTTTGCTAATAACATTTTTAAACAAGCTCATTTTTCTTTAGTTAAAATAATTTCAAGTATTTCTATTTAATATAATCATTTAATTATTCTCTTTGCTTTTAATCATTTGTTTCCACAGTTAAATGGTTCCAAGAGTTGCTATGTAACAGTAACAATTTAACATCCATCACTTGTTTGCACACATTTAAATAGATATGTATGATATGTAAGAGATTACTATTTTAAAAAAATAAAAGGAAAGCGAGCTTATCTGTCTGCCCACAGTTAGATGGTTTCAAGTATTATAATTATTTATAATCTCTTAATGCCGAAGCCATTCATGTAGAACAGTAGGGGTACTCTTTAACTCATAATCGAGGGGATAAAAGAGGTTCATACCTTTCCCAAAGATATTAGGCTGAAAGTGAAAGTAACAGGGCAACAGGAGTTCTGGCTTTAACAGTTGAGACTAAAAAAAAAAAAAAAAAAAAAACAACAACATGGGGCAGGTTGTTTATCAGGTAAGACTAAATGGGCTGCTCATCAGTATGGCTCCACTCTTAAGTCTTAAGTATTCTAATTTAAAACAGTGCTGTGGTTTAGATGGTCTTAATCAGATCTCCAGCTCACCTCTTTTCCAGGTTCTTGGAGACTATAGAAAGTTATTTCATTAGCAAATATTTCATATCTATATCAAAACGGGGGGGGAAGATTCCCCCCACTCTTTTTCTATGCCAATTTATTTAAAAACAAATAATAATTAGTTAATACAATTAATTAATATCACAACCAGTTAATATAAAAGCACAATTTAAGAAAACTTTAAACCTAAAATACAAACTTATTCAGACATCAAGTAAGGAAATTAAATCCTGGGAGACCAAAACAAATGGCCAATTCTACAGTCAAGACATCTGATCTATTTTTCTAACTTAACAAATTAACTCTTTATATTCCAATTGTAAAATTACTTGGACAATGATACATGCCAATATGTTTAAGATAACATTTCCTCTGTAAGTCTATAAGCTATACAACACTTGGAAAAATAAATCAAAATTACTCTAAGGAATTAACTTGTGCAGAATAGAAAAATGCACAATAGTGTAAACTAAATAGTCAAATATTATGCAATCTGGAGGAGCAGAAAGGGTTAGGTTTAACGCCAACATAACCATCACTACTAAAAAAAAGTTTTCATTAAATTTGGTTTGGTTAATGGCATATCGACCTCGGTAGGTTATTTAATGCCAAAGCCAGGACAGTTCTGGTGCTATTTAACAGCTAGTTGGGAGCATAAGGGGGTTCATACCTTTTCCAAAAGTTTTTGTCTAAAAGTAAATGTAATAGCACAACTGTAGATTGAACTTACTATCATATTGCAATTAAGTATGTTAGCCATTATGCCGCAAGCACTTGCAATTAAATTAGGTAAAGTTTTTATTTAAAAACAGATCTGTATTACTTTGACATTTTCATAAATCTTATTATAATTCACCAAATGTCGTTTTTGTCAATTTATTATTGCAGAGCACAAAAATTCCAAAAAGTTTTTAGTGAGGGTTCAATTTACAATGAAAGCATAATGCTAAACTGGATCTTTACTTTGTGTCCCTCAAATTACAGTAACTGAATCTTTACTTTTTTTTGTTCAATTGTAAACAGTAAACACTTAAATTAAAATTTTCTAGCCAGAAATCAAAGTCATAACCCCCCCCCCCCCAGTCAGGATAATTAAAAAAAAAAAAAAAAAAAAAAAAATGTTACATTTACAATTGAAGAACAAACTATGCTTACACCAAGTAAAAGTCATAAATGTTAACTTCTTGATGATGTTTACTAACTTGCAAGTTTTCATTAAAAAAACAAACAGTTTAGTGTTATATCTATATCTGCATTTACTGCAACAATAAAAAGTGGAAGAGATGAATTAATGGCCTGTTTTAAATCCATAAGTCTCTTATTGGAGACAAAGGTCCCAATTAGGCCATCTGCAGGAAACTGGTTTAAAATTCAATCTATAGGGTAGGTTTTCAGCTAGTACAAACAAATATAAAATAGAAAATGATGTTATCTAGTGCTAATGAAAAAATGATTCAATATGGAACTAAAGAGAAATTTAGCTACAGATTTATTTGCCATTCTTTATTAACAAAAGATTATTTTGAACCTTATGGTCATCAGCTGATAAATAGTTGACAGGTTGGTCATTTATGGTATCTTGGTTTTAGTTATACAACTAAATTAACTATCAATACATTTATTTTTATGAAAAAAATATGAATTTAGTATTTACTGAAAAGGACCTTGTATCAGATATATATTGAAAGAAAAGATAGCAACACTGAATATGCGTTTCAATTTATTCAAAGATAAACATACAACTTGTATAGATGGATAGCAGTAAATGATCATGTATACAGATCAATATGTACACAGATTCCAAAATAAAAATAGTACACTATATATATCATCCTTGGGGCCACAAGCCTCTACTCCAGCATACAGACAAAACACTATTGCTAGGTCACAAGATGACTGAAGAGTAAAAATTTTACCAGAACGTATACTAATCCCTAACATGATATTGCACTCAAAATCAGCATCATCCGAGCCCCAAGTTCCTAAGCCTAAAGTTACCCTCTGCGATCCGAGTGCGATCTCTGCACCAGTTACCCAGTGCAAAAGTATGGGAGGGGGAGGATGATTAAAAATACCAGTGTAATAGGATTAAAGGGTTATATATAATTAGTATATTTTTTTAACTGCAAAGTTAGGCAAACAAAAATAAAGGAATAAAATACTCAAAAATAAATGCCCCTTATTTCTATTTTATCAAGTTCTTAAAAATAATTAAAAAATGTGTTTATATATCAAATAAGTAAACATTCAACACCGTGTGTGAATGATTTTTTTTAAATTATTGTCTCAGAGCCAGCCAAATTAAATCTAACCAGTCTTTACACTTGTTCATTTAAGTTAATGCAGTGATATTATGCAATCAGATTGTCATATATTCACTGTTAGCCAAAGTTTAACAATGAAAATATAATTATTTTAAAAACAGTTTAATTGCATTAATAGCCTTGACCTAACTATGAGAATTAACAAGATAAAACCATTTTAGTTTAATTTTTATTTCATAAATAATTACAATACTCTATGTATATATTTCTTGCATTTGTGTGGTTGTTTAGTTACACTGACATAAGTTACCTCCCATGAACATATACTTGATCACAAAGTGTTTAATTCCATTATAATACATATCAAGGTTCTCTACACACTACAAGGATCACCAGTTAGCAAAAGATTTAATTTCTTAATAAATGTCAGATTTTTTTTTCTTCAAGAATCACATCAACTGGTTAGGGGAAAAAAAAAAAAAAAAAAAAAAAAAAGACTCAAATAAAATTCATCCCGTTTCAGTGATTTTAAGATTTTTTGTGAATGATAATAACTCAATTTACCTTAGAGCCACAGGAAAAAAAAAAAAAAATTCTATCTATATTTATTCTAAAATCCATACGAATTGCAGCAACTCTCATGGCTATTCAATATCCTATTCATTTTATGTGATCCTCCAGAGATGTGCCCCCACTACACCAAGGATTAAATGATCCTTAGTTGAGAACCAAATTATAATTTTTTTTTCCTTAACCCATGAAATGGTGTCAAATATACTGGGTGGTTCTTGTACATGAAAGTTTGGAGACTGAAGATCACATTAAAAACCAAATGTTTTAAACTAATTCTATTCTAAAAGCATTGAATGCTTTTTAACTTGCTTTTCTAAAAAATATATCATCATTATTATTACACACACAGATATATATATATATATATATATATATATATATATATATGGCTGCCGACTCAGATTTGAGTATGGCCATTGGATGAAATTTTGTAGAAGAATAATTAACCCTGCTATAAACAGATGTGGCTTTTTAAGCCAGCTAGAGTTTTAAAGTCCCTAGCACAAACTTGGCACATGATATTTATTCTTATGGGAAACTGCTATTACACAATTCATATATATATATATATATATATATACATACACACACACACACACACACACACACTTTGTGCTTGTCACTCAGTTTTATGACGGTAAAAAAATTTGAGTGGAAGATGGCATTTTTAAAGGCCGTAAAATGAATAAGCTGAAAGAAAGAAAAAAAGTATAGTCATGATTAAAGAAAGCAATAAAAATCAAAAACAAAAATGGTTCCAAAAGAAAACATTATCCATTTAATGAGTTTGTGCTGCTGTTTTTCTCTTCAAGACAATTTGCTGAGAAACAGATTATTAAACAATCAAGAGGAATTATTAGTTTCTTCACTGGTAAGTAAATTAATATTTATTTTTAAATGCATCTCATTGACCCACATCAACCTTTAGACTCCCACACTAAACTCCCCCAAACTTGTTTACTTTTAAAATCCTTAAGTCTCAATTCTGTAAGGATGAAAATAAAAATACATCTCTCTAAAGGACTTTACAAAATTGAAAGAAATCAAATAGTAAACCTGTTTGTTAAAAGGTCTTGACAAATCCTAAACAATCCCCCACACATCAGTTGCAAGGAGTCATATGAAAAGATGACTTTGTAAAGTTGTAGATAAAAAAAAAATAAATAAAATAAACACTGTAGTCTCGCAGTACTATTGCCAATTTGTAGAAGGAGGAAAGTTGCAGCAGAGGGGAGAGAGAGAGAAACTGAATGTAGACAAAGTTGGGTCTTAAAATGATCAATAGAATATCACTATGTAAATAAGAAAATAGTTTAATTTAAATCCTTTAAGAAATACATAGAAAAATATAAAGGTTTTCTTGGAAAACCTGGTTTGCATATTACTCAATCTGTGACAAGGAGAATAAGGGGACACTGAATTTAGCATAGAGATACTTGTTTTCTATCCTAAGGTCAGAGGGCAAAAAAACAAGAGAATGACTAACGAGGTTTTTAATATATAGAGACTGATTAAGAAGGAATTAATAAAGCATGAATTAGTTTCAATAAATTAATTGATCCAGTGAAAGGAGTTCGTAAAGATTAACTTGTAGTTAACCGGATAAATTGAGTATGAAGTAAAGTAATTCCCACTCCAAACTTGCAGTTACATGAGTGAATTAGGAGACAAACTGACACTGCTCTGATGACCAACCTTAAAATATTTGAAAGTTGCTTTTCTGGCTAATATTTTCCTCAGTGTTTCTTTGATAGGTCAAAGCCGAGAACTAAGGAATTTGGGTCAGCTGATCAAAATCAAACAGAAGAAAAATCTTTGGAAATTAGTAATCCTTTAAGTAAATAATTTTACAATACTCATCCATCACAGTTGACAAGACAATGAACCAGCAATCATGAAAACCAATTGCTGAGAGGCACACATAGTAGCCAAAGGGAACTACCAAACAAGTAGAAGCAGACACACCGAGCTAGCCAATAACCAACTAGCCTTAGTCAATCCATTTACCCACATCAAGTTTGGAAAAGTCATACAGAAAACTTGTAATTAACAGTTGTTTCAGACAAAGTCCAGTGTTCTAGAAGAAAAAGCCAAATGTGAAGTTGGAACAAATAGTTTCCAAACCTAAAAGGCAACTGATGCCAAAATTACCTGATAATGTAAATTCTTCAAACCAGAAGTTGATCAGCCATAGTAGCTTGGAGTGAAGTTCAGTTTCCGTCAAACCATAAAAAACAGGGAAAGTGATCATCTCACCCACTTTTCTGCTGTCTCATGTTATGTAGAAAAATTTACTAGGGAAATTGTAATCTACAACAATAAATGATAACAGTCAGTACAGCTAAATAACCATTTAGTTTCTTCTTCATATTATCAACATATAAGAATTTGTCAACTCAATTACTGGTGGCATAAGATCATGAGCTCTCTAATCAAATCTTTGAGATGGGCAAAGTCACTGAATCAATATCACCAGCTGGTGATACAGGGATCAAATCCTCAAAAAAGACATGATTGAGAGAGCCTCGAGCAGCTTATGTCATGAGTCTGCTGTCTCTTATAATGAAGATATGTGGAATAGTGTGTGGTTGAAATTATTTTTCAATGTAATAAAAATCAAGAGAAAGTCAAAACAAATGTTTGGTTAATCTATGGTCGCGGTTAGAGTGTTCGCCAATGGCCTGGGTTCAATCCCAGGTCGAGTCATACCAAAGACTCAAAAAAATGGTACTTGATGCCACCTTGCTTAACACTCAGCATTATAAGGTACGGATCAAGGGTAAAGTGGAGCAATCCTGGGAAAGGAGTTGCGCCCTCCCCTACACCTTGGTGTAGTAAGCTATCGAAAAGGGAGCCTTTGGGTCACCCTCGACTATGGTCGCCAACTTTACTTTATGGTCCATTAGGATGCATCAAAAATCCAAGTTGGATTCAAACTTCTAACAAGAAAAAATAAAACAATGCTGAGAAAAAGAAAATTTCACATTGTGCTAATATCCTTGGGAAAGGTAAGCATCCAACTTTTTTCACTCCAGTTATGCGTGAATAGTAAGGCAGACTGAACTCTCTAACCTTGGTATGGCAACAGTATAGGAGAAAGAAAACCTGTTAAACTCCACTTGAAAAATTGACCTTGTGTCACATCCTGCTTGTGTAGAGGGGTTGATAAGATAGAGATCATAGGATTTTTTAACACATCAGCAGCTATGTTGATCTTTTTGACAAGTTCCTGCCTGTACTCAGTTAACAATATCAATTCAAAGTCAACAAAACAATCATTCAATTGCCTCAAATCTCCTGATAAAACTGAAGTGATTTCTTGTTAAATTATTGATTGTTGGAGAAAATACCTCCATTGAGGACAGAGCACTCCACTATATCCTAATAGGCATGATATTGGGTTATATAGTGTGCCTTTGTAAACTTGACAAATTAAAGTATATTTCCATAATCTTTTAGCTAGATCTGCTTTTAAAATGGCAAATAGAAATTAAATGAAAGAACAAACATTAAACAGAAAGTCATTGATATTTAATAAACTTAATCCTCTTACGTCCTAATAAACAAGAAATGGAAGAATAGTGCATTGAACTGCAAGGCATACTCCTCTTTTGAGGGTGTGTCCACCGATCACCGAATAGTCACGGCGAAAATACGGTTAAGCCTACGAAAAAACACCAAACGAACAGCGACCACCAAACACTATGACTGGGCCCTATTAAACAACAAAGATGTAAGAGATAAATACGTATTAGAATTAAGAAACAGATTCGAAACACTACAAGAAAAGAAGGAAAAAAGTACACCAAACGACGAATACGAAAATTTCGTCAATGCACACCTCGAGGTAGCAGCAAAATACATTCCAACAAAACTTAAAACTAAATATAGAGTCCCATGGGAAACTTTAGCGGTGAGAGAAAAACGTGCACTAGTGAAAACAGCCTCCAAAAACTATCGAAAAAACCCAACAAACACAAATGCCTTAAAACTAAAAACGGCACAATATCAATTAGCAGGCATATATATAAAGGAACAGACAGAATACATTCAAAATCAGATAGATAAGATTAGAGACTCGGTGGAAGATAGACAATCTAGAATTGCCTGGCAAACAATAAACGAAGTGAGCAGAAGAAAGAACACAGCCAAAGCAAAACTTAAAGCAGCAAACCAACAAGAAAGAATAAAACTGTGGAAACAGCACTTCGAAAACTTACTTGGAAACCCACCAAAAATAACGCATGAACCAATCACCAGAATAATTAGCAAACAATTAGACATTAAACTTGGACCATTCACACAAGAAGAACTCGACTCGGTTCTCAGAAAAATTAAAAATAGGAAAGCTGCAGGGCTGGACGAAATTCCCCCGGAAGTATGGAAGACCAGACAATTCGACGACATACTGCTCCGACACTGCAACGCAGTATACAATCAAAATCCGATAGATAGATGGATGAAGGGATGCATACTCCCCTTCCCTAAAAAGGGGGACCTAGGATTAGCCAAAAACTACCGAGGCATAACACTTACATCCATAGCTGCCAAAATCTACAATGCCCTACTACGAAACCGAATAGAACCCAAAATCGACAACATACTTAGAAAAAACCAAAATGGCTTCCGAAGAAATAGATCCACGACCTCACAGATATTAACCATCCGCAGAATCCTTGAAGGTGTACGGGCAAAGAACCTACAAGCAACATTAATATTTGTCGACTTTACCAAGGCTTTCGACTCCATTCACAGAGGAAAAATGGAACAAATCCTACTAGCGTACGGCATACCTAAAGAAACCGTAGCAGCAATAACGATTCTCTATAGAAACACTAAAGTAAAAGTACGATCACCGGATGGAGACACAGAATACTTCGACATTGTAGCAGGAGTACTACAAGGGGACACGCTGGCTCCGTACCTCTTCATCATTTGTCTAGACTACGTACTTAGAACATCGATTGACAAAATCAAAGAGAATGGCTTTGAACTGACGAAGAAAAGAAGCAGAAGATACCCCGCAACAACAATTACCGACGCCGACTACGCCGATGACATAGCGATACTGGCAAATACACCTGACCAAGCCGAAACACTTCTGCATAGTTTGGAACGAGCAGCAGCAAGCATAGGCCTCCATGTTAATGCACACAAAACGGAATATATGTGCTATAACCAAACGGGGGACATCTCCACTCTAGAAGGAACCCCACTTAAACTAGTAGACAAATTCACGTACCTAGGAAGCAGCGTCGAATCAACCGAAAAGGACATCGAAACGAGGTTAACGAAAGCATGGGCAGCTATCAATAGGCTATCGACTATATGGAAATCAGACCTAACCGATAAAATGAAACGCAGTTTCTTCCAGGCAGCGGTCACATCGATACTGCTATATGGATGCACTACATGGACGCTAACAAAACGGCTGGAGAAGAAACTAGATGGCAATTACACAAGAATGCTGCGTGCAATCCTGAACAAGTCCTGGCAGCAACACCCCACAAGACACCAACTGTACGGCCACCTGCCCCCTATCACGAAAACTATTCAAGTTAGACGAACCAGACATGCAGGACATTGCTGGAGAAGCAGAGATGAACTCATAAGAGATGTACTCTTATGGATCCCCACACATGGCCGCGCAAAAGCAGGACGACCAGCACGAACGTACATTCAGCAGCTATGTGAGGATACAGGTTGTTGTCCTGAAGACCTACCTAGGGCGATGAACGATAGGGAGGAGTGGCGAGAGAGGGTCAGGGATATCCGTGCTGCCAGCACGATATGATGATGATGATGATGATGAATCCTCTTAAAAAAAAGTTAAAGTCTTGAACCCATTTAATTCACAGCCTAACCTAAGGATACCAAAATGTTCAATTTGAAAGAAATTTTCAGATTTGGATTTTACAATATTTGCTAGAGCATTCAATAGAAATTGTCAAAACATAAGTATAAAGCAAGGAAAAATGAGAAATCAGCAAAAAATATTTTAGAAATTTCGAATTTGTTGAGAGAGCAGAAAAGAACTTTCCACACCTTCCATCTGGATTTTATTTTTATGAATAAACATTTCTAGAATTTTTTTATTAAGAATATTTTGTCACAAAGAAAATAGTCAGTTAAGATTATTCACATTCATGTATTTTTTTTTATTTTAAGTGAACAAAAAAATAAATAAATAAATAAAATAAAATAAATAAAAATAATCTCATTATAAAAACACCTGGACAGCCTAAAATGTAGTCAATCTTAAGAAAATTCTGAAAGACGGGTTTGAAGCACCTCACCTTATGAACAGAACAGTGGAACCAAGAACAATAAAGAAAAAAACCATTATCAACCTAAAAAAAAGCTTTGAAATCTTAAGAATGTCCACTCTTTGTACAAAAAGATTAACGCACACATTGAGCAGAGCAGCTGTGACCCTTGGGAGCAGTTTCCTGCCCTAACTGTCCCTACAGGTTTGACACAAAAGTTAATTATGCAAGCTATCTCAGAACCAACAGACTGTAACAACCCTATGACTGAAATGTATTCCTCTATGCACAATGTATAAGAGAAGACATCATCAACAACACAGACAAATATCAGAATATCAGTTTCATCACAAAGAAGTAAGTCTTATGATTTCACAATACTTTTAATGAAATAGTTGAAATATATTTCTTATTTCTAACTTAAATAACAAAAGTGAGAAATTTGAGAAAGAATTACAAAGACTCATTAAACAAACAAACAGTATTTTAAGAAAAAGGCATCAGAACAGTTGTAGGAAGCAGGGATATTTAGAAGATCTTGTTTTTCCAGAAAGTTGTAATTAATAAGAGAAAGTTGATCCTGTATGCCACCTTGAAAATCAGGAAGATAAGGAATAATACAAAGACTTCATTTCAATTTGTGCCTGTCTGCAAAAATGGTTATAAAACAAACAAAACACACACACACACACACACACACACACAAGTTTAATGAAAGAGAATTGAATGTACTGCCAGATGTGGGATTTCTTTTTTCTTCTTTTTAAAACTCATTTTCTGTTTTACCAGGTTTTCTTGTCATTCTTTCTCTTATTGAATTTTTTTTTTTTTTTTTAGTTTCTTTCCTTTTTGTTTTGCTTTCCTTAAATATTACTCTTTCCTATAATATTTTGTTTAGTCAAGTTTTGTTTATTTAATAGCATATTAACTCCTTATGAATTATTTAATGTTGAAACTATTCATTTGTAAATGTTTGATTGTAATTATAACTATTTTTAATGTTCCATTACAATTGCATATAATCATTTGTTTGCATACAATTATCATCTCAAGTATTCTTATCTAATACAAATAATTTGCACAATTATATGGTTTCAAGTAACTATTCCTATTCAATAATTATGATGATTTGTTTGCACAGTTATATGGTATCGAGTATTTCTATTTAATACAAAAATTTTCAAACAGGTCTTAGTTGAAACCCTACCACTTCGAGTCAGATTGGTGCTGGAGATAATGGCAATGAAGAAGTACTCCACATTACCCAGAACTCTAGAACTGAACCCTCACAAACAGATGCAGTCATAGAAAAGACACTATATTTGCTATATGCAATTAGTTGTGTATATCATGCACTAAATATAATAATCATTATGGGAGAGGGGTAGTAAATAAGTATCATTAGTTGGTTGGTTGCATAGGTTTTATGGCATATCAACCTTTGTAGGTTATTTAACGTCATATCCATTTTTATACAAATAATCAGTTATATTTCAAACAATTCAGTTTAGCATGAGTACAGTTTAATTCACAAAAACATTTCTATTTGAAGCTATTCACAGTTTAGTCAAACAGTTCTAATTCAGCTTAGTATAAGTACAGATTTTGTTTACACACAGTTAAATGTCAAAATAGTTCTATACTAAACAATTCAGTTTAGTGTAAGTACAGTTCCATTTCAAACAATTTAGTTTAGCTTAAGTACACAGTTTAATTGTCAAAAACATTTCTATTTCAAGCTATTCAGCTTAGTCAAACAATTTGGTTTAGCGTAAGTATGCAGTTTACTTTATTTAACCCATAGATAGGGCCCTATCAGGTGCTACCACTCCGGGGCAGAGTGGACCTGAGAGCAATGGCAATGAAGGGGCATTCCACATTCCCCAAAGCTCCAGCATTACTGAAACTCATCATCAGATTGCTTAGTGTCATATCCAGGACACTCATTGGGAGGTTGTTTTTTTTTACCTCACTGCAGAAGTGCAGTCAGTGTATTCTACTGCCCCAGCTGACTGGGCAACACAGAATTAATATCAAAACTATATTGTTTCAGATAATTCAGCTTAGCATAAGTACAGTTTAGAGGTCAAAACAGTTTTATTTTAAGCAATTCAGTTTAGCATAAGTATGCAAACCAAATGTCAAAAGAGTTCTATTTTAAACAATTCAGTTTAGCATAAATATGCAGTTTAAATGCCAAAACCAGTAAACTCAAACCATGGTTTAATTCTACTTAACCTATACAGGTACTACCACTCTGGGCCAGAGTGGACCTGGGAGCAATGGCAATGAAGGGGTATTCTGTATTCCCCAAAGCTCCAGTATTACTGGAACCTCACCATTAGATTGCTTAGTGTCATATCCAGGACACTTGTCTTACCCCTTCTGCAGAGAAGCAGTCGGCGTATTCTACAGCTCCAGCTGACTGGGCAAAAGTACCATTGGATGTCAATATTCATTTTACCCCACTTTTCCAGCTCTACATAGAGAAGTGGGTAAGAAATTCATAAACTAATAGCTACAAAAATCAAATGTTTTACAAAGTGGATACTAACAGTAGGATTATGATTTTTATGCATTAAATCAGGGCAGGTGGGGATTTTTTTAAAGATAATTGAAACTAACCTCTTTACACTTATGAGAGCAAATACTTTATCTTGATATTTCTACATTATGAGAAACCCATGCTGAAAAAAAATCAACTAACTCAATACTTAAACCTTTACATATTGAGTGTACCACTATCAAATGCACCTCCACAACCAAGCATGTAGACAGAAAACCAAATTACCCAGCATCTTTACATGCCAGAACAATAAAAACAAGATACTCCAAATTATGAAAAATACAATGAAACATATAGCAGACCTCCTGTCACCAATTTTTCAACAATGCATAAAAGCAAGTGTTCTAGGGCTTTATAAACAAGAGGTTCACAAAAATAAAAAAATATAAATGAATTAGTTGTTTTCATATTATTCTGAGATAAAAAGGGAAAAGGAAGACAAAGAGAATACAATTCAATTTACACTTTATTTCAAATATGATAAATTCAAATATCCCATGACCTATTAGATCATAAGGGCATTATCTTGAGATAATGGATTCTGACACTTAGCTAGAGTGAACTTAACATTGAGATGAGCAAGTGGCATAAAGGTATTCCTTTTCTTTACAGGTTTTTCAACCTCCTTGCAATAGGTTTTTTCAAAAAAGGTTAGCAATTGCTCCACTTCATTAATCAAATGGAACAACAGTGTGAAATTATCAAATCTCCCAAATAAAATCATAAATTGTCCTAAACATAAAACATATATAAAAACTAATATATGCATAAATCTGGTATTTTAAAATGAAAATAAGTTATAATATTTGAAGAGTACTCATTGATTTTTTAACAAATTAATAAATAACAGTTTCAGTTTCTTTGTTTTAATGGCATATCAACTTTAATGGGTTATACAATGTTATCCTTGTAGAAGAACAGTAGTGGTATAATTTAATACATAGCTGAGAAGATAAGAGGGTTCATGCCTTTCCCAAAAGTGAACATAATAGTGTAATTGGAGTTCAAATTCATTTTACTACAATGTTGTAGTTCAGTATGTTAGCCTTTATGTCACAGGACTCCAAATTACAATTTTTTATTTTTTTAAATCCAACAAATAAGCAATCTTACTTTTCAGGTCTTGTGTCTTCTGCCAAGTAAAGTGGGTGTTGGCAACTTTACACTGGGTATTAAGTGTACCCCATGCTGCTGGAAAGAATTGTTCTGATTGCTATATTAGTGATCATTTTCTATCACCAATTAAGTTGAGACCCCCCCCATACTCTCCTAAAAGGAAAAAATATTTCCCCATTATTCCTAGATTTAAATAAAGCTCAGTTTATGATATATTTTATTCCATAATTGTTAGTAAGTGGCAGTGATGAGAAATAATTGACAGTATATCAAATATTCATAAAAAATAATGAATAAATGTTATATGGTCAGAATTGAGTTTCTGTAATTATTGATCTTTACGGTTGAATCAGTAAGGTAGCTGCCATCAAGGTAGATTAGCTTCAAGAGAGAAAAAAGTTTGACTCTCACCGGAAGTGTTTTTATTTCTCTGTCCTTGATATGAAACTAAACTACATCAAGTGATAAGGTTTCAGGGAGTGTAGAGTCACCACTTCAGTGCCATTATTCCCAGGCTCACTCTAACTTGGACCAAGTAAATCTCTGAGATAATGCTTAAAATCATTTTGAACTACATTTGCTCTGAAAACATTAAGTATGAAATGTTTACTTGTTTAGAGTAACTGTGAAGGTCCATTCTTCTCCTGTATATAACTGGGGATCATAATTGTTCAACTGGCATTGGCATAAAATAATCCAACAAAGATTGCCATGCCATAAAACCAATCAACAAACCAAATCTTATTTCCAATTTGTGCTTATTAACTATTGTAAACTGACAATAACATAGAATTGCAATAAAAAGCAACAGAAATAAGATGAAGGAAATACTCGTCAAAAAGTAATTATTGTTATTTCTTCATGAAATAACTTCTAATACAATTAGTTTGTGATTGTTTGCATTTCAAATACATCTTCACAAATACAATAACAAATGCTATCAAAATTATCCCAAGAGATTTGATTTGGTTTTATGGTATATCAACAATTGTAGGTTATTTAATGCCAAATCAAGTTTATACATATATATATTAGATATATATGATTTGTCAACAAAGTTAAATGGTTCCAAGAATTTAGCACAAGACATTAGTTAGCACTCAGTTTAAATGTCAAACCGTTCTATTTGACCCATTGTCAGAGTGAACCTGGGAGTGATGGCCATGAAGGGGTACTCCACATTCTTCAAAGCTTCATCATTACTGGAGTCTCACCATCAGATGGTTTAGTGTCATATCCAGGACACTTGTTAGGAGAGGGGAAGCCTTACCTCTCTAAAGAGAAGCAGTCAGTGTATTCTACAACCCCAGCCAACTGGGCTGCAAGAGATTTGCATTGGTCAAAATGAACCCATTAAGCCAAGGAATATAAAACAAGTAATAAATACATTAATCTACTAGCGACTGATTCCCCCACTTCCATACAGTAAGTCTGAACAATGAGTTTTTGTTTAATAATGGATTTATTTATTAAATTTTTTTTTGTTCCAGGGAATGCTAGTAAAAACTAAATGTAACCATTTTTTTTCCTTTTTATTAATAAAATATTTCAATAGATTAGTTCTCCAGCTTTCATCATGTCAATGCTTTAAGCAGCAAAGTTACTGAAGTGTTTAAAATTGATGAGAGAATTTCCACTTTACTTCCAGCCAGAACATGGTATTTGTTGGTTGGTAGACTGATCACATTTATCACTGTTTTAACATTTGTGAACTTTGTATTATGACAGACACTGATTGGATAAGGTTGAAGAACTAACTTTACAAAACAAGTTGGGGAAAAAAAAAGAATAGTATGTTAGAGCTCCAAATATAAATAAATAAAAAAAATAAATAAATAAATAAAACAAAGAAAATACTCCAAATTAATAAGAATGATGATGATATATCTTAATTAAATAAACACAAACACAAACCTCTGCTATTAACACAATTAGTGAGCAAAAACAAAAATAAACATGGTTTCAAAGAGATTGAAAGAGTTATAGATTTGATTTTGAGCTTCTGTAAACCAATGGCTCTAGATTTGTTTTCTTTAATGGCATGCCAACCTTCATGGGTTATTTAATGACAAAACCATCCTTGTAGAAGAATAGTAGTGGCATTAACTGGAGAGGGCTAAGTGGGTTTGTTCCTTTCCCAAGGGTATTAGTCAAAAAGTGAATGTAATAGAGCAAGTGGAGTTTGAACTTCCGTACTAGCACATTAGCAACTATGCATTGAGAACTCCCACTTTCTGAGCTTAATTTGGTAAAGCAGCTGATTCAATTAACAAGGTTTCTTCAAGGAAAATAGGAACACAAGTTAGAATTTTACTGAGAGTTTATCTATTACAAAAGCACTGTTCCAGAAAAATGTTTAAGACTAAAAAAGATACAGTCAAAATTAATGATATTGGTTTGGTTTCTTTGTTTAATGGAATATCAACCTTCAAGGGTTATTTAATGCCTAAATCATTATTATAGAACAGTAGTGCCACTATTTAACCTATAGCTACAGAGAATGAAGGCGTTTATACTTTTTCCAAAAGTATTGGTCAAAAAGTTAACATAACTAGAATTTGAACTCACTCACTTCAATGTTGCAGTCCAGCACATTAGCCACTACACCAGAAATTCCCCCTAATAATATTGGTTGGTTGGTTGTTTGTTTTATGGCATATCAACCCTTTTTTGGTCATTTAATGCTAAATCAAATCATTTTCATAAAACTGTTTTATTTCTTTTATGGCATATCAACCATTGAAGGTTATTTAATGCCCAATCCATTTTTATAAATATAAACAGTTCTATTTCAAACAATTCAGTTTAGTATAATTACACAATTTAGTTCTGTTTAACCTATAGATGGGACCCTATCAGGTGCTACCACTCTGGGTCAGAGTGGATCTGTGTAGTGGAATTAAGCCAGAAGAGCAGCCAGCTACCACTGGTGAACCAATCAGTCTCTGCTGTTTGACAAGTCTTTCAACAGAGTCTAAACTGCGCCCGGTGTTAGACTTTCATGAGTTGAATGGACACGTCAACGCCTACACAGCCCATGCCTATGTCTGTACGCAAAAGTTAACAGTGGAGAAGGAAAAGCTCCAGCGTATCGGTGCACAATCCTTGAAAGGCCTACTTACAGGTGCATGTGCACAAATCCTTGTGGCTGTACCAGACTTATCTTTGAAGGGAAAAGGTACTGCTTAACATGCATGGGTTTTGGACTCACCATAGCACAATCTATCAGGTGAGGTATTGTTGAGGCTACACTCTCAAAAGATGATGCTATCCGGCAGGCAACTTCGGCATATATTGACTATGTTTTCATTGATGAAAACATAGCTTCTGTAACCAGGGTGAGACAGCACCTGGCTAACTTTGGACTGGCGAGCAAAGAACCAGAGCAGCTGCAGAACAGTGCGTGAGTACTTGGCCTAACATTTCGGAGAGAGGACAACATATTGATATGAGAACAAGGTCCCAAGCATGCCACACATTCTTACCCAATGCAGTGTGTTCCCATTTTGTGGAAATTTCCCAGTGGTTAAATGGCTGGGGGGCGGGCAGCGGCATTCATTAGGAGAAGAGCAGCAGACATGATGAAAGGTTGGGATGACAAGGTAATCAATGTTCCTTTAATAACAATAATAAAAGAAGTTGTTACAAGGGTACGCCAAGAAGACCCCGTGCAAGGAAAGTGGTGTTAGCAGTCCTGAGCTCGACATTTGGGTTGATGCAAGTTCCCTGGCCGCCAGAGTGTCACTGGAGCACAATGGAGCTACTGTGGAGGATGCAAGCTAGTTGTGAAAGGACAAGAATATACAGCACATAAATTTGGCAGAGCTTGATGCTGTACTAAAAGGTGTGAACATGGCATTGATGGGGAAAGCAACTAGACTGCATCGTCATACTGACTACTTGTGAGCACAAATGAATCACAAACACCCTTACGGGAAAGGCTGGGGTGCATACCAAAGCGGCAAGTGAGATACTTATCAGGTAGTGACTTGATGTGCTGACAAGCTTGGTCAAGGAATATGAACTATCAGTAGATGCAGTCCTGGTGAGGTTGGAACATAACCAAGTAGATGATCTGATGAGAGTACCACACCAATTGGTTGATCTCATCAGGAAGACAGCTGAACCCTCATACTGTGCGTGTGTTGGGTCGCCAAGCAAACACGACTTCAACCAGATAAGATCCATCCATCACTGAAGCTGCCATCCTGGCATAAGGCAAATGTTGTACTTTGTCAGGCAGGTGGATCCCACGATTTCTAAAGTGTTGGTGAGGGCTGTGATAGGAAATTGTGAGAAGTACCAATCAACCCACCATCCACGTGTTGGCTGAGGGCGGAAGTTGGATGTTGGAACACTTGGTTTTGAGCTGGAATGGACATAACCTATAACTAAGGCAGACACTACCTGTCGCTTATTGACTGTGGGCCTTCATGGTTTTCGATTTGGCGTCATTTGAGGTGACAAGATGCACCAAACGTCATCAAATAGAAGGCCTATTCTGTGAGCGCAGCACGCCAGCTGAAATTCTGAGTAATGACAAAGCATTTCACAGCAAGCTCTCCAGGGATTTTTTATGTGAATGGGAGGTTCAACTGCATTTTGTTGTGCACATGTCCCCTCCAGTAATGGCATTACAGAACAGTGTTATCAGAGTGTAAAATGGATTGCAGCGAAGAAACAAAGCCCCATAATGGGAGCAGTCTTGGTACAATGTTACCCCAAAGGATAACGTGTCGCCACTGACTGCTCCTGCCAACCTGATTCATCACTACTAAGTCCGACTGAAAGGTAGGGATGCCCTCCCTCCAAATGAGCCCTAACAACTGCAGATTGGATACAACGTGGGTGATCGTGTCTAGACAAAGACCCCCAATGGACGGTTCTTGTCCTCTTATACACATGGGAGCATTACAGGTGTGATCAGCCCACAGAACGTCCTTGTCAACAGGAGGCCCTGCCATGTAAGAGTTCCTTTGTCCTGTCATGGGTTCGAATACTTCAGAGAGAAGGAGTGACAGCAAACTCTCAACACAAAGTGCAAGAATGATCATCAACAATGCACGCAGTGATCTCCGAAGATGGACAACTCAGATGCAACAGATGACACCTTTGCAGACGAATCTTTCGAGGAGGAGGTAGCATTACCACAAAGGAGTGCTAGACACAAGAGACCCACCCCAGGTTGTTATCTATGTGATCATCAGATCATGAGGGTGTGTAGTGGAATTGAAAGGCAGAATGAGCAGCCAGATACCTCTGGTGAACCAATCTATCTCCACCATTTGAAGAGACGAGTAGCATGTTGTATATGCAGGCAGAACAGCAGACGTAAATTTGGGTTAATTTGATTACAAAGGTTGACCAATGCTAGAGGACACTTATGCAAATATAGCAACCATCCCTGGCTGCATAAAAACAGGTGGTGAGTCGTCAGGTGAAAGATGAAATGGGACAACAAAGCCACACAGAGTGAATTCCATTCATAGTAACACAAGAAGGAAAGAGGAAAGAGAAATGATGAGTGAACTTGTTTCTATCATCCTATTTCACAGACTGTGTTGGACTTTATTTTTGACCCCACTTATTTTCAGTTGATTTTTATTTAATAACCTGGAAATGATGACAATAAAGGGGTACTCCACATTCCCCCAAAGCTCCAGCATTACTGGAACCTCACCATTAGATTGTTTAGTGTCATATCAGGATACATACTGGGAGGGAGGTCTTACCTCTCTGTAGAGAAGCAGTTGATGTATTCTGCAGTCCTAAAAAACTTTGATTTTTTAAATTTCAAAATGTGTGATTTTATTTTTTATCTCTTTTTAAGACTCAATAACAAATAGTTGCAGAACAACTGTTTTGAAAAACTGCTTAGTTGATAACTTGAAATAGAAGTGAGAACAGAAAAGACCAAGTACAAATTTCATTATTGGTATATCTAATATTCGATTAAACAGTAAATAAGATTATAGTTGAGATTGCAAAAGCAAAATATGACATTTGGCTTTTTTTCTTTTCTTTTTTTTTTTTTTTTTTTGGCGGGGGGAGCTTAAAAGGCTGTAGAAACAGCCTATATAGACTTTAATGCTATTCTCAATAGTACAAAGTCAACCTTTAAATATTTCTACAGCACGAGGAGAAAAAAAAAGTAATAATCAGTGTTTCATAGATATACTAAGAAAATTAGCTCATGTTTAACTACTCAGTCTATATAACCATTCTTTATGGTTTAACTTGAGAATTCTAACAGCCTGCAAAGAATCTCTGACAAGCAAAATTAGGATGATCTACACAAGGAAACAATACCACCTAAGGAAAGTTTTAAAAACACAACACAGTCCAAATATAGTGATAAAAATAAAGATGTGAATACCAACTCGAACAATACATGAAAAACATAATTTTATTTTATTTTTCAAATAGATTATAGAAGTATCCTCACTCCAATCCAATTTATTCATATTTTCTATTTTATATCACTTCCTGGATTTTAATACATTCATTACAGAAACTAACACATACATTTTATAAATTAACAAGCATACTTCCTGTCATAAATGAAAGGTTTATTCAAGAACAGATTAGAACTCAATACTTTTTTTTCTTCACTCACTATAATTTTTTATACTTCACTCTTTTTCCATTGTCTGAATTATTTTATATTCTTTATTCTTCAATTTTCTTTTCTTCTAGCTCATTTCTTCATCCTCTCTCATTTTCCTACTTTCTTCAGATCACATTAGTTTGGTTTCTTTTTTTTTTTCTTTTTTTTTAATGGCATATCAACCATCACAGATTATTTAATGCAAAAGCCATCTTTGTAGAAGAACATTAGTGGTACTATTTAACACAGAGAAAGATAAGGGTCATCCCTTTCTTATGCATACTAGCCCAAAAGTGAACGTAATAGTATGACTAGAGTTCAAACTCATAAAATATTGCAGTCCAGTATATTAGCCACTTCAACATGGGAAGTACCCCACCATTCACATGAGTAATGTTATATATTACCATAAAAGAATTATTTATAACATTATAATGAAACCAGGATGCATGACAAATCTATATTACACTGATCTCACAGCTATGAGTAAATAGCAGGGTAGGATGGGTTCTTTAGTTTTGGTTAGGCAACCAGTTTAGGAGAAGGAAAACTAAATTCAAACCAGCAGTAATCGGCTTAAAAATTGATATTGTGTTACATTCTGCCTGTGGTGGAAAGGTTAAATACATATATTATACTGATCAGATTTTTTTTAAAGATATTGTATTATTGAAAATGGTAAATCATATTGTTATTTTTCTTAGCACAATAGTGAAAAAATTCTTTGATTTGGAGGAGTTTCTAGTCAGAATAAAAACTTGATAATAGTGTAGAGTCTTAATTCAAACTTAGTCGGATCATTAAAATTTCTCAAAGGAAGTAATTATTAAAAATTAATTATAGAGTATTTATTTGTAATCATAATACAAATTTGGTAAATAAAATATAATTCAACATAGTTAAATGACCACTAAAAAGTGACCTCTGAATATATATGAATATAAAAATGAAATGTGCAAGTGTCAAGTGCCCCATCCCACACACAGAAAAGTGAATTATCAATTAAAGTTCCAAATCCAGTTTTGACTGTATGCATTCACTTCAAACTAATTCACTTGGGAAAAGTATGAATCCATCTCACTACCCCAATTCAGTTATAGATTCAAAAAAAATTTTCTCTTTTAGTTTAAAATAGTGGGGGATAGATCATGAGATTAACCCAGGAGAAATACTTTGGCATAACTACACATAGATATTAATTAACTTTTGTTTTGCTATATAAGATAACAATTCTGAATTCCTATTAACTTGTATATATAGTGTTGAAAATGTGCACAAGTTTTCATACTATAACAGATATACCAGATACACTACACTGACAGATTGAGTAAAGAGCTATATAACAAAGCCAAATAGTTCACACAAAAAACTATTCTGGTCAATATCTCTCTCTATTGATTAAATCAACGATAAAATCCGAACATAAAATTCTACATTTGTAAACATGACATTTACAGGGGCGGTGGTGGTGGGGGGGGGTCCACCCTATCGGAAATAAAATTTTATGTCTATTTTTAAATGCTACCATAGTCAAACACACTTTTTTTTTCAAGTTAATTGTATATCTATATAATTGACTTAAAAAAATACACAGCCACAGACATAGCCGGTATATGTTTGTATATGTTTCTATTAAATATTTTTTAATTCAAAAATCTGACAGCAAAAAGAGAAAGAGCATGAAAAAAAAAAAAAAAAAATACATAAGTTTTGCTGTCCTGTCAAGATGCTAATGAAGAATAATGGAAACAGCTTGTAGCACAGACAATGTCCACCTTTTCAACTGGATGTCAATATAGTACACAAACTTGTACATAATTAATCATTTAGTGCTCATATGATTTTTAAGCGGATTCCCATAATTTTGAAACGCACAGGAAAAGTTCTGCAAGCAAGCAAGAGTTTGATTCCAGTTCTATCCTTGATGCCACACAGGTAACATGTCCTACACAAAGGCAAACAAATTTAGATCTGCAAATGTCAGAATTTTTCTATTGTTAAAAAAAGAACCATCTTGCAATCTTTATAAAGAGTTTTGACAACATAATTAAGGCATTCTTATAAAAGCAAAATAAGAGTTCAACAACATAAGAGGACAAAAGTTTTTACAGGTGAAAAATCCAAACAAAAAATTAGAACAGTTTCACTTTTTTTTTTTTTAAACAGCAAATTTTCAACAGGAAGAATCGGCTCCTAAAATATATAGTCTAATTTCTTTTCCTGCTAACTATAAAATTCTACAAACAAGATGATTTAGTTCTAATAATCATTGAAAAACATTCTTTCAAAAAAAAAAAAAAAAAAAAAAAAAAAAAAAAAAAAAAAATTTTTTTTAAATAATAATAATAATAATAATAATTAGTAGTAGTAGTAGTAGTAGTAGTAGTAGTAGTAGTAGTAGTAGTAGTAGTAGTAGTAGTAGTAGTAGTAGTAGTAGTATATTCTTTATATTAGGAAAAAAAATGTAAAAATAGGAAAATTAATTTTTTTGTATATAGCAAATTTTTCCAATACAATGTTTGTTTGGAACATGTCGAACCATTCTGAATATCTTAAGAATGAATTCCATGGCTATAATGTAATAGAGCAACTAATCAAAGGGAATTTACTCCACATATATAAACTCTTAAGGGTTACCCAGTCACCAGTTAGGCATGGTTGAATGAGTTTGTTTGATAATTCTTTATGTACAATGCAGGATTAAAAAAAAAACAAAAAAAACATTGCATTACTCAGGTCTGTCAGCTTTCCTATACTTCAGATTTGGCTTCTTGTCACTTTTTCCAAAACTAAAATTGCTTTTGAAACATTGAACAAAATTAAGGAAACAATCTATCAAATATAAGTGGAAGTAATAAATTATTTCCCATTTTTACAAATTATAAGATTCTATAATGATAGCGACACAGACAAAGATGAGTAATGTTCATAAAATATTATCTATCATCCACTAGATCTTGTTGGAAAAAAAAACAACAAAAAACAAAACTTTCTCTATGAGTGTGCATTTTAGTGTACATCTTGGCTAGTAGGTATATTTTTATCATCATCTAACATTCTCTTCAACATTAACACACATATAAAAAGTTGAGAGGGATTAAAAAAATAAAATAAGAAAACTACCAATATAAAGAATACTTTATAAATTTTAGTTCTGTAAGTTGAGTACATCCATGAGATTTTTCCAAAATTTCTAACATGGTCTGCAAATGAATTTTATTGTTCCTCCTTGCAAAAGGTTCAAGAGGAAAGATAAAGAAAGAGAAAGAAAGAAAGAGAAATAAAATAAGATAAAATCTTTACCTTTGCTAGTCGGGCTCTTTTGATCAAGTCATTGAGTTTCCTAAGTGCTGCATTTCGGGGCAGACTTTGAAGATCTCTAAATAAATCTTTCTCCTCGAGCTCAAATAATTTCCTGTTCATGTCAAATTGCAATGGCTGGTCCCAGAATGAGCCAATGTAGACGCGGGCCACTTCTGGGGTATTGAGCACTTTGCCCAATGACCACATCAGTGCCCCATATACCCGCATCAACTGCTGATGGTCAACCATGTCAGCTTTGTTGAGCACGATGCGGATTTTATCATCATATCCCTTGATGGCCTCAATAGCACGTCGAAACTCATCAGATATGTCCAACTTGTGAGCATCAAACAGCAGTATAATACGGTCCACTCGCTCGGCAAACCATTCCAACACACCGGCAAAGTCGTAACCACGATCTATACGCTGTTTCTCACCTGAAAAATTTCAAAAGAAAGAAAAAAAGTTAATTTAAAAATTTTTTTTTGATTTTAAAAATATTCTTTTTAGTTTGGTTAAGTTAGGTTAGGTGGCATATCAACTATTGTAGGTTATTTAAGGCCAAATCATTATATATATATATATATATATATATATATATATATATATATATAACAGTTCTATTTCAAACAATTCAGTTTAGCAAAAGTACAGGTTAAATGTCAAACAGTTCTATTTGACCCATAGATAAGGACCCTATCAGGTGCTACCACTCCGAGCCAGAGTGGACCACTAGTGATGGCAATGAAGGGGTACTCCACATTCCCTAAAGCTCCAGCATTACTGGAACCTCACCATCAGATTGTTTAGTGACCATTGTTGGGGGAATCTAACTCCTCTACAGAGATGCAGTCTGTGCATTCTACAGCCCCAGCTGACTGGACCATATTCTTTATGTGTCTTTAATTTTAAACAAAGTTGATGTGTAAGAGATACCTACTTTAAATTGGGTATGAGTAACCTTTGTTTTTTGCTTTTTTGCTTGTTTAAGTAGCAGGACTTTTGAGATATTGTTCATCATAAATCTGGCCAATTACTAAAAGGAAAATTTAAACATTTTGTAAACATTACACAAAAATAAAACTGTTAAATAAGAAATTATATACATCAAACCTTGATCAAGAGAAAGTGTGAGTGAGAATAAAAGGAAACAATTTAGATAAGTAATACTAATATAATCATGAAATTAAGCAGGCTATAAAAAAATGTTATAAGAAGTCACATGAAATCCCAGGTTACTCGTGCTAGCTTAGAATTAGGCACAGGTAGGACTTTTTCCACGTCATCTAGAGCTTTACAAGCATAAAATTAAAAAAATCAGCCGTTTTATATAACAATGTATAAAAATCAACAATGATTAAATTATTATTTAATTTGTTTTTAGATAGTGTGTCATTTATTAATTTTGACTAGCATCTTTTATCTTTAAATTCTTTTTATTGCAAATCAACTGAGTTGTCATTCTATGACAATATTAAAGATTGGAAACAAAAGAGAAAAATCTTTATTTCTGATAAGAAATACCCTTCAGTTTTAAGACCCAAGTGAACTTTGTTAAATGCCAAGTAAAAATTGAAGATAAAAGAAAATACAAGTCAATAATAATAATGTTTTTGTAAGTCTTAAACCAATAACATTCTTTCTTTTGTTGCTAAGAAGTTTTGCTATTGTACAGATTTCTTTGAATAATGGCAATAAAAGAATTAAAAACAATGGTTTTTCTACTAAGACTTTCTACAGAACAACAAAACAAATAGATTATTTCTTTCCATGATTAGGAAAAAAAAAGTATTCAATTTTTTTTTTTAAATTGAAGAAAAAAAGAAAAGGAAAAAAAAATCTGTCACATTTTATGAACTGGTGTATACAAGAAAATTTATTTATTCATAGTAGCAATAGTATAAAGACTTCATAAAACGTATTCTTAGCATTGTTGGAATATTTAAATAGAAATAAAAGGCACAAGAACTTCTAAAAAGCTTACAAATTTACTTGTTGAGTTTAAGACCAAGCCAACTCTAAACCCACATATGTTAATGAAAGAGATTATGTCCTTATTTTGTAAAGCAAAGTCAGTCATTGTTACTTGCTTCAAGTTGCAGATTAACAATTTGCAGGTAAGGTTAGTAGAAGAAAAAACTATTCAAGAGGACACAGTGGGCTGAGGAGAGAGAGAGAGAAATAGAGATACTTATAAGGCTGACAGAAATGGCAAGTCATCAATTAGATTCTAATAATGAATAGAGGTATTGTTAATGAAATGAGAGATTTTTTTTCTAGGACAAAAACATTCATTCTCATGCCTTTCTTTGTATAAATAAGAAAAAAAAAAAAAAAAGTACTTTTCTGTACCTTAGAATATAAAGAATACCATTTTAAGCTTATTAAAAAAAAACAAAAAAACATGGATGTTCCTCTCACTCTCTCTCTCTCCCCTTTAGATACATCTATATAAAAAATCCACTGGAATGAAGTAAAATCTTCTCTATCTTATGCAATGATCATCACTAGTCCCACAACCTACTTTGGTTGAGGGGTCACTACACATGTAGCATGTTTGTGACAGAGCCCATCCCTCTCCAGGTTTACAACTGATTTGAATTCAGCATTTACCTTCTATTAGACTGGTTACCATACAAAGTCTAGTCTACCCTACTATTTACTCATAACTGGAGAAAGAATAACTGGATTTATAATTTTCCCAAGGGTATTAGTACAAACAGCCTCATTCAAGGTTTGAAATTGGACAACTAAATAGAAAAGTGATTAATATACAAGTAGAATAATTAGAGAAATACATTTATGTCAATAGATATTAACAATCTTCCCCACCACATACATAGATTCATTCATATTTATAAAAAAACTATGAGGAAAATAAACTGTCAGGGAGATTTGAACCCACACCAAAAACATAACCTCCATTTTTTTTTCCAGCCATCTTGTTTTGCTTTTGTTACAGCCTCCCTTGAATGTTGACACTATATAATATTATATGCATATAATGTCACCACCTCAAAAAATAAACATAATTAACAGTTTTGATATTAATTCACATCATCCCACTATAACTTTCAATAACAGTAACTTATGAAATGTTCTTTCCAAATTTAGTACTTAGCAAATAACTAAATCACTGCACAATCTTACCGATGTATAACTTAAAATGATTAACTTATTATTTTATAAGGATATATCAAAAGTATTGTTTTGATAGATTTCACATACACATCTTAAGTCTAAACCCCACAATATTATTATGATATTACAAATACAATTCAGCAATTTTATATGTAATAATGACAGTTAAACATATTGAAATTGACAATTTTTAGGGGATATTTTTTCTTTAACTGGGTTTCAACACGACGGAACATGCTCACAGAATTCAGAAAAAAAAAAAAATATATATTTAAAAAGATAGCTGACTGTATGGCTCAAAACTGGTTTAAGCAGATTAAAGGTAGTAATTTATCCTTTGAAATAAAGTCAAAAAGTGGATGTCTACAAGTTGTCAACAATGCTTTAAAATACAAGTTGACCGCCAGTATTTGAACTCTTTCAAAAAAAAAATAAATAAATAAAATAAAATTTTAAAAAGTTAAAAAAAAAAAAAAAAAGAAAAAAAAGAATCATCTAAATGGATACCTTCAAAAAACGTAAGTTCCTCAAAGTGTCGGCAATTTTTATTTATAATAAAAAAATTTTTTTAAAAAAGTAATATTCAGTAAATACAGAAAAAAATTCCAGGTCATATCTAACTTTGAAGAGAAATTCTTGTTAAACTTAACCCATTATAACTCAATGTCTTCATTTGAGAACAGTTGGAAAAAAAAAAAAGAAAGAAAATCTCATTCAATATTCACATTTTGATTAATTTCATGCAGACTTCACATAAAATTTATATTTACATTCATGAAGTTTAAATGGACGTTTCAGTGTATACGATCTATTTTTATGTATTTCCTTATTTCATTAAAAATGAAAACATTAAAAAAATTTGGTTATAATGATTCAAATAAAGATTGGGTTTTTTTTTTTTTTTTGTTTTTTTTTAATTCTTTTAAATCATTAAAATATTTTTTTTAAAATGTGTATTTGCACGTGCTATTGTGCGATAGGAAATGAAAATATTGAACAATTCTTTTTTTAATTATCTCCATTAATAGATGAACGGGGGGGGCAACATGAACAGTGAAATAGTTCAATGGGATCCAAAAATAAAGGTAAATAAATATTTAATAAACTTTTTAAACCAACATTAAGTTTTTTTTTAAAAAGTATCAGAGGATCTTAGTCACATATCTGTTGGCCTCTAATGCTCATAGAAAATTCATATTGTTTTGGGTTTTTTGTTTAATGACATATCAACCATAATGGGTCATTTTATGACAAAGCCATTCTTGTAGAAGAACAGCAGTGTGGATGGAGGGTTAATACCTTCCTCACAGGTATTAGTTTGAAAGTGAATATAAACAGCACAGCAGATGTTTGAACTCACTAACTACAATGTCGCAGTCCAGCACATTAGTCTCTACAGCATAGAGACTCCCAAAATTTATATATCATAAGGGATTAGATATCTGCCACTAAAAACCTTAACAGTAAGACAATAGATGAACTGCTATAAGAACCTTAAAGGCTAACAAATGAGATTAAAGGGTAGTATCTGTTTTTCTCCCTTAAACATGCTTTTGTTTTCAGACAGGATGCAGCTAAGTGAGCCTGGTTCCAACCCTGTGGGAGCACCTTCCCCATTGCACCAAAAAGGGAAAGTCAGATTAGTCTGATGATAATAGTTGTAGGAACTGGTGCTATTTTTGGTGCCTTGTCTCTGAATATACACATGGGACACCACACTCAACTGAGAGGATGCAGCTGAATAGTGTCACGTGGTCTCCCACTGAGACGATAGAAATAAGATTAATACTATTCCCCCGTGTCCGAATTAACAGTAGCAAGCCGTCATTCTCTGACGGCTTGCTACTGTTAATGCTACTTGCTACCTACATTCTTTCTTAAGAGAATGACTGTTAAGAAAGAATGTAGGTCACAGAGGGGAGACCCACAGATGTTTATACTTGGTGACCTCACTCGGGTCGCCTGACACTGGAAGGAAGAAGGTAGAAGCCAAACGATTGGTTGGGACCCTAAAACGGAAGTGGGGACTCCTTCCCGCCAGCGGAAATAGATAAGAAAAGTTAGTTGTTGGACAGGGTTCGTAGGGGACAGAACCAAAGCCAAGTATTCCGGGTAAAAGAAGACGAAGAAAATCTCGGACACGAAGAAGCCATTTTCTTCAAGCCAGTGTTTAAAATAGCATAAAGTCTATTAGCCCGTAAAAGAGGAAAAATTCTCCACAGGAACTCCATCAAAGAAAAAAGATAAGTAAACTTTGAGACCATCTCTCCTTATACCCAATTTTATATACCCTCTCTCTCAATTTGAAGAAAAACGAAAGACAAGAAAAGAAGACATTAATGTTCATGGACTGTTCATTTATTATATATTTGACACGTTGAAGGTGTATATCTATGTGTAGTAAAAGATTGATATATTTTAATGTTCCCACATGGTCTGAGTTGTTATTTGTGGCGTCTGCTACGAATTTGTTACTTCATGTTTCTTTTCCAGCTTCTGTTAGCCTTATGTTATCTTGCTTAAAATTGTCCTATAAATTCCTTTAAAATATCACACGGGAAACCGGAATTGCCGACTACTATAACTAATATTATTACGTCTCAACCTAGAGGTCCATATCTTCCATTGTCTAGGGGAGAAAGACTAGCGACATGGTGGGTGTGTGCATAGTGTGAAATTTGGAACCCCTTGCCAGCGGCGGTCAGTCTGGTCATAAATTAATCCCCCCCCCATAATATGCCAGTTCTTATATGCCTGAGAAAAAAACTGAACGAGGACTTATTCTACAAGGGATCAAGTGCCAACCTGCCCCGTCTTCATACGTGCGAAAATAAAGTCCTGTTTTGGGATTTTAAAGAATTTGCCGTCACAATAGAGACAAATGTAGTCTCAGTTATATTTTTAACACTACTTTATAAATAGAATTTTACATTTTCACATAAGCCTTGAAAGGGTAATTCCCAAACCATCATTAAATGACATAAGTAATATTTAATTTATGACATATCATCTCAATACACATTTTAAAAGAAATGTCAAAATTTGCACATTTGGTTTTTAATTCAAGCATCAGAAAGGGATAAAAAACATTTTTGGTAAATGCTTAAAAAAAAAAAAAAAAATAAATAAATAAAAAAATAAAAAATAAAAAAAATGACTTCCGTTGTTAATGGAGAAAATGCGGTAATGACTGAAGGTTTCAAATATGATTTGCAAATTTTCATACCAGAGATTTCTCACTGTCAGGTAGATGAATTGAGGATGACAGTGATCTGAATAAGACAAGAATAATCAACATCAAATATACCCAGCCAATTCAATACATACAACTCTTTCTCTCTCATATATGTCTAAATTTAGACAATATATAAATCAAACAGTGAAAATTCTTTACAACAGTTCGGTTCAGTTTCTATAATATATAGTTGTTATATAAGGCAGGGTTAAAAAAAAAAAAAAAAAAAAAAAAAGACAAAACAAAAAAACAAATGATTCATAACTTAATCACCTATTTGACCAACAGATGTTACATCAACAGGTACAATCACTTCTAGTGAGAGTAGAGCTGGCAAAAGTGACAATGAAGGGGTACTCCACACTACCTAGATCCCCAAAATTAGAACCTCACCATCAGCAAATTTGAACTCCAGTTGCATTATTGTGTTAACTTTCAGATCAATAGCCTTAGGAAGGCTTATCCTCCCAAATATCGGTTTAATAATACCACTACTGTTCTTTTATAATAATAGCATTGACATTAAATAACCTATGAAGGTTGATATGCCATTATACAAAGAAACCAAAGCAGACCACCCCCACTTTTTTTTTTTAAATTTTTTATTATTATTATTATTATAAGGAAGGGATCTTTCCCCTTTGAACAAGACATGAGAAGAATCAACAAGCCAAACCGTGGTCTGTTTACCAAAACTTTTCTCATCCCCAAGGATACTTGCATTGGAAAAATAAGATCTAAAAAGGTTTGGCTTCAGGTTACCGTTACTGTGCTTTTAACCTAGACTAGTGGTTATGAATAAACAATGAAATCAAATTCCAGCAATAATTGGATATTATTTTTCCAGGACTGCAGCAGTAGAAGTCCTCGTAGTTATGGAAACCCATGCACCCACTTAGGAATGTAAAACCAGAGACATTTTATGTTAAGACACCAACACGACTACAAATTAATTTTTAAGCTGCTATACTTCTATAACGAAGTTCACTTGTAGTCAACACTTGGTACATTTAACTAAGAGTACTATACAATACAGTCCATCACTATTCAACATAAAAAAAATTAAAAAAAAAAAAAAAAAAAAAAAAAAAACACCTACTTATATATGAAATACAGTGTGTCATCTCAGTCATGCAACTCTGAGAAATGTGAAATTCTGTTAAGCTAACACTACAAGCCATTGATTGTTAAAGAGATTTCTGATACTAAATTTGATAAATGAAATTTCATAATTATTCAATGACAAATACTGAAGAGAGTCTTTTCTTTTGGGGGTGGGGGAAGAATGAAGAGCATTTTTATCTGAAAAGTCAACACGTGTATACAAGAAATATTGTATTAAAAAAAAAAAAAAAAAAAAAAAAAAAACTCTTAAATTATGATTGGTTCAGTAGATGAACTAGTTTTCTTTATTATGATTTCTTTTCAGTTACAGCAAAGGAATAAGGGACAGGATCATTTATCTTTAGTGTTTTTACCTTCTGTTTTAATACTTGATGATATGGGTAAAATAGCTTTCTATGTAATCCCTAAATAAAATAGCTTAAGACTATCGACCATATGGTTTAATCCCTTTTATTCAGTTTTTAACTAACAGAACCAATTTAAAAGGAAAATACATTTCTCTTACCCAATCTGGGATAAAATGAGCGAGAGAGAGAGAGGGTGATATCAAAGATTAACAGTCTAGACAATCCAAATCTGCTCTAAAAAGAAATGACTGATTTAAGAGATTTAATAAAATGTATTCCACTATTACAGAATAATTGAATTTGTAACGATATTCAGTTTTGAAGTTCAAGGTCACATCAAAGCTGTAAAAGCGAACAAGGTTTGTTTTATCTTTAACTGGTTAAGCACTGAGACCTGACCACATGTTAAATAACAGTATCTCAGTTGGTTGGTCGTTTGGGTTTTATGGCAGATCAACTTTTGTAGGTTATTTAACACCAAATCCATTTTTATGCAAATAGTTCTATTTAAAACAATTCAGTTTAGCTTGAGTACACAGTTTAATTGTCAAAAAGCATTTCTATTTCAAGCTAATCTGTTTGGTCAAACAGTTCTATTTCAAACAATTCAGTTTAGCATAAGTTTGCAGTTTAGTTCTATTTGACCCATAGATAGGGACCCATCAGGGGCTACCATTCCAGGTTAGAGTGGACATGAGAGTGATGGCAATAAAGAGGTACTCAGATTGTTAGGTGTCATATCAGGACACTCATTGGGTGGGGTAGTGGGGGTCTTACCCCTCTGCAGAGGTGCAGTTGATGTATTCTACAGTTCCAGCCAACTGGACAAACTATTTCAGAATATTTGGGATAAATTTCAGATCTGTCTGTATAACAGAAAACAACTTGATTCCCTTGTACATCCTCATATCTTTGTCATTGGCACCATGACCAGTCTTTTACAAACAGACACTAAGTCACACTTGAAATAGTCTTCATTGTAAACCATTTCAGAAACATCAGATTCTTCAAGACTCATCAGGCTTACCTACCTCTTCTATGAGTGGTTGTGGGTTTTGTTTTATGACATATCAACCTCAGTGGGTCATTTAATGCCGACAAAGTTTAAAAATAGATTCATACAGATAGTTTGGTAGAAAACAAGTATGTGCATGAGTGTGTGTGTGTATATATAAATATATATATATATATTTGAACTATAGTTCAATTACTCCAATTTTTGTGTACAGTCCACCTCTTTTAGGAAATGTAAAATACTGGATGGTAAGATTTTCATGAAGAGCTTTTTCAAATTACTTGCTTGATATTTTCTTTGCATTAGACTAAAGTCTACACACTCTAGCAGTATACGTTTCACTGTAAATCTCTCTTGGCATGTAGTGCATATTGGCGATTCTGTGCCCTCTAGCAAATTATGATGGGTGATGTAGGTATGGCCTATGTGAAGGTGGGTCAGTACAACCTGTTCTTTTCTACTTTTGTTGTATTTTGTGTTCCATTCTCCAATGGTAGATTTAATGTTTTGAAGTTTGTCATAAATGAGTGCATTCCAATGATTTCGCCATTTTTTTTTTAATGATAATTTTATTCACAACTGTTTTATAGCTACTATAGGGTATTTTGGTTTTTGTTATTTTAGTCTTTCATATCTTTCTTTGCTTCCAAGTCTTCCCTGTCATTTCCAGATATACCAAGGTGGTTTGGGATCCAAAAAGGATTATTTCTTTATTTGTAGATAAGTACTAAACAGAATATAGCACTTGGGTGGTTAAAGGGCCACTTACGTTTTTATTTTATGGGTTCATATTTCTTGCTCTATAACAGATCAGGAAGTCATTCACATACAAAGCACAACTTGTTCCACTATTAATGTTTTTTTACAATATCATTTATTTTGATATTCAATAGCGTAACAGACAATACAGTGCTTTGAGGTACACCCATTTCTTCTTCAGAGAGCATATCTCCCATTCTGACTCTAAATCTTCTATCTTGTAGGAAATTTTTTAATAAATACCAGTTTTCTACCTTCTAGTCCAATGTTTTTAAGGTCTTTTACAATGTTGTACTTCCATGTTGGGCCATATGCCGTCTGAAGATTAAAAAAAAAAAAAAAAAAGACACTAGATGCTCTTTTTTAATAGAAGCCTCTATGATAAATGTTTCTAATTGGATCAGATGATCTATTGGGTTACTTTGGCTTCAACTGCTAAGAGTAATGGGCTTGTAGTTTTTTGCGTTTGTATTGTCTTTCAAAGGTTTGGGTATAACTGTGGTTCATTTCCATATTTTAGGGATGTTACCACTGTTCCATATATCCTTGTAGATTTGTAAGAGGTAATTTATGGATGGTTCAGGTGATTCTTTTAGGAATTGATCTCACACATAAAAAATATTGTTTGCAGAAATAGCTAAATAAAGGATGCAGTCATTAGACTTACCCTATCCCTAGGATACAGAGCTGTACTACACCGAATATTATGTTTTAAGCAATTCTATAGTAAGTAAAGAGGGTGACCAGAAGGCTCCTTTTTCAATAGCTACTACACAATGTGTTGGGGAGGGCACGACTCCTTTCCCATGATTGCTCCACTTTATCCTTGATACGTACCTTATATTGCTGAGTGTTAAGCAAGGAGGTATCAAGTACCATTTTTAAAGTCTTCAGCATGATGTGACCTAGGATTGAACCCAGGTCTCCCAGACCATTGGCGAACACTCTACCCACAAGGCCAAGAGCTAGTTTAAGCAATTCTATAGTTTGGTTTGGTTTGTTAGGTTTTATGGCATATCAACCTTTGTAGGTTATTTAAAGCCAAATCCATTTTTATGTAAATAATCTGTTCTATTTAAAACAATTCAGTTTAGCATAAGTACACAGTTTATCAAAAACATTTCTATTTCAAACTATTCAAGCAGTTATATGTAACAATTCAGTTAAGTATAAATAAAGTTTTAATGTCGAAGTACGGTTTAATTGTCAAAATCATTTCTATTTCAAGCTATTCAGTTTAATCAAACAATTCAGTTTAGCATAAGTATGCTGTTAGTTCTATTTAACCCATAGATAGGGCCTTATCAGGTGCTACCACACCGGGGCCAGAGTGGACCTGGGAGCGATGGCAATAAAGGGGTACTCCGCATTCCCCAAAGCTCTAGCATTACTGAAACTCATCATCAGATTGCTTAGTGTCATATCCAGGACACTCGTTGGCGGGGGGGTTTACCCCTCTGCAGAGGTGCAGTCAGTGTATTCTACAGCCCCAGCCGAATGGGCAAACCAATTCTATAGATTAACATTAAGGTACATACTTTTAGTGCTTACCAATACTATGATGATTAGATGCTAGTGTTGTGCCAGTAAACTAATAGCTCAATGAGTTTATCTGGTCTACTTCAGCACAACTCTTTAGCATTAAAATTATCTTATTTTAGAAATAAGCTACTTTAAAATTCAGATTAACAAATTTTTTTATCTATATATTTTTTTAAATGCTTTCCTCTTCCTGACAAGCACAATTTTTTTTCCCAGCATGAGGCTCTATTTTTTATCATTGTAGGTTTGAGAGAGAAAGATGAAAAAGAAAAAATATAAAAATTTACTAGAAAGTGGGAGAATAGAGAGAGAGAGAGAGAGAG
Organism: Sepioteuthis lessoniana; assembly: GCA_963585895.1. Taxonomy (NCBI): domain Eukaryota; kingdom Metazoa; phylum Mollusca; class Cephalopoda; order Myopsida; family Loliginidae; genus Sepioteuthis; species Sepioteuthis lessoniana. The sequence continues at coordinate 83,842,431 of OY757917.1, read as the reverse complement.
AGAATTTAGTAACATTTAGTTCTGTTTTATACTTCCATATGTATAAACTCACTATAAATCCAAAGTACATGGACTGCAAATGACTATATTTTAACCATTTCGATCCTAATGGGATATATAGGTTCCAAGAATAGTAATATTAATTTCTGTAAATAATTACAGTCATTTGTTACATAATACAGTTGAAATATTTTTGTTCTACTTCTAAAAGCTCAGAGAACGTAACGAAGTCTCAAACACATTCTCACTTATATATTAGACACACACACACAGGTTAAAGTGTTCACCAGGAGACTGTGTTTTAATCCTAGACAGAGTCATACCAAAGACTTTTAAAATGGTACTTAATGCCTCCTTGATTAACACTCAGCATAAGGTACAGATCAGGGGTAAGTGGAGCAATCCAAGGAAAGGTGTAGTAGCTATTGAAAAGGGACCCTCTGGGTCACCCTTGACTACAGTCAACCAACTTACTTACATAGATAGATACAAAGACAAAAATTATTAACAGTTCAGTTAAAGATATGAACCACTAAACTGCGTACACAGGTGATTTGTTTATAGTGGCGAAGGTTTGTGTAGATCCATCAACACTAAAGAATAAGGAATTAATGAAAGATTCTCCAAACAACAATCTTCAGGTTTTGAATTCAGTCTTTCCTTCTTCCAGATGTGGATTGCTTAACAGTTAACATTATAATGGATCAAGGGCAAGTGGGCAATCCAGGGAAAGGAGTAGCACTCTACCCTACACCTTGGTGTAGTAGCTATTAAAAAAAGAGCCTTCAAGACATCCTCAACTATAATTGGCCAACATATGTGTGTGTGTGTGTGTGTGTGTGCTTAAAAATAAATTGGATCATAAGTATTAAACTAACATTAAATGTCTTTTTTTTTTTATTATTATTATTATAAATGGTATATATCAAAAATTATAGACACTGCAATATTCATTTCCTTTTTTTCTTAATGAAAAAGAATTCTAAACACAAAAAAGAAAAAAAAAAAAAATTTTTTTACACTAAGTTTAAGTACAGAAAAGAATTTTTGATAAGAATATAATTGTTTGCTAAGTGCTTTCTACTTTTCATTTTGAGTTGAAACCAGTACTTAGTTGAATTTGAAATACTAGATATAATCCAACACTGAGTTGCGAAAGATAATCCCCACTTTTCTTAGTATAACCCAATGTCAAAAATAGGATAAAACCAAATATTAAAGAAAAAAAAAAAATTTTTTTTATTAGAATTGAAGAATTAGATACTACAAATCACTTCCCAACAAAAATTGGTGCAGTCACTGATAATTTTTCTCTCAACCCATTATCTGGTCAGTTATTAATCAGCAATTTACAATTGTTTAAGAATGAAAACTAAAAAGAACAGTTTGTAAAAAAAAAAAAACACACACTCACCATTGACACTCCTGACAAAGCACCTGGTTTGAGAAGTGTATAAGGCAACAAGCCAATATAGACCCCCAACCAGCTCAATGGTTATATGAATGCTATGAAATCCCTTTAGATAAGACCACCCTTCAAAATCTTTACATAAAAATCAAGATGAGCTGATACCAAAGTCGGAAAATCTATAAACAATTGAATAAATTTTTGCATGAACATTTTTCAAAATCTAACCTTGCATGGACCTTCCCACAACAAGTAGGGATTTTTTTTTTTTTTTTTTTTTAATAGAAACAATAAGCAATAAAATAAGCAAATGTAAATGGATTTCAGATTCTAATAATTTCTTTTTTTTTTTTTTTTTCTCAGTTGAGTAAAAATAACTTTATCATTACTGAAAGATTTGTTTTTAGAAAGATGTTAATTTCAAGTTGGTTCAAATGAATTATTGCCATCTATATGTCGAATAATTCAATGCAAACTTTTTAAACAACATGACTGTTTGCAATTCTGTTGTAATGGAATATCCCACATTCCCTCTCAGTCACATAACACCTGTCCATGCTTCAAGGATTAGTAGCGTACCTCACTATTCCTTGTCTGTCTTATATCTCTTTCGATAAAACCCTTTCTTTATTCTACAAAAATGTTGACTGTTCCTTTCCACTCAAGTACCGCCTCGTCTGATTGTATCCCTTTTTAAAGGACAACAAATTCTAAACAATTTTTTAAATTAAAAATGGTCATCATTAAAACTGATATTAATGGCCTCTATGGATAAAAAGAAAACCAATCGTAAACTGCTGATTAATATCTGACCAGATGATAGCTTTTTTCTGTTGCTATAACAGCCAGTGTGAATTTTTGGGCCACCATCTTCAATATACAGAAGCCATATTGGACAATCACAACATCTGGATGGTTAGGAACAGCACTATATTATTCCTGACCTTGAAAACTATTACTATATGAATTTTCATGAATTTATCTAATGATAGTGGAGGATATTGATTTTGTTTATGAAAAAGTATTATGTGGGGAGGGGGTCTTTTTCTTTTCTTTGTAAATGTCTTAATTTGGTACAGGTGAAAAACTTTGATTATTTTGCAACCATTCAATGGATTTTAAAAATTCAAAAAAGCTATTTTCTTTTCTCAAAGAGATCTATTCAAAATCCCAATTTTATATACACTAAATCAAATTTTAAGAAATAAAAATTTGAGTGTGCATTGCACAACTAATTATGAATAATCACTTCTAAAGAACATGTGGCTATGAAATGAATATCAATCTTTTAAGAATTATTTAAATGGTTATAATAGATTATTTTAAAAAACTAACATCACATGTTTTTTTTTAATGTTATATCAAGATTGGAAGAAAAGAAAAATCATAAAGATGAAACTTTATAAAATGTTTCATCTGATGCTGATGTTTTCTTTTTTATAGAAAACATGAAACTTAGTCATGAGATAAAAAAAAAAAAGTGAGATCCGAATTCCTTTTAGTTTTTTATACTGCTCAGCATTTGAGCACTCTACACTTATTAAATGTTTAAAATAATTGTTTATTCACATCTTTTTACTATATATATATATATATATATATATATATATATATATATATATATATATATATGTACACACTCTGTAGATGCTGCAACCTTTAAACATAGTAAATGATATTTGGTTAAAAAATATGACAGGAAAAAAGGAAACTAAAGTTAAAATCTACAATTCATTCAACAACACTTTTCAGTCATATTTCTTAACCAGATATCATTATCAAAATTATTTATTGGTAATAATATACTAACTGAAAAATTTTGTGACATGATTTTTTACCCCTGCCCCAAGGATGTCCAATATTTAGTAATTTTATCTGTATACACACACACACAAACTTTGATCGAGTATGTCACATGATTTATGTTCCATTGTTTTTTAACTTCATAATTTAACATTAAAAAGAAAAAAAAAAGATAAAGTTTAATAGCAATGGACACATGAAAATATTTAAACCATTAGACAAATGTTAAAGCGAAGATGATCTTTTGCACATGAAGCAACAATATTTACTGGACATGAAAATGGCACAAATACATGAGGTAGTTTCATCTAAGTATAAAATGTTAATTCAAACTGCAGGAAAAATATTTCAGGAGGTATTATGATCCTAGCTTATGAATAAAAGAAATATTAGTTTTCAGTTTTTAGCATAAATTTAACTCAAATATATAAAAAGTTCATAATTCAAAATAGAAAGTCAAGAAAATGAGAAATAACCAAGAGAAATGCTGACATCAAAATCAGAGATGAAAGATCACAAAATATTACATTCAGATCTTTATAACCAAATAGGTTTACAGATTTAAAAAATTGTTCATGTCCAAAACAAAGCAACTATAAATGAAATTAATAATGGTTAACAATGTTTTTTTTAATCTAAAAATGAAAGACAATGCAACTAATGTAAAAATAAATGAAATGAAATAAACAAATATAACACAAAGAGATATCTAGAAACAAAATAAGGTAAGAGTTCATAGGTTTGATTTGAACTTCAGAAAAATAATGGGTCTTCATAGCTGAACTGATACAGTTAGCCAGGTTTTCTCTCGACAAGAAGCAAAATGCGACTCAAAGTCAATTTGTAAGCTGAGTAAAGCTGGTTTGAATTTATAGTTTTCCTCCTAGACCAAAGTTAAAGAACCCAGTCTGTCCCATTATTTACCTATAGCTAGAGGGAGAAGAGATGGATTCATTCGGTCATTAGCGTAAAGTGAAAAGGTTTTTTTTCCCTGAGGTAAAGCAGATGTGAGTTTGAGTCTTCGGTTATTATTTTCAACCAATGTTGTTCCTAGCTATAATGAATCTATATAGAAATAAGCACTGAAAATGAATCATGCTGATGAGTAATAAAGATCTTTTTAAAAACATTTATAACGAATAGTCATGGTTGCTGATAAGTCATTGAAAGTGTTATGCAAATAAAATTAAATACCAAATATTTTACCCTGATTTCTAAATATACTGACTGGAAAAGGAAAAAAAAAAAGCTAAGAGGTTTTTACAATAGGCCAAGTTTAAAATATCACTAAATACTATTACTACCTGATTGCATTTCACATAGCACTAATACCCTTGGGAAAGGTATGAATCCAATAATTCTCCCTCCAGCTATGGGTAAATAGTAGGACAGACTAGGTTCTTCAGCCATGGTTAGGCAACTAGTCTAGGAGAAGGAAAACTCTGAATTCAAACCTGTTAAACTCCGCTTACAAATTGACCTTGTGTCATATCCTGCCCGAGCGGAGGGGTTGGTAAATAGTACCTCAGTAGAATATGCTGACTGCATGTCTGCTGAGAAATAAGACCCCTCCTCTCCAAATAAGTATCCTGGGTATGATGCTTAACTACATCTGATGGTGAGGCTCCAGACCTGGAGCTTTGGGGAATGTGGAGTACATCTTCATTGCCACTACACTCAGGTCCAATCTAGCCCAGAGTGGTAGTACCGGTTAGGGATAGGTCCAATAGAACTGTTTAATCATTTAACTGTGCCAACAAATGACTGATGTCAATTGAATTGTTAGTGTTACATAGAAATACTTGAAACCATTTAACAGTGTGCAAACAAATGAGTAATACTGAATAAAATTATTAATGTTAAATACTTGAAAACATTCAACTATGTGCAAACAAATGAGCTCTGGCTAATTTAAAAATGTTATCTACAGACTATTTGCTTACAAATCACACACACACACACACTATATCTATCTACACACACACACACACACACACACGATTTGACATTAAATAACCTAAAAGGGTTAATATGCCATAAAACCCAACCAACCAACTACCACTGTCTCATAAGTTGTTATATTTTATCATTATGGTGTGCCGCTGGGACGGATTTCCCTGACCCTCTCCCACCACTCGTCCCTATCATCCACTGCTTCCGGCAGGTCTTCCATGCTACATCTTGTATCAGAACAGAGCTGTTGTAGATGAGTTCTAGCTGGTCACCCTACCCTTGCTCGTCCACATGAAGAGGCCCACAGGAGGACATTGCTTATGAGCTCGCCCCTACTTCTCCAGCAGTGTCCCACATTTTTTGCTCATCTAGTTTGGATGATTTTCAAGATGGGAGGTAGGTGGCCGTACAGCTGATGTTTGGTTGGATGCTGCCTCCAGAACTTGTTCAATACAGCTCGCAGCATTCTTGTGCAATTACCATCAAGCTTTCTCTATATGCTTAATCAGCATCCACAAGGTGTATCCATACAGCAGTAGTATATGAAATTTACATGCAAATGTAACAATTATTATGGAATAGATGTAATTTTAAAAAATAATACAGAGAACATAGATAAATATAATCAATATAAAAGCTATACATTTAATCAACCATTGCAACAAAATATATGCTGGTCAATTAGTCTGTTGATTGATCGATTATAACACTAAGTCAACCCATTTAGGGTTATTTTATACTAGGAGGTTAGGGCATTGTGTACTTATTTTTTTGTATAGTTTCTTTAGAAGTTTTGCATATAGATATATGATATCAAGTATTCCTATTTAATACAAATAATTTACAAACATTTCTTTGAGCTAGGATCCTAACAGGTCTACTACTACTCTGGGTCAAAGTAGACCAGAAAATAATGGCAATGAAGGGATACTCTATACTTTCCAGATCTTCAGAACTGGAACCTTCTTACCAGATGCAATTTAGTGTCATACCCAACACAACCCCCACGTTTTTTGGTGAGGATCCAGTTAGCCTATTCTAAGCCTCATTAACAGGATGGTCAATTAGTTTGTAGTATAAGATCGAGGGGTCATACTTTGGTGTTTGGTTAGTATCGTTAGACATCTGCTAACCAACCAAAGTCATTGAAAACTCATTATGGTATTTGATCCACTTAAATATAATATGTTAATAGTTGGTATTCATAGTCAGCAAGGGGAAAAAAAAAAAAAAAAAAAAAAAAGTGTGTAAGAGAGAGACTTGTATCCATGTTCTTTCAATACAATACTGTATGCATAGTTTTAAAAAAATAATTAAATCAATTATGATGGCTAACATGATCAAAATTCATGATTTTCCTCAATGTCATTTACACAGCCTTAAATAATATTCACATCTACAAGGATAAATATGCAGAGCTGTCCAACATGAAATGTAACTGGCAAATTTACACCCCCATCTCAGTAACAAGGAATCTAAATCACACCTAATCAGCTATTTGGCACAACTGATGCTGTCTATTACACATTCAGCTTGCCAATTCATTTTTGGTCAGGTAGCTAAATTCATTGCCAGCTTTTAATGCATTTAATATACACAAGCATATCATTTTTTTTCTTTTAGGATCACATTTTATTTGGTTGGTGTTTAATGGCATATCAACTCTAGTAGGTTATTTAAAACCTAATCTTTTTATATATAAATATAAAAGTTGTAAGCAAATAGTTTTTAGGTAACTTTATTTTTAAATGAGTTGTGAGAGCTCATTTGTATAGATGCTAGTCATAGCCTTCCTGTGAAGGTAAGTGTGATGTTCAATCTACAATTTGTTTGCACAGTTAAGTGGCTTCAAAATATTGCTATTTAGTCATTTTATTTATCAAGTATTCCAATTCAATTCAAATAATTTGAACACAGCTGTATGGTTTTAAATAACTAATAGTATTCCTTAGTAAATGATGGAATAATTTTGTTTGACCCATACATGGCACCCTAACAAGTACTATCATTTCAGGTCATAGTGGACCAAAGAGTAAGAGCAATGACAGGGTACTCCACATTCCCCCAAATCTCTAAGACTTATCATCAGATGCAGTTTAACATCATACCCAGGACACTCACTGAAAGAGTCTTACCGCTCTGAGGACATTCCTTTTCTTAGGTGAAAATTATTTTTCCTTATCTTTTACATGTACATTTATCAGAGATAAAAGTGTGTGTACACATATATTCGTAATAAGATAGAAATCAAAGAATAAGATCAATAAGTTTGATAATAAAGGATAAAAGTACTAAATATAATAGATTAGCTAAAAAGCTGGGTTTTTGAAAATACACTAATATTATATATAATATTATCATATACATGAGAGGCAAATCAATGAACCAATTGGGTTTCTGTTGTAACAGCAGTGAAGGATTCAAATTAATATTTCACAATCCATTAAAATGAGAATTTGATTTTATTTTTAAAGAACATTTTAAGTGGATTGTTTTACAAAAACCTCATTATGATGAGCCATTTTTGCTCGGTTATGAGATTTATTTACCAACTCTTTTGCACAACCAGAATGCCATACAAGGTCAATTTTTAGGTGGAGTTTAACAGGTTTGAAATCAGAGTTTTCCTTCTCTTAGACTGGTTGGCATACCAAGGTTAAAGACCTCAGTTTGACCTACTATTTACCCTAGGCTGGAGAGAGAATAGTTGGATTAATACCTTCCCCAAAGAAAATAAGCAGTATGTGAAATGCAAGCAGCTTCATCCAGAATTTGAACTTGGGTTGCTAAGTCCATTATTTACCACAGTAACTATTACAATATATATATATATATATATATATATATATATATATACACACATATACACACAGTGAGTCTTAAAATACATTCCTCTAAAATAAAGGCCAAACCTTCATGGAATTAAAAAAATGAATAAAACTTATTTACCAACTTCTGTGTGTCAATTCTTTCTTTCTCTCACACACAAACATTTTAAATTTTATTTATTAGATATGTAGTTGGTATCTTTTAGAAAGCTTTTTTTTTTAAAAGTAATTTTGCACAAAGCTGCTTATAGTAACTGGTGTTTGTCGGGGGTCATTCATCTAAGTAATGATCAACTCTGAACTTCCTTCAGTTCAGAGGAGAACCAGTTTCTTACAAACAGTATTAAGTATAATTTAGGCTATCAAGATCATAGTAGTGGGACGCAAGTTCCACAATTTGTTTTTTTATGTTTTTTTTTAACATTCCCTCAGATGAAGTTTGATACTTCGGCTAATCTCAAATGTTGGGGCACTAATTTAGTAACACCACCACATATGATTAGGTTTATTGCTTTGTTATTTTATTCCTTTTTTTTATTTTTTTTGCAGTTTGATTATAAATACATAAAACATACCTACACACACACACACAAGCAAACAAACAAAAAACACTACAAGAAAAAAGTTTGGTCCCACCCTTCATTTAAAAAAAAAACAAAACTTAAGGTGTTAAAACTATCTTAGTTTTTTTTTTGGGGGGGGGGGTAAAGTAAAAAGAGATAAATTTTAGTAACTTGTGTATTTGTTTTTATTTTCCAGTCCCCCCCCCCCGCATTTTTTTTTAAACTACCAAAAGTTCAAATTTCAACAAAAGAGTTTGCTAAATTATCAATATTTTGTAAAAGGAACATAATATTTTGAAATTAACAAACTTTGAACCATCTTGTTAATACAGGTTCTAAATGTTAACTAAACTAATGTTGTATCACTGGTTGCTGCCACAGAAGAAAAAAAGATTGTGCCATGACAACAGTATTTTTATAAGTTTTTAAGATTTACATTTGAATTTTGAAATAATTTGCACAAAATAGCAAAAATCAAAGCAGCTAAGCATTGAAGGGAGAGCACAAATTTTATTCAAAGACTACAACTCTCAAAGACAAAGTGCCAAGAAGTCGCAGATTTCTTAACATCGAGTGCAATATTTGTAAGAAAGGCAGTTAGAAACTGGCACAAATGTTGACAAGACAAAAAAAAAAAAAAAAAAAAAAAAAAGCTAGAGCACCAAAAGTGACAACTGCTGCAGGAGACAAATGATTGAGAGAAAAATACATAGAAGGGAAACTGCAGCAGGGTTGACAGCTGAACTTAATTCCTAATGGCAGCAACCAGTGTTGCTATCAGCTGTGAACAAGGCTAAGGGTGCGCACATCCATCAAGAAACCCCTGTTATAGAATTTGAATAAACAGAAAAGACTTATGAACAAAAAAAAAAAAAAAAAAAAAAAGCTATAAGAACAGTACATTGAAAGAGTATCAAAATGTATTGGTGAGAGAGGAGTCAAAATTTGAACTTTTTGCTTGTGAGAAGAAAGACTAAATGATGAATGAGTGCTCCCAAAAGTCAAGCATGGTGGTGGGCCTGTTATCGGGGTGGGAGATAAGGGAGAGAGGACTAGAGATTTGATTCAGATCAAGAGAATCCTGAAAAAAAAAGAACAGTAGTCAATTTTGAAAAGACAATAATATACCATCTGGTTTATGCATAATTCACCTTTCAACAAGACAACAATCCAAAACAATTCTACATTAGAGAGGAAATTCTGACTTGTCTTCCTCAATTTCCTCTCCTCTTTCCCATTGAATGGGATGAATTGGACAGGAGAGTTCAAAGAACATACCTAAACAGTGAGAGTGAGGTTTTTTTCTGTGCTTCAAGAATAGGGAAAGTCTGCCATCTACTTTTTTTTTTTCCAAAGACGGTAGGGAAGAATGCCAAGAATTTGTAAAGCAGTAATTAAGGTAGGTGGTGGTTTTATTGACCAAAAACAAAATATAATTCTGTTGTAAGATCATTTTCTTCTTAGAGTTAAATGCTTTTTTTTATCAGAATAAAAGCAAATACACTGCAGTTATTAAAATTTTATTTTCTCATTTTAAAAAAAATACAAAAACCTCCTTTTAAGGTATTTTTAAAGAAATGCAGGATGGCCCCAAACTTTTTGCCTGTAATATATATATTACAGGTTGTGTGTGTATTTCATGAACCATTTCTATCATAAGTTTTTGTATTTGGTAAAGTCAAGCAGAAGATTCCCTTCTAGGTCAATGCTCCCCTTAAAATGACAACTTTTTGTAATACATTTAAATAAAGACATTATTATTATTAAACAAACTCACTACACTAGTAACTTAATCAGCAATATGAGAGTGTTAACATACAATAGAAAATTGGGTCTAGTTTTAAAGACAACTTTTAGGAAAAATATAATAATTTGAAAAAGGACTAGAAACTATGGTGGTTTCAAAATTTATTAATGATGTCATATCCATAAATCAATGGTTGACTTGTATGCAAGTATAATAAGTGTAGGTAAATGTATTTAAAATTAGTCCAACAAGACTTAATGTAAAAGTATTAGTTTCCTGTTTCAAATCAGAGGAATCAGTGACTATAAGAGTTTTCCTCTTAAGAAGGAAAAAAAAAAAAAAAAAAAAAAAAAAACAAAACCTCTAAGTTCTTCATCGCCAACTCCCAACTGTTCATAACTTCACTGTGTTTTTTATGGTTCTCAGATCTGACCCAGAAATTTATTAAAGCACAAGCTTAAGCACAATTAAAACATACCATTTCCTCTAGTGTAAGTATTGTAAGTTTTTTTTTTAGTTTAGAGTGTGTGTGTGTTATCAACACAATTACAATCAATGGACAGTACAATGCAATCTAAATAAGGAGTGTTAATTAAAATATCCTAGCCAGATAATTGTTTAAGCAGAATCATAATAGTATTATTACATGTAATAGAAGGGATGGGAAAAATTGGCAAAAATATTCATTCAATCAGGAGAATGAAATCAAAAATAAACAAAAAATTGTGAAAGAATAAAATATTTTCCAAACAGAAATGTTCCAACAAATGCATAAAGCAATTTTTTCTTCAATAGGAGTCAGTGCAAAAGAATTTAAAGAAATATAGGGTTATTTTATGCCTAGAGGTTAGGGATTTGCATTCATTTTAAGTTGATATTTACATCTTTTTTGTAGTTGTTTAAGAGGGGTTTTTTTTGGCACATGGTCCAATTAAATACAAATAATTTTGAAACAGATCTGTTTGACCCATAGATGGGACCTTAACAGGTACTACCACTCTGAGTCAGAGTGGACCTGGGAGTAATGGCAATGAACAGTAGTTACTTCACATTTCCCAAAAATGAAGCTTCATCATCAGATGCAGTTTAGTGTCATACCTAAGGCACCCCTTTTTGTATGTGTGAGTGAGGAATCTTAAGGCTCTGCAGTGGATACAGTCAGCGTATTCTAAGTCCTGCCAACAGGGCAAAATTTTGAGAAAAGTCATTATTTGTACAGTTATTTGGACAATTCAACTTTCTTTGGTGTGTGTATAGAAAACCAGTACATATCAGCTTATACATGAATTATTCTAATTTGAACCATCTTTTCTGTGTCAAGAAAGAGTTTATCACTTTCAAGATTCAAGGTTACCAATAGAATTACTAATCTAGAATTCATATCAGTGAATAAAAAAGAAAATTAAAAAAATAAAATGACTGCATTCTGTTCTAATGTAACAAGTTCTAGTAAAGGAACATTATGACAATTTGGCTAATTTTCCATTTAAATTCCAACATGAATTGAGACAAATATTAATGAGCAAATTAAAATGGAATACATGAAGTTGCATGAAATTCAATGATAGACTGTACTTTCAAATGAAAGAGTTTGATAGTTTTTACATGGGGTGCTTTTAAAACGTAAAATGTTACAGTTTTGAATTTAATCTGGAAAAGAAATGATTAAACCAAATAACTAGGCATTTATTTATGTCTTCTTTTTTTTCAAATCTATTTTTCTCACTTCAAGATGTAAAGAAAGGGGTAGAGCCTTGCTTTCAATATCAGATAAAAGTCATCAACAGTAATCCCAAGAATTTAACAGATGATTACATGCATATAAAGAGTAATCTACAAAGAAGTCAACTCTCTATAACTACTGAGACAAAGAATAGGAAGAGAAGTTACAAAGCAACAAACACCAACTCTAGTAAATCTAAGTTATAATAGTATAAGAGGAATAACTGAATGAATCCAAAATACTTATAGACATTACAGTAGTGAAGTAGTTTTTCAATAGCATAACTTTGGCATCTTACTAAACTCGATTCCTCTCAAGAGAAAATTTTATGAGAAAATGTGGGAAAGAATATAGGTGAAAAATGAGCAATACCGTCAAAATGAAATGCAAAAAATATTAGAAAATGATATACAATAGAGAAATAAAAAAAATATAGAATGGTTGATGAGATCCGGAGAGGATTGATCAATTGATTTTAATATCTAGGGTTATTTTATACCTAGAAGTTAGGAAATTTTATACATCATATATTCATATTTACATTTTTTGAGGTTTTAAGTTGTTTTTTTTTTGTACATGGTTCCATCAAATACAAATAATTATTAAACATATTCATATGAGCCATAGATGAGGCCCTAACAGGCATTATCATTTCAGGTCAAAGTAAACCTAGGAGTGATAGCAATGAAGAGTACTCTATACCCCCCCCCCAGATCTCCAGAGCTGGAGCCAAACCATCTGATGCAGTTTAATGTTATACTTAGGATATGGTTGGTAGCTTGCATTTTATGGCATATCAACCCTTGTAGGTTATTTAATGGTAAATCTTGTTTATAAATACATATTAAATAAATACAGTGTGTTAAATAGTTTGAAAGAAATAATTTTTAAATGAACTAGAGCTGATCTGTTTGCAAACAATTAAATGGTTTTAAGTATTGCAATCCAATACTAATAGTTTTATTTGCACACAATTAAATAATTTCATATATTATTATTTAACACCAGTATGTCTATTTCAATATTATTTGTTTGTACACAGTTAATTGATTTCAAGTACTGCTATGTATTATTAATAATTAAATTTAAGGCATTTGTTTGAACAGAGTAAAATGATTTCAAATATAGAAAATGCTTAAGCATTTGTATTTGACCAACAGATGGGACACTAACAGGTACTACCACTCCAGGTCAGAGTGGACCTGGGAATAATAGCAACGAAAGAATACTCAACATTCACCCAAGCTCACCATCAGATGGTTAAGTCTCATATCCAGGACACTTATTGGTGGGGTCTCACCCCTCTGAAGAGGTGCAGTCAGTGTATTCTACAGTCCCAGCTGACTAGGCTGAGGACACATCTAAAGAGGAAACATGATCATCCTACACTTTGTGAGATGAGGTCCAAATAGTTTATTGGGAGCATCAGATAATAAGGTGAGAAAAATAAAGGTGTACAATAGTTTTGTAAACTAATGTACAAGTCAGGAAGAAAGTGTGAAAGGAACTGGAGAGCATCCAATCGTCTATGTTTTCCAAGTTGCTAAAAATAGCTGGGTCCAATTTGTCTAATTGCCATCATTTCTTTTGTTTGTTACCACTAGCAATGAAAAGAACTTTCTTTTTCTAATCATTGTGCACTTGAAAAGCTATGGATCCAACTAAATATAAAGTACAAGAATACAAACTGTTGGAATATTTATATATTACAGTATAATTTTTAATGTGAGACATCAACTATCCAACAATGGCTAACCTAAACCTAAAATAAAATATAATTAAATTTGCTTTGTACATACATGTTCTCTACAGAAATAAATTCAATGATTTTGATTTGACTGATCTATTGCTTTTAACAGCATGTTAATCCATCTAGGTTAGGGAATTGCATACAATATATGTTATAATTACATTTTTTATGTGTATTTTTGCACACACACCAAGTATTCTTATCTAGCATGAATAATTTACACATTGTTGTATGATTTCAAATATTCCTGTCTAATACTCATTTTATAAACAATTATATGGTCTCAAATCACTATTTCTATTCAAAAATAATTAGCAAACAGTTATATGGCTTTTAAGTAATTAATACTAATAATCTTAAGTAAACAATTATAACTTCTTAATACAAATAATTTACAGTTATATATAAATATAAATATTCCAATCAAATACAAATAAGTTGCAAACAAATCTATTTGAATTCAACTCCCCCCCCCATCTAAAGATATTTATTGCTGCTTCCCACCAGACAGGATTTGACACAAGGTCTTTTTTATAGTGGGGATTTTACAGAAGGGGGAGGTTAGGCACAAACCAAGACTCATGCCCTGCTGGATTATGTTGGTTATAGGCTCACTGGATGCAATGTAAGCCAGGTAGCCTGGCTGGACATGGAATCACAAAATGCAATGGGAGTCCATTGTCTCCCGGCATGTATGCCTGCTCATAGTTTGAGCCAGACCCGAAGGTCTACTGCTATGCTGTGCTTGTCAATGAGGGAAGCTAGCCCAGCCAGATTCCTTCAGCTTTGAATCAAATCTATCATTGACTTGATACCCCATCAGGCACAAATGCCAGATAGCCCAGCTAAAAAGCCAGGTAAATACTACTTAATTAAACGGGTAATGATTTTCAAAATATGGGAGGTGTTTATAGTCTAATGGTTACCATCATAGGAAATGCACACAATTATCCAAGTTCAAATCCTAGATGAAACTATTTGCACTTCATATAGCACTAATACCACTGAGAAAGGTATGAATCTAAACATCCTCCCTCCAGTTATGGGTAAAGAGGATGGGCAGACAAAGTTCTTTATCCACAGTATAGCAACCAGTCAAAAAGAAAAACTCTGAATTCAAACCTGTTAAACTCCACTCAAAACCAACCTTGTGTCACATCCTGTTTGTGTGGAGGAGTTGTAACTTTTGGAATATACATTCTAAAATAGTGCTTCACTTATTTGAACAATTGAATTTTTTCCAAGAGGCACAAAGTGGTAAAAAGAAAAAGATTCTACTACTTCTGTTTATAGAAGTTGCTGACATTATTTTAATTACAGTGAATCTTGAACCCTAACCCTGAACCTTGAAAAATGGTGAGCAAAATATGAAATTAATGCATATAAATTTGTTACAAAATTTATTTCTTATAAAATAAACTTAATCAGCACCTCCATAAAAATTATAAACCAAACTTTAAATCTACATTAATTAAAATTGGTCATCAAATAAAGTGATAATATTATCATACTAAAAACAAAATTCTATTCAATAAAAGTTCAAGTGCTTTTCTTTCTTTTTTTTTGTGTGGGTGTTCAAGAAGCTTCTACTTTAATAAATTTACATTCCTTACTTATCACAGTTGTACACTTGAGCTTTCCTTGGTCTCTGTTGCACACTTTGGCACAACTTCCAGTTGAGTGGACCTAAAATTGGTACATTTCAAAAAGGTTAGATTTTCATAATATACTGATTCCATGTTGACAATATTTAATATTTTATTTTGCATGATAAATAAATAAATACAGTCTCCCCCTCCACACACACATTAACAACCATTAAACTTTTGGCTTAGTATATTAATTCCTTCACTTTTTTATTTTAATGATGTTTTTTTTTTGTTTGGTTTCTTTTTGAAAATGTTTAAAGTTATTCAAGTTTCAATTTACTATGTAAATTCAGAACAAATAGAGTCCTTGTATGAACTGACATATTCCAATCATCAAATATTAACCAATGCAGATTGTGTTATTTTTTTGTTTTTGTTTTTTTCTAATTAAAAACAGTATATTATGAAAATGTGTTCCTTTGAAATGAATCCTTTTTGAGCCAATTAACTAGATGATTGATGGACTGATTGATTTTAAAGGCATGTCAACACATTGAGGTTATTTCATGCCTATAGGTTAGGGAATCATGTACATTTACATGTACTTCAAGTTATTTTGCACACTGTTATATGATATCAAGCATTTCTATCAAATAAAAATGTTTTAATAGATTTATTTAACCCAAAGCTTGAACATTAACAGATACTACCACTCCAAGTCAGTGAACCTGGGAGTAATGGCAATGAATGGGTATTCTTCAGAGCTCAGAACTTGGAGAATCTCACCACCAGATGCAGTTTAGTGTCACAGTTAGGACACCAAATTTTTTGTGGGGGAAGGGACTTCTCTGCAAGGGAATACAGTTAGTGTATTCTTATCCCCACCAACAGGGCAATCCACTCAATTAGAGTCGTGCCTACAACTATTTTTAGAAATATACACTGGCTCAAGAGAGTTTGACATCCTACAATTGGTTGGTTTGGTTTTATGGCATATCAACCTTTGTAGGTTATTTAATGCCAAATCCTGTTTATACATATATTAAACCTAAGATTTGTAAATGAATACTTGGTAGATAAACTTTTAAAGCAAGCCAGATTGGTTTGGTTTTATGGCATATCAACCTTTGTTGGTTATTTAATATCAAATCCTGTTTTTACGTATATATTGAATATGATTTGTTGATACATTTATCAAGTACAGATATCAAACAATTCAATTTAGCATAAGTCATTTGTTTGCACTCAGTTTAAATGTCAAACAGTTCTATTTGACCCATAGATAGGATCCTATCAGGTGCTATCACTCCAAGCCAGAATGAACCTGGGATTGATGGCAATGAAAGAGTACTCCTCATTCCCCAAAGCTCCAGCATTACTGAAGCCTCACCATCAGATTGTTTAGTGTCATTATCAGGACACTCGTTGGGGCAAGGGTCTTACTCTTCTGCAGAGATGCAGTCAGTGTATTCTAAAACCCCAGCTGACAGGGCAGGACATACTAAAGAAGATTTGTTCCCAAGACAGACTCATCTGATACAATAGCTATTGGAATAAAATGTCCCAATGAAACAAAATAAAAAGATTTGACATAAATGTGATTGACACTTGAGCAAAAGGCATGATGGAAGAAACATGCTAAAAATTAGGAAATCTGTCCCTCTACCAATGTGTACATGATTGTGAAATAATTTAAAGACTTTGGTTAAAAAATAGAATTCATGTACACTGAGGTAAGCCAATGTTAATACACATGTGTACAGCTGTTGATCAGTTTTTGTTTTTTTTTATTGTTTTGTTTTTTTGTTTTTTTAAGAGAGAGAAGAGTGGGGGGGTTAAGTACTGATTTTTGCAAAACCAACTAATTATGTAAACCAAATCATCAGATAAGAAAATAGCATCAAATTACTATCATTTTATATAAGAAAAAAAAAAGAAAAAAAAAAAGGAAATGAGTTTAAATAACTAAATAAGCAGATGTTGCAACATAAACAAACCATAAGAAAAAAAAACAGTTCTGATTGACTAAATAGAAGTTTTTATTTGCTTTGTTTGTTTACTTACTAATGTTAAAACAAAAACAAAAAAACAAAAAAAAAAACAACAAACAGTTATAGTTAGTAATAAAACTTCCAAATTAAATGGTCACTTTGAAAACAATGTTTAACCAATCAAAGTGACCTGATTATAAAAAAGAAATGGTCACTAATTTTTTTTTAACTTATCCAAATGTGTTAACTATAAAGAAAGAAAAAACAGTAATAAAGCAAGATTGTTGTCTATATAAATCAGATATGGAGTACACAGCATGAAAATAAACAGTAATATTGTTGTCTATATGAATGAGATACAGAAGGTAAACCCCCCCCCCAAAAAAAAAAACAAAAAAAAAAAACAGTAAACATGAAACTGCATATCATGAAACAGTGACATAAGAAGTCCTGAAAAAGTTATGCTTTACTAGAAAATATCATTAAACTTGGATATCCTTGCCAAAGTCATATAGATATACAGTCCTGGTCACCATTATTGGCACCATTTCATTTCATTTTTTTTTGCTATATCTTTAGAAATAAACCAAAAATAATCAAAATCATATAAACTGGTTTTATAATCAGTCGTCATTAGACCAAAACTGTTACACTATATTTCCCCTCTCCCCTCATCAGGAGATATTCTACATCATGTACTTAAATTTCATGGATATCAATAATTGTGACCAGGACTGTATATTGTCAACTTTCATGGAGTAGTTTTGATAAGAGTGTCCAGTTACAAAGAATACAATATGGCATTGCCCAGTCAGCTGGGGCTGTAGAATACACCAACTGCTTCTCTGCAAAGAGGTAAGACCTCTTAAAGAGTGTCATGGATATGACACTAAACAATCTGATGGTAACGTTCCAGAAATGCGGAGTACCCCTTCATCACCATCACTCCCAGAGTGGCAGAACCTAATAGGGTCCTATCTATGGGTCGAATAGAACTAAACTGTGTACTTATACTAAACTAAATTGTTTGAAATAGAACTGTTTATATGTATTAACCGGCTCATTGGACTATTGGGTAGAGTGTTTGCCAATGGTCCGGGAGACCTGGGTTCAATCCCAGGTCGCATCATACCAAAGACTTTAAAAATGGTACTTGATACCTCCTTGCTTAACACTCAGCAATATAAGATACGTATCGAGGATAAAGTGGAGCAATCCAGGGAAAGGAATAGCACCCTCCCCTACACCTCGGTGTAGTAGCTATTGAAAAGGGAGCCTTCTGGTCACCCTCGACTATGGTCGTTAACTTTTTCTTACTTTATATGTATAAAAATGGATTTGGCATTAATAACTACAATGGTTGATGTGCCACCAAACCAAACCAAACCTACAATATAGTAAAGAAAAGAATAACATTACATTATAATTTTGTTTTTAAAGTCACAAACTGATAATCTCTACATCTAGCCAAAGAAAGCCTCTGTTAAGTGTCAATCACTCATGCAATATGAATGATTCTAGCAAAACAAGAATCCGAGAACCATCAAAAGGACCAAAAAATATAACTGAAATATCATCAACACAAAAAAAATTAATGGTTTAAATTGAAATCATCAAAGTAAGGACACAGTTAAAATTTGTTGACATGAAAGCCACCAACCAACAACAAAAAAAAAACAACAGAAAGTTAGTTCTTTAAGAATTGTTTGCAGAAAAGTGAAAATTTTACTTTAGTAAAAACCTAGTCATAAAATTTACATTCAATACAGTTACCTCTTCATATTTTATGAAGAGAGGGCAAAGTAACACAAGCCAGTTAATGGATCCCTGATATTTATATGAATGATACAGTAAGTGCAAGCACAGATATGAAAAATAATCTACAAAGTTTAAAAAATAAATTCAAAAAACAAAGATACTGGAATACTCTAAAACTTGAAAACCGATTTACAAGGGGAACTTTTTGCAGTACAAATATCAATTGAACTTGCTGAAAAATTTAAAGTGAATCAATCATCCTTCATCATCCTTAGGGAAAAATTCAGAATCTTAAAAATTGAATTCCATATGAACTAAAAGAAAAACTGTTCAGCCTTTAAACACTTCTTGCTTGATACAAGAGGAAAGAGAAAAAAAAAGACATTTTTGGACAAGTTAGTCACTGAAAATAAATATTAGATCAATTTTAAGAAACCAAAACAAAGAAAATAGAGGCTAGATGAAAGAACTTTTAATGACTCAACCTAAATGTAATCTTCTGTGAGAAAAGTAAGCCTTTGTTAGAGATTCTAAAGAAATTCTTTATCATAAATTCTTTATCAAATTGTTACTGTTGTGTAATGCTATAGTGAACAACTGGTTTATTTGATGTATTGAGAAAAAAAATTTCTAGGGCAAAGAAATTAACTGCTGATTTTGCTGCATAATTTCTATCCTCATGTTACAAATGTGAAATGGCAAACCATCAAAGAGCATGGCTGCTAAGTTCTTCAAGCAGCATATTCTCCAGATATATCACCTACTGGAGGTGCTCATAGAAAAATAGTTATCAGAGGAAATGGATACAGTGACCAGAGTTCAATTCCTAGATGAGCTTGTTAGCATTTCACATAGGACTAATACTCTTGAAAAAAAAGTATGAATCTAATTATTCTCCTTCAAGTTATGAATAGTAGAGTAGACTGTGCTCTTTTAACTGTGCTATGGCAACTGGTCGAGAAGAAGGAAAACTGAATTCAAACCTATTAAACTCAGCTCAAAATTGACCTTGTGTCACATCCTGCACATGCAGAGGGATAGGGTGTACACACACCACCTTCAGACAATCATTTGTTTCACTTCAACATTCCATGTTTGGTTAAAAGTTTTAATAAGTTTCTTTAATTTTTCAAACAAAACAGGAATTATTTTTTATAGTGAAACATAATTTACTTGAAAACTGGCATATCAGAGAGCCAGGGAAATACTTTGATGACCAAATAAAGATGCTATGGTTTTTATCTTTTAAAATGTAAAAAAAAAAAAAAAAAAAAAAAAAAAAAAATTTTTTTAATGATTTCCTCCAGCTCATATTATCTTTGCAAGCATGTGGTGCCGAAATTAGTTCAGCTTCATCAGCATATCCCTTTTTAGAGCACCTCAGGCATAAAGGACCAATTCTGACCTTACCGGACTTTAGTACAATGGGGGGAGGGAGAGGTGCTGCCTAAAGAGTGTGGACCCCTTATAGTTAAATGATAAGAAATCAATACATTTTAAGCATTTATAATTTCCCCCAACCATTTCTCTTTATATTTTGTAGTTTAGGCAGCAAAACTAATCAAAATAAAAAATAATTCCCTTTAATTACTGATGATAAATTCACAAATAATCATATCAGCTAAAGTTAAACTAGTGAATGAGAGCCAACTGTATTGACTTAGTTGATTTGAAGAGAAACTGCATTAGAAATGATAAACTGTCTCTCATACAACCACACACACATCTAATCCACAGAGAACTTGATCCAGAGACAGTAGTAAGTAGCAGCTTTAGCAACAGACTACATTTTACCCAGTACAGACAGTGCAATGTCTGCCAAGATTAAATTTAAGTATTATGCACAATTGATCAGAACAAAGTAAGTGGTCAGTGTATGAGGTGATTCACATCAATGATGGCAGCAGAGACTTCCCTTTGCAGGTAAATACTTGTGATCACGAAATGGCTAATGAGTTTTAACAACTTATCATCATTACTCTTAAGATTATTTTCTTGCATCTATCAGTCATAAGATGAAAGATTTCAGCTCTTAAATATTCATAATGCTTTCATATTTGAAAGAAAAACCTATATTCATAAATTTTGTTAAAAAAAATGCTTTTGACTAGATTATTTAATGTTTATAACATTACTATTCCAAAATCAGAATTTTCTCTGGCTCTGACTAATAAGTCCCACTCCTATATACACACCCAATACCGTGCAATTACATGTATAATCAGATATATATATATATATATATATATATATATATACATACATTAAATTTAAATATTAAATTCATGTAGACTAGAAAATATAAAGAAAACTGTGGGGAGAGGGGAACATGTATTAATCTCTTAATAGGATAAGTACTTCATTATTATGAATATTTTTCTTTCTTTTTACACCTACCCTAAATCATGTCACTGTATATTAGTATGATCCAATTTTTTTTATGTTATCATAAAGCAGAGATGGAAGCTTTGTCACTGTCTCACTAAAATGGTTGTCTGATAAAAAAAGAATTATACAACCAAGACTAGACAGTTTCCTTGTCAATATCTTAATGCAACTGTTAGAAGTTGAGACAGAAACTATGACTATAGAAGAAAGTGGAGGAGGAGGTAAAGTAAAACTAATAGTTTAACACTACCTTTTTCTTTTCTAAAACAGAAAAGTGATCTAATCTGGAATATTACAAGTTTTGTGATTTGATAAAAGGACCAAAGTTCTGTATCATCTAAAACTGAAGTGTAATGTTTCTGCTCATACACAACCAAATACAACTACATACATAATTGGAGATTTATACAAGCGATTGATTTTAATGGCATATCAACCTATCAGGGGTTATTTTATGCCTAGAAGTTAGAGAATAGCATTCATCATGCACCTATATTTACATTTTTTGTATAATTTTTTTTTTTTTTTTAAAGAGTTTTCATCGTTTCTTTTAGGCATGTGGTCCGATCAAAAACAAGTAATTTTTAAACAGATCTATTTGACCCCCAACATAGAACCCTAATAGGTTAGAGTGGACCTGGGAATAATGGTATTGAAGGAGTACTCCACATTCTTCAGAACTGGAGCCTCACCATCAGATGCAGTTTAGTGTTATACCCAGGACATACTTGTTTTTTTATTTTTTTTATTCATTTATTTATTTTTAAATTTTATTATTCTTACCCCTCTGCAGAGAATACAGTCAGCACATTCTAAGCCCACTGACAGAGAAAGACTTCAGTTTGGTATAAATCCTTTTTGGCGTTGGTTTTCTTCAAAGCCTCGGTCAATTCTGAGCAGAAAAACAACAACTGTTACTTTGTTGCTTCTGATGGTGAAAGTAAACTTATTGCAAGCCAGATGGTAGAAGTCATTGCAGATTCTCTTGAAAAGATTGTCAACAAAGTTGTTTAGAAATCAACTGACTTTATTTAGATAATAACATCTCATTAAAAACATTAACTACTATTCAGCATAATAAATTTAAGCAAAATATACTAAAAACCAATAGACAGCTGTTATGCAATATGTTCCACATATTTTGAAAAATAAAGGTGTTTTTTTTTCTTACCATAAATTTTTATCAAATCCAACAAAGAATTGTAAAGTAATCAACATATTAACAACTTCAATAAGAAGAGAAAAGTATTAAAGTTTAATGATAATTATAATCATGAATTCTATTTATACTAGCTTAGTTTCTGGTTATAAATGACAGTGTTATTTACATGGATCAGCACTTTTACTATGAATTCAAGATGAAAGCAAAGAGAATAAGCTTAAAGATAAATTGAAAAAGAAAAACTACAAATACATAGAATAGAGAAGACTGAAGTGAGAAAGAAAAAAAGAAAATGAATAAGCATGAGAGAGATGAAATAGTTTGCTTTGGTTGTGTTGTATGGCATATCAACTCTTGTGGGTTATTTAATGTCATTTATATTCACTATTCAAACTATTCACTTAGAAATATATATATATAAGATTTCTAAGTGAATAGTTTGTAGGTAACATTTTTAAACAAGCCAGAGCTCATTTGTTTGCACACAGCTAAAGGGTTTCAAGCACTGCTATCTAATACCAATAATTCAATATTAATCATTTGTTTGTTAAATGGTTTAAAGTATAGTAAATAAGTAATTCTATTTGATTCATAGATGAGATCCTAATCGGTGTTATCACTCTGGGTCACCTATATTAGAGTTTCTAAAATGTCTTGCACAACCATTTATTATTATTTCATAGTGAGACCAGATTGCATGCTATGTTATACTGCTTTATATACACGTACGTAAAATGTCACAAAACACTACTACTAGGTGTTTACATAATCATGAGATTACAGCTAAGATTTATTAAACAAATATGTCTATACTTTCATTCACATGAATGATTAAATATACTGATATTAAAAATTCTGTGAAAGAAAACACACATAATCAAAATTATACTTGGCATCAATCATATTTGAATGAAGTTCAAGATGAGATTTTTTTTTTACTTTCTTATTAATGCCCACTGACTTACAATTACTCCTTTTTTGCTTGATCATTAAATATTTTTGCCAGGAGTGTGGTTATTTGATGATTAAACATTCAATTCTGCAATGTCTTTAGTAAAGTTTATTTTATATTTCAGTACAGTGTGTTTGTACGATGCAATATATTAAAAAACAAAAAAGGGATTGTCAGTAGTTAGGAATTAAGGCAATGTATATAATGTTAATATCATTTGATTAACTTATTAAGGTTCACTTAAAGAGAATATTGTTAATATAATTAAAAAAGGAAAAAATAAATCTATAGTTCTGATTAAGATAAGGGATGTAACTGTTAGTTGTTAGTATTGACAAAGTGTTAAGATATTGCAGTCAGTAAAATTGATTTTTGGATTCTAAATTGTTTAATCTCCAAGGAGGAAATGTTTGCATACAAGTAAAAATGAAACACCATGACAATACAGTATTTATAGAAACCTGCAAAGATTGTGAGATACATCTTTTTTTATTGAGGATAGCAATAATCGTAGCCATCATAATTCGTATAAATTAAATCCAGTCAGCAGCTCCTCGAGTTGTAATAAAATCAGAGCAGCTTATAAGAGGAGACCAATTAATTTTATATCAATATATGGTGCAGTGCAAAATCTTTTTACCTTCAAAATATTTTAGCCTTGTTAGTTTAAAAGAAAGTAGAGCAATGCAGTGCATTCAGCTCATAATTACCATTCTAGTTGTTTAAGCTAACATTTATTTCATCAATTATTTAGACTAGCATCCCAATCTTTGTTGCTTTTATCATTTTACTCAATGTTTTTCAGCTTTCTCAAGTAATGTTGTCCAGGTTTTTTTTTTTTTTTTTTTTTTTTTAAATATCTCAAATCAGGTTTTGAATTGGTTTGGTTTCTTTGTTTAAATGGCATATCAACATTTGTGGGTTATTTAATGACTAGGCCATCCTTGTAGAAGAACAGCACTGGTATGATTTAACCCCCAGCAGAGAGCAGGGAGATAAGGGGATATATGACTTTCCTAAGTATATTAGTCTGAAAGTGAATGTAATAGCAAAGATTAGAATTTGATCTCGCTTACTTTGAGGCCACAGCCCAGCACTTTAGCCATTTCAGCACAGGCACCCCTTCACAGATCAGCGTACAAGATTCACAAAAAGACAAAGATAAAAGAAATCTGAGCAACACTTAAATACAAGACATGCTGAAACCCAAAGAGCATATTTGCTGAAATGTTTTGACACTGATGCTAATATGATGGCAGTGCTTTGTTCAGAATTTGTTTCAGACTGCACCTCATCATTGTATATGAAGGGTTATGGTCAGAGTCAATTCCAGATGCATCCCAAAAAAGGAAATATGCATAGGACAAGGCAGTTTCTGATATTATATCTATTAAACTTGATATTTTCATAGGGTGGGTGAGTAATAATATCAGCCAGCAGCACCATTCCCCTTGTCTAAACAGGGTAAGGGCTGGATTCATTGTCTGACACCTGAAACTTCAATGGGATTAAGCAGTTTTTATCCCAGTCCTGAAGTTTCAATTCTTACAAGGTATCCCCGAAACTAAACTGACCTGTGTCATACTTTAGCCTCATGAGGAGCTAAATCAATGCTTACATGAAATTTGACTTGGTGTCAAATCCCCTCTCGTCGGATGGTAAGTAAATATCCATTCATTCCAGAACTTCAAAAAGTAGGAATAAGCAAATTTTATCTTCCAAAAGTTACTCCCTAAAATGTTAGTTTTACTCATCTAATTAATAAATCTTCAATAGAATCAGTAGTTTTATTAACCAGATTTTAGTGCTAATATTTATCATCTTATACACATGCACAACAGTCTTTTATTGATGCAGTTAACAGAACAATTCTATTCACTACCTTATTGTTATTATATATTGGGGTGTCCTCGTGGTGTAATGGTTAAAGCGATGCACTGCGGAATCGTAGTACGCGAGTTCGTACTCCAGTCGCGCTATTACGTTCACTTTCGGGCAAATACCCTTGGGAAAGGTATGAACCCCCTTATTCTCCCTCCAGCTATGGGTAAATAGTAGGACGGACTAGGTTCTTCAGCCTTGGTGAGGCAACTAGTCTAGGAGAAGGAAAACTCTGAATTCAAACCTGTTAAACTCTGCTTAAAAATTGACCTTGTGTCATATCCTGCCCGAGCGGAGGGGTTGGTAAATAGTACCTTATTGTTATTATCAAATACATTTTTTAATCCCAGCAATACAATAAGGAAACCAGAGTAAATAGATTCCTTAGAAAATAATGCATAACATATGTGATAAAACAACAAATTCTAATAGTAAAGTCCCAGTTAGGATCTAGCATAAAAAGATTAAAGAATTAATATATTTAGGTATCATTTTTCTTAAGAGTCTCTCCTTGAATTTTAGGAAAATAGAAAAAAGGAAAAGGTTTACTTGTTTCTTTAAAAAAAAAAAAAAAAAAAAAAAAAAAAAAAAAAAAAAAAAAAAGAAGAAATACAATCCAAAATGAAGGAGGAAGAAGGAAGTTGTTAACAAAGTAAATATCTAATAAACTGTTACAACTACTACTACAACAAATTCCTTCATCTACCATAAGAGCAGTGGGTAGATAATATTACAAACTTCCTATCTGACATTTAGGCACCCAACCTTCCTTAGTGAGTCAGATTGATAGTTTATAGATTCCCACATGTTTTCTTAAAGAAAAGCATTTATGAGTAATGAAGATTTTAAGGTTTTTGTTTGCTATAAAAATACAAAATGAGTTGAGACAATAAGGAAAAATATATCAATCCTTAAATCTTTTCTTTTAATCAATTGTCAATACGACAAGAAAAAAATGCTTCAATGTTCATCCACTTTTTTTTTTTAGTAAAAAGGTCACTATATATATATATATATATATATATATATATATATATATATATATATATTAGAGAGGAAGTGTAAAAGTTATCACCATAGGAAATGGAATTGCTAATCAGAGTTCAAATTTTGAATAAGACAGTTTACATTTCACTTTGCATAAATGTCCTTGAGAAAGACATGAATCCATCTCTTTTCCTTCCAGGGATGAAAAAATAGAGTAGACTAGGTTCTTTAACCTTCATTAGGCAATCAGCACAAGAGAAAGAAAATTTTGATTTCCAACCAGCTTTATTCTGCTTAAAAAAAAGTTGATTTTGAATCACATCTTGCCCTGGGCAAAAGGATTGGATTTCATGTCAACCATTTATTCACATGGTATCAAGACATTCTACTAAAACAATCTGTTCAAACTTCTATCAAAGAATCATGACAAAACTGTGGGGGTTAAAAAAAAAAAAAATATTTTAAATGTCCCAAGGATTCTTCTCACAAAAATTCCAAACAAGACACATGAAGTTGACAGTAACTTTCCTGCTCCCATTGAATACTGGCTATCAAAAACAAAAAAAAACAAAAAATTATAGTAGATAATTTAGAAGTAATG
Organism: Sepioteuthis lessoniana; assembly: GCA_963585895.1. NCBI lineage: Eukaryota > Metazoa > Mollusca > Cephalopoda > Myopsida > Loliginidae > Sepioteuthis > Sepioteuthis lessoniana. Next base: position 83,815,347 of record OY757917.1, on the reverse strand, counting down.
ATATACTTCTCTAATTTTTTTTTTTTTTCCATATTTGATATTTTAAATTTTTCTGTCTATCCCTGTTTATGAAATTAGCTGTTGTATATATCTATGGATATGTTATTATAGAATCTAACTATGGGGCAGAGAGGGGATTCCTAAAATTTTCCAGAAGCTTTATAAATTTTATAAAAAAAAAAATCCTCTGAGCATTAATGCCAAGGTACAATCCTTCTACATTCTTTGTTAGATTTAAAGTAGATTAAAATTGCAATGCAACATAGGCGAGTCATCCTTAAAAAGGACTGAACTAGTCTTAGTGAAATTTTATGTGAGATAACTCGTGTAATATTTAAAAAAAAAAAAAAAAAAAAAAAAAAACACACTAATAATTTGAATCTTAAGGTATCAAAATTAAAACTAAAAATTATTTGACTGTTTTATAGCTTCACTTATAATATGGAGATATGTGGCCAAAGGTCATAGGAAAAGGACACAGCGACAGGAGTTCAAGTAGTGGATGAAGCTGCTTGTGTTTCACTTTTGCACTAATACCCTTAAAAAAAAAAAAAAAAAAAAAAAAAAAAAAAAGCCATGAACCCATTTACTACCTCTAGCTATGAGAAAATAGTAAAGCAAACCAGACTCTTTAATCTTGGTATGGCAACCAGTCTAGGAGAAAGAAAACCTTGAATATAAATATAGCTGGGAACCACATTCAGACACCAATCACCAAGAAACTCCACACATGAATACACATCTGAAGCCTGCTTAACTTACATCAGGCAAATGCTGTTTAAAGAAGGTTCAGTTACAATTTTGTGAATATAAGTAAAAACAATGATTCATTTTACTCAACCTAAAACTGACCTTGTCAATGTGTAATAGTTAGAAAAGAGTGAATAGTAAGTATGATCTTCAGCTGTACTAAGTTTTGGCAGCATTTTGCAGTAGTGTAATGGTTAACAAGCTATTCTCACATATCAATTACTAATGAGTAATAAGTTTGATCATCATTAAATCCCTCATAATTGTGGCTTTGTGTCAAACCTAAGCTATACTTTTTTTTTTTTTCAAGAAACACCTCACAAGCTAAACTAGCAAACCATTAATAGTGATTTTAATTCTCATTGGGTGAACTATATTTCCGACCTTGCTAAAACCAACTGCAGATTTCTTATTCATTGTTGTTGGGGAAGATTGTAAGAGCATTAGGTATGAAAATTGTTAATTCTATTATCATCTAAGCAGAACAAAGTTAAAACATTTTCTAAATTTAGATTTTTTTCCTATTGATACCAAGGGTGTGTAGTTAGTTGTATATAGTAACAACAGTGGTAATAATTGATTTATTCAATCCACACATCAAAAAGAAAATCATGTCACAGATTTTTTTTTTTTTTTTGGCTTAGAACATTTTCAATTCAGGCCATCTATGGTAAAAAAACTTAATTTTTTACATTTCAAAAGGTGTAATTTATTGATATAGCAAAATATAATTTTAGCAGAGGATCTCATTAAATGTTAAGGTAGATACTATGACTTATCTAATAAACATGTTGCTTAAAATATTGAATTTAATATTTAGACTGGAGTGGTAATAGATAAACAAAATGCTTTAACCTACAGACCAGAAACTTTTTTGGTTGCAATCCTGAACTCACTATTTTTATGATTTGTTCACTCTCAGAGTACAAACATAATTTTAGTCAGTCTTCAATTAGTTTTATCTCATAAATTTTACTAAAATTTAATAATCAATTACAATTTCTAATGAAAAGTGACACATCACATGAGTATCCCAATCATTCAAAACACCCATGCCAGGAATAAGAAGCACTTTGGTTAGTTGGGTTTTACAACATACCAACATTTGTAGGTAATTTAATGCTAAATCCTGTTCATACATCTATATTAGATATATATAATTTGTTAACAAATAGTTTGGAGGAAACAATTTTTAAATGAGCCAGAGCTAATTTGTTAGCACACAGATGGTTTCAAGTATTGTTATTTAATGCAAGTAATTCTCTTGAAGAAACAATTCTGCAATTGCATCAGGCTCCACCCAACTAAGTATGCAAGCATTGGACATAAACAGACTTGAATAAATCAGATTTCATACATTTATTGATGCTTATTTTCCAATTTCAGAGTCCGAATGAAGTTTCACATATTCAAAAATGATGCAAATATACAGGGTGGAACGATAAAATTGTCACCCTAGAAAAGACGACACGATTCCATTTCCGTTAAATGAAAAGCGGTCTTCTTTTTTATTACAGACCATCTACTAGTTGGCCAGTTGTGTACAAATCCCAAGAGCGATAGGAGCCTTCTATCATGTCTGAAAGTGACACAATGTTCAACGAGCGAGGTCAGAGATGCGCTGCTGTACAACTCATGCACTCTACCGATCCAAGTTATGTCAACAGGACCATTGCCAGCATCCTCAAAACGCAAATCTGGATGGTTCAACGCTTGAGGGCACAGCTCAATACATCTGACGACCCTTTGGAGGTGGTGGAGCGGAAGCCCAAGGCTGAGGACACCACCAGGAAGACCCAGACCAAGGAGTTCATCGAAAAGGTCCAGGCAATCATTGATGATCCCCTGGTGCAATCAGGTGGCCGGTGGCAGACCCTGGGTGTGGCAGCAGGACTTGGCGCCGGCCCACAAGTCCAAAGAGACCCAGGCTTGGCTTCAAAATGTGTGCCACGACTTTGTACCCTTCTCTCACTGGCCCACCTCCTCCCTGACCTGAACCCGCTGGACTACTTTGTTTGGTCATATGTCGAGAACATCACCAACATGACCTCCCACAACACCAAAGCCAGCCTGATCGCCACCATCCACCAAGTATTCGCCGAGCTCCCGCCAGCACTTGTGGAAAAAGGCTTGCTCCCAGTTCAAGATCGAAGTGGTGATTGAAGCTGAAAGCTGCTACATTGAATAGATGACAGCTCTACTACATAATCAAGTTACCTGAATTGATTTTTTTTTCAATAAAAGTTTTAAAATAAAGCGGTAGAGTTGTTTTCTTTAGGACAACCATTTTATCGTTCCACCCTGTATTTATATTATTTTTCTTTCTTTTAACACTTTCATTTTATCATTACTATTACTACTGGTATTAAACCATTTACCTGAGAAACTTGAGACTGGAAGGGGTCTAGATTTCTGGATACAGTCTAAATATATACTTAAAATATAAAATAAGCAATGGTAAGTAAAGAACGAAACTGTATTTAACAGATACAATTCTAAAGCAGAGTGATCTTTATTAATCTATTTAAAATTCTTCAAATATTTCTATAGATAACATATAGCATGTGTAATACATATAGGATGAAAATTAAATGAGTAAAAGTAAAATATCTTATTTAACACATACTCAATACACTTGTAATGGAAATGAAATATATTGTATGATATTGTAAAATATTTAACAGATACCATTTAATACTTGTACATTTTTAAAATAGAAAGTATCCACATGGTAAACGACAGATGTACATAATAATGCAACAAATTCAAAAACCAATTTTGTGGAATTTTTTCTAAAACATCTACACCTTTTAGAACCACCATTGTGAATTACTATTTTTGACTATAACTCCAAGAATATTTTGCTATAAAATCAGGAATGGTAAGTAATAAAAGCATTAGTTTTCATCCTTCTAACCTACACTCAAGAAATTAATTTGCTTATGGCTTGTTTAGGAGTTTTCTCCAAATGTATAATTAATCAGTTCAGTAATCTTCGTTATTTCCAATCACTATATTTCCAACTAACCCATTGGCTTAGTGGGTAGAGTGTTAGCTAATGGCTCAGGAGACTGGGTTCAATCTCAAGTAGAGTCATACCAAAGACTCAAAAAAATAGTACTTGGTGGCTCCTTGCTTAACACTCAGTATTATAAGGTATGGATCAAGGGTAAAGTGGAGCAATCCAGGGAAAAGAGTAGTGCCCTCCCCTTCACCTCAGCATTGTAGATAATGAAAAGGGAGCCTTCAGGTTGCCCTCGACTACAGTTGCCAACTTTATCTTTTTTTCATATTACCATTAATACAGTGGTTCCCAAATTAGGCAGAGTGATACACTGGTGAACGATAGGATATTGCTGTGTGCAATATCTATCTCCCACACACAACCACTATAAAAGAAATTAATCCTACTGCAGGAGAGCTTTGACGAATTTGGAACAGAAATAAATTTCTTCTTTTTTTTTCTATCATTAAACACACAAGATTATGATTGGGTTCAAAACCATTTCATAAAAACTTCTTTTCATTTATTTTAAATTATATATATAAAATAAAAAAATAGGCTTCTTTATTCAGTGATCATTAACTAAAGAAAGGAAAAGCAAAACAAGCATGAAAAGTACTTACTGATACATTTTGAATTTCTATTGGAAAATAGAGTATCCTTCAGAAGCTATAAACAAAAATCACAAAACTTTTGATCCAGTTTTCTACTAAGTAAATTGGAATTTTACTTTCTTGCAAACATTAAGGAGAGAGAAAGAGAGAGACAATACTTCTGTAAATTGGAAAGGAAATAAGTGCCTCATGTATATATTAAAAAATATCATGAAGGTACACTGCCAAAGTTTCTCATAATTATCCATAATTTACTTAATAAAAAGTAATAACTGATAATTTTCTGCAGTTTATATTATTCTTCTAAGCTTAAATGAATAAATACTTTTGTTTTAAATATATTTTTCTATTTACAAAGTGTACCAAAATGGATCCAAAACAAGAAAAGTTTAAAGACAACTGCACAAATACATAATATCCTTTCTTCATTTATTTTCTGTTGTTGCTTCAGGTAATCATAGAATTTCATTCATAACCATTTTTTAAATTTTGGTCATCACTCCAATAAAAATTTTTAAAAATTTTTTTAAATAAATTTTTTAAAAACCCAAAAACTACACATCTAAATAGAAAAAAAAATCTTGGCATTAAAATCTCCTAGCAAGACTCAGCCAATTTAAATGTGTTGAAAAGCCTTAACACCACTTTCTGATCAACACTTGTATGAACCAATTTCAGTTCTTAGTCAATTCTTTATCTTCCTTAAACACTGGCTTCAATACAGTACTTATCTCCACACTATTTACTTAGTTTCTTAAACTTATAACACTTTCCAGCATAATCCCCTATCATTTTAATCTCATTCTGAATAGAACACCATGTTTCCTTTTCTCTTTATATATCTACAATGCCTGATTTAAGCTTTACTGCCAACCCACCCACAAAAAAAAAAAAAAAAAAAAAAATTGTTTTCTTCCTTTTATTTCTTACACCAGTTTAAATATAAAGATATGCATGCTTGCACCTCTATGTGCAGACACCCCTGTCCTAACATGAGTAGTAAGACAAGTTTGAAATTGGTTATTTAACATGAGTGGAAAAAATTGAGTGTACTTGACAGTCTTAACAAGCACTGTATTGGAGCTGGTGAATAAAAAGAAAAAGAGAGAGAGCAGTCATATCATATGGTATATTAATAATATGTCTATAATACTTGATATTATGCACAATTCATCTGGTGGGAGTCAAGTTCCAAGCTGAAAAATCTGGTTATGAAATACAAAATATAGAGATGAAAGTAGAGTTGGTTTCTTTAATAGCATACCAACCTTTGTGGGTTATTTAATACCAAAACCAGCGTAGTATAAAAAGTTGTGATAATATTTAACCCATAGCTGGGGTTATAAGGCAGGGGGGGGGGTTTAAAACCTTTCTTAAAGTATTAGTTCAAAAGTGAATGTAATAGAATAACTGCAGTTTGAACTCTTCTCTTACTTTGAGGCTGTAGCCTAGCACTTTAGCCATTATGTCATGGAGACTCCCTCTGAGAGTAGAGGTATTTATTGAAAGGAATCTGTAGTTGCATCTTGTCGTCAATGAGCAATTAGAAGGGACATGAATCTGTGTCCATGTAAGGGGATTCATGTTTTTATAACATCTGTATTGAAGTACTAAAAGTGGCCCCAGAAAAGAGGGGTTTTTTGGGGGGGGTTAAATGGATATTCTGAATGACTTTAAAAAATGTGTTACCTGCTTTCCCCCTCAACTCCATCAAATCCTGGTTGTTAGTTATTGATTTTTGTCCAGATAAATAAACAAAATGAATCTTGTTCGACTGTCGACCAGTAAATATGGTTATGTTGATTTTTTTTTAATGTATTCTTTTAATAAACCATCATCAACCAATATCAATTATGACTAATATTTTCCTTTATCTTTTAATTTGAGTTGCTTTTCCTTTTATCAAAACTCACTGTCAATTCGGTGGTAGCAAAGGACCGGACAAATCAGAAATAAGCTTTCATTGTTTCTGTTGATCATTGTGGTAGAAATAATGATTTTACTGAGTTGCAATAGATAAAAAAATAAAACTGAAAGATGAAGGAAATTACTAGTTAAAATTAATATATGTCAGACTAAAATTTATAAAAAAATGCATAAATCTTTGATGACCTTCCAGACCTGTTTTATTCCAATAAGTATACATTGATATTGGAGTAGGTTCCAAATACAGCATACATCAAATGGAGGTGCCCGTGGTGTAGTCGTTATCGTCATAGGAAATGGACACGGCGACACGAGTTCAAATCCTGGACGAGACTGATTGCATTTCACATAGCACTAATACCCTTGGGGAAGGTATGAATCCCGTTATTCTCCCTTCAGCTATGGGTAAATAGTAGGACAGACTAGGTTCTTCAGCCTTAGTTAGGCAACTAGTCTAGGAGAAGGAAAACTGAATTCAAACCTATTAAACTCCGCTTTAAAATTGACCTTGTGTCATATCCTGCCCGAGCGGAGGGGTTGGTAAATAGTATCAAATGAAGGTTAGATTGATCAACTGATTTTTATGGCATGTCAGCCTATTCAGAGTTATTTTATGCCAAGAGGTTAGGAAATCACATTTATTACATGTTCATATTTACATTTTTTGCTTAGTTATTTAAGGATTTCTTTTTTTGCACACGGCCCTATCAAACATTTTTAAACAGATCTATTTGACCCATAGATGGGTCCCTAGCAGATACTACTGTCAGAGTGGACCTGGGAGTAATGACAGTGTAGGAGAGCGCCAGACAAACCATCAGATACAGCATAGTATCATATCCAGGACATATTGGAGGATAAGTTAAATGAAATGATCAAAACAACAGAAGTAAAAGATACTAATCTATATTATTAATAAAATTATGACAATTTGATATTAGGATTTAAAATGATTCCTACTATAAAATGACAGATTATAGCTTCAAAGCAAACAATGATTTTTACAGCAGTAAAATGTTCAATGTGCTATGCTAATGAATGTTATTATAAAATGTTAGACTCCAGTAACAGATATTTATATAAAAAAAAAAAAAATAAATAAATAAATAAATAAATAAAAAAGTATCAAGATGAATTGTGTTCCAAGGTGAATTAATTTCCATTGAACAGAATGAATAAGAATGTTAATAGAAGCATTGAATCAATAGTCAAAGTTCATCAGAGCAAAAACAAAACATCTAAATGGAAAAATAAATAAAATACTGTAACAAGTGTATCCATAAAATTTATAGATTAATGTCAAGCAGTAGAAAAACTGCCAGCAATATGTTCTGCTTCAGAATGAGATTATTACAAATACACACACAATATATATATATATATATATATATATATATATATATAGATAGATAGATAGATGAGAGAAAGAGGCTGAATAAATGGTTCAGTATCCTCCAATACATTTTCCCTGAAATTTAGGGAGAAAAAAAAATTAAAATGTCTTCAAAATAAATCACTTGTACCTTAACTGGATTTCTAAGAGATCATTAAATATAACAATTTACACATCTCAAAAAGTGACAATTTTCTTGGCAAAAATACATAACATAGTTAGCTTTTAGAATAAAATGTGCTCAATATTGGTGAGAGAACATACATATCTAATTTAGGATAGAGAGGCAGTGAAATGCACTTGGTGACTATCAGTTTCACACCTTTGTAATCAATGATCATATAGGCAAGAAACTAACAGTCATCAAGTGCCATTGAGTCAACACTATATATATATATATATATATATGCGGATAACTTTTTAAAATGCTTTCTAACTAGCCTATTTTTCATATTCTGTACAGAAATAATTTTAAAAGAAGCTCTAATTTTTCATGTTAAGGTGGAGTTGGCAGCATAAACGTTGTATATGTATAAATAAAAATTGAAAAGTTAATAGCATTAAAAACATGCTTACAAACAAATCTAAGGATCTATACAAAATATTAATTTTGAATAAATAATCAGAGACTAATTATTTTAGTGCATCCAAGACCTAAATCTTTTTTCATTTACTAAGTTTCTATTCTTAAAATAGAAGTTCATTTTATCTAAATAAAAGTCCAGGTTATACCAGGTAGTTCTATAAATAGTACAACAGTCTTTTATTGAAAAAAAAAAACAAACAAAAAAACGTTCCACCATTTACAGGTGTTACAGTTTGTATGGTAACAAAGTAGGCAAATCAGCCATGGTAAATAGCCAAAATAACAATAAATTCCTCTACCCTGTGTATAAATCTACTTGTACACTTGTAAAACAACAGAGAACAAAGATTATATATATAAGTTATATATATAACTATCTGTTAAGATTACTGCAGACCAAACACATTCCAGCATCAATACAAATTTCATTGAACTTTTTACTGTTAATGTCTAATCTGCTTTTTAAATTTTAAAAATTGAAAAGATTAAAATTCTTTAAATACAAGCCGATAACACCCCCCACACACACCTACATGACACAACCCACTTTCTTTTCCTATGGTTGCATTTAATAGTTCAGTAAGTTACCCTCTTACAGGCAGAATTCCTAAAGTCAGAGTCAGGTTACAACCCAAGTCAAATATTGGTACATGCAAACGCAACAATTTTAGAAAATCAGCTAAAATTTCTATCCTATAAAATGTCAAAGAACAGGAAAAATTTCATTTATTTTTAACAGAAAGAATATAATATAATCAACATATTAAGCAAAAAGGCTCTTTGAGCACACACACTAGATGATCCATGAAACCACTGGGCTCCTATCATAGTCATGGTGATATTGATGCTTCTATTTAAGAAGAAATGAAGGGTTCTAATTAGCATTTCTTAGTAATCTTGAAGATGTGGATGAATAAAAAAAATTATATTAAGCATGATCAAAGACCTATAAAATAAGCATTCAGTTGCAAATTGGACTAGAAATTGCTTTATTCTCTAAATTCAGGCATTTTAAATTTATTGCCCTAATTAAAATCTCATTAAGATGTATGCATTTACCAAGCCCTCTGCATGATGTGACACAAGGTCAATTTTTTTAAGTGTAGTTTAACAGGTTTGAATTCAGAGTTTTCTTTTTCTTAAAACAGTTGTCATATCAAGGCTACCCAACAATTTTGGCAAAGGATGGAGGGAGAATAGTTGAATTCAGATCCTTCTCAAGGGTATTAGCGCTATGTGAAATGCTAACAGCCATGTCCAGGATTTAGAACTCAGTTTGCAGTATCCATTTCCTATGATGATAACCATTACACCATGAGCACCTCATTATGATGTACTTTTTTGTAAGTGTTTGTGTGAAGAATTTTATCAAACTATATATATATATTATATATATAAAAAAATGGGCACTTCATGCGATGTAAAGGTTAGCAAGCTAAATTAGCAAGCTAAATTAGCAAACCAGTGAGTTTGATTCTCACTAAATACCCATTACTTCTGGCTTTATGCCACATCTGATTTAAGCTCAGTCAATAACTAAGTATATAATTTATAAAATAAAAAAAACATATTTACAAATTATAGAAGTTCTGTCTCTTGTTTGAAACTCCTAATAGGCAACATAACAAATCTTAAATGGTAGGAGGAATAATAATCCCATTACCAATTCAATAAAACTAACATATAAAAAGAACTTTTTAAATTTTTCATAAGATTATGGTACACAGAGCAAACAGCCCTCACATTATGTTTATTTGAATATTATAGATATATTCATTATTCACAATAGTAATGAGAAGATGTGAAAAGGTAATATATAGCTATGCATTGCAATGATAGACTGATTTTAATGGCATGTCAACTTATACCTAGAGCTTAGGGAATCGCATACATATACTTTGCAAAGGAATTATCTTAGATACTTTTCATTAAAAAAATGTTTATATATTATTAACTAGCTTTATAACCGCTTACCTACCAGGTTCATAGATAGTAAATTCATTTCTACAATTAGATATACAAGCAGATAAAAAAAAAAAAAAAAAGGTACTTTGCAGCCTTTGCATGTTGTATACATTAGAAACAACATGACAGTTCAAATTATGAATCATACAATGATAGTTTCATTGAAGACAGAAAGAAGATTCAGATTTTTCACCAATATATGAAAAGCAGTATAAAGATTGGTAGGTATGAGGTTAAAGTGGAGAAATAGAACTAAAGTTCGCCTGGAAATAATTGAACCATATACCTATCACGAAATGGGTTATCTTTTCTTTTACAAATATACAACTTGGACTTTGTTACTCAGCAATCTACATAAAGATTTGTAAGAAACATTGTAGAGATGAAGGTCAGGGACTCCCCACACTGCCACCAAAGACACTAACAATTTTATTTACATGTATCATAATTAACATTTTCTGCAAAGGAAGAGTTGGCATTCAACCAATTTAAACAAAGAGTCGCCTTGTCAAAGTATTCATTACACTTAACTTAGTCTTGCACAGTATGAAACAAAAAAGGTTTTCCAGCACACTACAAATAAGCAGACATCAGGATATGCCATAAGTGCAATGGGCAGATATTTACCAGGTTTCAAAGTCCCCAGTTGATATAAACATCATTACATTTGAGAAAATTAGTTCATATATTTCTTCATAGTTTGTAAGGAGAACATAATTTACAACCAGATGCCATTCTAACTACCATCAAGAAGGAATTACCATTTTACTGTGAAGAATAGACCAAGACAAATATATTGCACATTTTTAACATTTTACTGTCACAAGGAGACTAAGATGTACATATTGCACATTATTCCCATTTTTACCTAAAGCTTATAATGCAATTACAAATATATTTGAATTTCTGAGATTATTTCTATTAGAAAAGTAAATGCATTCACATATATTTACTGCAGATTGAGTAATGCCTCATGTAACCCTAATGGAATGTGTCTCTAGTTTACAGAGGTGATCACTCAAGTCACATTGGATTTTATATACAGATAGATAAACAGTAGATCAATATTTATTTGGTTATCTTTTCATTAACTCTTACTTTTTGCTCAAAATCCAAATTTCAAAAAGAAAATCTTTTCTATAAATCTACAAAATTATACAAAGTATCAAATTGTTAATTATGACTGAAGAAAAAGAAAAATTGAATTCTAAAAACAGCTTATATGAAATATTCTATTTTCGAACCTTTCTTTTAGAAATTAATGGCTGAATGCACCAACAATACGGCCACCTGCCTCCCATCATGAAAATTATCCAAGTTAGACGAACCAGACATACACGACACTGCTGGAGAAGCAGGGACGAGCTCATAAGTGATGTACTCCTATGGACCCCTACATATGGCTGGGCAAAAGCAGGACGACCAGCTCGAACATACATTCAGCAGCTATGTGAGGATACGGGATGTAGCCCTGAAGACTTGCCAGAGGCAATGAACGATAGGGAGAAGTGGCGAGAGAGAGTCAGGGATATCCGTGCTAGTGGCACGACACGATGATGACATAATTGTCATAAATACACTATTTTCAACAATTTTATTTTTTATTTTTCTGCAACTATATTTCTTAATCATATTATTGGATATCAGTATTCAAAATATTTACCATGAAGAATCATCCAAGCACTTACAGCATAACAGTTATCATCATACCTAAGTTCAAATCCTGAATGATTCTGTTTGCATCATCATTAATACTCTTGGGATAAGAGTTGAATGCAAGAATTCTCTCCACCTCAGCTATGGGTTCTTTAACCTTGATATGGCAGCTGGTCTAGAAGCAAAACTGAATTCAAACTAGTTGTAGACCTGGAGAGGGATGGTCTCCAGTAGGCTATTCATGTTCAAGGCACACAACATTAGTAGCACTCCCATGACCAAATCAAGTTATCAGATGAAAAGTTTTAGATATGCAATATATTTACAGCACTCTTAAGATATTTCAAAACCCTGACTTTAATACTTTAAGCTAGAAAGTTCAAAATAATAAAGCTATCATACTCAATGAGGAAAATAAGATATATTTATTTAAACTTAAGGATTAAGAAAGAAATCTAAAATGTTAACTGTTACTAAAATAGTCTTAGTATATATGGCAATAGAAAGTTAAAATAAAAAGAATATTTTGTTGTTTCTATTTGAGGAATCAGATACAGAATCTTCTCTTCTAATCTGACAAATGAACACAATACATGGTTGTCATTTTGCAGAACTTTATATTTTCTAATGTTAACCTTGATTTAACAAGAGAGGTGTAATCCAGGACATTTCTTGTTCAATATGATTAAAGTTGAATGGAATAACAATCCCAGAGATCCTGTAATCAAAACTTTGTACCGATAAAGTTCTAAATTCCATTTAAATTAAGAACAATAGCATACCTTTGTTTAACTGTCTGATACATTTAGAAATTGAAGAAAAAAAAAAAAAAAAAAATGGATATGAAAAAACATTTAAAATTTTTCTTTGTTTAAAATTGTCATCATATTCCATAAAAAGAAATCACTATTGTCATATTAGTATCCTATGATGTAGAGCAAAATAGTGCTCAGCCCAAAATATCAGGCTTATGAGTTAAGGTTAAAATGTTTTCATTACAATGTTACATAAAACTTGCAGTTGATGATATACAGAAAAGGGCATATTCTTTAATGTTAAAGTCTTTCCAGCATCAACGATTGGATTTCAATAGGGGGAAAAAAATGTTAATAGCTTTGGAATTATGTTATCTGGGTAATATTTACATAAAAAATATGATTGAAGAAGTTAACATACTAAAAGGTAAATGAAAGAATGTGTATTGTATTTACCTACCAATAGAGGTTATCTTCAAAGAATGAGGAATATCATTAAAATTAATGCATTTTAAAGTGTAACCTTATAACAAATTTTGTTAAAATGAGTCATCTAATATTAAAGAACTTTAAAAATAAAATAAAAACAAGGAACAAATAAATCTTTGACATTTTTTCATATAATGTTCATGTATGGTGTTGTATCTAGTACTTTCAGTGAGTGTGTGCCTTGTTTTTTGTTGTTGTTTTTTTTTTTGAATGATGAATCAAAAGATCATTCATTTTTTCCTTATCCTCAAAAAACATTTTCTCTCATTACCAAAAGAAAAGAAATTTACACTGAGCCAAAAATCAGATCAATGTAATTCAGTTAAGTAGTAACATTCAGACCATCAATGAAATAGAATTGATCTAAGAAAAAAAGAAAAAAAAAAGAAAAGTACATCAGATGGAGCAGCAAGAAAGAAGGGTCAAATCCTAGTTTTTTGTGCACTTTATGCACCAACCAAACCTTTTATAATGATGATTTTCTAAATATTCAAGGTCATGACCAAATATTCCAGAAAAAATATAACTATATATTAAAAAAGATATTGATTAAAGATTATGTATCATACACACAGATATTTTCTAAGTTAAAAAGCTGTCAAAAATATGTATGAATTTCATATAAATTCAATCCTAGTCTAGGAACTTACAGAGAGAGAGATCAGATTCTATACACAAAAAGATCATAGTATCATCTAAAAATATTTCAACTATAGTTCCAGACCTGAAATTAAACCAGAAAGTCTTATAAACTTAATTCACTAGCAAAAATATTTCCCACTAGAACAGGGGAAGAAAAAAAAAATTAAAATTAAAAGCAAAGACTATTAAATTCAACTCTTAACATACTTATACCATATTACAGTTATTACCTTCAGATAACTTCCCCACCCCTATCCTCTAACTAAAAAATTATCTTCAAAAGCACAACTGACAGCAAAATTTTGGCAGAATCGGACAAAATCGGCAGATCATGAGAAGAAAGCAGGAAGTAAAGAACTAATTTCATTACTGAAATGAATCAAACTAAGAAAGACAATCTTATAAAATGGATCACATACACATTGATTAATATTCAATATAAATGATATCTTGAGAACGAGAATAACATAGGTGTCAGAATTATATCCCTAAAGTGATTGTTCCAGATCTTAATATACTCCATGAATACAATTACCATACATGAAAGTTTTTAATCACACATTTATTTCATTTCCATAATACCAGAAATATCTGACACATAGTAACAATTTTCTGTCTGAAAACAGATTAAGAATCAGCATATTATTATTTCACCAGTCATACAGTCTGGGCAAGCAAAGAGAGACAGAACAAAAAACTATATACAACATTCCTTTCTCAACAAAACATTAACCAGATTAATCCACAATTATTGAAAATTTAGCTCAAATTAAAAGCAAAAGCAAAATCACTTTGAAAACGGGTCAATGCTAATTCTAGTTGTTCAAGATTTCTCAATTTTTATTTTTTTGCTTTTTCTTTTGTTGTTACATTTGGGATAATCAATTCACATTCCAATTAAAACTAATATATACTAGTGAATTTATCACGCATAGCACAGGTTTGCATTAGGCCTTGCAGGCAATTTGATTTGGAAGGCAAAGATAGATACAAGTCTGACTTACATAGTTTTGTTCATTTGGTTTGCATCGGTCAGATTTTATCTGTAACCTCATTTATCTTAGAGCACTTTGATCTTACATATAACTTTCTGCCAAAGACATTAACTATCAAATTATTACAAAAAGTACTAGATACACATCATTACACCTATTGAGATAGGTTATAATAGGTAATACATATTACCTATTATAACCCTTACTCATTATCATTTACTTTATACCTGGTATCTTGTAGCTTTTACCTGGTATCAAATATTTCTTAACCACATTGTTGGATATCAATATTCAATATATTTACCATGAAGTATCATGCGAGCACTCACAGCATAACAGTTATCATCATACCCAAGTTCAAATCCTGAATGATCCCGTATGCATTTCACATAGCGCTAATAACCTTGAGATAAGAGATGAATCTAAGAATTCTCCACACTCCAACAATGAGTAAATAGTAAGGCAGACCAGGCTCTTTAACCTATGGCAGCCAGTCAAGAAGAAAAATTCTAAATTCAAACCAGTTTTAGAACTAGAGAGAGAGAGAGGGGGGTTACACTAGGTTATTCCTGCCCAAGACATGCTACAGGAGTACTGTTCCCATGACCAAACCAAATTAAAGGATATATATTTTTTATTATGTAAATGATTTATAAATTGTGATGATTAAAAAAATGTTGACATTAAAATAGACAATACAAGTCTGTATCTACGATCTAAATGATTTACTGTTAAAAATTTTGTCTCAAAAAAGTTAAAATTTAATCAGTTTAAATAATGGCAATCCTTATATGGATCACCTTGGTTCAAATACAACCAATGGAAAATAGAAAAATCTCATAAATTACACATCGAACCAGTAGATTTATGACTAATAACAAGCCACAAATCTATTGAATTCAAAATTACTTTATTTTATCAATGAAAGGAAAAACTAATTACCATTTTAATCCTCTTATAATAAAATTGCTTTTCTACAATTATAAATTAGAATTAGAAAAAAATAAATAAATGAACTTCTATAACCCGATTATTTTATTTATTATATTATTAAGAAAAAATATAAAGAAAAAATGCAGTAAGATTCAAGCAAGCTCAAATGTTTATAATCAGATTTTATTTTTTAATATCAACTGTGAAATTTTCCTATCAACTATACACTTATATATAACAAAATTTGTTTATATACAAATCAAATCTGCCATAAGCCAAAAGATTGCTCTTTAACCTTCACAACGCTATATTTGAAATTGTTGCTCAATAATTGTGCAAAGAAAGATTTGAAACCATCATACATTCTATATATTACTCAAAATCTTATATCCTTGTGTAATCGTAAGCCAGCAAAAAGAGCATATCATAGCAAATTTTTATTAGATCAATTCACTAAAAATTCTTTTACTTAAAGGAAAATTTCCAGTTCAATATAATTCTGTGGGAACTGCATTGTGAATGAAACCTTTTTTTTTTAAATTTAAAAAAAAAAAATAAATAAATAAAAATCATCCATATTCTCAATATCAATCAAATAAATACAAAATGCAAATAAGAATTATTCATTCCTTCCAAAATAGAAGCCTCAATATCATTATGGACCACAATTACAATGGGAACCAAACCAGTTCAGTGTCTAGAATTTTATCAATAACCTATCTTAAAACAAGATGTTTTAAAATTACATCTTTGTATGACCCCTCAATATGATCATAAGTTGTATTTTTGAATGCCACACCCACCTTTTCCTTTAGAATGAAAAGCAAACAAATAACAAGGATATCCTTTTTAATTCTGAGAAAACATCAACTCAGTTTTGCTTTTATACTACTTAAGTCTTACAGTCAGCAATTTTGATCAATGAATAGAAAATATGACAAAAGCATGGATGCACTGACTCGGAGTGGTAGTACCTGTTAGGGTACTACCTGTAGGTCAAATAGAAATATTTAATCATTTTCTATACTTGATACTATTTAATTGTGTGCATACAAATAACTATCAAATTATTAGTATAACATAGTTGAATGGTTTCAAGTATTGCTATGTATAAATAACTATTAGTGTTAGATATTAATACTTGGAACCATTTAACTGTGCGCAAACAAATGAGCTCTGGCTCATTCAAAAAATTGTTACCTAAAAACTATTCATATACAAATCATATATAAACAGGATTTGGCATTAAATAACAAACAAGGGTTGATATGCTGTAAAACATAATCAACCAAAGCATAGATGAGAATGTTAGTATGAGAAGAGAAGAGAAGAGAAAGAAAAAAAAAAAAAAAAAAAAAAAAAAATCAGTTTTAGAAGAAACAAGACTCAACAATCAAAAGTTTCAAGGCTCAACATATCCTTTAAGGAGGATGAGGAAACAAATATGTGTATTATTTTGCACTTATAGATTAAAGAAATAGAATAAAAGACATTTGTTCGGAATAATAATTTATGGTGTAATGGTTATTATCATAGAAAATGCATAGCAAATCAAATCCAAATCCTAGACAAAACTATTTACATTACACATAAGTGCTAATACCCTTGAGAAAGGTATACATCCAACTAGGGCAGATTGGGCTCTTTAACCTTGGTATGTAGAAAGAAAACTATGAATTCAAACCAGTTAAACTGTTTAAAAAATGATGACCTTGTGTCACATCCTGCTCGTGCAGAAGGGTTCAGTAAATACATGATATTTCAGAATAATTACCTTAAAGTAATATCAGTAATTCTTTAACAGAAAATAGATGATAGTTATAATTAATTAGGGCAAGTTCTGCAATAATTTGGTAGTGTGTGCTAATTTGCAGCACATATATCACATGACCAAAGCAGTTCAAGCAGTGGAAGGTACCCACTATGCTTGGTAAATATCATGCTAGTTGGTATACTGACACAGTGCATTGCTTCACCCCATATGTGATTTGAAAGTCATATAGACATACATGTAGGTTAATTCAGAAATTTATGCTTTATTAGTTTAAACTAGGCGATAATGTAATGGAAGCAATTAAAAAAACATTTGTTGTGCAAAAGGTGAAGCCACAGTTGACCACAGTACAGTGACCAGATGGTTAAAAAAAAAAAAAAAAAAAAAAAAAAAAAAAAAAAAAAAAAATGGCTTGGATTGCTAGAACCTTGATGATTAGGCAAAGCCTAAAACTATGGATTCCAAGGCTATGCTACAAGTCAAAGAGGCAAATACAGTAAGAAGCACTGAGTATTAGACAAGCTCAGCATCTCACAGTCATTCATCACATTCACTACCTCAGCAAAAGCATCCAAATTGTGCATGTTACCAAAATATTCCAACCCCTTTTTTAACTCACCCTCATATTAATATATGTGAATTTTATTTTAATCTTCGAGTTTTTCTGATTGATAGGTAACCTAAACATTTCCTAAAAGCTTCCTAAGAAAGATTTAACAGCTGCAACCTATTTCCATTAAGGAACAATAAATATTCATTATATATAAGACTACAGAAAAATTATTGATTGTATCATTGTGAGTTTCACATTTTAATTCAAACTATTTCGCTAAATATAAAATTCTATTTTTCAATATTTTTCATAGAAGTTAAAAATCTTTTTAGAGCTTTTTTTTCTTGCAAAACTTTATATTGATTCTCTTAAAAAAATCCAAATACTTTTTATCCTTCAAAAATCACAGTAAGAATATGAAACTAAAATAGATTCTAAATATGAATTTTATAAAATTTGGATCAACTAAAAAATGTTTGTCAGACTTATGACAAAAATATTAGGGAAAAAAATGATAACAAAATTAAATAAACAAAATAAAATAGGAAAACCAATGAACAGGTTTTACAACTGTCAATTTTAAAATAGCTTTTTTTTTTCTGGCTCTTTAAATATTCAATAAGATATAAACAGTTTTTAGATATTTCAATAGTTACATGGGTCATGCAAAGCCAAGTAATATTGAATAATTAATGATCCTATCTTATCTTTTAAAGACAAAAGATCAGAGGGATAGTTCATAATGCTTCCAACTTGTAGGATTGTTTATGTAAAAGTTTGCATATAAGCACCTTAAATTTTGAAAATTTTAAATGTTCAGAAGAGAAGGCGCAGTCAAGGCTAGAAATATTTACCTATAAAATGGTATTGACAGAAAATTTCAGAATGTAGTCAAAATGCAATTTTTAACTCCTCCCCTTTACACCCTCAAGAACATGTCCATGCAGGTTTATAAATTCAAGAAACGTGCATTTACAACATAATTGTATTATTAATATCAGGACATTCTTGGGAGTCAAGGCAAAGGTTAGAGCCAAGCATTGATGCCTGTTAAACTTTGGTGACTTCCATAGTTTTCTTTGTGCACAGAAACAAAATAGCCAAACACTGGCCATAATTTCAGTATTAGTTCAAGAAATAATCTAGACAGAAATTAGGTTTATATTAATAGATAAGAGAAGACAGCCAAGAAATCCAAGGCTGATCAGGAAGTGACCAGAGATAACAAGGTCTTGTTTAAACTAGGGATGAAGCCAGGCATCAATAATTCAAGTGACTTAACTCGTTTCTTGCTTCCATGTACCCAGATCCCAAGGAACTACAAAAGATTATTTAAAAGGAATTTATGAAAAAGTGTATATGGGATGGGATGTGCATATAAAAACGTGCAATAGCTATATCTTCACAGAAAATTTATCCTTTTTTATTGTCTCTGATACATGCCACCATAGAAATGACAATCCAAATGAAATATAGTAAAAAGCAATAAAAAAGGCAAAATAAAACAGTTCAAAATTAATAAAATTATTGAAAATACTTCATCTAATAAAAAAATTTATATAACTAGACTGTATACCTTTTCCTTTTATTTGAAGTCTTAAAATAATTTCAAGAAATTGTTAACTCATCACAACCACCATGTGATGATTTAAGAAATTTATAGAATTATTGGATAAACATTAATTTTAATCACTAACTAGCAGAAGATCCCAGTGTAGCCGGAAACTAAAAACAGCAGTTGCAACACAATGATCACATGCATACAAACTAATTTGATTTTTCTTCAGTCAATGAACATCTTCCTTAGTTCTGAATGAAAACAGTGATAATTTATGCACATTTTTCAAACAAGCAATAAGTATTTTTTTAACATGCATTTACAATACAACCGATATATACAGGACAATTTTGAAATTGATGTTATCCCATAATATATGCATACATACACAACCTACTTTTTCGTTTATCCTCTATTCTGAAAAACGTAGGACTAAAATCAGAATTATTTTTATTTTTTCAGAATAATCTAAGGGGTTTTTTTTTTGTTGTTTTATTTCAGTTTTTAAAATAGTTTTGTATTTGTTCCATACAAATCTGAATAAAGAAGAGAAAAATATATTATGTATCCTACATACAAAATATATTTTTCTGAGAGCAACCAAAAATTGATAAACATGGCAGTGAAAAAATTAAAAAATTTTTAGATGTTTTTCATCTAATTTCCATCTTATTTACTGGTTTTCTAGTAAATTTCTTTGATCATTTTTATCAGTTCTATTACAAAATATTTTTGTTTTAACATGAAATGTATACTATGTAAATATATGAATAAAGCCATCCATACAAACTTAGAAAAAGCGTCTAAACTCACCATCAAGATACTGATCACCAACTGTGCATAACAATAATCCCAGTAGTTTTTCACACATTTTAAGAAAAATTTATATCATAATCAGTTCATATATCCTATTTAAATTATAAGAAATAGGATGCCATACTTAGTGTTTATATTTTTTTTTTTTTTTTTTTTTTTTTTTTTTTTTTACACCTATGGCATCTAAACACTGCTACACTGACAGAAGAAATGTATCTCGGTTAACCTTGGTCAGCCCACTGTCATATATAATATAGATATTTGGTTAGTAATCACCATCAACACATGAAACAATGCTCTATGCCCCAACGATAATGTTGTAATAAAACCTAAATAATTAACAATGTTTACCTTTAAAAGTGTTTGATATTACTTTTTCATACAAGGCACTAAAATCTTCTCACATACATATATATATATAACAGAATCAAAGCTAGTAGACCAAAGTTTAGACATAAAAAATATAAAACATTTGCCCATGCTTTTTTCAAGTTCAATCCAAAACACCTTATTTGGAACTCTTACACAAACTAATTAAGAAAATTTAAGAGAAGAATTTAAAAGATATTAAATATAATGAAAAGGAGCAACAAAAAGTAAAGAAATTCAACACAGCTTTCTCTATGGACGAACAACATAAACATACAAAAGATAAAGCCTTTGTATATGAAAAACAAATGAACATGAAAAAAGATAGTAACAATGTCATTGAAGTGAAAAATCATGCAAAAACACAACATAATAAACTTTAAACAAATTCACTAGTAATGAACAATGAAAACTTTATTTGTCAATCAAGTTGGGTTTGGTTTGTTTAATGGCACATCAACCTTCATGAGTTATTTAATGTTAATACCATCCTTGTAGAAGAAAAACAGTGATATTATTTAACCCAGAGCTGAGAGGATAAGGACGTTTATACTTTTACCATGGATATTAGTCCAAACGTGAACATAATAGTATGACTAGAGTTCAAACTCATTTTGAGGCTGCAGTTCAGCACTTGGTGTTTGGTTTGAATTGGCTTTATGGCACATCAACCATTGTAGATTATTCAATGCCAAATCTATTTTTATACATATAAACAGTTCTATTTCAAACAATTCAGTTTAACCTAAGTATGCAGTTTAGTTATATTTGACCCATTTTCAAAACAATTCAGTTTAGCATAAGTACATAGAACTGTTTTTAGATTTAAACTATTTCAAACAATTCAGTTTAGCATAAGCACACAGTTAAACTGTTCTATTTGAACCATAGATCAGGTGCTACCACTCTGGACTAGAGTGGACCTGGGAGTGATGGCAATGAAGGGGTTCTCAGAATTACTGGAGCCACACCATCAGATTGTTTAGTGTCATATCCAGGACCCTCATTGGGGGAGTCTTACCCCTCTGCAGAGATGCAGTCAGAGTATTCTACAGCCCAGCCAACCAGGCCACAGCACTTTAGGATCAACTTTTAGAAAGTGCTGTACATTGAAAACAATACCAGCCAGATAAGAAACATCTAGTGATTTTTGTTTTGTTACTTATCAAGATTTTATCATACATTTCATTAGGCCCACTCAAGAATATGCTAACAAGACAAAGTATCTTTTAACAGTGCTTACATTTTTTAAATTAGAGAAAACAATAACACATTGAAACACATGACCTGGGATCAAGTTAACCAATAGAAAATATATATTTGAATCAAGTTATCCTCCATTATCATAAAATAAAGCATCTTAAATAGGTTTTTTTTTTTCAAGAATGGATGAAATCAAGTAACAAGAAATTTTATTTTTAATTTAGCCAAAACTTTCTTATTTTATTCAGTACATAAGGGTATTTTGTTTAATGATATATCAATTCTTTTAGGTTATTTAATAATAAATCTTGTTATAAATGCGTGAGTGTGTGTATATATATATATATATATATATATATATATATATATATAAAAACCTTAACAATTAACATATAAATTCTTCCCAATATAGATAACAAATAATTTACAATGTGTTTCAAAATAGTAGTAGACTTATTTTTTAAATTGACATCTATTTATGTTTAGATTACATGTTTATATTGATTATAATTTTTAAAATTTAATGTAACATATACCAAAATTAGGAATTAAATTATTTTTTATTCCTTTGATATTAAGGTAATTATCAATATAACTTGTAGTATCACTCCATTTTTAAAACACAGTAATATCTTGAATTATAGATAATTGGTTTAGAAAAAAAAATGCGTTAACATGTGTGTGTGTGTGTGTGTGTGTATATATATATATATATATATATATATATATATAGGTTATGTTTCCACCTTATAAAAAATTTGATTATTTTTTTTTTTTAAATAAAATTTAATTTATAAATTCTCTTTATCGGAAGCAATCTGAGCATGTCTGGATTATATTGAAATATGTAACCGTTTTCCGTCTGAGGAGGTCCCAATAACACCTGTGGACTTAAATTTATAACGGAATTACCAAATTGAATTCTTTTTTGTCCGATTAAAATATTTTTGTTTTGCACGTGCATTTCCATTAGCATAAATTCAACATTTTTGTTGGATAATAACCTTTTCGTCTAATTCTTAGACTATATTTCCTTGGATTATAAATATATATGATTTGTAAGTGAACAGTTTGAAGGTAAATATTTTCATTAAAAAAAAAAAAAAAAAAAAAAAAAAAAAAAGACAATTTTGCTGTACAGACTTATGCTTAGTAGTCGGTCTTGTTTATATATATATATATATATATATATATATATATATATATATAGCGCTTTGAGGTATAAAATTGTGTTGTCAATTTCAATATCCATACTTTCTACATTCTTGGATTTATTTAGGGTTTTGATTTTATTGTGTTTTGATCTTTGGGAGTTACAATTCTCATTTGTTTAATCTTGTTTAATACTTGGTTTCTCAGAGTTGTTTTGGTGAATTTTTTTGTTTCAATCTGATCCTTACAGTTTTTGTTTAGATAGTTGATCTTCTAAAGTTTTTTTTTCTTTGGTGAATTTCATTTTTCAGTGAAAGCTGATATATCTTCCGCAGACTTCTGGAGATTGGAAGACAGATTGTTGGAATTCAGGTAGCCATCTTGTTTCTGGTTGAGCAATACAAGAAACTACTTCTCATCAACAAGGCAGCATTAAGTCAATAGTTGGTTAATTTGCCATTGTTTATATATGACTTAGTGGCTTCTGATTGGATATCCACAGCTTCCATTTTAGTCACCTTTCATTGGCTAATCTACAGATGGGCAAGTCCATAAATATTTGCTGACAATTTATAGATGGTCAACACACACACAAGAGACCCCCCTCCACCAACAATCCAACACAGATTTTGATTTTTGTCTAGTTAAGTTGGGTTAGGTTTTATAGGGGATACCCATTCATCTTGATTGAAACAGGGATACATCAGCTTGTACACTTTTGTCAGAACAGAAATTACAAACTGATAATTTCAGGCTTTCAGTACTCTAAACTTACTTCCTTGAAATAAAACAGTGGTCCAAGTTTTGTTTCTTTTTCTCAAGGCAGTTGATTCTCAGCCACTGCCTTCAACCACCTATAAGATAGGGGTTGAGTGTTTGTTTGCCATATGAACAATCTGTAAAATACAGCCAAGTTTTAATTACATAGGTACTAGGGTTTGATATGACTAGCCAACTGATCGGATTAGACCTCTTCATGCTCAAGGGCTGAAGTGGAGTGTTACAGATCATATGACCACAAAGTACCTAGATCAGACTGCTCAGCCAACAGAATCTCGTCTTTAGACATTACAAGTTGCCATCCATGGTCAACAGAGGGTCCCATTACAAAAGTGGGAGGTGCCTTTCTCGTCAGAAATGCAGTAGGGATATTCTACAGCCCCAGTTGAGGGAAAATTTGGCATATAAAACAAAAAAATGTTGGATGGTACATTGAATGTTTCTAGAATTTCATCCATGTTTCCCAAGTAGTCCAGTTCAAAACAAATATTCTTTTCGTACATTTAATACAAATGAAATTCTTTTACATTTAAGGGGAAAAAATATACATCTCGTCTTTGAAATAGACCATCTCAAAACTTTCATTTTTTTCAAATTTTAATATCAAAAATAGATAAATAAATGAAATGATAAAAAAACACTTCAATAAGATAAAGCCCAAACTATAAATGCAACAGCTCTAAATCAATGATTCATAAACTTTTAAGGCTGCTAACCCCTTCATTCCCAAAGTATGTACTTAGTATCTCCTTACAAGAACACACACTTCTTGATACAAGGTCTATTGCAAATTTAAACAAACAATCTAACACTATGTGAATCATGGCAGATGAATCTAAAGGTTGGTCAATGGTGCAGTTCATTAGATGCTGGACAGAGGAACCTCATAGGTCAATGGCCAGATCAAATCAATCAGTCAGGAAACTACTGCTACTCATAACAGTGGCATCTATTGATGAGAGAGAGAGAGAGAGAGAGAGAAAAAAAACAAAAACAGCCACCAAAGATTACCAAAACCCCTTTTTTTTTTTTTTTTAAGGAAACTAGATACTATCAGCAGAACTTGATAATGGAATCCATGATCATACCTACCAAGAACCTCAGCCTTCAGAATATGTCTTAAGATCAAATCAACAAAATAAAATGCAAACATACTTTCATGTTCCAACCAAGTGTCACTGTCATTCTGGTTCTCTTCCAATAGTAGTTGTTGAATTCCCCGTGTTCCTTTGGATCAGTTGTGCATATTCATAAGCAATAGTAACATTAAGGACTCAAAACTGCACACAAATCACATTACAAATGGCCACTTATACTGATACATGAAAGTTTGTTCTTTTAGCTTCAGGTAAATTAAAGTCCTCATAAATATCCTCATTAATCAATGGTAGTAAAAAAAAAAAAAAAAAAAAAAAAAAAAAAAAAAAAAAAATCAAGAAACATGTAGAATACACAAATTTTTGATTAAAATCATATCCATTAACCCAAGTGTTATAAGTAGTGTCCATAAAACCTACATGCAAATATAATTACCATAGGAGGGGGGGGTAAAATTCTGTTAGTAGATTTTTGTAAGAAAGGGGTCATCTTGAAAAATTGACCAATTAAATTATCTACACACTGAAAGGAGTGACATTTAAAATATTCAAAGTGGCAATGAGATGTCCTAATATGATGAATTAAAAAAAAATCCAGACACCATCTTAAAAAAAAGGGGGGGTGGAGAAAAGGTTTAGAAAGACTTTGTCACCTCAGACTTTACTAGTATTTACCTTCATTATAGTCCCATGAATAGGACCCGTAATAATGCATACCTGTTGGCAAAAAAATGTCAGGAATACAGTTTGTGGAAGAATAAATACAAGGAAATGTTAAAGTATCAAAATATTGCCTTAAAAAGAAAAAGAAAAAAAAGAAAAATTTGTAGTCACTGCTTGATTGTTGATCATTGATTTTTATTTTTTATTTTTTTTTTTTTTTTTTGAAGTGGGGTGAGGGTATCTTGGGATTTTATTATTGACAACATAACAGACAAACAAATAAAATGTCCCACTCAAATCCATCTGAGAAAGTGCAATATAGAAAGCTTGATTATATTTTTTTTTTTTTTTTTTTTTTTTAATGACTCAACTTCAAAAGATCATTAGTTAAATTATTACTGGGTGCTCCATACTTCTAGCCAAGTGCCAAACTAAACTAAGCTTAGTAAATGACTGGGTAGTGAGTTTGAACACGCCTGGTGCTCCATACTTCTGGCCTTGGACCAAATATAAGCTATGTTAGTAAATGATTACTATATTTAATGGTTTATTTGAGTTAGTGGCTTATGGAGTTCTAATGCTGCAGTGAACTTTAAATTAAACTACCAACATCTCCACAAATGTAAACAAGGTCCAAATACATATGAAACCTTAAAGTAGAGAGGGCCTACAAATGTTAGATGAAAACCCTTCACCTGACATTCATAGTTTGAAACCCCCCCTTAATGTCTGCCCAAATTAAGGCATATCTTATAAGCGGTCAAATATGATATATTCATACCTTAAGAAACACATGTAAATATATTTTTAATAATTAAACTGAAGATCAATAGTAACAAGTAACAGGTTCTATCTTTTCAACATGGAAAGAAAAACAATTTTCCAAAAGGCATCAATATCTACACCTATGTTCTAATAAAATATCAAGTTAAGATATATATATATATATATATATTTTAAATCTACACATCTCATATATACGCAATTTATTAAACAAAATGAGTTTGTAAAGGTAGGGAGCAAAATTGATCTAATCAGCTACTGGTCAATTTTTTGTCCAGCTAGTCACTGGTGAGTAAATGATTCTGTAATGAATCACCAGAAATAAAAACAAATTCTGTGAGTGGACAAGAACTTCTGATGCAATAAATTGTCTTGAGTGAAACAGCTGACCATGGTACTATATACATAAGAGAGACAAGGATCACCTTACAGTATATATGAGAGAGAAAGAGTGTGAGTACAAATAAAATTTGCATATTTTTTTCTATAGGTGGAAAGTAATGACCAAGGAGCTGTAAATAAGATATCCTGTTGGCACTTAGAGTTTACAAAGGGCAAATCTATTAAAACACTGTAGAAGAAACAAAGAAAAGAACAACATCAATAGGAAAAATATAGAAGAAAGGGAAAAAAAGATTTATTATTCTTTATTATTTGACATTGTGTGTGAAAAAGAAATCATAAAATAAAGAAAACTGCTTTAAACTTAAGAATGCCAACTATATTCAGGGTTTCTGGAAATCTATCAACCTTAACTTTATCTGATACTCTTTTTTCCTGCTAAGAGAACTTCATGGGTGGCAGTTGAGATTATGGATAGTGAAACAATTTATCCTCAATAATTTACCTAAAATTTTTAACAATGCTAATAATACCAGCTGCAAATTAATTGTAAAAAAGAATTAAGTTAGTCACAAAATACCTACATTACAATAAACTAAATTCCATTACTCATTGCCATAGAAATGTTAGTAATTACTGTATACTGGTGAAAGAATGGCAAGAAGGAACGGAATAAACCAGTAGAAACAATAAAGATAAACCAGACTAAAAGAAAGAAAGAAAAAAAAAAAAAAAAGGTCAAAAGTTTACGTTATAACAAGTATTTATGCTCTTTTTTGACTGAGAGATGACCAAAACCAAATTTTTTTAAACTGATAAAAATCATAATTATAAATGGATATACTCTTGACGAGTACGCTTATTTTATCTTTATTATAGTCACAATGTTTCAAGCATTATACCCTCCAACCTTCTTCAGGTGTAAGACAGCAACTGATAAGGTATAATAGTTCAGAAAACAAATACTACTTTTTTCTTTTTTTTTAAATCATTAAGGGTTTTCAGACTATCGTCTTCATCTTTATCTTTATTTCCATAACTTTTCGGCCGATATGTCCTCTGGCCTTCTTCAGGTGTTTGTCGAACTCTGGAACGTTCACGGAACTTCGAACTACGTCCTTTATTGAATCCAGCAGGACACATGGTATAACGGTTATAGGCATTGGTTCCCTAAGCTTCTAAGGAGACAATCATCTGGAGGTTGTAGGTTCAATCCTGACAACAGGCAAGTAACAATACAGGAATACTTAACACTTGTACCCGGTTATGGCTAACGGAATCAGAACAGGCGACCCACGTGGATTCAATAAAGGACATAGTTTGAAGTTCCATGAAGGTTCCCAAGTTCGACAAACACCTGAAGAAGGCCGGAGGACATATCGGCCGAAACGTTGTGGAAATAAAAATAAAGATGAAGACAATAGTCCGAAAACCCTTAATGATAAAAATCAACAAGCTTCGTCTCAGAAATTTACACAACTAATACTTTTTTTTGATAATTACCATCATTTGTAATAAGAATTGAACTAAAACATTTACATGTATTTGGTATTGTTCATTGGCTATTCTAAATCATAAGGTTAAGATAGTTATCACTTGTAAACTCATACATGATAATTCCTTTAGAATTTATTTACTGTAAAGAAATAATTAGACCGGAAGTGAACAGAATTAGTATCAAATATCTCCAGTGTAGATTCAAACATATGGTTTGAAAATACAAGCTCATAAGCGATATTCTCCTATGGACCCATTCACATGGTCATGCCAGTGTTGGCCAACCAGCAAGAACAGCTCTGCACTGACACAGGATGTAATTTGGAAGATCTGCCAGGAGCAATGGATGATAGGGACAGATGGAGAGAGGAAGAGAGAGAAAGGGAAATCCGTGCTTGCAGTACGACTTGAAGATGATAGATTCAAGCAAATTTGATTGAAATCAGAATGCATAAAATAACATCCAGTGAAAAACACTTTTTTCTTTTATACTCAATAAAGATTCCCGAGTAAGTCTCATGTTTGACTACATTTACATATATAAATTACACTAAGCTGTTTGAGACAAATTGATGAAATACAGGGTAAGTACTTAGCCAACCCTTCCAACATGGGCAGAATGTGATACAAGGACAATTTTTTTAAGGAGAGTAGAGCAGGTTTCAATCCAGAGTTTTCCTTCTCCTAAAATGGTTGCCTAACCAAAGCTAAAGAACACAGCCTGCCCTACTATTTATCAATAGCTGGGAGGAGTACAAAAGATATCTTTCCCAAGAGATTTTAGCATGAAGCAAAACGTAAACAACTTTATCCAGGATAAGAACTTGGGTTGCCAATTCCATTTCCATAATGCTAAGTGTATATTTTTTTTTTAAAGTAATTTAGAATTTCTACTCTCAGTCAATCAGGGGCATGTACTGTCCCTGTTTTCCTTCTTCAAACCCTTGATCAGTTCCCGATGTATGTGCTGCAACTCGAAAGACACTAGTTTTCAACTGGACTGTCTACTGACACAGCTTTCCAACATTCAGGTACCCAAACCAAAAATCATCCAAGCAACATGGTCAGGGCAATCATATAACATCTGAGCACTTGAATCAGACATTGCATCCACACCATACTCAAGTCACGTTTTTTGCAATGTAGGAGGATACAGGTTTGGTTCAGGGAGGCAAGACAAGGTCTACTCCTCTTAGAGAATACAGTAATTTCCGTTCATTGCTGCCATCCAACTCCTGTTCTCTATCACACTAAGAGCACCTTTTTGTATACTGTTAGTTACTCATGCATTTTCCCACCATGTCAAAATTGACATGAAGTCGTTTTTAAGGAGGGGGGAGACCACAAATCAAAACTTGTGTAGCCATGACAAAAAAAAAAAAAAAAAAAAAAAAAAAGAAAAAGAAAAAAATGCTTGGTTCTTGCTGCATTTGCTTTTAGGGGCATCTCAAATGCCGAGTGATAAACTTAGCCCTGCTAAGCAGGTACTTCTTGGAGGAAAGTCCTCTTGAACAAAGTGAATAATATATCTTACCTAAACTAACCTGCCAAAAGATGGGTATGCCTTCTTTATAGAGGTAAACCCTTGACTGATGGACACGAAATCATAAATTTATAGAATTCATTTTTGAAGCCAAGAATGACTTCTCATCCTTCAAGTTCACTCTTATAAAAATATAACTAATCTATAAATTGACACCAATTTTTTTTTGCCTTCAAAATTCAACCTATACATTAGCATATGTGGTATTTAAAATTAGGCACAGCTCTTCTACTTCAACCTTCTTTAACAGCTTTATAAAGTTTAAGATTTTGTGGACAATTTTCACGAAACTAATTACTATGAGAACAATTTTTAAACATAATGCTAATGACTTTTCAAGTCGTTCATAAAAAGGAAAACTTTAACACACAGAAACTAAGTTAGCACAAAGACATATTTAATTTAGAAGTAATTTCTTAAGGAATGGAGGTAATAAGACAGTTGGCAAGGCAAAATCTGTAGGAAGACAGTAACCATGCAGCAAGTCTTCTCTCATTCAATGGATGTAGTCAGAAGGAAGAGTCAAATTGGTACACCAGTGACATTATAAGAGTTGATAGAACAAAGTTGAAAATACCAAACTGCTTTAGTAACTCCAGTTGTTGACTATGAATTATTGTCTTTCTCCTAGACTGACTGCCTTACAAATATAAAGAGCCTTAGTCTGCTCTATACTATGAAAATAAAATAAGTTGTGTGCGTGTGTGTGTGTGTGTGCATATTTTTACAAAATTGTTTTTCCTAAAGCATTAAATAGAATTAGGTTCAGTTTCTTTATTTTAATGGCATATGAACCATCATGGATTTATTTAATGCCAAAGCCATCCTTGAGAAAAAAAAAAAAAAAAAAAAAAAAAAAAAAACAGTAGTGGGAAGGGGATAAGAGGATTCATACCTTTTCCAAGGGTATTAGTCTAAAAGTGAATGTAATTATGCAATTGGAGTTAAAACTCAAGTTAAGATGTTCTAGTCCAGCACATTAGCCACCACGCCACTGGGTCTCTCCTTAAAAAAGAATTTGATAAATCCAATGCAAGGCCACAAGTATAAACCTGAATAAATTTTATGGGGTTTGAAATTTAAAAATTTTTTTAAATAAAAACAATTTTTTTTTTTTTATTATTATTGTGAGCAAATCTAGAGTGAAAATTGATATTTCATGAAAATAGATTAAATATTCTTTCTTTATTTTTGTCAATTGGTCTAAAATTAAAGAATTTCAGCACAAAATCAGTCTCTATAAAATGAAACCAAACATGCTATAGTCTATCTTCAGCACTATATAGTGGATTAATACATAGTTATATAAAGCCTTTTCATTTGATAATGACACACACACACACATATATATATATATATATATATATATATATATATTATGAAAGAGATCAATATTCACCACTGAATTAAGAGCATTGACAAAGATTGTGTTGGAAAATAAACCTCATGCAAATATTTTATCATTAGGAGATTATATATATATATATATATATATATTTACCAACCCCTCCGCTCAGGCAGGATATGACACAAGGTCAATTTTTAAGCGGAGTTTAACAGGTTTGAATTCAGAGTTGTCCTTCTCCTAGACTAGTAGTTTCACCAAGGCTGAAGAACCTAGTCTGTCCTACTATTTACCCATAGCTGAAGGGAGAATAATTGGATTCATACCTTTCCTAAGGGTATTAATGCTATGTGAAATGCAATCAGTCTCATCCAGGATTAGAACTCGTGTCGCCGTGTCTATGATGATAACCATTACACCATGGGCACCTTCAACATATATCACACACACACACACACACACACAATAAACTTGCAACATCTTAAAGGATGAAGCTGATTTTGATCTGGTTACAGCATGATAATAAGGTCTGAGTTCTGTTGATACACTCATTTTTCTGGAATCTATACACATGATCATTTGTTGTAATCCAGCTATATTACCAGGAAGTTTTATATTGATAAACTGAAATTCATATCATCACAATTTTGTTTTCTGTCAGTATATCTTACTTTCTACACTGATACTCAGAGTTATAAAGGAAAGATTTCACAATATGATGATATATAATATTTTTAACACATGAAGAACATGTAAAGAAATTCTCCTGACTCAGTCAATCATACCAGTCAATCAATTGGATAGTTTTACATTCCAACTCGTTAGGTTATTTTACACCAAAGTTAATTTAACAATCATAGTCTCCAATTATATATGGTACAAAAAAGTATCTTCACAATCATTTTAAACAGGTAAACACTTTATTATCTCCAACAAATCTTTTTGATCCATGAGATGAAATGGGACCCTAACAGGTATTACCACTTTGAATCAAAATTAACTTGAGAATAACACTGAAAGAACAACCCCACACTCCTTTAAGTTACAAAACTAGAGCTGCACCACCAAATGCAATTTAGTATCACACCAAGGACAAAGTTATTCAAGTTTTAAGACTTAACAATAAAAGATTTTAATTAAACAGAGCAATTAAAAAAAAAAAAGTTAACAGATGAATCATCAAAGATGAAAATAAACAAAATTATTCAAACAAAAACACCAAAAAAGCATTCTTTGGCAACAATAAAGAAAACTGTATAAATTTCATATATTCCTCTTATTACTGTATTATTCCAAGAATAACACTTAATGTGTAAAAAAAATTGTACATTTTTTTCTACATGTCCAGCTTTAAAAGTTTTTGTTATCCAAGTTAACTTACACCATTCATATATGAAATGTATGAATCCATCTGTTCTCCTCTTCATCAGCAATGGGTAAATAGCATAGACAGGGATATTTAGTCTTGGTTAGACAACCAGTCTAGAAGAAGGAAAACTGAATTCAAACCAACTTTACTCAGCTTAAAAATTGACCAGAGTTCAACCGATTCAAATTCAGTTTTTTCCTTCACTTAGACCAGTTAGTCAACCAACGTAGCTCAGTTTGCTCTATTATTTTTTGCCCATAACTGAGTGGCAAGGTGAGAAGAGATAGATATATACCTTCCCCATGGGCACTAATACAAAGGGGAATACAAACAGCCTTAACCAGTACTTGAAATCAGGTCATGGAATCCAATTCTATGGTAATAACCATTAGACCATCAAATTTTATATTCTTTGAAATAATGACTATTTCATTTGCATATTATATATCTTATTAGCTATGCCCCTGGAAATTTCCTGATCTGATTATTATATATGATTTAGTTATATATCACAGTACAAGAAAATGAATTGAATGAATTAAAGAGATTACTTAATATTTTACACGGTTTCAAATATTGTTATTTAACACTAATAATTCTATTCAACACAATTCATTTATTTGAACAGTTAAATGGTTCCAAGTATTCCAATCTAATACAAATAATTCTATTTAATATTATCTGTTTGTACGCACTTAAATGGCTTCAAGTATTGCTATATAACAACAATAATTTTATTTGCATGGTTTCCAGCATCACTATGTAACACTAACAATTCAATTTAACATCAGTCTTTTGTTTAAACAGCTAAAGGCTTAAACAGTTTGATTTGATCCATAAATGGGACCCTAACAGGCAATACCACTCCAGGTCAGAGTGGACATGGGAGTAATGGCAATGAAGGGGTACTCCACATTCCCCAAAAGTCAAAAACTGAAACCTCACCATCAGATGATTTAGTGTCACATCCAGGACTCTTGTGGGGGAGAGAGTCTTACTCCTCCAGAGATGCATTCTGCATATTTTGCAGCTCCTGGGCTTTGAGGACATGTCAATAAGTGTTGATATTTATAGACTGTCATGATGTTCAACTATCTTCAAGTGCATAAGTAAGATATCTGGTCATGAAAATTTGATATGTGCAGGTTTACTTCCAATGTACCATTAAATTTTATGGAATTTAAAAAGAAAGCAATTGCAAGTTACAATTTCAATACTGCAGTATGTATTTACTCAACCCCTCACCACAGACAGGATGTTGACAGGGATCAATTTTTAAACAGAATAAAGCTGGTTTGAATTGTTTTCTTTTTCCTAGACTGGTTACCTAACCAATCAGCCCTACTATCTAACCAGCTAGAGATGAGGGAGAAGAGGATGAATTTATGCCTTTCTCAAGGGTATTAGCATGAAATAAAACACTAATACCCTCTTCCAGGATTTGAACTCTGGTTATCAATTTAATTTCCTACAATGATGCCTCCCAATTTCAATATTACTGTAGTATTTCAGCAAAAGCAAAAGAGAACAAGTGACTGGAACAGGTGTCATGGCAAAGTTGTAAAGAGAGCCAGTGTGCTAAGTATTTTGTTACCTAGTTCATCTGTGTAGTAAAAGCATATACATGATGGGTATAAGGAGGGAGATTTTACTTAGCTTAGTCTTCCTATTCTTTCCACACTCAGCATGACATACACAAAATCCCAAAAGATGCAGGTAGGTAGTTATAAGCATATTAATATACAGACAGTTCTTAAAATAATCATGGGGTTTCCAGAGGTACTGATCTCAGCATCTTGGGAGCAACATCTTTTTTTATCTTAGGCAGAAAACAGATACTCAAATTAAAAGACAAGGAATATGAACCATATGTAAATCCAATTATTTTTCAAAGGAATTATGATAGTTGTATATGTATTTACTCAATCACTCCACCACGAGCTGGATATGACACAAAGTCAATTTTTAAGTGGTGTAAAGCTGGTTTAAATTCAGTTTTCTTTCTCTCAGACTGGTTGCCTTACCAAGACTAAACAGCCCACTCTGCTGTATTTTAAACCTATGACTTGAGGAAACACAAATGGATTCATGGTTTTCCCAAGGGCATTAGCATAAAGTGAAACACTAACAGCTTCATCCAGGATTTGAACTCCAGTTGCCGATTCCATTTCCTACAACAATAACTATTACTCTAAATGCACCTCTTTATAATAGATGTGCATCAGAGTATTAAACACTTTTTTTTTTTTCTCTGCAACAAAGAAAACAGAATCGTGTGACAATCCAGATTACGGATATGATTGTCTGAAATACATAAGATGCTAGTAGAGACCTTAAGTGGTCAGAAAAGTTTTTTACTCACAACCACCTCAGTAGACAACTAATCAAACCATAAGACCAGAAAAACAATTAGTCAACAGCTGCTCTTAAGTGTCACTATAGTAACATTACTCAAAGGATGTCGAACTTCCTTCCACTTCAATCAAGTTGACTTATAGATATATTTTAGTTGCAACCTATGGTAAACATATCAGTGACAGAAGAGATTTGGAGGGAGGTTGCTTTGTCAGCACCTATATACAGATCATTAAAAGCTTTTTGATATTTACTGAACAAAAACAAACAAGACGTTATTGCAAATATACAAACTAGACAAGAGGTTTCATGACCCTTTTGTAGGTAACAACTATAAACTGGCTAACATTTTCATTTAGTTTTTTTGCTTTTTTTTTTTTTTTTTTTTTTTTTTTAAATACTGCCATTGATGATTTTAATTTTTTTTTTTTTTTTTTTATGTTTCAATGATGCATCTAATTTTTTAGGCATGTGACTTTTCCTGCCAGTGTCAGAAAAGAATGGTACCAAATTCACAAGTAATAGATATTGCTGAATAAATATTATAATCAAATTACAATAAATCCTGCACCAAGTTAGTGTTCTTTTCTTTTGTAAGAATACATTTAAGTTTGTATCTTTAAGCATTATTTATCAAAAAATATTTTATTTGAATTAGTTTTGCGTATTATAAGCTCATTATAATAGATAGGAACCACATGTGGTAATCTGAGGGGCACTCAACATAATAGTTATTGTTGTTAGAAATAGACTCAATTAATCCAAGTTTAAAACCTGAATGAGACTGTTTGCATTTCAAATGAAGTTAATGCTCTTGAGAAGCCATAAATCCACCTTTTCTCTTCCCAACTAGGGGTAAGTAATAGTGAAGACTGGACTCTTTAGACTTGGTACAGCAAATGGTTGAGAAGGAAAAGTCTGGATTCAGAACAGATATGATCCACTTAAAAATTGACCAAGTGCCACATCTTGTCGATGGTAGCTGTTTGGTAAATATGCATTCTTATAATTGACATTATGTTCATTATTCAAATAAACTACAAACTTGCTTGGACAGATTTTTTTTTTCTCCAATGATATAAACAATTTCTAAAAACTTAAATGTTTCACATCAATTTGTTTTGTGTCCTAAAATAGGAAATAAATGTATATATGATTTTTTTTATTTATAAGTTCAAAGATAAATTTAACTTGAAAACTAAGTAGTGCCCACCACACTACTTGCAGTTGTGAAAGTTCTTTGGCAAAAGAATAGTTAGGGACTCCTGGACTAGACTGACAAGATCTCTTGAAGCCCAGACACAAACAAACGAAGACAAGTGCCAGTTGGAGTGGACAGTTATTTTTGCCAGATTCAAGATCCTGTACAAATTTAAAATTCTATACACACAAGAAGCCATTTGAACAACAGAGAAAAAAAACTTCTGAAATAAAATGAAATTGAAATTAAAAATCCAATAACAATATCAGCTTAACAACCACTTTTAACTTCAATTTTTGAAATAAATCTACTCCACCATTAAAAATATTCAAACTATTGCTGATGTCTCATAAGAGCTGTGACACTTACATATACATTTTATATACTAAATATAACAACTAATATAGGACAAATGTATTTTTTGGAACCAATCTTTTCTATAAAACTCCAAGAATTCAAAATATCAAATCTTGAAAAAAAAAAATAAATAAAAAATACATCTCACTGGGTTTTTTTTAAATAAAAAATAATATATAAAAATTAAAAATATTTGAATAAGAAATACTTTTTAAATATCTTATAATTCCAGAGTATTTTTTTTTTCAGTAATTGATTATCATCCTCTTCCATCTTCGTAATTCTAATGGCTTCTCATTGAAATTAGAAAGGAGGAGGATAATGCTAATTATTGTGATTCCCAGCTTAATCTTTAAGAAAAAAAAAAATAAAATAAATTTTTTTAATATTTACACTTAACATGACTAGTATGTAAAACCAATCAATTTGATTGAAGGGTATTGAGTGGCTTTATAGAAATTATTTGGACTTTATGTTCTAATGGAAAAGTTGGTATAGCAGTTTAATACATAGAACAAGGCTTCCAAAAGTGGAAGTGGATATGAATTTGTGTCACAAAGAGACTATTATTCTTCATTGTTTCTGATTTACAGTTCCCAAGACAAAAATGACAACACAAATGAGTGGCCATAAAAAGCAACACAAATCAGACTGATAAAGGATAATTTCTAGTCAAAATTATTAATTACACTGATTGACAGCAGTTCATCTAAAAACAAATAAATAAATAACAGATAAATTTTAAAAAAACAAAACAAAAAAAAACACTTTCTTGAAGTGAATAATTTCTATGAAGCTAAATCTATATTTTCTTAAAACAAAATATTATAAATAGGGAAAAAACTATGACCCTAACAGTATCATCCCTTGGTGTATTACAAAGGTGTTCAATATGATGATTGCAATTGACCAATTGATTGCACACCATTCATAAAGTATATATATATATATATATATATATATATATATATTTTAGATGCTAGCCAATTATCTATATTCACTTTGGCCGGTTCAATTATATTATGATGCCATAAGGATTCATGAAGAGATGTAAAACACACAAACATATTGTATATAAAAAGTATACTCAGTACACACACATATATATATATATATATAAATAGCATTTATAAATACTGATAGATCATTTTGAACAGATCATTTTAAAAGTTGCTGGCAAGCTGAAAAAAATGTCGACACAATGCAATGGTCATCAAGCTAGGCTAGTAGAATATTACAAGAGAGTTAGATTCTCACTAGGTCGTCCCCTATCTATATTTCTTGTCTTGTGACACAGCTAAGCTAAATAATAAGATCTACCCAGATTCAATATAAAATCCAGACTAACCACTTTTACTTTAACAGGGTTATAAAAAAAAAAAAAAAAAAAAAAAAAAATTTTTTAATGGCTCACTGAAGATGATTATTTGTCTCAATACAACAATGGATTCAAACAGATTTAAAAAAAAAAAAAAATGATTTCTTTTTCAACACAAACAGACATAAAAGAATGTTATACTAATCAAAGTCAAGGTTGAATTTAGTGTAACAACAACAACTTGTTGCAGTTGTTACTACCTGAGCAGGAGTTAGAAGAGAAAGGGGTTTTCCTCCCCACTGAATCTTTTTCTATCATACAGCATAGCATACAAGAAGCAAAGAGGCATTTTTCATCTTACTATCTAGCAATAAGACTGAACACAGAGATGGAGATTCATACCTTTCTCAGACTCAAGGGACATTAATGAAAGGTAAATAAAATCCACAGCAGTTGAAATTTAAACTGGTTTGTTTTTTTCAGGATGATTATCATTACTGTATTTCACACTTATACAGTAGTTATGGGAGAGTGGTTAACTTATGTGCTCACTAAATCATTCTCTTCCGTTAACATTTGTATCATGATAAAAAAAGACATTTTTAAGATATCAAATGATGATAATGCACAGTGAGAATGGATTCATGCCTTTTTGATTAATTCCTTTAACAGTAGCCAATTAATTATACAAGGTACATTCAATAAATAAGTTGAATTTTGCATAAAGAGTAAGCAATAAGAAACACTGTTTACAGTTGCAAATTTTTCAAGGAAATTACCAGCAATGGGTCCTTTTATGTCCCAGAAAACTATCACAGCATGATCTTTGCTGACTGCTGCACCCAGAACAATTTCTTTACCAGAAAGTCAGTGTGTTTCCACAATGGACTGTCTTTTTGACTGGCTTGTTAGTAGCAAACCCATGTTTAACCCATTTGTAAACATTTTATTGATTAAAACATGCATCTTCATATACATCACATATTCTTCAGTAAACTTCATATGATTTGCACTTCTCAGTCCAAAAAAATTTAATGAGAGACCTCAGTTCAAGCCTGGAACATTGCTTAATTTGCCATGATTTTGAATCACCTCAAAACAAATATTTTTTTTGCAAGATTAAAATAATTTTTGCTATAAACTAAATACAAACAATGCAGAATTTATATTTAAGTAAAAAAATTCTGGGAGGGGGGAAATTGCCTTATTTATTAAATGGCCATTGTACCCACTAAATGACAAGATAATTTAATAGATCAGTACTTTTGCTAAGGGATCAGAGTATCTGTTAGGCTCTGCTGAGAATCAAAGTAAAACTCAAGTGTAGTATCTGTGCGCAGAATGCAAGCATAACCCTTATATCACTTACCGACAAATCAGATGTTTAAATCCAAGCACAATTCACTTGTTAGTACTATAACATTTGAAATAATTGTCATTTTAAAACCATTGATATCAATGAAAAAAATAAATAAAAAATTAAAAAGTAAATTTGGCGACCTTAGTCGAAGGCGACCCGAAGGTTCCCTTTTCAATAGCTACAACACCAAGGTGTAGGGAGGGCGCTACTCCTTTCCTTGAATTGCTCCAATTTACCCTTGATACATACCTTATAATGCTGAGTGTTAAGCAAGGAGATATCAAGTACCATTTTTTTAGACTTTGGAATGACTCAACTTGGATTGAACCCCAGTCTCCTGGACCATTGGCAAACGCCCTCCCCCATAGGCCAATGTGAAAATGTTCTCACGTTATATTTTCTCACATATGTTATATCTTTATTGATAGCAGAATAATACTGATAAGGGTCAAAACTCCCATCTTTTCCCTTGAAAAAGATGGATTATTATTATTATTATTACCATATTTGATGATTTATAAGACCAATTTTTTTTCAAGAAAATCACCCTGCATTTTATAAGGTCAACAGTCAACTTGGGGTTACTGGAGTTATAATGCCTCAGTGGCCCTTTAATTAAGCCACAAACATCTCTACAAATGTAAACAAGACCTGAATACATACAAAACTAACAATTACCTAATAATGGAGAGGGTTACAAATGTCAGGTGAAACCCTTCATCTGATATTCATAGTTTAAACCCATTTGTTTATTTAAATGCCTGTCCAAATTGAAGAGTTTCTCAGTCAAATACAGTATTTATTCATTAATTTTTACTTTGTACAAATTGTTATGAATAAAACCTAATACAAAAGTCTCAAATTGTCTAAACAAACTTCTTCAGGAATTCTTTCAAGCATTTTATTCTTTCACCATGAAATCATTTTTAAAACACAAATATAATAAGTGATATCTGTTATTAAAAAACTTCAATGGCTAAAAAGATGCAGGAAACCTGCAGAAAAATTATCAAAAATGTTGAAAAGGCTTATCAACCCAGGATTAAATTCATCACAGTTTCATTGAGAACCATTATATTTTTATCTTACAAAGTTGAAAGTAATAATCGAAAGTTACTTTCAGTATTGTGAAGATTTGTCACAATTATCAGTAATGTCTATATTTCATTGTTATGGATACACATGTACAAGATTTAAGTTAGTCTAACACAGAGCCACCAAATAATGATTAAGTTGATTTGTCATGACATCCGAGACCAAACTGCTAACCAGTGCTTTATGAATGATCGATTTTAACAGCATGTCAACCTGTGCAGAGTTATTTTATACCTAGAGATTAGGAAATCACATTCACTGTAAGTTTATATCAATTTTTTGTTAGGGTTTTTTTTGTGTAGTTGTTTCAGATGTTTTTTGCACAGTTATATATCAAGTATTCCTACTGAGTACTAATAATTATATGGTTTCAAGTAATCATTTTTATTTAATTATAATCATTTGTTTGCAAATAGTTACATGGTTTCAATTAACAAATAATAACAATCCTTAACAATTATAATGTCAAGTAACTATTCTTGATACAAAGAATTAGTTATATTTGCAGTTATATTCCTATCTAATACTGATAATCTTCAAACAGATCTATTTAGATCCATAGATGGAACCTTAACAAGTACCCCTACTACCACTCTAGGTCATAGTCGCGCTGAGAATCATGGCAATGAAGGGATACTCCATAGATCTCCAGAACTGTAGTATCACCATCAAATGCACTTTAATGTCATACCCAGGATACTCCATTTTGGTGTAAAAAAAGAGGAAACAAGACAATGTTCCATTTGAAATATCAAAGTTATTAATACAGGTTTTAAAAATCATTTATATAGTAAGTCTTGATTATACAAAGCCCAAGTTTTTGAGGAAACTAAAACATAATAACTAATGAAAACATTGACATGAGATGCTTTCTGCCAATGAAGAATATTCTTAAGAACTGAAAGTAGAAATAATTACTCCAAATATAAATTACCAATTTAGAAGTAATTAGGTTCCCTATACTACTTTATTTTGAAAATATATACATATATTTTTTTAAGGGGGAAGGGGATAATTAACCACAACTGTGAAAGAGGGTTTATTCATTGTAATGGAATTTTTTTTCTTTTTTCACCCCCTCTCAACCAACATTAACAGCACTAAAACATTAGATGGAATCTCGAGCCTGTAAATGGCCAAACAAATTAAATAAAAGCTGAAAATACTTCTTTAAATATTTGACAGTCCTGCATAGCGTAATGGTTTGGGAGCGAGACTAGTAGATCAGAACTAGGGAGTTCAATTCTCACTGGGTATATCTCCATAATTCTGGCCTTGTACGATAATTAAATTAAGCCATACAAATATAGAAATTTATCTGAATACATATGTACAAACGGTTTTTTCCAGTTTTCTTTAAGCGTATGAGCACTTGAATTATACAGGATAGAATTTCAGGCCTCTCAGCTGAATTTATACTACTCTTACTCCTAAACTGAGGGTAAGGAAAAAGAAAGTGGTTAGAATAAGGTAGAGATGTTAATAATAATCTGAAGAACTACTAGGGCTCTAACCACCACGCACTGCTACAGCCTTTTTCATTTGCCTTTAAAACGAGAATGTGAAAGACCCAGTAGCACAAATTTTTTAGCCCAATTTTGGTAGAAAGATTGACAGACAGCAGCCAAAGACAACAGCCGGCTTGTTTCTGGGTGGGAGGAAAAGGAATTTAGGGTTATATTTGTTTGTTTGATCCACAGAACTTAATTTTCTTACATCGATAAAAGAAAGAGATAAAGAAAAAAAGTACTTCTAAACGCGTCCTTCATTCAAATTTTTTTTCAATTAATTGTTCATTTTTGATCGTGATGTTCGACCAAAAAAAATGTATG
Source organism: Sepioteuthis lessoniana (assembly GCA_963585895.1). NCBI lineage: Eukaryota > Metazoa > Mollusca > Cephalopoda > Myopsida > Loliginidae > Sepioteuthis > Sepioteuthis lessoniana. Next base: position 83,773,277 of record OY757917.1, on the reverse strand, counting down.
GATGTTCATAATGACAATTTTTATTAGCATTAAAAACAAAATGAATTAAAAGTAAATAAAACGTAGCCTTTTGTAAGAAAAAAAAAAGATACTATTTTTTCACTACATTAAAATATAGTTATAATATACAATCCATAGTAAAGACTTTTGGATGTAAAATGATAACGACATGCCATCTTTAATTGAATATTTTTTAACATCTTAAAAACTAAAATGACTATAAATTTGTTATTTATTGCATTGCCGTTTATAATCTTTCCTTAATATTTGATCTTAAAAGAAAATACTTTGAAAACAATACGAGTAATAATTGAGGTAAAAAAGATTGAACTAAATAAGCAACACCTGTCTGCTTCAGCATGATGTCACACGAAATGTTTCATCAGTCAATAAATAATAATTATCTAGAGAGTAATGAGTAGTATTACTGACGGGACATTTATTTTGCTGTGTCTATACAGTTTTATAAAGCTTATCCGATAAAAACAAAAAACATAAAATGTAACAGCATAAATTACGTTTTAAGGATTAAGTGCTTCCATAGACTAAGGGCAAATCCAGACGAGAGAGAGAAGAAAAAAAAAGAGGTTCAACAGCCTCACCCCAGTTTTAAGTCAGTCTGTGTGACACGTGAACCTCCTTTTGTCACCCTTCCCAATCTGACATTATAATACTCTTCACTTCGCTCTATTCAAACCAAACCTTATTACTGGATTATAAAAAGTAAGAATAAATAAGTAAAACAGTCCTAACAATTTACTTTTTCCATACTTCATATTACAAATATGACTTTTTAAAAAAGTTGACAGCATTGCCATGCTGGCAGTCAGAGTAACGAATCCTAAGAACAGACCGTCTGTGGGGGTTACTGTATATCATCATCATTGAATCGAAATCAGATGGATTATTATTATTATTATTAAATGAAAATCATATGTATTATTCATGTACATAGACAATAAGCAATGAAGGAATTCGCTAAAGAGAAAAAAGGTGTGTTTAAGTCATGAGATCAGTATCGTAATTAGTACTCAAGACAAGCAGGGGACCTTTCCAACACCGTTTGTTTTATTAATAATCATTATTAAGTAAGTGTGACCTCAAAAAGCACAATAATTTAATTTCAATTTAAAACCTCCCATTCGTAAATAAAATGAAAAAAAATTCACGACTACTAGATGATTTTTTATATAACAGAAATGATAAAATAAAATTTTTTAAAAAAAATGTGGTACTTGTCCAGAATATTCCGTTTTCTTTTTGGGGTTTTTTTTTTTTACATTGAATAGTCACATTCATTTAAATCCCCCAAATCATCGGTAATCGGCCGTAAGTCGCCATCTTCTTAGTGGCTGGGGGGAAGGAAAAACTAAAGAAATATATAGGGTGGGTGAATACTACAAATGAAGAATAGTTTTTAAATGTAACTGTTTAAAATATATATATAAAACAAAATTAAGCATAGTAAAACTTACTCTTATCTGGGTGGTGAATGCAAGTATCACATTTTTATAAAATTATTTTGTACATTACCGCAGACATTTTCTCAGAGAGATATTCTGGATAAGTACGAAAACAGCCATCATTTTTTAGGTCATTTTTATCGTGTATGTAATTGCCTTACTGCAAATACTACGTCTAATTCAACATTTTTTTTTAAAAACAGCCTTACTCCTAGTACTTAAAATCCAGTAACTTACCAGATAGGATCCCGGGTGTGTCTATAATACTGATGCTATCCAAAACGGGGTTCTTTAACATGGAACACTGGAATCTGTTGAGAAAAGCATTGCCAAACTTTGAAAGGGGTCGAAACTGCTTCTTAGTGTCGACCACGAGGGCATTTCCCGGTATGATGCCTTCATTATCACCCACCATAACAGCTATGAACCGGTCTGTCGTGGGTTCGGGTCCGATCCGGATACCAGGGAAATCTTGTTCCAGTAAATAGCGAATAAATGTAGTTTTCCCCGTAGAATACTGACCGATCAGCAAGATCATGGGACGGGCATCGAAGTCAGGGTCATCGAGCATTGGGGAGTGGAAATCGTGGAATTTGTAATGTTCCTCCAGAGGGTAAAGTTTAGTTTTATAAAGTCGTTTTAGACCCTCAACAACCGAAGTGTAGGCCTCGGGCTCCTTTCGCCGCCTATCATCGCCCGACATCCAACGTAACATGGTTATTGATTTGTGGGCGAATTTTCCTTAAACTTTATTTTCCTTGTTTTTTTGTTTTTTTTTTGGTTGATCTTTGTTTATATATTTTAGATTAAATCCAATTGAAAAATCAAAAAATAAAAAAGAAATACTCACTCTTGTTACATCTAATAAAAATAAAAGGAGGATTTCCCCCTCTTTTTATTTTTTTCCCTCTTTAAACAGTAATTTAGGTTGGTTGGTTGTTTATTTGTTTTGTCTTTTAATTATTTACTTACCACTGTTTAAAAATTTTGGATTTTTAAAAATAAAAATCAGTATATAGGAAGATTTGGAGGTTATATTTTTTCTTTTTTTCTTCAATAGGATTTTTTTTTTAAATTCCCTATTTGAAATATATTTTCGGCTTGTATATAAATAACTTAAACCAAGGACAAAAAATAATCTGGGCCTTTTTTTTGGGGGGGGGGATGCCGTTTAAACTAACATAAAGTGTTTTGCTGTCTAGTAAAACTCAAAAGCTACGTGATATATTCAGAAGAGAAGGAAGAAAAGAAGAGTGGACTTTGAGAAAATGAATGTTGGATAAAAGATTGCCGTAAATTTGCCGGTAAAAAAGTGTAAGTAATAAAAAAGAAAAAGAAGAAACCTTAATAAATCAAGTTGTTTTGCGTAGGTGGGTGTCAATCGACGTGGTGGTGAATCATCCTCTTTTTTAACATGATTATCTGTTAACAATTACTAGATTTCTTAATACAAGGCTTAATTATTAACACCCGTTAAAAGAGGCTCAATACTTCCTTCTCTGAAAAAAGAAATTTTTTTTTTTCGTATTTTTTGTTGTTGTTTTTTTTGGGGGGGGGTTAGTTTAGTTGTTTTTTTGTTTTGTTTGTTTTAACTTCCAAATTTTTACCTTCTTGGTTTTCTGCTGCTGTTGTGTATCAATATCCAAAATTGAAAAAAAAAATAAGGACGAGGCTTTATAATTTCCCCCCCAATTTTTTTTTTAAATTCCACTCCAAAGATTGTGTATTTACATAAAATCTTGTTCCTGTGAATTTAATGTCGTGTCACCAATTTTCTTTCCTTTTCCTGATTTTTTTCTCCCCAGCTTTTAAGTGATGAGTGTTTTTCCTTTTTTTTGACAGTCGTTTTTAAATCCTGTTGTCTCGATATCTCAAAACAGATAAACAAAGTAGTCCAGTATTAATAAATAATGCTGTATCGGTGTTAAGAGGACGGTTTTAATGCCACGACGACGATGTCTTATTTGTTTAATTTTTTTTTTTCTTTTTAAGACTAAGAAACAACCAACCAAGCTTTCACATCTGACGACAGGCTGGCTGAAATAATAATGGCAGAGCGTGCTGAGAACTACTGCCACTGCGCATGCGCACTGGCTCTCTCTCTCTCTCTCTCTCTCTTTCTTTCTTTCTTTCTTACTCTGCCTCTCTCTCTCTCTCTCTCTCTCTCTCTTTTCAGATGTTTATTTTAACAGTTTCTACACCACTTTGGCACAAGGCCGAAATAAAATGGTCTTCATTATTCATTATTTTATCGTACACTTACCTAGTGCCACTCACGATCCATTCTTACGACAATGCTTTCAAAAAGAATTCACCAAAAATACTTGTTCTTTGCATCAACCAAAATACCACATTTGTTCTACGGACCTACACACAAAAAAACACACTGTTAATGATGGTGAAGAGACCCCCAAAATAATAATTAAATAAAACAAAAAAAAAACTAATCTGGGAAACTCCCTACCCATGCTTGAGGGAGAAGTGTCATTGTTCTCCGGTACTGAATTTTAGAAACAAGTGACCAAATCACTAAATGGGGAAGGGCGGATTAGAAAATAATATTTGGTGGGGTGTAAAGATTACCGGTCCTTTCAAGATAAAATTTGGAGGGGTGGCAAAAAGGAGCTATGGATCTTGAAAGGGTTCTATAACAGAACAAAGGTCAGTTGCTGCATTCACTCACCTAAGTTAACCGAGGATAATATCCCAAGGGAACTCGATCTCCACTCCCAGTAACACACAATCTCTCTCTTTAGATATATTATTTACATTGGCTACACAAATGTCCCGGCTTTGTGGCACTATGGAAACCCAGAAGAGTAATAAATAAAATGAATTAAGTACGCGAGATACTCTATATTATTTAATTCTTTTTTCAATTTATTTAAAAAATGCTTCATATAAAAAATAAAATTTTTTAAGTAATATATATATATATATATATATATATATATATATATATATATATATATATATATATATATATGTGTTTATTAAGATAGCTGATGTATGTATATATGAAGCACATGAAAGGTTTTTGGGGTATGTGTATATTGTTTTAATCTGCGAAGCTTTTTGCTTACATGTGACACAAGGCCATATGAATAGGCCATTCAATGAGACTCAAACTCACTCATGTAGGTTTGCTAGTCTAACTGGCAAACCATTTCACCACCAGAGGCACCCTGGGTATGTGTATGTTGTTGTTGGGAAATTCTGAGGTTTGTATCTGACTCCTTTTTCTTCTTAACCCATTCACTGATTATCTTATTTTTGTTTGTCAAAGCTGTAAAGAAATTAAGGACGAAAAAAGAAAACTCAATTTTTATTTTGTGGGTTTATGACAACTCTGTGGTTTTCTTGAACTAATAGAAATAGTGGCACTCCCCAGTCAAGGCATTTGAAGAATATCATGGAATCATTTTTGGCAAATTGTAAGTTTGACAGTCTACCATGTGTCTCTATTTTCAGTGGGTACATTGGGCAGAGGCTGCTACTAGCAGGACACCCAACATACTGCTAAGCCCCCTGGGTCTTAGGAAGTGTGTGCTCCCACTGACAGCCGAGAGAGAAAAAGGTATATCTGTTGAGTCGAGGTATGTCAAAGTAACTGAGAAAGAGTTTCTCTGCATCTATGAATAGAAGTCCATAAAAGAATGTCACTTATAAGTTAGTCTTTTCTTCATCAACCGTGCCCAACATATTTGGTTTAGTTTGGTTTTATGGCATATCAATAATTGTAGGTTATCTAATGCCAAATCCATTTTTATCCATAAAAACAATTTTATTTCAAATAATTCAGTTTAGTATAAGTATGCAGTTTAAATGTCAAAACAGTTCTATTTCATACAATTCAGTTTAGCTTAAATATGCAGTTTAGTTCTATTTGACCCATAGATAGGACCCTATTAGGTGCTAACACTGCAAGCCAGAGTAGACTCGGAACAATGGCAATAAAGGGGTACTCTACTTTTCGTAAAGCTCCAGCATTACTGGAGCCTCACTATCATATTGTTTAGTGCCATATCCAGGACACTTGTTCGGGGAGTCTTACTGTTGGTGTATTCTACAGCCCTAGCCAAATGGGCTCCACCTTATCTGGTTCATCTTACTTCAACTCTTTGTGAGACAGGAGGTAAGTGGCTGTACAGCTGCTGTTTTGTGGGGTTTACTTCCAGAATTTGTATAAAACAATGCATAACATTCTTGTGTACTTCCCATCTAAATTTTTCTCCATGCATTTTCTTTGTGATGCAGCCATACAGTAGTACCAACATAACTCTCAGCTTGGAGGAAATCCTGTTTTATTTTACAGAGGAATCAGATTTTCATATGATGGATGACCAGTCAATAGCAGTCCATGCCTTTACTAGGAGTATGTTGACATCACTTTCAGTAGATGAGATATTGCTACCAAGGTATGTGAACTGGTCTACTTATTTAAGAGGCTCGCTACTTAAAGTGGAGATGGCTCCTTTTTGTTTAAAACACATGAATTCTGTTTTATTTGTGTTCACATAGAGGCCAATGCCGCCTACTGTTTCCTCCAATAATAATAATACAGAGGTCAATGTTTAAAAAAAGTCAAACTTTGGTTTCCAGGTTAAAATACACTCAGCACTAAATTATAATTTTTCCTTTCAATCAAAACTTGCACTTTAACTATCATTGAATGAAAATTTTGATATTACAAATTAGATAAACAGCTAATCGTATTTTTAATTTCATATATTAATTCTATGTATTCCATTTGCTGCAAATGAATAAAGGATTTAATATTTAAGGTAAATTTTATTACATAAGGTGTCTTCAGACCCTTTCAACTAATTTTATTATGTAAGGCGTCTTCAGACCCTTTCAACTAATCTTTTTATATAATATTTTGATCATTACAGGCAGCTCAAAGAACAAAGAATCTTCAATCTGCATTTGAAAAAAATATATAATTCAAGAGATATCCACTTAAGTCAAATGATTTAAAATTCTTAGCTTCATACTGAGATAGGGAGTAAAAAAATTATTGTTTTCGATTGGATGTCATGGGACATCACATGATTTCGAAGATCGCATGAGAACTGAGAACTCTTTCTCTTCCTCATTTTGGTTCCTGTTTTGTGTCTTTGTTTATTGAACTTTGTCTAAAAATGCCCGCAATAGTCTTTCACCAAAGCCTTGAAATGTAAAGTCACATGAGACAAATACGACTTTTTCACCATTTTTGTATTTCTTTTTATACATTGCTTATACATGAAACAATGAGCATATTTTTATCTGTTTGGGACACATTTGAGTATTATTATAATATTCCTGTAATACGTAAAGTAAAGTTGGCCACCTTAGTCGAGGATGACCCGAAGTCTCTCTGAGGTGTGGGGGAGGGCGCTATTCCATTCCCTGGATTTCTCCACTTTACCTTTGATCCTTACCTTATAGTGCTGAGTGCTAAGCAAGCTGGCATCAAGTACCATTTTTTGAGTCTTTGGTATGACTCGAACTGGGATTGAACCCTGGTCTCCTAGACTATTGGCGAACCCTCTACTCATTAGGCTAATGGTCCCAGTTCCTGTAATAAGTAAAAGTAAAGTTGGCGACTATAGTCTAGGGTGACCTGAAGGCTCCTTTTTTGATAGCTACTACACCAAGGTGTAAAGGAGGGCACAACTCCTTTCCCAGGATTGACCCACTTTACCCTTGATCCATACCTTATAACACAGTGTTAAGCAAGGAGGCATCAAGTACCATTTTTTGAGTCTTTGGTATGACACTACCTGGGATTGAACTCAGGTGTCCTGGGTCATTGGCAAACACTCTAACCATTATGCCAATGTAATACTTGCTATATATTTTGTATATGTCCATATTAAATGTTTTATTTGTTTGAATTAATTTGTTCCATTTATTCAGTGATTGTGCATCAATAGAAAATGCTAACATAGGAACTTGTTAAGTAGAAAGTCAACTAAATATCCTCCCAAGCACCAAATACCTATAACATATAAATACTGGCATTAGGACAAACAGGGACCTTATACAAGGATCAATCATAGATCTGGACCTGGAGCCGGTCTATTATGAAACTAAAAAGCTTAAGTTTCAGAGTCACTGCTTCCAGAAGTGACTTTAGTTCTCATTGCTTATATTTAGTCCTGATTGCTTTGAGAAGGGGTTTCAGAAAATAATAAGGATAATAATAATCAAGAGAGACAAGTACTCAGACCTTGCCTGAGAACTAAAAAAGCTATGGAAGCTTAGGTGAGAGAGATATCAATTGGGATTGGTGAGCTTGGAACGATCTCCAAAGGTTTGTTAAAGGGGCTGGAAGAGTTGTAAATCAGAGGATGAGCCAAGACCATTCAAACTACAGCATTGTTGAGATCAGCCAGAATACTGAGAAGAGTTCTGAAGCCTTGAAGAAACTTGCTGTCATTTAGACTCCTGTGAGAAATCATCGACTAATGCCAGTGTGAAAAACTCACTAAGAGTAAAATAATAATAAATCATGTGGATGATGGTGATACCAATGGTAGTTAGTACACTTGGAATAGTCCCAATAGGATTGGAAAGGATATTGGAACAGTTGGAAATCAGAGGAAGAATCAAGACAATTCAGAATAAAGTATTGTTGAGATTGGCCAGAATACTCAGGAAAGTCCTTAAGATTTCAGGAAATTTGCTGTACCTCAACCAGAACCAATAACAAAAGACAAAGGAGTAACTGCTCTGGGGACTTTGCTATCCAAACTAATAGAAAAATAAAAAGCAATTGACCAAATATAGTGGCCTAGGGCTATAACAGAAAAACATGCTTTCTAATTGATATGTCAGTGTCAACAGTCATTAACTTATCAGTCAAAGAATGTAATAAAATAAGAAAATGTAAAAACCTGGAAAAAGAAATTTAAAAAATGTGGCACCTTAAAACTACCACTGGGCCAGTAGTAGTGGGAGCACGAGGTATAATCAAGAAAGGGACAGATAAACACATTAACAAGATACCTGGCAGTTCTGGCTGATATGAAATACAAAGAATTGCACTTTGCGGAATGGCTCATCTTCTTAAGAGAGTACAATCAATTTGACTTAAAGATAACACACAAAAGAGGTAGCAAAAAACATGAATATATAGAATACATATAATCTCTACCTTTCCTCACTCTAGGTCTTGGGTGTTGTATACTCATATAATAAATATACATATATACACATATACATGCAGAACACAACGACACAATGAAGACGAGCGGCACAGTTCTTAGAAAAATATACCTCACACTTTATTTGAAAGGTTGTGTGTGAGAGGGAGTTGGAGACCAAATAGAACTGCAACATATTGACCCGCACTCTATTGGCCATAACCGTGTTTCTTTCCCATTTTCCTGGGCTGCTCAACCGGGGCCCACTCTGCTGGCTTTCTCTACTGCATCTTGTCACCAACAGGTCTAGTCTCCAAACTAACTGACTTCCTGTCTTCACCAAGTTATATAATAGTTCAACACCCCCTTCTTGTGGGCATCACAATTGCACTCATTCAACCCATCCATGGTCAAGGTTATAATTCTGACATTCCTCGACCGGATGCACCTGTTATTTACATAGATGCATTTTCTATTTTGACAGCCCGGCTAGGTCGTAAGTCAATATACAACATTGGGTTATAAGAAGCCAAAAGTAAAGTTGGAAATTAAATAATAATAATAATAATGATAAGTAAAGTTGGTGACCGTAGTTGAGGGTGACCAGAAGGCTGCCTTTTCTATAGCTACTACACCGAGGTATAAGGGAGGCTAGTACCCCTTTCCCTGGATAGCTCCACTTTACCTTTGATACATACCTCATATTACTGAGTACTAAGCAAGGAGGTATCAAGTACCATTTTTAAAGTCTTCGGTATGACGCGACCTGGGATTGAACCCAGGGGTCCTGGACTGTTGGCAAGCACTAAGCCAATAGAGACCCTGCCAACAAGTGAAACTTGCCATCTTGGGAAACTACAAAGTAAAAATCAAAGAAAACAAAAAGAGAGATAAGTACTAAGACCTTGCCAGAGAACTAAAAGCCTATGGAACATGAAGGTGATAGTGATATCAACTGTAATAGGAGGTGCCTGTGGTGTAATGGTTATCGTCATAGGAAATGAACACGGTGACATGAGTTCAAATCCTGGATGAGACTGATTGCATTTCACATTGCACTAATACCCTTGGGAAAGGTATGAATCCAATTATTCTCCCTCCAGCTATGGATAAATATTAGGGAAGACTAGGTTTTTCAGCCTTGGTGAGGCAACTAGTCTAGGAGAAGGAAAACTCTGAATTCAAACCTGTTAAACTCCGCTTAAAAATTGACCTTGTGCCATATCCTGCCTGAGCAGAAGAATGGTAAATAGGGTAATAGGCATGCTCAGAACAATCCCCCAAGGCTTGGTTAAGAGACTAGAGGACTTAGAAATCAGAGGACGGGTGGAGACCATACAAACTACAGTATTATCAAAATCAGCCAGAATACTGAGAAGAGTCCTGGAGACTTGTGGAGACCTGCTGATTCTCAAACTCCAGTGAAAAACCATCAGCAAACGCTGTGAAAAACTCACTAGGAATGATAATAATTAGACAAAGTGAAAATAGACAATGTGAAAATAGACAAAGTGAAAATAGACAAAGTGAAAATAGACAATGTGAAACAGAATAGCAAGGGTAGATTATATAGAGACAGAGTTGAAATTGTTAATCACATAAGAGAATGGAGCAAATTAGCACAAACGAAGTACAAGACTAGATACTGCTTCTGGGTGGCGGGTGCATTGGGAATTAAAATTTGACCATACTACCAAACAGTATATGCACAAATCAAAATTCATCCAAGAAAATGAGGTAGATAAAATTCAGATAACCAAATCCTGGCCAGAAGACCAGACCTAGTGTTAATTAACAAGAAAAAAAAGAACTTGTCATCTTGTAGATTTTGTTGTTCTGGATAAAAACAAATGAAAGGAAAAAGATTGACAAATACTTGGATCTTACCAGAGAGCTAAAGAATTTGCAGAACACGAAGGTGGTGTTGATATCATTTGTTGTTGGCATGTGAGGAACAGTCCCCAAAAGAGACTGATGGAATTGGAAATCAGAGAAAGAATCAAGTCTATTCTGACCACAACTTTGTTGAGGTCAGCTAAAATTCTCGGAAGAGTTGAGGAGATCTGAGAAAACTTGTTTCCACTCAGACCACAGTGTGAAAACCTTGCAAAGAGTGAAATGATAACAATAATAATAATAATACAAATGGTGGAAGAAATAGAACTACCAAATCAAGAAAAAATTAGAATACTCGGAGAAAAAGAAACTTACAAGTACTTGGGAATATTGGAAGTGGACACCATCAAACAAGCAGAGATGAATGAAGAAATTAAAAAAGAGTATCTTAGGAGACCAAACTACATTGCAGAAACCTCATCAAAGAGATAAACACTTGGGCGGTCTCTGTTTTAAGATACTCCAGATAATTCTTGAAGTGGACGAGGGAAGAAAGTCAACAAATGGACCAGAGAACAAGAAAACTAATGATGATGCAATAAGGCCTTACATCCTAGTGATGGGGGCCCACTCTGCTGGCTTTCTCTACTGCATCTTGTCACCAATGGGTCTAGTCTCCAAACTAACTGACTTCCTGTTTTCACTGAGTTATATAATAGTTCAACGCCCCCTTCTTCTTGTGGGTGGTACAATTGCACTCATTCAACCCATCCATGGTCAAGGTTATAATTCTGATATTCCTTGACCGGATGCACCTGTTATTTACATAGGTGCATTTCCTATTTTGATAGCCCGGCCAGGCTGTAAGTCAATATACAACATTGGGTTATAAGAAGTGGACAGATAGTATGTATATATCAAGAAAAAAAGAAGGAAGATGACTCACCAGCACTGAAGTTAATTCAATACATTGATAAGATGACTTGAAGACTACATAAAAAACAAAGAAAGGCTAATTACTGCGTCTAGAAATAACACAAATAACACAAGGATCAACAAAACAACAATAACTAGAAAACAAAAGTGTGAAGAAAAACAACTGTATGGATATTTCAAGCAACAAACAAGCGAAATATTGTGTGAGAAGACTTAGACATGGCTTTGAAAAGGAAAGCTTTAGAGAAAAACTAAATCCCTTCTCATAGCAGCACAAAACAATGCTATAAGGAGAAACTACATTAAAACAAAAATAAGACACAACAAAATACCAAATGTAGGTTATGTGGTGATAGAGATGAAATAATAAATTATATTATAAATGAATGCAGCAAACAAGCATAAAAAGTGGGGATGGTGAATCAATTGGGAATTGTGCAAGAAATTGAAATTTGACCATACAAACAAGTGGTATATGCATAACCTGGAATCCATCTTGGAGAATGAGATGCAGAAAGTTCTCTGAGATTTTGAGATGTAAATGGTTCACCTAATGCTATAAAACCAAAAACAAAACAAACCAAACCAAACAATATGGAAATATTTTAACAGTAAAAATATGAAAAATAAAAACAATATAAACAACAACTAAAGATGAACACCTTACACATCATGACCAGACCAAGTGAACAGTCAACAAAAAAAAAGAGAACCTGCGAAAAAGTCGACTTTGCCATCCGAGTAGACTACAGAGTAAAATTAAAAGAAAATGAAAAGAGAGATAAATATCAAGACCTTACTAAAGAACAAAAAACCTATGAAACATGAAGGTGACAGTGATACCAATTGTAATTGGTGTACTTGGAACAATCCCCAAAGGATTGAAGGGGGTATCCTCATGGTGTAATGGTTAAAGCGATGGACTGCGAAATCATAGTAAGCGAGTTCGTCCTCCAGTCATGCTATTACATTCACTTTCGGGCAAATACCCTTGGGAAAGGTATGAACCCCCTTATCCTCCCAGCTATGGGTTAAATAGTACCACTACTGTTCTTCTAGGAGAATGGCTTTGGCATTAAATTACTTAACAAAGGTTGATATGCCATTAAACAAAGAAACCAAACCAAACCAAAGGATTGATAAATAGACTAGAGGACTAAGAAATTAGTGGACAAGCAGAGACCATTGAGACTACTGAATTACTAAGATCAGCCAGAATACTGAGAAGAGTCTTGGAAACTTGAAGAGACTTGCTATCACTCAAACTCCTGTGAAAAACCATAAGTTAACACTTGTGTGGAAAACTCTCAAAGGAGTAAAATGATTATAATAATGAGACATAAAATTCTCTGGGACTTTGAGGTACAAATGGATCACCCAGTCCAACTAGAAGATCAGACCTAGTATTGATTAACAAGAAAAAAAGAACTTGTCAACTAGATTTTGCTGTTCCAGTGGACCATCAAGAGAATATAAAAGAAAGTGAAAAGACAAACAAATAATCAGATCTTGCCAGAGAGCTGACAAAAATGTGGAACAGAAAAGTGACAGTGATACTGATTGTAGTTGGAGCCCGTGGAAAAGAGACTGGAGGGAACTGGAAATCAGAGTAAGAATCAAGACAGTACTTTTAAGATCAGCAAGAAAACACTGAAGAGAATGGGAGACTTTGGAGATTTGCTTTTATTTTGACTTCAGTGAAAAACCTTCAGTTAAAATTAGTGAGAAAAACTCATAGAGAGTGAAAAAAATCATAGAAACAAATAAAAATTCAAAGGTTACTAAAGTTGCAAAGCTCCCTTCTCTTCAATCTTCAGGGCCCAAAAATATAGATCAACCACCAAACTGGGTAAATGTGTAAGGCGTTCATCTTGAGTTGTTGTTTATATTGTTTTTATTGTTCATGTTTTTATTGTTTAAAATATTTCCATATTGTTTGGTTTGGTTTGTTTTGTTTTAGTTTTATAGCATATCAACCATGATAGATTACCTAATGCCAAATCCTCTTTATACATTTATATTAAACACATATGATTTGTTTTGGTTGGGTTTTATGGTATATCAACCATTGTTGGTTATTTAATACAAGATCTGGTTTATACAAATATATTAGATATATATGATTTGTAAACATAAATCAACTTAGTTTAATGGTTCCAAGTATTGCTATATATCACTAACAATTCAATTAAACATCAGTCATTTGTTTACACATAGTTAAATGAACAAACAGTTTATTTCAAACAATTCAGTTTAGCATAAGCCATTTGTTTGTACTCAGTTTAAATGTAAAACAATTCCATTTGACCCATAGATTGGACCTTATCAGGTGCTACTGCTCCAGGCCAGAACGGATTTGGGAGTGATGGCAATGAAGTGGTGCTCCACATTTCCCAAAGTTCCAGCAGGAGCATCACCATCAGATTGTTTGATGTCATATTCAGGACACTCATTGGGGAGAGGTCTTACCTCTCTGCAAAGATGTATTTGGTGTATTCTACAGCCTCATCCAACTGGGCTATTTCCATATTGTAATTCATGAGATTATAAATTGATTTCAATTAGTATGATACAATGGTTTCAACCTTTTTAAATGGGTTTTTTCTTCATACAATCATCTGTTGTAAGCTTTTACTATGTTGTTTTAGAGTCATTCATTAATTTACAAACTGTAAATGTTTTTTTAAAGACTGTATTTATTTCAACATATCATTTAATCAACTCATAAATTCTTTGGATCAGTAATCATAGAAAAGCAATAACTTTCTTTAATCAGAAGTCTTTATACCATTAAATTTCAGCAAACCATCACTGTTATTAGAAGACAATGAAATTCAATATAGAAAAACAATTTATTTATTTGTGGCACTATTTATATTCAAATGCTTAACAATTTAGTGATACCTTATTCTCTTTCTCTCTCTCTCTCTCTCTATTGTTTGCTGATACATAATACAAGTTGTAAGTTTGAGTGGAAAGTAAGAAAGGACCAGGAATCATGTTTGATGAAAAATTTTAACAAATGTTTGTGAATTGAAAAGATGATCAAGTCAATCATCATCATCATCATCTAGTCATACTGACAGCACAGATTCCTTTGACTCTCTCTCTCTCTCTCTCTCTCTCTCTCTCTCTCTCTCAAAATTACTGTGGTAATAATAATGATGTTTATATATACATATATATTTTTTAAAATAGATAGGTCCACCAAGAGATTTGTATTTTTATCTCTTCATGGACCTACCTATTTTAAAATATATTTTTATTCTTTCTTTGGACCTAAAACAAACATATATATATATATATATATATATATATATTTATAAAGTCATATTTTTACACATAATTATTGCCTTTTTAATAATTATATATATATATATATATATATAGATATATATATAAAACATTTCCATTTAGTTTGGTTTGGTTTAGTTTGGTTTAGTTTTACGTCATATCAACCATTTTAGGTTATTTTATGCCAAATCCAGTTTATACATATTAGATATATATGATTTGTAGGCAGAAGTCAACAAAGTTAAATAGTTCCAAGTATTGCTGCATATCACTATATACATATATGTGTGTGTGTGTGTGTGTGTGTGTGTGTGTGTGTGTGTGTGTGTGTGTAAAACTGTGCTTTTCTGTCAATCAGTAATGCTTTTATTGATTTCTGACCATTAATAATTCCTTTGTTCTCATTCTTTTCTATAGTAAAATCATTTATAGAACATTTCTTTCATAAAATTATTTTTAATAGATTTTCTCTTGAGAAAAATTAGCAAAACAGCTTTATTCTTTCAGTAAGACATGCACTGATTCATAATAACTCACAGTTGTTTTTTAGCTTGATTTTCATCTTAGGAAAACCATTTTCATTGAATTCCTATAGTAAAATTAATTGAAACCTTTTCTATGGTAAAATCATGACCAATGAATTTACTTTATGTATACAGGGTGCACCAGGTGTTTGAGAAGAAACCTTAGAAAGTCATAAATGGAAGATACTCAAATGTGATGTTACATGGTATGCACTAGATTTTAACAATTTCATTTCTCTTTCAGATGTATCAAGATTATTTACATGGCAGCTTCCAGGAAATGAAAAGGCATTTGTGGCCATGGCATTATTAGCTAACCACTTTGATTTGGAGATTGCCAGCTTCCTGAAAGTTACCAGGTCTTTCATTTACAAAGACAGGAATGAACTGGAGATACTCATGATGTAGAACACTTAGTTAATATGTTTGATTGTTTTGAGGGTCATTAACAATGGAGGTTATGTCAAGCTAAATCTATTTCTCTCTAATCAAGCCTCAGAGTCAATGCCACTGCTAATATCAAGGTGTTGTACACAGTGGTCATGTACCATTGAGAGGGATGGCTCAGAGAAAGTTGTACATGTTTCAACTCCCTCTCCTCTGACCATTGCCCAAGAGTGGCTGACTAAGAATTTTCAGGATCATACAAACCCTATCATGTGACTTCCTAACTCTCTTCCTTTGAATTCCCTGGACTATTATATCTGGGGCATTTTCAAAGACTTTAAAAAGCAGCTTCATAACAGCAGTGACTTATTGAAGGTGAAAGTTGGTTGATTGGGTGATTATTTTGTTTAATGACATATCAAACCTGGTGGGCTATTTAATACCAAATCTTGAAAGTTTTTTTGCATATATAGTTTCATATGTATTAATATATTAGTCAAAATAATTTTCACTACCATTGTGAACATTGATAAACTAGTAGAAATAATGTTCATTGACTTCATATATTTCAATATATTGGTCAAAATAATTTTCATTAACTGTTTCTGTCAAAGTGGTTGACCCTCAGCCATCACCTTCTGGCACCTCTAAGATAAAAAGGCTTGGGTGTCAGTTGCCATGAGAGCAATAAATGGAATATGGTCAAGAATTAAATATACAGGTGCTAGGGCTTGACATGACCTGCTAGTTGATCAGATCAGGCAACACCAACCACCTGCTCAAGTAAGGGCCAAATTGAAGTGTTGCAGGTCACGTAACTACTAAGTACCAGAGGCATGAATTACTTAGCAACCAGGATTCCATCCTCAGGCATTACAAGTTGCTACCAACAACCAACAAGTGACCCAGTTGTGGCTGGGAGATGGTTAACCCCTCTGCAGAGATGCAGTCAGTGTATTCTACTGCCCCATCCGACAGGGCATAAAGGTGTTGGGAGACAATGAATAATTGTTTTAGATACAGTAGATAATTGCTTCCCTTGGATTTTAGGGGCATGTCCTTTAGACATTCATGGTCACCTGAGAGTCCCAGATTCCTTCTTATCTTTTTTTGTGCCCAGTTTTTGAACAATAAATTTATGCTTTCTCTGTGTCTCTGTTTTTTGAACAGTTAAGATATGCCTTTTATCTCTGTTGAATAAAAAGTTTGTCTAACCATGCATCAATGGACATTGTCTCTCATTTCATTTGTAATATATTGCCTTGACCAATGGTGAATCTAGTGACTATTGGAAAAAATAGAAATATGTAGGCATGATACCTGAGGTGTAAAAAATGTTTGTGTGTAAGCCGTGACTAATGGAGAACAAGTATTGCATGGATGTAAACCATGGTCAATGAAAAACCAGTATTGCGTGGGTTAAGAAGTGTAGCCATGTGGGTCACATGGGAGTTTTAAGACTGTATAAGGCCTAGAATTTGATGTAATGGTTATCGTCGTAGGAATTGGACACGGCGACACGAGTTCAAATCCTGGACGAGACTGATTGCATTTCACATAGCACTAATACCCTTGGGAAAGGTATGAATCCAATTATTCTCCCTCCAGCTATGGGTAAATAGTAGGACAGACTAGGTTTTTCAGCCTTGGTGAGGCAACTAGTCTAGGAGAAGGAAAACTCTGAATTCAAACCTGTTAAACTCCGCTTAAAAATTGACCTTGAGTCATATCCTGCCCGAGCGGAGGGGTTGGGTAAATAGGATAAGGCCTAGAATTTTGGTTGAAATGGGGTTTCCATTGGCTGTTTAGACCTTGACAGCTCCTTGCATGTGCAAATTCTCTCCAACTGCTCTCCTTCTCCACACAAGCATTACTGTCAAAGAATAAAAATATATGATTATATTTTTATATATACATGTTCCTCATTTCTTATCAAAATCCAGCAGTAGTATACAATACATCCCTATACAATACATCTCTTCAAATTCAAGAAAGACTTTTACTGTTTTGTACTCCCTTTCATATCCTACTTGTTCATGGAACAATATATGCACATTTTATCTGTTGGGACACATTTGTTGATTTTTGTTAATACTTCTTGGATATTTATTATGTACAGATTAAATGTTCCTATTTGTGTAAATGAGTTTGTCTTGTCTTTCCTTCTGTTCATTCAGGATTAGCATATCTTTGGATATACTAATGTTAATATTGGACTTTGGTGAGTGTGGGGCTCAACTAAATTTCCTTCCTTGCTCCAACATACTCAGTAATGGTAATATTGAACTTTGGTGAGAGTGGGACTCAATGCAATATCCTTCCTCGCACCAACATACTCAAACTAGATTGAAATATTCAAATTAATGGTATAATAAAATATACAAGATATGGAGAATCCCTTCATTGAGATTACTCCCATGTCCACTCTGATCCAGAGTGGATTCAAGCCAATTCATAGATGGTGATGAAGGCCATGGAAATACTGAATGTCAAGGAGTTAGTGATGTAATATAATGGCCAAGGGATTTCGTTTTATATATCTTGCCTTTGGGTTTAGTTTGGCTGAGAACTTTTTGGCTCAGCACATGGGTTAGTTAGGTGCAAACTTGAGTGCCGGTGTTCACGCGCGTGCAGGATGTGTCATTCACAGATGTCAAAATAAAGATCCCAGATAGAAAGGTTGACCAGTGGATGTGAATGACGTCATGCACTGGAAGCACGTGCGGAGGATTTTGGGGATTTTGAAAAAGTCAGTTAGTTGAGAACTAGACTCCGAACGGGAAGGGTCGACTTTCGGGGCTCACTGAGGCCAGACGAATTTGTGTGCTACAGGCGTCACACATGATGGGGGGCAGATGGAAAAGTCATCATAGATTGTGCATCTCTCTTCCTTATGTCGAAACCTTTCACTCAAAGTGTATATTTGTTATGAACATTCTATGTACATTTCACATATCCGTATCATGGGTATGGTTCAGTGATGAGAAGTTTTTTGTCCTGATTCTTTTTAATTTGGAAGTGAATTTGATAAGGGTTCATGTGACAACTTTTACTTACTGGAAGCAAAAAGAACACACTCCTTTACATGTCTTTATGTAAGTAGCCATTTGTTATGTGATTTGTGAGCATGTGTGGCTTCAAGTCTTGAATATTACTATCACTTATGAATATGAGTGAACATAGAAGATTCATTTAAAGTAACAGGCTTGCATTTGTCATGTAACCATTTACAGATAACCAGCACTAGAGTGACACTTGATTGGAGTATACAGATAAGAACTTTGTAGGAATGAGAAGGAAAATGAGTACCATTTGACTTTGAGGAAGAAAATGAAAGCAAGCTCTACTCTGGAAGTGCTGTTTTTAAAACAGCCAGAAGGAGGTGATTTGAGCTGGGAAAAATAACAAGACTTTTGAGATCGTTTATTGCAAACTATTTTGGCTACAATTCATTGATGGTGATGAAGTCAATACAAGCATTGATTGCCTTGAAGCGGCTGACAAGATATTTAGTCGATATAGCATCATTTAGAAATATCCCAGTCTCACATGGTTTAACAGCAAGAAAGATATTCCCTGGAAACAATAAACTGCTTTTACAAATTAATAATTTCAGTGTAATGCCGCTGTGATGTTGTCAAATTTTTATATGATAATTATCATTTTATGGTAATTTTCTATTGTATTGCCCTAATCCTTCTGTTTTTATAAGGTTACTGCAAACAGAACTGTTTTTTTTTAATGGACCATGTTAAAAGAATGCTAAATTTGAATGATATTAATTAAATAGTTGCACTTTATTTTGAATTTGTTTTGTGTTTTAGTCATCGAAAATATGTAAATCCATTGTGTACGACAAGCACCAAATAGAAATTATATTTGAAAAGAATAAGAGCTGATTACTTTGGATAGTTACATTCAAAGAGACCATCCCATAAAAATGGTATAAACTAATTTCAACAAACAAAGAAAATGTCAAATGTTAAAGGTGATTGTGGTAATGGTGGTGGTCATATGAGAATACAACAGTTTTTTTTTTCTGATAAAATCATTTATGATCTTGGCTTAAACTATTGCCTACCATGTTTGCTGTTGAAATTTTTGTAAGACTGGTGAATTGGTAATTGCTACAAAGAGGACTTTTCATGCTTATTCCATGTTATGTCAAAATGATGCTGTTCAGGGTAGAAAATCAATACGACTATGGTTTGAAAATTCTATCTGAAACAGCATCATTCTGACGTAATGAGAAATGAGCTTAAAAGGCTCACTGTGTAGCGATTACAAATTCGCCAGTCTTAAAAACATTTTAAGAGCAAACACATATTGTACACCAGTCCAAGTCATGATCATAACTGATTATATCTGAAAAAAAAAATGATAATACATTTGCTTGATGGATTTATCATTGCCACTTGCCTAAATTCACTAGCACCTCACAAGTGGTAGTTTTAAAATATGGGAGGTATTTCTACATATAAAAATAAAACAATAAAACTATTATTAACATAGAACAGTTTTATTAAAACCTGCTATTCAAAACTATTATTCAAATTAGATATACCATAAATGTGATAAATGCTTTATGTTAGTATATATAATACACATAGTATATATAATACACATTGCCCTGCACAGTGACCATGCATATTTAATTATTTAACATGATGTTGGTTCTTTTGATGTTAACTTGAGTGCAGAAATATACAGATTGATTGATTAATTGATTTTAATGGCATGTCAACCCATCTGGGGTTATTTTATTTCTAGAGGTTTGAGAATCATAGTCATTGTATGTTCATATGAACATTTTTTCTGTAGTTGCTTCTTAAGATTTTTTTTTTTTGCACTTGGTCCTATTGAATATGAATGATTCTTAAAAAGATTTATTTGACCCAAAGGTGGGACCTTAACAGGTACCACCACCCTGGGTTAAAATGGATCTTAAAGTAATCGCAATGAAGGAGTATTCCTTAGATCTCCAGGACTGGAACCTCATCATATACAGTTTAGTGTTATACCCAGGAAATCCATTTTTTTAGGAGAGGGCTTTACCCCTATGCAGGGAATGCAGTTAACATATTCTAAGCCTCAAAAATACTGAGAGAAATTCACATTTATTCATATAGATTTTTCTACAGTCGATATAGAACAATTCAGCATTTTTTTTTTCATATTGAAGAATGTTTCAAGATTTCTTCATTGTATTGTTAATGTTCCTGACAAATCCTTTCGATATTTGAAATGAACTGCTGATCACTGAAACTGAAGAGATAGTCATTGTCCCACAAGTAATCACTGAGCTCCTTCTTTTCTCTTAGTTCTATATATATATATATATATAGATATTTTTTTTTTTTTTTCTCAACTTGGTAATGTCAGATAAATTCTGCAGAAGCAATTCCTTTACTGCATGTCAGCAGACAGTTCTTTCAGTCTTGAACTACTTTTTTCCCCCAATTTTAAAATTGGATGTTGAATAAGGACAACAGAACAGATGCATGGATTTTATCCTCAACATCTTTGAGAGCTGCTACTGCTGCTCCTGTTTGTGGGCAGGAGAATATTTCGAGATCTTTTTCTTTTTGGGTCTTGTTTTTTGTCACTGTTCTGTTTTTGCAGGTTTCTTGTTCTCTGACTCAGCTTGGTAGGACCAAATTTCATTTGTTTTTTGTTGTTTTAAAATAATACTTTTTTCCTTTAATGTGTGGGTGGAAATGGAAGAGAAGATGTCTAAGAAATAAAATATAAAGTTAGAGAGTCATTAAGACAACAGGTTACAAAAGTCTGTGAGCATTCTAAAAAGAGTGTTAATATTGGGTAAAAAAGGATATTTCAGTTTATAAAATAAAAAATAAAAGATGAATTTCAAAATTTTATTTTCAGCTTTATTGAAAAAAAAACATGAAAAGGATATTTCAGTTTATAAAATTAAAAATAAAAGAAGAATTTCAAAATTTCATTTTCAGCTTTATTGAAAAAAAAATCATAAAAAGGATATTTCAGTTTATAAAATAAGAAATAAAAGAAGAATTTCAAAATTTTATTTTCAGCTTTATTGAAAAAAAACAAACAAAAAGGATATTTCAGTTTATAAAATAAAAAATAAAAAATTTCAAAATTTTATTTTCAGCTTTATTGAAAAAAAAAAAAACATAAAAAGGATATTTCAGTTTATAAAATATAAAATAAAAGAAGAATTTCAAAATTTTATTTTCAGCTTTATTGAAAAAAAAGAAGATTGACTCATTATTATTAACTTTGATTTGTATTTTCTTTAACATCTTAATTCTAATTGCTATTTTATCAAAACTCTCTTCCACCCTGTCATTGGAGCTGATGGTAGCAGGGTAAGACCTCAATAAAAGGAGTATCCTGATGATGCAGTTTAGTGAAATGATAATAATAATAATAATAATAATCATGATAATAAAAAATAATTTGCCTCATAGTGGACTTTACCGTCCTGGTAGACTACAGAGTGAAACTCAAAGAAAAAGGAAAAGAGAGAAACAAAAAGTAATTGGACCTTGCCAGAGAAAAAGTTGTGGAATATGAAAGTGATGATGATACTAATTATAAGTGGTGCACTAGGAACGGTCACTAAAGGCTTGATAAAGGGATTGGAAGAGTTGGAAATCAGAGGACGAGCCAAGGTCATCCAAACTACTGTATTATTGAGATCATCCAGAATAGTGAGAAGAGTCCTGAAGACTTGAGGAGACTTGCTGTTACTTAGATTCCAGTGTAACACCATCAGCTAATGCTAGTAGGGAAGACTCACGAGGAGTAATATAATAATTGTATATGCATCAATATTGGGTAACATGAAATGGATATTTCAGTTTATGAAATAAAAAATAAATGACTAATATCAAGATTTTGTTTTCAGCTTTATTGAAAAAAAAAGGATGTACTCATTATTATCAACTTTGACTTGTATTTTCTTTAACATTTTAATTCTAATTGCAATTTTATAAAAACTCACTTCAGCTCTGTGATCGGGGCTTGGAATACACTGACTGTATTCCCCTACAGAGAGGTAAGACCTCAACAAAAGGAGTATCCTGGGTATAACACTAAACTGCATCTGATTATGAGCCACAAGTTCTGGAACTCTGATGAGTGTAGAGCACCTCTTTATTAACATTACCCCCAGGTCCACTCTGAGCTGGAGTTGTAGTACCTGTTAGGGTCCCATCTAGAGGCCTAATTGTTCTTTCTAAAAATTATTTGTATTTGATAGGATTTTGTACAAAATAAAACCCTCTTAAGAAACAACTACACAACAAGTGAAAATATGAACAAACAATAAACACGATTCCCTTACATTTTGGCATAAAAATAATCCTAGAGAAATTGACATGCTGGTAAAATCAATTTTATATCTTTGATTTAGTTTTTATGATATAAAAGACTCTTGTACCTTAGTAGTGTGAGGGCTGCATCATCCAGGCTTCCAGGAATCTAGATTTAAAGAACATTTAATAATAGAATGTGAATAAAATTAATATGGCATGATGGTTAGAGTGTTTGCTAATAGCCCTGACTCAAAAAATGGTACTTGATGTCTCCTTGCTTAACACTCAGCATTTTAAGGTATGGATCAAGGATAAAAGAGCAATCCAGGGAAAAGAGTAGTGCCCTTCCCTATACCTTGGTATAGTAGCTCTCAAAAAGGGAGCCTTCGGGTCATCCTCGACTATGTAATTGTTATCGCTGAAGGAAATGGATACGGTGACCAGATTTAAAATCCTGGATGAGGTTGTTTGTATTTCCTATGGTGCTAATTCCCTTGAGCAAAGAATGAATCTAACCATCCTCCCTCCAGCCATGAGTGAATAATAGGGCAGACTAGGCTCTTTAACCATGGTGTAAAAGCCTGTAAAGTCCAATAAAATCGTATAACAGGAGAAGGTATTTATTCGACCACCTTGTTTACCATGTGGTGATGATAATCTGGCTGCTGTTGAACTTTTGGTTAAGATTCCCTTTTACTACTAGAAAGTGTCCAAGGTATACAACTCATAGGGATTAACACTTGGTATATGAACCAGACTAGGAGATGGAAAACTCTGAATTCAAACATGTTAAACTTGGTTAAAAATTCACCTTGTGTCACATCCTAGTCACAGTAGAGGGGTTGGTAAATATATATATATATATATATATTATAAGTAAATATATATTAGTTTTCACACATATTTAACAGTATGGAAACTTGTCAGTGACCACATAAGATGGCATGAAACCTGTGGTCACAGACAAGCTTCCAAGTTATTAAATATGTATAAAAACTAATATATAACCGGGTGATTAGCCAAATGAGTAGAGTGTTCGCCAATGGTCTGGAAGACTGGGGTTCAATCCCAGGTTGAGTCATACCAAAAACTAATAATAATAATCATAATAATAATAAGAAAAATAACAAAAAATTTCTGGAAACCAAGCTTTGCAACAGAAATCTCATTGAAGCTACAAACACCTGGGTTTTCTCACCTTTGTAAGATTCTCAGGATAAGGGAGGACCTCAGATAAATAGACCAAAGGACAAGGAAATTGATGACTATGCACAAGACCTTACATTCGAGAGATGACATAGACAGACTATATGTGTCAAGAAAAGGAGGAAGAGGACTCACCAGCATTGAAGATTGTATAAATATATCAATTCAAAGACTTGAAGAATACATAAAAAAGAGCATAAAAAAGACTAATTACAGCAGCCAGTAAAAGTAATGGCAATATAAGAACAAATAGAAAAATCACAAAAATTTAAAAAAAAAACAGTAATGGAAACAAAAAGAAGAACTCTATCGATGTTTCAAGTGTCTAACTAGGAAGATTACAAGTCTGAAAACCTGAATATGGCTAGGAAAAGGAAACATCAATCGAGAAACTGAATATCTTCTTATAGCAGTACAAAAAAAATACTATCATATTTACCCAACCCCTCCGCTCGGGCAGGATATGACATGAGGTCAATTTTCAAGCTGAGTTTAACAGGTTTGAATTCGGAGTTTTCCTTCTCCTAGACTAGTTGCCTCACCAAGGCTGAAGAACCTAGTCTGCCCTACTATTTACCCATAGCTGGAGGGAGAATAATTGGATTCATACCTTTCCCAAGGGTATTAGTGCTATGTGAAATGCAATCAGTCTAGTCCAGGATTTGAACTCGTGTCGCTGTGTCCATTTCCTACGATGATAACCATTACACCATGGACACTTCCAAAAAAACACTATAAGGACTAATTATATTAATGTAAAAATCAATGATATGCAACAAAATAGTAAGTGTAGGTTGTGTGGATATAGAGATGAAACAATCACATTATCAGTAGATGCAGCAAACAAATACAAAAGGAGTATAAGACTAGGCATGACTGGGTGGGAAAGGTGATCCACTTGGAATTGTGCAAGAGACTGAAATTTGTCTGTTCTACCAAGTAGTATATGCACAAACCAGAATTCATCCAAGAAAACGAGACACAAAAAATTCTCTGGGATTTTGAGATACAAATAGATCCCCAAACCCTGGCCAGAAAACCAGACCTATCAAAAAGAAAGAAAAATTTGCAGTCTTGTGGATTTTACTGTTCCAGTAGACCACTGAATGAATATAAAAGAAAGTGAAAAGATAGGAAAATACAAGGACCTTGCCAGATAACTAAAAAAAGCAGTGGAATGTTAGGGTGACAGGGATACCAGTAATAGTAGATGTACTTGGAATAGTCCCCAAAGGCTTGGAAAGAAGACTGGAAGAATTGGAAATCAGAGGAAGAATTAAAAGCATCCAGACTACTGCATTGTTGAGATTGGCTAGAATATGGAAAAGAGTTCTGTAGACCTAAGAAGACTCGCTGTCACTCAAATTCCTGTGAAAGACCCCCAGTTAAAGCTGGTGTGAAAAGCTCACAATGAGAAAAATAATTATAGGAAACTAGAGGAAATGAAGATCAGAGGAAGAATCAAGACCATCCAGATCACAGCAGTATTAAAATCAGCTAGAATACTGAGAAGAGTCCTGGAAACCTGAAGAGACAAGGGGAATTGAAGATCAGAGGAAGAATCAAGACCATCCAGACCACAGCTGTTAAAATTAGCGAGAATACTGAGAAGAGTCCTGGAAACCTGAAGAGACAAGGGGAATTGAAGATCAGAGAAAGAATCAAGACCATCCAGACCACAGCTGTTAAAATCAGCTAGAATACTGAGAAGAGTCCTGGAAACCTGAAGAGACAAGGGGAATTGAAGATCAGTGGAAGAATTGAGACCATCCAGACCACAGCAGTATCAAAATCAGCTAGAATACTGAAAAGAGTCCTGGAGATCCGAAAATACTTGCTGTCAGACTCCAGGGTGAGAGCATCAGTTAAAACTGGTGTAAAAACTCATAAAGAGTGAAATAATGATAATGATGATAATAATACAAGAATTTGGTTTGGTTTGATTTGGTTTTATGGCATATCAATCATTGCAGGTTATTTAATGCCAAATCCATTTTTATACATATAAACAGTTCTATTTCAAACCATTCATATATTTATCCTATTTACCAACCCCTCCGCTCGGGCAGGATATGACTCAAGGTCAATTTTTAAGTGGAGTTTAACAGGTAATAGAGTTTTCTTTCTCCTAGACTAGTTGCCTCATCAAGGAAAACATTTCAACTTGAAGCTATTCAGTTTAGTCAAACAGTTCTATTTTAAACAACTCAGTTTAGCATAAGTACTCAGTTTAAATGTCAAAACAGTTCTATTTCAAGCAATTCAGTTTAGCATAAACACAAGGGTTTTAGTCTGAAAGTGAGCATTACAGTGTGACTGGAGTTCAAACTTGTTAACTCTGATGTCACAGTCCAGCGAGTTAGCCACTTCACCACAATTTAGTATTTTCTAAACTGAAAATTTATCATCAGAATAAAGGTTTGGTTTCTTTTCTAAATGGCATATCGACCTTCATGGGTTATATAAGGCATCCATGTAGAAGAACAGCAGTGATATTATTTAACCCCTAGCTGTGGAGAATAAGGGGTTCATACCTTTCTTGTGGGTGTTTGTCTGAAAGTGAATATAATAGAATTATTGGAGTTTGAGCTCTTTTATTTCAAGGTCACAGGTCACAGTCTGGCTCTTTAACCATTATGCCATGATGACTCCCTCCTCTTAAGAATAATATTTGAGGATGTGGTATGTATTAAAAGGAATATGACAGCAGATCTTTACACCAGATCAGAAGAGGAGTTTCAGAGATATTTTAGCCAAATAATGCTGGAATAAGTGAGTTAAATGCCAAGGGGATTGTTTTGAAAAAAAAAAAATTAACATTTCATTCATTGTTCATTTTTGCCTTGGTAAATACTGCTTTAGTTTTGATACTTTTTAATGCAATAGTTACCAAAGCAGGGGTAAGTCTACCATCAATCATTACCCATGCTAACAACATCCTGTACACTACAGGATTTAAGGTTCACATTTTATACTATGCGAATAAGATAACCCCCGATTTTGAGGGGATAATTTTTAAGGTTAAAAAAATCATCAGTGATGCTGGCATATTCATTACATAGAATGAATTCCTAATGAAAAAAGGTTATATAAAACAATTTCTAATATAATTATTTTTGATGCTTAGCTAAGTCTGATTCAAGGCCAAAGGAATAGATCATTCAGTGAGGATTACTGTACTAGTAAATTGGTCAGCAAGTTGACCTTGCTCACCAATCAAGCTATGATAGATTCTCTACCACTCTTGGGGGTGTTCTCGTGGTGTAATGGTTAAAGCGATGGACTGCAGGATCGTAGAACGCGAGTTCGTACTCCAGTCACTCTATTACATTCACTTTCGGGCAAATACCCTAGGGAAAGGTATAAACCCCCTTATCCTCACAGCTATGGGTTAAATAGTACCACTACTGTTTTTCTAGGAGAATGGCTTTGGCATTAAATAACCTACAAAGGTTGATATGCCATTAAACAAAGAAACCAAACCAATCTACCACTCTTGATCATATTATTATTTATTAGTTAACTTAGTCTGGCAAAAGGCTACTACATTAGAACAGCCAGTAAAACTGACACTTACTATACTAGAAACATTAGATTAAACTAAAATTAAGGTATCTTCCTCTATTTCAGTGAGAAGGGTGATTACAGTAATTTTGATATTATACACTGTGAAAGAATTAAACAAAAATATTTGATGAATGAGAAATATTTGCTTCTTTTCATCTTGTTTTCACTAGAGACTCAAATTTCATAGCATTTGTCCAAGTATTTTGTTACAATTGGAAAAAATAATGAAACACCACTTACCTTGTGGCTAAAGGAAAAGGAACACCAATAAGAGACACCAAAGACAAGAGCAGACCGTTGTTGTTTTTTTTGAGTAGTAAGATATGACAATGGTTAAATTTCATACTCTATTTCAGAATGACTATCTCCCTCCCTCACTATGACTGTATCAACTCTAAATGACTCTTCCTATGGCTCCGGATTGTCTCATAGCCATTCCTTTGTGTTTCACTTTAGTTCCAAAAAGCTAAGCACTTGTATATTTTTCCTCTATCTATTTTTGTATCTTGTTTTATTCCACTATTAAAATATGACATAACATTCAGCATTTAACAAAACAAGCAAATTTATGATTGTGGAGTTTATTTAATTTTATCATTGTGGTGATAAAGGAAAGAACTATATAATCTCCCTTACTTTCGGGGAACGAATTGTTCTCCTTTGTTTAGATTATTGGTAGGTGGCCATTTTATCCGCAACTACTTTCTTAGTTGAATAAAGCTTTTTTCAAGCTTATCTGACTCAGACTTCTTCAATTAATCGCAAGCTCTAACATATTATTTGACTCATTATCAATTACAATCATATTCCTGTATGTCTATAAACAACAAATATATGTGTATGTGTAAGTGTGTTTTTCTGTATGTGTATAGATGAATAGATAGATTTAAATATTGAATAGAACCAATATTAATAATCTGGAATTCATCAAATATCTGTCCATTCCTACCACGAAGGCATCATCATTTTAGCTGGATTGTAGCAGAAGGAATGTTCGTATTTTGGTTTGGCACGTATTTTAATTTGACGCATGATTTCACCCAACCAGGATGACTTATCCTATTCATCCCGGTGCATCTTTCCGGGCAGCACAAACTGGGTAAAAGCCATCAAACATTCTCTTTGGCTGAACAACTCCATTCTGTACAGACGTCTACCGTCTGCTCTCCAATAGCAGCAGCAGGCCACCATGAGTTTCTTCTCGCCAAAGGATTTTAACCAAACTTTTAGGAATTCTTAGAGTCATTACTGGAACAGTTTTAAACTGTATTCAACTGAGATTATTTGGTTTTTACCACCCAAACTGATGATACTTCTTATGCCAATAAAACAGAGCAGATTACATTACCATTTGTGGCATAAATGGTAGTTGACATAGTATCGTTCTGTTGCCTCTTGTTATTTTTATAGAAAGGAAACAAATAATGAACACGTAGATAGCTATGCGGGAGTTTAGTGCTTAGCCAGAAGCTTCGGGTCCAATTGGTTTAGGAGGTAGAAATAATTGACCAGGATATGGTCTCCCAAGGTATGCAGAGGAACAAATGTTGAAGTGTGCTCTCTCAAGACGGATAGTCCCTGTCTGCTATTGGAATTGTCCCAAGTTGGAGGGAGAAATGTTTTCTCTTGTATCGGCTAGTCTTACCTTCTGCCAGCTATGAGGAATGAGAAAGGAAAATAGAGGCCGCATGTGTTTAGTGCTGCCAGTGAGGTGTGTCCAGAATGGCATGGATCGTTCTAATTGGATGAAATGTATCATTTCACAATTCCAATGGCAAAACAATTCCCGCACTAAATAAAGGTTTGCAATTCTTTCTGCTACAGCATCATCATTTTAGCTGAATTTTAACCAAACTTTTAGGAATTCTTAGAGTCATTCCTGGAACTGTTTTAAACTGTATTCAACTGAGATTATTTGATTTTTACCACCCAAAATGATGATACTTCTTATGCCAATAAAACATTAAGTAATCTCAAAAGTTAATGCCATGATTTGCAATTAGATGCTGGACATTTAAAGAGAACTGATATTGTTTTCAAAGTTCTAAGGGATGATTTCTTCAACGTATGTAATAGAAAAGTGATGATTGATCTGTTTATATTATATCTGTTGGCATAAATATGGATATCCCAGTTGGATAGGACTGCAGAATATACTGACTGCATATCTGCAGAGGAGTAAGTCACTTCCAATGAGTGTCCTAGATATGACATTAAACAATCTAATGGTGAGAATCCAGCCCTGGAACTTTGGGGAATGTGGAGTACCCCTTCATTGCCATTGTTCCTAGGTCTATTCTGGCCTGGAGTGGTAACATCTCATCAGGTCCTATCTCTGAGTCAAATAGAACTGTTTGACATTTAAACTGTGTGCAAACAAACATGCTAAACTGAATTGTTAGAAATAGAACTACCTCACATTTTAATTTTGTGTAAATTAATGATTGATGTTTAATTGAATTATTAGTGATACATAGCAATACTTAGAATCCTTTAACTGTGTGTAAATGAATGAGTTTGGTTTGGTTTAGTTTTATGACATGTCAACCATTGTAGGTTATTCAATGCCAAATCCAGCTTTGTACATTTAAACAGTTCTTTTAAAAAATTCAATTTACCACAAGTACGCAATTTAAAGATCAAAACAATTCTATTTCAAACAATTTAGTTTAGCTTAAGTACACAGTTTAGTTCTATTTGACCCATAGATAGGACCTTACCAGGTGCTACCACTCCAGGCCAGAGATGATCCAGGAGCAATGGCAATGAAGGGGTACTCGAACATTCCCCAAAGCTCCAGCATTACTGAAGCCTCACCATCAGATTGTTTAGTGTCATATTCAGGACTCTCGTTGGGGGAATCCTCCCCCTCTGCAGAGATACAGTTCGTATATTCTATAGCCCCAGCCAACTGGGCAAAAAATGAATGAGTAATATTGAATAGAATTATTAGTGTTCAATTGCAATACTGTCAAAGTTCTATCATATAGACAGTGAGTCAGCACTCAGTTGTGTTACATGCTGAAGTGAACCCCAGAACTGAGGAATGGAAAGGTCTTATGACCACCGGGGCATTCCATCATGCGCACGTGCTTGAGTCTATTCCCTGGGCAGTGATTGGTCATTAGCCCAGGAGTGGCTATATCAGCATAAATATATACCAGCTCATTTATTGTGGTCTGTCTTATTTTTTGTCTGCCAACTGGACACTAGACTGAGACTGCCAAGCTGGTAAGTGTTGTTATTATTATTGTTGTTTGTTAGAGCTGTGACTTCTACAAATACTTGAAACTGTTTAACTGTGGGCCTAAATTGAATTATTGTTATTACATGGCAATACTTAGAACCGTTTGTCTGAGAGCAAATGAATAATGTTCAATTGAATAACTTGTGTTAAATAGCAATACTTGTAACCACTTCACTGTCTGCAAACTAATGATAAATAGTGAATAGAATTATTAGTGTTTGATAGCAATAATTGTAACCATTTAACTATTTAGAAACAATTACAAAACTAGTAATCAAACAAAGTACTTCTTACTCATTCAAAAATGAAATTACTAACAAACTATTCTCTTACAAATCATATGCATATCCATTTAAATAGGAGCCAACTAATGACTGATGTTGAATTATTGCTGTTGAATAGCAATACTTGAAACCATGTAACAATATGCAAACAAATGATTAA
Source organism: Sepioteuthis lessoniana (assembly GCA_963585895.1). NCBI lineage: Eukaryota > Metazoa > Mollusca > Cephalopoda > Myopsida > Loliginidae > Sepioteuthis > Sepioteuthis lessoniana. The sequence continues at coordinate 83,741,939 of OY757917.1, read as the reverse complement.
TAGTAAATATAATTATTAGTATTTGATAGAAATACTTGAAACCATTTGAATAAGAGTACAAATTGAGCTCAGGCTTGTTTAAAAATGTTATCTATGAAATGTGTTTACAAATCATATATATTTAATATATATGTATAAAGATGATTTGGCATTTAATAACTTACAATTGTTGATATGTCATAAAACCAACAAAACCAAATCTTATATATTTAGTATGTATGTATGAAGATGATTTGGCATTAAATAACCTATAATGGTTGATAAGCCATAGACTAAATTAACCAAAACGAATCATATATATTAAATATTGTGCATAAAGAGGATTTGGCATTGAATAACCTACAATGGTTGGTATGGCATAAAACCCAACCCAGCCAAACCAAATATATATGCACACAAATCATGATTCAATTCAGCATTATACGTTCATTGTAAATCAACCTGCCAATTTAGTGCACTTTTACTCGTTTCAACTTTTAAAACTTTGACATTTTTTCTCGAAAAGGAAAAATTTCTCACATAATGATTAATTTCATATAGAACAGATAAAACTACATTGGAAAAACTTTTTCCATGTAAAAATAGACAGCTTAGTAGCTCTGTGTATGCTGACTTTTGGACTTTTGTTTTTATCAAACAAGGAGAACAAGGACATCACATATAATGTGTGTCCTGGATATGACACTAGACTGCATCTGATGGTGAGGCTTCAGTTTTGGAGATCTGCAGATTACAGAATACCTCTTCATTGGCATCACTCTCAGGTCTACTCCAACTCAGTATGGCTCTCATCTTTGGGACAAATAGATTTGTTTAAAATTGATTTGTATTCAATAGGACTATGTGCCAAAAAAATAACTTTTTGAAAAACAACTACCAGGATTATTTAGATATGAATGTACAATGAATGCAATTCCTTAACCTCTAAATATAAAATGACCCTAGACAGTTTAAAATGCCATTAAAATTTAAATTTTTTTCTATGCTTATTGGAATATCAAGCTTTGTGAGTTATTTGATACCAAAAGCCCTCCTTGTAGAAGGGCAGTAGTGGTACTATTTTATCTATAGACGAGGGATGAGGAGGTTTTTTCCTTTCTTAAGGGTATTAGTCCAAAAGTGAATGCATTAGCATGATTGGAGTTCAAACTCGTTTTGCCATTATGCCATGGGGAATACCCACCACCCAGCCAGGATAACACCATGAAAAGATTGAAAAATATCCGTATCTTGCAAGACAACTGAAGAAATTATAGAATATGAATCAGCATGGATTTGCAAAAATATCTGAAGAATTGGAAACCCCAATGAGAATATAATGAGAAATCAGCCACAACATTAAAATGAAGGATAACTTTTTGCAAAGATTTGCTGTCACTTGTTCTTCATTCACAAAATAATTCATCATACAAAAGAGCAGTTCTATTGAGAGCTGAAAATTTTTTTACCTCCCTACCCCATCAATTAAAAATCCAAAAGAGAAAGCCAAATTTCCTATCCTTTCCCCAAAGCTTTGGTATAGCAGAAGAGGTCAAAAGGTCTTCCATAGCTTAAGATAGCTGACTCAAAAGTATCTGTATTTTCTGAGAGGTCAATGCAGAAAAAAAACAGATGTGGTTAATATAGAGTCAGGGAAATACTTTAGTGTTTGGAAGATTTCTTTTAAAGTACAGATCAAGAGAATGGCAAACATATATATCTACTTTTTTTTACTGGAGGTGTTGAAAGGATTTCTTTCAATGAGCTATCTTCCAAATTTAGCATTTTTTCCTCTATGTACAACCTCAACAAACACATACATTAATATACCTATATAAATGAATAAAAAAAGTTAGTCTTTCTCAAACTATTTTGTTAACTCACTGAACCTGTTTGTATCTTTTATTTTAATCAATATCTATCTATCTATCTATCTATCTATCTATCTATCTCATTCCATTCATTTATATTTATCTCTCTGAGTCTGTTCATATTTATCCAAGTCTATTCATATCTATCTGCTTGTTTATATCTTTTTCTCTGAATCTATTCATATCACTCCAAGTTTATTCATATCTATCTATCTATCTATCTATCTATCTATCTATCTATCTATCTATCTCAGTCTCTTCATAACTTTGTTTATCTTTTTCATCTTATTCATTATCTATGTCAGCATTTGCTTTTTTAGCATCTAAAAATGAGGGCAACATCTTATAAAATTTACTTGTATATTTGCCAGTTTTTGTTAAGGCCATATGTAGTCAGATGGAATAGATTGTTTATAATAAAATTATATATACACAAGCACATATCCACACACACACACACACACACACACATATATATATATATATATATATATATATATATATATATATAATCCACAGACAGACTGTTTCATTGCATCACAACTCATCAGTGTGGCTAGACACATGAGACACCTTAAGCTGAGATTGAAACTCAGCTAATTTTATGTCATCCTGATAACATAATATCACAGCCACCAGTTCACTTGACTATTTATTTACCTATAAGTGCAATGATAAAAGAAATATTCAAGCCTTTTCTAAAAGAATTAGCACATAGTGAAATGCAAACAGTCTCATCCAAGATTCTTACTTGAATCACAGTGTCCATTTTACATGATATTAAACATTACACTACCCACACCTCTATGTATATATATGGATACATACATATATATATATATATATATATATATATATGTGTGTGTGTGTGTGTGTGTGAAAAATTTTTTTGTTGGTCTAAAGAGAGAAAAAAGTAAATATTCTTAAATAAATAAGTCTACAAAGAAATTCATATCTTTTCAATGTTTCTTGCATGTTGCTTGGTTTCTTCAGAGAACCTTTAAAAGTCTGTAGAAAGCAAGCAACATGCAGGAAATGTATGTAAGAACTAAATAAATAATTTTTAAAAGATATAAATCTCTTGTGGATCTTTTCATTATGAAATATATATATATATATATATATATATATATATATATATATATATAATTAATAGGTCTGTGAAGAGATTTGTATTTCTTTCAGAATTATTTATCTATTTTGTTCTTACATATGTGTATGTTTCCCAGCTTATTGCTTTTGTCAGAGAACATATGTGGTATAAGGTCATGGGGTACTCAATGAGACTTGAACTCACTCATGTTTGTTAGTAAAATGTTTTTTAGGTTTTGTATTGGCTTATATAGAGGTCACTCCTCACTTTCCTTTTGTCAGAGTGTGTTTATTTTGTCTGTTTTTACCCCCAATTTTGTGTATATATATATATATATATATATATATATATATATATATATTGAGTGAGACAGAGAGAGAGATGGTTTTTCCCAATTTTTGAAAAAAAATAATTGGGCACAAATCAAGGACCCCAAATGATGGAGTAATGGATAGTTAAAAGGATAACATTTTAGAATCTACAACCAATTAGTCTCTGGCATGAACCAAAAATGTCAAAAGGAGCACTAAACTACATGCTGCAGATGTCTGCCATTCAGTTGAAGGCAGCATGCAGAGTTGTTGATAATGTGCACACATTCCTCCTGGGTGATTAGAGGCCTAGATGGTGAGGAACCCATTGCTCTATGATCTTCACAAATGCTATAAGCTTATAAGTTCTTGACCAACTTAAAAATCTGACTCCCATTTGGAAATGTGTTGAAATTGAACTTTCTTCAGGATCTTCCAGGAACAAACTTTAAGATATGTAATATGTTATTAAACAAAAGATCTTCTGCTCCATCATCCAAGGTATGATTTCATTATATTTGGTTGAAGATATCAAAGGGATAACCATTTCCCAGTAATAATCCAACTGGAGAAAGAGAATTCAGTCAACAGGGAAGATCTGAGAGACTGCTAATTTGTCTAAGCCATTATGAAACCCCTGTATGTGTCAAATAGAGCTGTTTAAAAATCATTCATATTTGATTAGATCCTGTGCATCCTGCCAAAATAAATCACTTCAGTAAAAAGTTCACAAAAAATGTAAATATGAACTTATAATGATTTTGTTTGTTTGTTTGTTTGTTGTTTGAGCTTTATGGCATATCAACCTTTGTTGGTTATTTAATGGCAAATCCATTTTTATACAAATAAACAGTTCCATTTCAAACAATTTAGTTTAGCATAAGTATGCAGTTTAAATCTCAAAACAGTTCTGTTTTTATTAATTCAGTTTAGCATGAGTAAGCATTGTAGTTCTATTTGATCCATAGATAGGACTCTATCAGGTGCTAGAGTGGACCCGGGAGTGATGGCATCAAAGAGTTACTCCGTATTCCCCAAAGCTCCAGCGTTACTGGAACCTCATCATCAGATTATTTAGTGTCATATCAGGACACTCGTTGGTTTTTTTTCCCCTCTGCAGAGATGCAATCGTTGTATTCTACAGCCCCAGCCAACTGGGCACGAATGCGATTCCCAAATCTCTAGACATAAAATAAGCCTAGTCAAGTTGACACAGTTAAAATCAATAAATCAATCAATCAAATTTTGACTTGATCAATTGATACAGATATTTACTCAACTTAATTTACTTTACAAAGAAATACATATTGAGATGTGCAGTTCGATAGAAGAAAACTAAGTTCAAAACACAACAGACAAGCACTAAGCTAATATGTACATATAAATTAAGTCATATATTGAACTTTCTTCTATATCTTCTGTGGACAATCTTGAAGGGTTAAGTTTCATAATATGTCTTCACACAAAGGATTTTCCACTCTTTCATTCAAGTCATGATTTTGCCATATTTGGTGAAATATATCAAAATATTAGCTATTTCCCAGCAATAGTCTGAAAAGAGAAAGCAAATAGAGTCAACAGGAAAGATTCAAGAGGCAGCTACTTTGTTTCAACAATAATGAAACACTATATATGTATATATATATATATATATATTGTAATCCACAGACAGACTGTTTCGTTGTATCACAACTCTTCAGTGTGGCTAGACACGTAGGACGCTTGAAGTTGGGATTGAAACCTGGCCAACTTTACGTTAGACTTAGTATTATACTGCTCAGCCAACAAGCATACCATGTCAGCTCAGGAATTATAAGGTATTAAATAGTTGCATTTGTTTGTTTACATTTTATACCTTACTGGATACCAGAGTGCTTAATTCGTTCGAAGAGCTTTAGAGAGAGAGATTGAGAAAGAGAGAGAGAGAGAGAGAGAGAGAGAGAGAGAGAGAGAGAGAGAGAGAGAGATTGACAGAGAGAGAGAGTGAAACAATGCTTTAAATGTTAACACTTTTATGGGACTACCTTTATTATATGATTTAAAACAGTCTACAGGAAAGTGTTAACATTTTAGAATTTTATATATATATACATATATATATATATATATATATATATATATATATAGGTGATAATGCAATATATACATATATATATATATATATATATATATATATATATATATATATAAAGGTGATAATGCAATATATATATATTTATATATATATATACAGTAAAGTAAAAAAAGTAAAGTTGGCGACCTGTGGTGTAGGGGAGAATGCTACTCTTTTCCCTGGATTGCTCCACTTTACCCTTGATACGTACTTTCTATTGCTGAGTGTTAAGCAAGGAGGTATCAAGTACCATTTTAAGGTCTTTGGTATGACGCGATCTTGGATTGAACTCAGGTCTCCCGGACCATCGGCAAACACTCTAAAAGTTATATATATATATATATATATATATATATATATATAGATAGATAGATAACAAAAATTTAAAAAAATGTTACCACTTGTATGGGATTACCTTTATGATTTCATCAGTGTCCACTTGTTCACCACACCTCTCAATACATTCTAGTAATTCCCGACTGATGATTAAAAAAAATGTTAACAATAAAATGAAACTACCTTTATTAAAAAAAAAACTTAACTGATAATTGGAAGACCACCTTTGGAGGATTTCAAGTGACAGAGACAGTGAAAAAGTGGAGACTTTGAAATTATCATAAGCAGATAAGTATTGACATTTTAAAAAAAATCAACAAGTTTACACCCTCATATATATATATATATATATATATATATATATATATATATATATATATATATATATATATATATATATCTTGTGATGAATCACATTGTTATCACCTTACTTCTAAGCCTGTAACCCAGCAAGCAAATTAGGGCAAATGGCTGTTTTACCAAACCATTCTTAGAAATGAATGTTCAACTATCCCAAAAATTTCAATCCGCTGAGCTGTTCTTAAAAGAAGTACCTATCCTATTTTCTGTAATGAGTTATTGTGTCCTTTGATAAATTCTTCTATTACATATTTTCATATATTATTTTTCTTTCATTGACCTTTCTTTCTTCTTTTTCTATTTTCCTTATCAACATTCATTTTGTTTCCATGAATTGTTAAGACTAAGTTTTTTTTAAATTTTTGATTGTTACAACAATTCAGCTCATTCATTCTCTGGTCTTCCTCAGGTGTACAATCTATAAGGAAAGTTTTGTTTGGTTTTATGGCATATCAACCATTATTGGTTATCTAATGCCAAATCCTGTTTTTGCATAGGTATTAGATATATGATTTGTTAACAAATTTTTTAGATACACAGAGTTAAATGATCAAACTGTTCTATTTCAAACAACTCAATTTAGCATAAGTCCTCAAAATTCAATGGTTTCACGTATTGCTATTTAACACTAACAATTCAATTAAATGTCAGTTGTTTGTTTACACACAGTTAAATGATCAAACAGTTCTATTTCAAACAATTCAATTTAGCATGTCATTTATTTGCACTCAGTTTAAATGTCAAACAGTTCTATTTGACCCATAGATAGGACCTTATCACTTAATAGGGTCCTTCAATAGTACCTGGGAGTGATGTCAATAAAGGGTTACTCTGCATTCCTCAAAGCTTCAGCATTACTGGAGCCTCATCATCAAATTGGTTAATTCATATCCTGGACATTCATTGGAGGGAGGAGGTCTTACCCCTCTGCAGAGATGCAGCTGGTGCTGACTGGGCTAGAAAAGGAAAATGAGGGTCATTATAATTCAAAGACTAATTTTTCTTTTTTTGCAAAAATGGGGTATATATATATATATATATATATATATATATATATATATATATATATAATGTAGGGTTGTACTTTTCATAGTACTCCATTTTACTTCCCATTTTTCTGCTGCTGAGTGGTGCAAGCCAAAAGGGGTTCAATTTCATACTGGTCTGATTTATAAGTAATAGCGCTAGGCATTAAGATACCAGAAAAATGTAGAAGTCAGATCAGCGTGGAATACAACTCATGGTTTCTGCTACTCAACAGAAATACAGTATATGAAACTGTATTCTTTAAAGAGAGCAAAAAAGTCTCTTTGTTATTTTTACTTTGCACCAAAGAAAGAGACCAGAACAAAAGTATTTTTCCTTATGAAAGAACATATCAAACCTGAAGAAGGCTGCTGTCTATACTGGTTGAAACATTATATGGACAACAAAAACCAAAAGTTTTTATTTTTTTCTAGTTTTTTCAGTCAATCATTATTACTATTTTGCTTCTGACAAGTTTTTCACACCAGTTCCAACACATAGTTTTTCTTTGGAGTCTTAGTGGCAGCAAGTCTCTTCAGACCTCCAGGACCTTTCTCAGTATCCAAGCCAATTTTAGCAGTGCTGTGATGATCTCATTTCACCCTATCTCTTTCACTGGTTCTTGGCGACTGTTCTAAGGGCTTCAACTGTGATTGATATCACTGTCACCTCCATATTCCACAATTTTTTCAGCTCTCCGACAGTTCATGGTAAATGTCTACATTTTTGCCTTTATTTATTTTCACTCAGTTGTTCACTGGAATGGCAAAGTCTTCTAGATGAAAAGTTCTTTTCTTCTTGTTAAATAAAACAGGGTTAAGTCTTATGGTTAGAATCAGGTGATCTATTTGTATCTCAAAATCCTAGAGAATTTTATCCATCTCTTTTTCTAAGATAGATTCTAGTTTGAACATATACCATTTATCAGTATAATCAAATTTCAGTCTTTTGCACAGTTCCCTGTAGATCACCTTTTACACCCAGTCATACCTGTTCTTTTATTCCTTTTGTGCTAATTTGCTGCATTCAGTTATTATTGGTTTAACTGCTTGATCTCTCTATCACTACATAGCCAAAACTTGCTTTTGTACTCTTTATGAGTTTCCTGATGGTCTTTCCCTGGAATCTTTCACTGGAGTCTCTGCAGGTCTCCAAGACTTTTCTGAGTATTCTGGCCATTCTCAACAATGCAATAGTTTGGATGGTCTTAATTCATCCTCTGATTTCCAAATCTTTATTATCATTATTATATTACTCCTTGCAAGTTTTTTACACCAGTATTAGCTTGAGTCTGAGTGACAGCTAATATCCTCACGTCTTCAGTGCTCTTCTCAGTATTCTGGCCAATCCTAACAATGCTGTAGTTTGGATGGTATAAGCTCATCCTCCAATTTCCAACTCTCTCCTTGCCCAGTCAGCTGGGGCTGTAGAATACACTGACTGCACCACTGCAGATGGGTAACCCCACCAACGAGTGTCCTGGATATGACACTAAACAATCTGATGGGGAGGTTCCAGTTATGGTGGGGCTTTGGGGAATGAAGAACACCCCTTCATTGCCATTGCTCTCAGGTCCACTCTGGGCCGGCGTGGTAGCACCTGATAGGGTTCATGCAACTCTAGTCTCCTTTGAAGTAATCTAAACTGAATTATTAGAAATGGAACTGTTTTTTGACATTGAAACTGTACTTACTTTAAACTGAATTGTTTAATATAGAACTGTTTTGACATTCAACTGTGAGTAAACAAAATCTGTACTTATACTAAACTGAATTATCTGAATTAGAACTATCTATGGATTAAATAGAACTAACGGCATACTTATGCTAAACTGAATTATTTGACTAAACTGAATAGCTTGAAATAGAAATGTTTTTGACAATCAAACCGTACTTACTCTAAACTGAATTATTAGAAATGGAACTGTTTTTTGACTTTGAAACTGTACTTACACTAAATTGAATTGTTTAATATAGAACTGTTTTGACATTCAACTGTGTGTAAACAAAATCTGTACTTATACTAAACTGAATTATCTGAATTAGAACTGCTTGACTAAACTGAATAGTTTAAAAAAGAAATGTTTTTGACAATTAAAGTGTGTACTCATGCTAAACAGAATTGTTTGAAATAGAACTGATTATTTAGATAAAAATGGATTTGGCGTTAAATAACCTACAAAGGTTGATATGCCATAAAACCCAACCAAGCAACCAACTCTTTCCAAGCACACCAATTACAATTGGTATCACTATCACCTTCATATCCCATAGCTTTTATTATCATTATCATTATTACAGATACCTTTCTGGAGAAGCATTTTCACTATTATTATTTTATTATTAGGTCAATCTTATTATTGTTGTTTTTAATCACAACATACCAGGAAAAAAGCTTTGATCACATGATCAAATGATGAAAAATTTGTAAATGAAAGATATAGCCTTGACAAGACTTGAACTCATATCTCATGACTTTAAATCCTGATTTTTCATGAACCCTATCTTAACCTTTTCATTTTTGGAAGTTTCATTTATTAAGTGAAGGATTATTCCAGTTCACAGTGACATACATGTTTTACTGCCTTGTAATTGTAGACATGGCATAATGGTTAATAAGGTGGGCTAGCAAACCATTGTCAGTGGGTTTGATCCTCACTAGGTGTTCCACACTGTGTGTCAAATTTAAGGTGTAAAAGGATCATTAAATAAGTTTCCAGATTTTTTTCGTATGGTTAACAAGTTGACAATTCTTTATACAGATGATTTGAGCACAGTCATAGATTTTCAAGTATTCCTATCTAATACAAATAATTTTCAAGCAATTATATGGTTTCATGTAACTCTTCCTAATAATCATTTTTAACTGGTAAAAACTTCAAACTTTTGTAGAATCAACGTTTTCTTATCTAAGATGCTAACAGATGTATACATATATATATACAAGGTGCATACGATAAGTTTCCAGACTTTTATTGATAGTACACTCATGAAACTCTAGTCTCCTTCGAAGTAATCTCCTCCGGCTGCAAGGAACTTGTTGTACCGTTCCAATAACTTCTGGAAGGCCCCATGGAAGTCCTCTTGTGTGTGCATGTCAATGACCTTCATCACAGCCTCTTTCATCTCCTCAATTGTCTCATAATGACAACCTCTGAGCTTAGGGAATAAGCAAAAGTCACTAGGAGCAAGGTCTGGACTATAGGGAGGCTGAGGAACTGTCTTGATGCCCATCTAGGTCAAATAGTCTGCAACAAGGATGGAGTTGTGGACTGGTGCATTGTCCTGGTGGAAATGCCACTGACCCGATTTGAAGAGTGCTGGTCTCTTCCGATGGAATCTCTTTCTGAACTCCCTTAAAACCTCAACATAGTAACCCTAACCCTAACCCTTTGGCCAATCAACTCTGGTGTATTGACTTCCTTACTCCTCTGACACCTCTCATCATCCCTCACAGATTCCCTGCCATCCTTGAATTTTTTATGCCACTCAAAAACTGATGCTCGATTCATGCAAGATGCTCTAAAAGCAGTCTGAAGCATTCCATACGTGTCTGTGGCATTTTTTCCAAGCTTAAAACAGAATTTTATTGCATATTGTTCTTCTAAGGTGTCCTCACATCCAGATTGCATTTTTGAACTTCACCAGCTGTGATAATCAGGCTTTAGTAGGGTGTATTCCAATTGCTGCTGTAGCTGTTCATTTAAACCTGAAATCATAAAAATTGGTCAGTCATCTCATAAGATGTATAGCAATAGGATTGTGAATTTTCAAGAGTCTATGACAATTTTAAATGCCCATACAAAATAAGTCAGGAAACTTATTGAATGCACCACATATATAGTTTATAAGTTGCCTCACCTGATATAATAGCCTGGTTTTGGTCTCTTTATTTTAATGGCACATCAACATTCATGGGTTATTTAATGCCAAAGCTATCATTATAGAACAACAGCAGTGATACAATTTAACCTATAGCTGGGGGGATACAGGGGTTCATGCCTTTCCTAAGAGTATTAGTTTGAAAGTGAATGTAATAACTTGACTAGAGTTCGAACTTTCTTACTTTGAGGTGGCAGTCCAGCACTTAAGCCATTATGCTATGGTAACTCCCCTTAGAATAATGGTTATCAAGCTTGGTTTGCAGACTATTACTCACGAGTTTGTTTCTCACAGGATACCCCTCATTTCTGTTCTTTTGCCCAACTAAGCTGAGCTGAGTAAATTATTGCTGGTTGAAGTTATAAGTTATAAAGCATAGGAGATGAGTTGGTTACTATTTGATTATTTGCCGTTTCACACCATTTACTGAAGTTTAATAAAAATGTTATAAAAAGCAACAATAATAAGATATTGGAAAACTAGCAATCTATTTATATGAGACACACACACACACTTACACACACACACAATGTTAACTAAAGTTTGAATGGCCAATGCCAACTTGGTTTAAACAGTATAAAAACAAATATATAAAAAGCCAGTTTACACCATTCTTTAAATGACTTGAGACAATGAAAATTAAATTTGTTTAAGTCCTATAAAAACAAATTGTACCATTCTTGATAATGGCTGGAGATTCAACAAAGAGTGTTTGAAACTGAAATCTTTTCAGGTGATTTCTCTATTCTTTTGATAATTGCAAGAATCCAAACTGTAAATAACATTCCGAAATCGTTCATTGCTAATTTCAGTTTCTATTTTATAGTTTAATGAATTAATGATAACATATAACAAAAATAAATAGAAATATAACCTCATTATATCAAAAGAAAAAAACTTGTCTAGAAAAATTAAAGATTTGGTTTTGTGAAATAAGATTCCCACTTTTGTTAATACAGGAATTATTCTGGCTTGTTTAATAAGCTTATTTTTAAGAAAAAAATCAGTTAACTTTTTAGGCTGGTCGGTTTTACTGCATGTCAACTTTTGTTGGGTTATTCAATGCAAATGTAAGTTTTTTCAAAGAATCCTATATTTTCACGTAACTATTCCTTTTTTAGTAATCATTTGTTTGCATTGTTATATACCTTTAACTCTTCCTATTTAATAATGATTTGTATGTAATGTTGTGGCTTAAAGTATTTCAAGTTATTAAATGGTTTCAAGGAACTAATAATAATTCTTAGCAAACAATTATAGCTTCAAGTAACTATTCTTGATCAGAATACTTTCCCCTCTGTGATATGGTTTCAAGTATTCCTATCTAACACTAATAATTTTCAATAATTTTCTGAAACTTTTAATTTCCAAAATTTAACACATAGATATGACCCTAACAGGTATGACTCTTCTAGATCTAACATTTTTTGGTAGGTTGTTCAATTTACTATAAGGCTAATGTTGTCAGTTTGTGGGAAGGTCAAAGTTGATAACACTACTGTGGTTGTGAAGAACTGTAAAAGCTATCGGCAAAACAATTGCACATACACACACACACACATATATATATATGAATATATAAATATATAAATGCAGTGCCTTCAATAAGTTTTCAGACTTTTTTTGTACAGGCATTTTAAATAGTTGAAGACTCTTGAAGTTTTATTTTTTAAAATTGTTTTTTCCTCCTCTCTACCAGTGATTCCATTAATACTCTGTTTATGCATAAGAATATAGCATATTCATAGAGAGTATGTGAATATCGCATATGCATATAGAACATTAGAATATTGTATATTTATATTTTTTTTATGCGATTTCATAACATCAATTGATAAAATCAGAGAAAACGGCTTCGAGCTGACAAAAAAAAGAAGCAGAAGGTACCCCGCAAAAACAATTACCGACGCCGACTACGCCGATGACCTAGCAATACTAGCAAATACACCCAACGAAGCCAAAACACTACTGCATAGTTTGGAATGAGCCGCCATAGGCAGTGGCCTCCATGTCAATGCACACAAAACTGAATATATGTGCTTTAATCAAGCAGGTGACATTTCCACACTAGAGGGAACCTCACTGAAACTGGTAGACAAATTCACCTACCTAGGAAGCAGTGTCTCATCAACTGAAAAAGATTTGAAAACAAGACCTCATGAATCTGACATATTGGCCAATATTGTTATCATGATCATTAATTGTGGACTGGTTCACAGAATACTAGTCGGAATAAAACCTTATGTCAAACAAACATATAAATTTATTATGGTATTACTTGACTGCTAGGACTTCATCTGTTGTAAGTGACTTCAGAGTCCATCATAAATTAGTTACACAACCTTGTTTCTCTACAGAGCAATGACAAATTCTATTCTTATTGTAACACAAGACACTAATCAATACCATTCTCAAAGCAAACATACTCTTCTGGTGATATAATAAAATATGATATTATTTTAGGTAAATTTAAACAAGAAAATTCTATTGTTATTGAATAATAAACAGAAAGTTTGGGTGAATGAACATCTTTTTCATGTAAGTTGGTTGGTTGGTTTTTAGACTTATATTGACTTCCTTACTCCTCCGACACCTCTCATCATCCCTCGCAGACTCCCTGCCTACCTTGAATCTCTTATGCCACTCAAAAACTGATGCTTGATTCATGCAAGATGCTCCAAAAGCAGTCTGAAGCATTCCATACGTTTCTGTGGCATTTTTTTCCAAGTTTAAAACAGAATTTTATTGCATATCGTTCTTCTAAAGTGTCAGATTGCATTTTTGAACCTCACCAGCTGTGATAATCAGGCTTTAGTATTCAATTGTTGCTGTAGCTGTTCATTTAAATCTGAAACCATAAAAATTGGTCAGTCATCTCATAAGATGTATAGTAATAACATACTGAATTTTCAAGAGTCTATGACAATTTTAAATGCCCATACGAAAAAAGTCAGGAAACTTATTGTATGCACCTCATATATGTGTGTGTATGTGCATGCGTATATATATATATATATATAAGAAATAGCGTGTTTAAGAAACTCTTGAATTATTGGTTGGTTGGGTTTATGGCATGTCAACCTTTATTGGATTATTTTATGTTCAAGTCAGTTTAAGAATTATTGTCTCCAATTATATAAAGCTTAAAAATGCATCATCACAATCATTTTAAATGTAATACTAGAGTTTGTAACATTTTTTATAAGAAGTCCCTAAGCCATAATGACTAATGTGCTTGGCTGCAAGATCATAGTATGTGAGTTCAAACTCCAGTTATGCTAGTACATTCACTTTTGGACTAATGCCCTTGGGAAAGGTATGAATTCCCTTCTCCTATCTATCTATTGGTTAAATAGAACCACTACTGTTCTTTTACAAGGATTGCTTTGGCATTTGATAACCCATGAAGATTTATATGCCATTAATGAACCCAATGAAAAGAAAAAATCTTTTTAAACAGGTAAACACTTTATACTTAGCTGTAGTATCAATATTCTAAAGGTTACTGTATTGTGATCCATTTTTTTTTCTCAGAACTCCACAGAATTTTTACTGCGATTTGAGTTCCATATTCATTCTGATTGATTTGTTTTTTCATTATTATGGGTGGTATATTGTGGCCGCACTAGACCCAGGGATTACTCTTTCAAGGTCCCCAGATGAGTAAAGCAAGAAAAAAATTCAGTAAAAGAAGTTTAAGGATGGGCATAAATATAAAAATATAAGCTGTTCATGAAATTGGAAGCTTCTTATCTTCAGAATGCTACCAAGGCTTCATTTTGTAACATACTCAGTCTGTTTGCTTGACAAAGCTGTTTTAAAGAGTTGGATAAACAGGTGTCAAGACCTTCTTTGTTGTTTCACTATTTAATCTCTTGTTTCTTTACAGTGATATAACAATCTGTTACTCCCTTCCTTTGTGTATTTTATCTTTATCTCTTACTTTCTATTTTCAATTGGTCTCTATTATTAACAAGAGATTACTTCAGGTTGAGTGTTTTGAGAACTATCTGGGTATCTAAACAGTATATTCTTGAAATATGAGTCAAACATACAAGATGTGCAATATATATTCATGGAATTTTAAAGGCAGACTGTTTGCAAGATATCAAGTCACTTCAGTAATGGTTGAAAAAACAAAGGAAGAGGAATTTATTAAAATTTAAGTTAACTGTTACTTGTTATTTTTATTATGTATTGTGAGTTTATTCAGCCCTCATAACCCATCTGTGCAGCTATACATCCTTCTTTTGAAATTTTCTCTTTGGCTTTTGATCTTGTCACATGATGTAGATTTGAAACAGAATGCCACAAATGGAAGTAGAATGTTAAAAATTTTCTCACTTTTTCATTTCATTTTAACAATTCAAATGCTCTGATGAAGGCATAATGTTTTCATATTTAACCCCCACCCCCGAAAGGTTTAAAACTGGGAAATAATTCAAACTATGTCTAAAATCACCTTCTGATGACCTTGTAGTTTTTCATACTAATACATTTTCCTATATATATATATATATATATATATAAGGAAAATGTCTGTGGATGACAACATAAATGCCCCCCTCACCCCCATGGGTTGAGCACTCTAGTGAGGAAATTTGCCGGCTACCACATAAGATGAAACACAATAGCTCTTCTCATTAATTGAACACTCCATGTAGGTGATAACATATATGTAAAAAGATATATTAAAAAAATTCTCTCATTAGCACAGAGAATGACGATGACCTTGAGGTAAGATATCTGACTGACATAAAGTCAGCTGGGTTTTGAGCCCTGCTTGAAGCATCTTGCATGTCTAGTCACATTTGTGATTCAATGAGTGTGTCTGTCTGCGGATGATTATATATATATATATATATAAAGTAAGTAAAGTTGGCGACTGTAGTTGAGGGTGACCAGAAGGCTCCCTTTTCAATAGCTACAACACTGAGATGTAGGGAAGGGCATTACTTCTTTCCCTGGATTGCTCCACTTTACCCTTGATACATACCTTGTATTGCTGAGTGTTAAGCAAGGAGGTATCAACTACCATTTTTAAAGTCTTTGGTATGATACTACCTGGGATTGAACCCAGGTTTTCTGGACCATTGGCAAACAGCCTTCAAAATGAATTTAAAACCAAGGTTGCAAGTTTATTATCACTGGCATTTAGTGCAGTAAAAGTTTTATTCATTTATATGTGTACTTTTAGTGACATGTAGTGGATTATCCTTGTATTATTATGGATAGTTAGTGTATAATCAGTGTATTAGTAATGTATTATTATTAGAATCTCCTGTAATAAAAGTGTTTGTTGTGTATTATAATATTATTATCAATTATTCGTGATATATAAATGTATCATTTGACAGCATTATAAAATATGGGTCAAGAGTAAGTGGAGCAATTCAGGGAAAGGAGCAGCGTCCTCTCCTACACCTTGGTGTAGTAAAAATTGAAAAAGGAACCTTTGGGTCACTCTTGACGATGGCTGGCTAACTTTTACTTATTATCAGTTATTGTATCACTGTCATCATCGTAGGACTCAGCAAATCAAGAAATCCTAGATGTGGCTGATGGTGTTTCACTTCACTCAAATTTCTTCTCCCCATCCTCTAGTTATGGGTGAATATTTGGGCTGTGATCTCTTGGTAGGGTAACAGGTTTAGGAGAAGAAAAGACTCTGAATTTAAAACCTGAGGAGTGTTATTCAGAGAACCTTTGCATAGTGCTATAGGATCCTACAGTTATTAGCTTATCCAAAAAGTGTGGCTGGTTGTAAACAAGCCTTCACCACTATGAACAAATCACCAGTGCAGTTCATTATCAATGTGTTATGGTCAAGGGGAGGTTCAAATGATGACACGACACAGAAATAAGTGATGAGAAATATATTGAAGGCAAATAGTACATACACAAATGATAGCTTGGAGAAACCCCTCCTCAGCTTGGCAATCAGGAATATTACTGCTATTGGTGACGGCTTGCTGACACAGAACCGAGACTGAGTTCAAGACTGAGTTTGAGACTACGACCAAGACTGAGTTTGAGACTGTGACCAAGACTGCGACTGTGCAGAAGAGAGCTCAGTTGGTATATGTCACATAAGGATGAGTCCATCGATAGGGGACATCCCAACACAATGATAGCTAGTATGGAGTATATGTATTATTAGTGTATACTATGAGTTCTATGGTAATCTTGAGCTACTATGAGTTTTATTGAACAAATCCTGGAAGCAACATCCCACAAAACAGCAACAGTACGAACACTTACCTTCCATCTTGAAAACCATCCAAATAGGATGAACAAGACATGTAGGACACTGCTGGAGAAGTAAGGATGAACTCATAAGCAACGTTCACTTATGGAACTTTTCACACCGATATGTAAGTGTTGGCCGACCAACAAGAACTTATCTACAACAGCTCTGTATGGACACTGGATGTAGTCTCAAAGACTAGCCAGAAGTGATAGAAAATAGAGATGAATGGTGCGAGAGAGTCAGGGAAATCCATGTTAGCAATACAGCATGATGATGATGATGAAGAGTATTATCTATAGCATTGGTTATGTAATAGTAATAATCATCAAAATAGAGATGAATGGTGTTACGACCCTCCCCCACCTGAATCTCTCCTGTTTGATTTTTTCTATCTAACACCCACACACACTCTTCTCACTCTGGAAAGGAGAAGACGGAGAGAGCCGGAGTGTCCCGAGTAGGCCCGAAGGAGAACCGGAAGTTGGGCGCCAGCTTAAAAACAAATTGCAACAAGGTTTGATTGTACCATAAATCGGTCGAGATTGGACCGGGTAGGTTGGACTATCTTCTGCGTTTGGCTCCCACTTATAGAGAAAGATTCGTAACCTCTGAAAAAGTAAGATAGTGGTTGGTACTTTCTTTTTGCCTTCTCTGTGTTTTGGTTGGTTTCTGTGAGGGTTTGGCGATTTTTGCCCCTCTTCCTTTGATGTTGAATAGTTACTTTTCTGATTTTCTTTGGGAGGATTGTGTCCTGTCAGTGCTGAAATGGAATGACCTACAAGTAATTCGGTTTGTTGCGTTGTGTTGGGTCTGTTGTTCCTTCCACTGGTGTTCGTGGCTGAGTGACGACCCATAAAATCTTTTTGTTCATCCGAGCTGATACCACCATGGTGGTTGTTTTCCCAGCAAGGACTAGGTATGTCACCCTATCCATCAAGAATGAGAAGGCCGTGACAATGGTGAGAGAGAGTCAGGGAAATCCATGCTAGCAATACAGCATGATGATGATGAAGAGTATTATCTATAGCATTGGTTATGTAATAGTAATAATCATCATCATCATCATCATGCTGTGCCGCTAGCACGGATATCCCTGACCCTCTCTCGCCATTTCTCCCTATCGTTCATCGCTTCTGGCAGGTCTTCAGGGCTATATCCTGTATCCTCACATAGCTGTTGTATGTATGTTTGAGCTGGTCGTCCTGCTTTTGCTTGGCCATATGCGGGGGTCCATAGTCTTACAGGCGAATACACCCAACCAAGCTGAAACACTACTGCATAGTTTGGAACGAGCCGCTGCAGGCATTGGCCTCCATGTCAATGCACACAAAACTGAATATATGTGTTATAATCAAACAGGTGACATTTCCACACAAGATAGAACCCCTCTGAAACTAGTAGACAAATTCACCTACCCAGGAAGCAGCGTCTCATCAACCGAAAAAGACATCGACACTCGGCTAATGAAAGTATGGACAGCTATCGATAGGCTCTCGATCATATGGAAATCAGACCTGACCAATGAAATGAAACGCAGTTTCTTCCAGGCAGTGGTCGTATTGATACTGCTATATGGATGCACTACTTGGACGCTAACTAAACAGCTGAAGAAGAAGCTAGACAGCAATTACACAAGAATGTTGCGAGCAATATTGAACAAGTCCTGGCGGCAACACCCCACAAGGCACCAACTATACGGCCACCTGCCTCCCATCACAGAAACTATACAAGTTAGAAAAACCAGACATGCAGGAATAGTAATAATAGTCCTATAATATTATGATAAAGACAATAAAGATGAGGAAACTAGCCAGAAAAAATCAATGAAGTATCACTATAAAACCTCATTTTAAAATATTGTAATGAAGACAATAAAAATGAGGGAACTGGTTTGAAAAAATCAATGTATAATAGTAATAATAGCTTGTCTTGAAATATTGTGATAACAACAAATAAAGCAAGGAAAATGGTCTGAAAGAATCATTGTATCAGAGCTGACTTTCACTTTCTTGAAATAATAATAAGTAATTGAATTGTATTGTATTGCAAGATGTTAAAATAAATGCCTGGATTTTTTCTTATTGTTGGAAGACTTCAATTCTTGTAAGTTTAACAAAGTCAGATTTTATTGACTTTGAAAAAATCCAAGTGGAAATACAATAAACTTTGGTAACAGATGTTTTTATAAAATGCTTTTTTTGTAATCAATATACAAGTTAGATGTTAGCATAAGATTTTTCTAAGTTGCAAAGTTTACAATTTCTTTTCCTTTCTCACAGAATTCACTCGAAGGAAAAGAAAACAATAAAGGCATATTTTAAGGAAAATTGTGATCAAACATTCAAATCAAACATGGAAATCCTTGTTCTTGGATAGAATGAAAAATTACTGAAAGAAATTTCTTTTTCATTTGATTTAACAAGCTCAAATAAAAAAAAAATTTGAAAGTTTTGTGATAATGATAATCATGATGAAGGTTGACAGCACTCATTCCTTTAATTCCCTCTTTCCATCCATCCCTATCAGTCATCACTCTCAGTAAGTCTTTTAGATGCGAGCCAGTGTCTGCACAGAGCTGATGAATGTAAGTTTTTGCTGGTTTGCTACTGCTGGTGTGTGAAGGAGTCTATAGGTTTGAATCTCCTCATCAACCCCCTGCTATGGATTTAATATTATCACTGCTGTTCTTCTATGAGGATGGCTTTAACATTGAATAATCCACAAAAGTTGATATGCCATCAAACAAAGAAACCATCTATTTATCCAGCCCTTCAACCATTGGCAGGATGTGACTCAAGGTCAATTTTTAAGTGGAGTACACCTGGGTTAATGTTTACATACACCCTGTAAAGGCATGGACTGCTGTTGATAGGTTATTGATCATAGAGAATTCTGATCTGTTCAATAAAACAAAACAAGATTTCTTCTAAGCTGACTCTGTGTCAATTCTACTGTATGACTGTACCACATGGATGCTAGATGGGAACTATACAAGAATGCTACAAGCTATTTTAAACAAATCTTGGAAGCAACATTATTGTATATTGAGCCTTGACCAAACCGTCAATCAGAGATTCTATGCACAGGACAAACATGTGAAAATTAGCAGAATGGTTGAATGGAAATGTGTATGTGTTATGAAATAACATATGAAGATGCCCATGTGAGATATAAGCAGTCTCGGTCTTGCAGCCAGAAAAGATTCGGTCAGTCAGGGAGAGCGAGTGCAAGTGGTTGGGCAGCAACCCACAGCAGGCCTCCTGTTAAGTACCTCCCCCGCCTGAGAAGCAGAAGTGCTAAGTGGGGCCTTGAAGATAATACAGCATGGTATGGTCAAGAGAAAAGGAAGTTATAGGTCAGTATGGCAGTCTGTTTTCATCTCCCTGTCTCTGTCTCTCACACATCTACTGACGATTTGACCCCTTTTGAGAATAAAGTGTGAGAGTTATATTTTTGTTGACAAAGACAAAGTATTATGGTCATTCTTCCTCCATGTATATTCATTCCTTATGAGTACACAACAACATTGCACAAAACAACGGCGGTATGGCCACATACCTCCCATCTGAAAACCCATCCAAGACAAACAAGACCTGCAGAACACTGCTGGAGAAGCAAAGATGAACTCGTAAGTGATGTTCTATGAACCCTTATGCTCTTTTCCAGCCTTTTGGGGACTGTTCCAAGTGCGCTGACTACAATTGGTATCACCCCTTTTTTAGCTCTCCAGCAAGATCCAAGAGTCAAATTCCACAATTTGTCTCTACTTTCTACTTCTATGCTCAACGTCCATCTCCTCTTTTCATCCTATCACTGCTTTGTCTCTTCTAGTCGCTATGTTGTTCTCGCCTGTTGCTTTATGTTCTTCTTTTCCAGGATAAACAGAAAATCAGTTGCCCAGTCGGCTGGGGCTGTAGAATACACCGACTGTACCTCTGCAGAGGGGTAAGCCCCCCCCCAACAAGTGTCCCGGGTATGACACTAAAAAATCTGATGGTGAGGTTCCAGTAATGGTGGAGTTTTGGGGAATGTGGAGTACCCCTTCACTGCCATTGCTCCCTGGTCCATTCAAGCCCAGAGTGTTAGTACCTGATAAGGGTCCTATTGATGGGTTAAATAGAACTAAACCGTGCTTCCTTCACTATACTGATTTTTGCATTTAAACTGCGTATTTATGCTAAACTGAAATGTTTTAAATAGAACTGTTTTGACGTTTAAAATGTGTACTCATGCTAAACTGAATTATCTGAAATAAAACTGTTTTGACATTTAACTCTGTGTATTGTCCAGTCGGCTGGGCCTGTAGAATACACCGACTGCACCTCTGCAGAAGAGTAAGACCCCCCCCTCAATGAGTGTCCCAGATATGACACTGAACAATTTGATGGTGAGGTTACAGTGATTCTGGGGCTTTGGGGGATCAGGAGCAAACCTTCATTGTCATTGCTCCCTGGTCCACTTTGGCCTGGAATGGTAGCACCTGATAGGGCCCTATCTATGGGTTAAATAGAATGTTTAGCATACTTATGCTAAACTGAGTTGTTTGACTAAACTGAATAGCTTGAAATAGAAATGTTTTTGACAATTAAAACATTCTTACATTTAAACTGCGTGCTTATGCTAAACTGAACTATTTGAAATTGAACTGTTTTTGACAATAAAACTGTACTTACACTAAACTGAATTGTTTGATATAGAACTGTTTCGACATTTAACTGTGTGTAAAGAAAATCTGTACTTATACTAAACTGAATTAGCTGAATTAGAACTGCTTGACTAAACTGAATAGCTTGAAATAGAAATGTTTTTCACAATTAAACTGTACTCACATTTAAACTGTAAACTTATCCTAAACTGAATAATTTGAATTAGAACTATTTTCATAAAAATGGATTTGGCGTTAAAGGTTGATATGTCATAAAACCCAACCAACCAACCAACCAGAAACTCAGACACATTTTTTGTGCACTTAATTGATTTATTACTTTATGGATGCTTCCATTTCATCTGTTTCAACTATGAGGTTAGTGGAGACAGTTGGAGTAGAGCATAGTGGAAATTGATCAGTTCTCATTAGCGATTTCTGTCTGAAGATAAATTCTACTTCTAAACTTTCTGAGATCATTTGATCTCATGACCTCCTTGTCCTGTGAAAACCATGCTTTCAAACATCCTTGGGGGTCATTACACATCAATCTCATTGTGTTATATATTCATAGTGAAGGAAGAACCACAACATGTCTTTTTATTCTTTTGTAAGGAGCCAAATCTGTAGTGTGAGAGACAGATGGAGACAGGGAGACAAAGACTGACAGCTATATTGACCAATAACTTCTTCTTCTTCTTTTGACCATACCACACTGTGTTATCTTCAAGACCTCACTTTGCACTTCTTCTGCTTCTTGGCCAGGGGGGTACTTAACCAAAGGCCGCTGTGAGCCACTGCCCCAGCAGGGCACTCCCAGTGACTGCAAGCTGGGTCTGACTCAACTTACTCTGACACCAACTGACAAGGAGCCTCAAGCAAGCCTCTGCATATATAATTTCATAATGCCTGTGACTTCTGATCAATCATGTGACTGCTTTCACTTATTTACACAAATATGTCCAGTTCAGAGAAATCTCTGATTGACTGCTAGGTCAAGAGACAATATGCAACATTTGCTCCAGTGGTTTTTGAGCCATTGTAAGCTAATCTACTCTACTTGCCAAATAATAGATTCAGCCAATGTAATTTTTTAAACAAGTATTTGTCTGTCTTTTCATGTATCTTTATAAGATGATTATTTTGGTTATGATAGGAATATTTATACCGTTGAAATGATGTATGTACTGTTGTCTTCAGGATGGGATGCGTATATTATATTGATTCATTTAAAATTGGTAGGTATCCTTGGTATGACACTGAACTGCATCTGGTGATGAGGCTCCAGTTCTGGAGTTTGGGTAATGTGGAGGGTTCCTTTATTACCATTAATCTCAGGTACACTCTGACCAGGAGTGCTAGTACCTGTTAGGGTCCCATCATATTTGAAACTCTACAATTGTGTGCAGGTTGTTTGTGTTGAGTGAGAATACTTGATATATAGAAATACTAATGTTAAACAGCAATACCTGAAATGATTTAACTGTGTGCAAATAGAGTTATTAGTGTGAGATAGCAATACTTGAAACCATTTAACTGTGTGCAAACAAATGGGCTCTAACTCATTCAAAAATTAATTTTCCAACAAACTATTCCCTTATAAATCATATATATATATATATATATATATATATATATATATATATATATATAACAGGATTTGGTATTAAATAACACACAAGAGTTGATATGTCATTGAATCAAATAATGTAACACTAAATATGATATAATTTCATAATATAAATATCAATCTGTCTTCAAAATTCTATTATCTCTATGTAACATTTTCTGCCGAAAGAAATGTTGAAATTTTAGAAAGTACAGATCAGTTTTTTATTAAATTTTATTATTGAATCATTAAAAACATTTCATTTGATTCAACTGGATGATTTTTGCATAAGTTTACTGATGTCAACATTTCAAAAGTAAATGAATTAATAAATGTTTATTTTCTATATTACTCATTAAAAAAGTCTAATAGATATTTTATCAGTCAAATCAAAAAGAAATTTTGTATTAGATACAAAAACACATATAATTTTCCTCTGATAATTGAATATCATGTTTAATTAACTATGAAATGAAATGTTTATCTGACAAATTAAACAACATTGGACTAGTGGGTAGAGTGTTTGTCAATTGTCCGGTAGACCGGGGTTCAATCCCAGGACAGGTCATACCAAAGACTTCAAAAAATGGTACTTGATACCTTTTTGCTTAACACTCAGCATTATGAGGTATGTATCAAGGGTAAGGTGATGCGATCCAGGGAAAGGAGTAGCACCCTCCCCTACACACTAGTGTCGTAGCTATTGAAAAAGGAGCCTTCAGGTCACCCTCGACTATGGTCGCCAACTTACTTAAATTCACAAGATATTGTCTAACCCAAGTTAAATTACTTTGGTTTGAATATATAATCTGAATTCAAATGTTAAAGCCAAATATTTGAAGATTTTTTGAGTAAATTCAGGGCAGTAAAAGAAGAATTATTTTAATAAAAATATTTTATTTTCAATAAATAAAATATTCCTTTCAAAAGTTTATTTTATCTGTTTGGCTTATACAATTTCTTTTCATCATCATCATGTTGTGCTGGTAGCACGGATATCCCTGACCCTCTCTCACCACTTTTCCCTATCGTCCATCGCCTCAGGCAGGTCTTCCGGACAGCATCCCGTATCCTCACATAGTTGCTGAATGTATGTTCGTGCTGGTCGTCCTGCTTATTGAGTATGTATGTATATACATTGGAGGTGTTCATTGTGCAATGATTATCATCATAGGAAGTGAACTTGGCCACTTGAATTCAAATCATATATAATATGTATAAAGAGGATTTGGCATTAAATAACCAACAATGTTTGATATGCCATAAAACTAAACCAAATCCTAGACAGAGTGCTAATGCCCTTGGGAAAAGTATGTATCCAACTATTTTCCCTAGTCAAGCTATGAGTAAATCATGGGGATACTGGGTTCTTTAACTTTGATATGGCAACTGGTCCACTGGAATGAAAATTCAAACCAGTTGTAGATCTGGAGAGGGATGGGCTCCGCTAGGCTATTCATGTCATGTACCAATTACTAAACCAGTTTACGGGATGTCTTTTTTTTTTATTTATATACATTATCACCCATAAATGAGTACATCCCAACAATTCTTTATAAAAAGTTAATTTTCTTCTAAACCCCAAATACCAGGATTTTAGTATTTCTTGTGGCAATCTTAATATATACATATATAGATAACAAATTAATACTTTTATATATTTATGTAATTTATTTTTGGTTACAGAGATGATCAATAAATAATACTTTAATAATATCCATTTTAATTGTTCAATGATCCATTTGAAATGAAAAAATCCTAGTATCTTTTGTTTAAAAGTAGGAGTGATGTTGTATATCAGTAATAAAAAGAAAT
The DNA here is from genome assembly GCA_963585895.1 of Sepioteuthis lessoniana. NCBI lineage: Eukaryota > Metazoa > Mollusca > Cephalopoda > Myopsida > Loliginidae > Sepioteuthis > Sepioteuthis lessoniana. The sequence goes on along the minus strand of OY757917.1, from coordinate 83,716,650 downwards.
TATGTCCTTAAAGGTCATCCATAGACAGCTAAAGTTAACCACTCAATGGCATGCCTTGAAAGGAAAAGGGAAGTTAATGATTACCAGCTGACAGCTCACTGCTAAGTTTCTGTTTATAAAAAAGTGTGGTAGGTGGTTTACATGATGTGGCAACTTGGAAAATTTTTCACTGTGTTCTAGGATTTTTAAATATTTGTATGGAATGTGTCTGACTGTAATAGGATACAATTTTACACTATGGAAGCCCAGCAGGATCATTGATAATTACAGAAACAGTTTTTTCTAGAATATATTTTGAATGGAATGTATCATCATACCACACAGATGTACACACATGCATATGCACACACACACACACACACACACACACACACACACACACACACACACACACACACACACATGTACACACTCATACACATCTATACAAACACACACGGGCACCTCTGGTGGTGTAACGGTTAGCAAGCTAGACTAGCAAGCCTGCACGAGTGAGTTTGAGTTTCATTGGGTGCCCCATTCATTCAGCCTTGTGCTACATCGAAGCAAATTACAAACACACACATACACGAATACACACATACATAATTTTATATCTCTGGATGTCAGTATGAATCCTTGTATTCTTTTGCATGATTTGAATTAAATCAAAATTAGAATTAGATTTAATTAAAATTTAGATTTAAATCAAATCTTGCCGATCAGTAATGTCCTCCTTCTGCATGACAATGCTTGACGACACACAAGCATCAGAACAAGGGAGACAATCGTCTCATTTACGTAGACAATTTTACTGCATCCTCCATACTCACCAGATTTTGCACTTTCAGACTACCATTTCTTTGGCTCCCATGAAATAAGGCTTAAGAGGCAAACGTTATGCCAGTGAAGAAGAAGAGAAAACTGCTGTGATGAATTGGCTCAAAGAACAGTCAACAGAATTTCACAAGGCAGAGATACATGCTCTCATTCTAAGGTGGGGCATTGCTATTGAGAGAAACGATGACTATGTTGAGAAATAGGGATGAGATCCCTAGAGGACCAGTTTCATTATAATGTATGATACATCTTCCTGTGTTGGTAATTATTCCTGTATTAAAGAAAAAGGCATTACTTTTTTACTGATCCTCTGAGATATTAATATGTTTTGTGATCACCTTCTTTTGAAGAATGATAGAGAAATAATCAAATTGTCTTTGAAATTTAATCAGCTCTTCATCATTTTTGAAATCGGTCAACTGTCATATGTCATTAACATGCCTGATGAAAAATTAAAATGTTCTATATAATCTTATGAAAAGGGTTAGTTTTGGTTTAATTCAGTTTTTGCCTTGTTTTGATGATCAAATTGAACTCTAGTCAGTAAATTTTATATCAACATTATGAAGTCTGTTCAAAAAGTATCAAGACTGAAGGTATATTTGCCTAAATAGAATTGAACATTAATTTTCTTCAAAATAGTCCCTTTTGTATGGAACCTGCTTATTCCAGAAAGTTTTTTATTAGTTGCAAAACCTCTTTTGATATGGTGTAAGAACATTGAAAAAACCATTCAAAACTCAACGTATTTCTTTTAAAGTCCTCCATGTCCTCAAATCTATTACCTTTGAGATGAATTTTCACCTAAGGAAATAAGAAAAAGTTGCATAAAATTAGGTTTCTGGTGAGTATGGAGGGTCCTGCATTTGCATAATCCAGAATTATTTTTAAAAAACTGCAGATCAAAAATTATTCATCTAAAAGTCTTGACAGCATCACTTTATTAAGTAAGTTGTTTAGTTGAACATATAACTTTATTTAAATTTCAAATTTTGAAATTAAAAAAAAAGATTCAGTCTCAGTACTTTTTGATCATACCTTGTATATTTGTTTCATGTTTATGAATAAGAACCAACTGAATAGCTGAAGTTATTGTTTTTAAGTGCTTGTGATGAAATGATTATTACTTAGTCTTGCAAGCCATTGATAATGGGTTCAATTCTCACTTGGTGTTCCACTAATTATAACTTTGTACCAGACTAAACTAAGCTAATTATCTGTTTTATGCAGCAGTTCAGTGAAGGTTTAGTCAACTTGAATCAAAGACCATTGTAAATATTGTTGAGTTCTATTGATTCAATTTGATTGGTCAAACAGTCATAGATTTGAATTTAAAATCAGTAATTATTTAAGTGGCGTTTAAAAGCAAAGAAAAAATTTGGCCACTACATTTGTTATGTTATTAATGTCAGATTATTTGCATAGTTGATACAAAATTCTACTGCAATAATTTTAAAAGATAAAAAAGGAAATATTTTACAAATTTGAGTTAATATTGATTTTTAGGGGAATTAGACCAAACTGAGCTTATGTTTAATGGGTGGTACTTATGTTTATTTAATGTGTTGCACTTATATCAATTTTATGGTTGGCACTTGTGTTTATTTAATGGGTGGTATTTATGTTTATTTAATGAGTGACACTTAGGGTTATTTAATAGGTTGCATTTATGTTTATTTAATGGGTAGCACTTATGTTTATTTAATGGGTGGTACATATATTCATTTAATGACTAACACTTAATTCTATTTAATGGGTGGTACTTATTTTTATTCAATGAGTGTCACTTATTTTTATTTTATGGATTGCACTTATATTTATTTAATGGGTGGTACTTATTTTTATTCAATGAGTAACACTTATTTTTGTTTAATGGGTGGTACTTATGTCTAATGGGTTGCACTAATGGTTATTAATAGGTGGTACTTGTATTTATTTAATGATTGACAATTATATTTATTTAATGGGTAACACTTATGCTTTTTAATGGGTAGCACTTATATTTATTTAATATAATTTAATTGAAGGTGAATTTTGGAGCATGAGTTAACTCAGTTTCCCAACGTGTATGCTTTAGCTCCCTGAGTCCCCATGCAGGGGTCTACTGATATTTCTGAAAATGTTGATAAATCCAGGCAATTGTAATTCAATGCACTGATACACATTCACAATGATAGGAAGTGACATCTGACTGGCACATTGCAAATCTTCTGGATTTCATCAAGATTTTTAAAGATGTGCGGCTCATCCGTCCAATGAGTAATTTTAGTGATTCAAAGTGGAAACAGATCTGTAGCAGAAAGAATTTCAAATTATTATTTTGTGTGGGAATTGCTTTGCCCATTGGAGTACGAATTTATATATTTTGCCCAATGAGAATGACTGATGCCATTTTGCCTGGGTCACCTCCCCGGGGCAACATAAAAGGCTGCGCAAACCATTTCTTGCCCTCTTCTCGCTTCCTCACTGGCCAGCAGCAGGACAAGCCATCAACATGACAGAACACATACTCTCTCTTCGCTTCCTAGCTTCAGGAAAGACTAGCCAACATGACAGAGCACATTTACTCTTCTTCACTGACTCTTCTTCACTGACTCTCTCTCTCTCATATTTTGAGCAGTCTGCCAAGCACCACGAGGAGAGCACACCCAATTTATGGACCATTGGTGTCTGGGAAATCATTCTTTCATCATTTATCTTTCCTTCTAAACCAACTTATCCTCCAAGAAACAAATTGGATATTTTCAACTCCTGTTTTGATTTCAGCATTTTAATTCTTGTCCTGACGACAGCATCTCAACTCCTGCTTGGACTGCAGCATTTTAATCCTAGTCCAGACGACAGTGTCTTAATACCAGCTCTATCATTTACAACCGTTTCCTTCTTCAGCACAAGGGTTCCTTTCGTCTCAAGCTGTAGATAAAACTTCCTATTTGAATACTATCAATATCTTCGTCAACTCATTTGTTCTTCCTTTTAATATAACAAGAAGCAACAGAATTCTACCACCTCAACTGCCATTTTTGTATAAACAGTAAAATTATATGCCCTCGTGTTATAGACCCTTTATTTCCCATTATATATATATTTACCTAACCCCTCCGCTCGGGCAGGATATGACACAAGGTCAATTTTTTAGCGGAATTTAACAGGTTTGAATTCAGAGTTTTCCTTCTTCTAGACTAGTTGCCTCACCAAGGCTGAAGAACCTAGTCTGCCCTACTATTTTACCCATAGCTGGAGGGAGAATAATTGGATTCATACCTTTCCCAAGGGTATTAGTGCAATGTGAAATGCAATCAGTCTCGTCCAGGATTTGAACACGTGTTGCCGTGTCCATTTCCTACGACGATAATCATTACACCACGGGCACCTCTATATTATTTCCCAGTATATAAGACGCGTGGTTTACAAAGGTCTTTTTTTGAGGGGGGAGCTATCGCTCACTATAACCCTTCCAATCTTTGTAAAAGTCGAATTGAAAGTTCAGTAAATAACTTTCGAGTCATAATACCAGCGAACAGGGCACTGTGTCATTATGACATAGAAATATTTTAATGAGCGTTTTATTTGCCGTTATTCGATGGGATTTATGCACGTTCATTGTCCACATGTTTTGGTGCCAGGAAGGATTTTTAATCGATTTCTACTCACCAAGTTCTAATAATAGCATTAGTATACACTAAGACCGGATAAAAGGAAAAGAAAAACGTCATAAACTCATAAAAAACTATTGAAATATCAAATTGGTACGTATAACACAACAAATATTGCCACAATTAACAAGTCCGAAAACACATAAATTACACATTCTCCAAGAACAAGCATTCATGAAAAGAGGGAAAAGAAGGGTGGGTACATATACACACACGCATATGTATATATATATATGTGCGTGTTTCTTATTTCGTTCTAAGAGTGAAGTCTACATCGTCTATGATGAGATCCACAAAGAGTAATATTAATTTCTTACTTGTCTTCTGGTTTTCACTGCAAGATGAAATAGAGTACCTCGCTGGAGTTGCAAACAATGTTTCCATTTTGTTCACAGAACAATATATATATATATATATATATATATATATATATATATATATATATATATATATATATATATATATGTCCATTGTCCAACCAACGAGCATCGACCACAAAAGACCACGTCTTTTCTGTTCGAGGACCACATGTCAAAGAGAAAGAATTGAGGGTGTAAATTTTCACGCGATCAACGGGCAGGTGACTTTGGAAACCTTGCTTTTAATTCAAAGGAACCAATCTATTTTTGTCTACTCGCACCGTCAAATACGGTGTATATATATATATATATATATATAAAGTTGGTGACCGTGGTCGGGGGTGACCCGAAGGTTCCCTTTTCAATAGCTACTTCATCGAGGTGTAGGGGAGGGTGCTACTCCTTTCCCTGGATTGCTCCTCTTTACCCTTGATCCATACCTTATAATCCTGTGTTAAGAAAGGCGGCATGAAGTAACATTTTTTTTAGTCTTTGGTTTGACTACGACCTGAGATTGAACCCCGATCTCTTGGGCCATTGGCGAACACGTTATCCACTGGGCTAATGGGCCGGTTAATATCAAGTAAAACTCAACAAATGTTGTCCATTATAAATTTATTCCTACACCAACTTATTTTATGAGGATGTATCGGGCAAAACAATTTTTATGGAGTTTTTACCGTTATACCGGGGAATACATTATATATCAAGTTAGATCTTTAAAGAAATTAAATCCAATATTTAACAAAAAAAGATTGTTCCTTTTAAATCTATTCTTAGACTTACTTCATAGTATATATATATATATATATATATATATATATTAATGAATTTGAATTGTATGATTACTTTCTTCTTTTCTTACTGAATTAACATAACTCCTCGATTGTAGATACAATTGTTCAGTATTTTCTGATTTGTAGCTCTGTGAAAAATTCTCTATACACTAAGAGTTCTGTGTTTCGAAAAAAAATCGGAACCACTGTATTAACCAATAGAATGATGCTGCTTAAAATACCATTAAAAATGATGGGGCCTGCTGATAGAAACCGTCGTCTTCAAATTGAGAGAAATGTGTCAGTTTACACGAAGGACTCAAATAAATAACAGCACTTTTAGTTAACATTAGGAACTGTTAATTTAATCCACAATATCGGGCCTGCGAAAGTTTTTGCTTCTGACATTCGTTGGTACATTCGGTACCACACCCGAAATATTTGGTACATTTTACATCTTTTGACACAATCTTCTTGTTTACTTTCTATTATACCATTAATTCTTGTTTATCTAATTTTTGTTCGTTAAAATTCTACTAAAATGTTGGTGTGCGCCAACGACGTTAGTACAAATGATAGAGAGTTTGGGGAGAAGATTACAAAATGTAATGAAAAAAATGAAGACTGTTAAAAAAGTTAATATCTGCCAGGCTTTGCCACAAAGTAACAAAACATCACAAGATTTCTGTAATAAGAGGAATATATATATATATATATATATATATATATATATATATATATATAAAGTAGAAAAGGAAAGTTTTTAATTAAAAAGTATTTTATTTTGTCTCTCAATTAATTGATCGATTGATTGATCTTAAGAGAATATCAATCCGTCTGGGGTTATTTTATGTCTAGAGGTTAGAGAATTGCGTACATTGTACATTTATATTTTTATTTTTGTATTGCTGTTTCCTTAGAGTTTTAGTCATATGATATCAAGTATTTCTATCTAATACAAATAATTTGCACAGTTTCATGGCTTCAAATACTCCTATCAAATACTAGTAATTTACACACAGTTATATGGTTTCGAGTAACCATTTCTATTTGATAATAATCATTTGTCTGCATATATGTATATGATTTCAAAGTAAAATGATAGACGAATGCTTGGACATTGTCCGAGAATTTAAAAAAAAAAACATGTTGGTGACAGTGATACCAGGTATAGTTGGTGCACTTGGAACGGACCCCAAAGGATTGGAAAGGGGATAGGAACTGTTGGAAATCGAAGGAAGAATTGAGAAATTTCAGACAACAGCATTGTTGAGATCGGTATGAATACTTGGAAGAGTCCTGGAGACCTGAAGAGACTTGCTGTTATCTAGACTCCAGTAAAATAACACCCGTTAAAACTGGTGTTAAAAACTTGCAAGGTGTGCAAAATACCGAGAAGAGTCCTGGACACCTGAAGAGACTTGCTGTCACTCAGACTCCGCTACTGGGTGTAATATATTGTTGTTGTGGGTGTTAGTATTGCTTAGTAGGCTTAAGTAGGTTTAAGGACAACATAAGGCGTGCGTGCTTTAGTTAAGACATATTTATTCTAAATGGGCAGAGTGTGTGTATGTATTCCTATGCCAAGGGGTTGTAATCTTGTGCGTAGAGAAATAGTCCGTGTTATTACTACAGTGGGAAAAACTCGAAAGGAGTAGGGTAATTATAATAATCTTTAGTGAACCATTTTACCTTTAAGTAACTAATCTTTATACAAATAATTTACTCACAGCTATTTGGTATCAAGTATTGCTATCTGATACGAATAATTTGCAGACAGGTCTGTAGCAGAAAGAATTTTGTATTTTTGTTTGGCGCATAATTTAATTCGACCGTTAGGGTCGACGCATAATTTCACCCAGTCAGGATGGCTTATCGTATTCAATCCGGACCATCTTTCCGGGCAGCACAAATTGGGGAAGCCGTCAAACACTTCTTCTTTTTTTCAGAACTTCTTCGTTCAAGACAGACGTCTTACTGTCTGCTCTTTAATAGCAGAAGCATCGACACAATGAGGAAAGCTATCTAATTTATAGACCCCTTGCATCTATTCTCTTAGACCAAGGGTTCCCAGTTGAATATAAATTAGATGAATTCAATACGTCACACTCAAGAACAACTCTTAGTCGCCTCCTGTATTGGCTATGTCGACAGCGATGCAAAAATTTCGCTCCGACGCCTAGCTACTTCACCTCTGGGCAACATTTTCTGGAGACATTCACGCTTCTCCCCGAAACAACCAGAACCACAAACTCACGGTGACTACAAACGTTTTTGTCCTCAAACAGCAAACACGACTTTTGCTACAATATGGCGAACATATTTCCCTCACACATTCAACCATACCTTAACCTAACGATGCACTTTTCGCTCAGGCATTTAGCTGCTGAAATACTTTCTCAACTTTATCATAGCTTCATTTCGTTTCTTTACTTCTTTCCTTCTTACGAGACTTGCAGCATAAACGTAAACCCTTTATTCCATGCTGCCATTAAAAACCTAACGGCATCTTCGTCTGCTTACTTCTTCTTCCTCCTTTATTTTCCAACAACACTTAACGAGGAAACAACTCAACGTAACAACACGTAAAAAATAAGCAACAATTTTCCTCGCTAAAGGTCTATTTGACCAATATATAGAACGCTAGCAGGTACTACCACTCCGAATCAAAGGAGACCTGGGAGGAATAGCAATGAGACTACTCCACACTTTCTGGAGCTCTAGAAATTGGGTCTCACCACCAGATACAGTTTAGTGTCAAAACCACGACACCTCTTTTTGGGAGGTGTCCTCTAGCGATGGGGATATTATTATAATTATTATCATTAGGTTTTAGGTTTAAGTTGATTTTTACGTTGGTCATGTTGGTATTATGTTGGTTGCGTTGGTATTACGTTGGTTGCGTTGGTATTACGTTGGTTGTTATCCCCTTGCTAAATGTTGATGGAAAATAAAGTGGGTAGAGAAGAACGAGGACGTCGTTAGGTTTTGTATGAAGGTTTTAATGGCAGCATAAAGTAAAGGGTTTATGCTGGTATGCTGAGAGTCTCGTAAGGAGGAAAGAAGGAAGGAAGCTGTTATAGCGTATCATCCAATTCATTTTCAACTAGGATCCCTTGGTCTTGAAGAATAGACGCAAGGGGTCCATAAACTAGATGGCTCTCCTCATAGTGTATGATGCTGCTACTGCTATTCAAGAGCAGACGATAAGACGTCCGTTCTCATTGAGGATTTCTGAGGAAGAGAGTGTTTCGCGGGCTTTCTTCAATTTTTGGTGCTGTTAGGAAAGATGGTTCGGGTTGAATAGGATAAGTCATCCTGATTGGATGAAAATCTTTGGCGACTCTAACGGTCAAATTAAATTACGCGCCAAACAAAATACAAGGTTCTTTCTGCTACAGTTCTTACTCCTCTACTGGGGATACAGCCAGTATATTCTTAGCCCCACCGAGAGGGCATTTTAAAAAGGTTTTCGATAAAAATGATCTTGTGATTCCTCTAAATTATCCTATTAGTTGATATTATAATTCAAAATAGATTTGGTACGTTTCTGTGAAATATTTGTTTCATTTTAGTACGTTTGATAATTTTGGCAGCCTCGACGTTAACTGTTAGAGTCAAAAGATTTTGGGTCAAGATTTAAATTGTCTTTTTATATCAATGATGGTAAACAAGTCTTATTCTTGTGCGTGTAGATAAATCTATTTGAAAACAATAATATATATATATATATATATATATATATATATATATATATATATATATATATATATATATATTTGAACTCTAAAAGAAAAAAGAAAAGAAAAAAACTGTGTGAGCGCCGAGGTGAAGATGGATATGCTTTTACAGGGAGGAGAACATTAAGATTTTGAAGTGGGGTGAGGAATAAACAAATAACCAAACCAAACCAAACGAAACAAAACAAAAAAAAAAAAAAACAGAATGAATCAAATTTCTAAATACTGTTTAAATTTTTTCCATGAATGAACCTAAGAAATTCTGAAATCACACCAAAATATCGGAGAGCTAATTGTACGAAAGGACGCACTTTTGAAGACTTATAATAAGAAATAAGAGATTATTGTATTAAATAATATATAATTTTATACTATATATTTGTCGTTGTTTTTTTTTTTTTTTTTTTTTTTGAATATTTGATTCATTTTAGGTCGTGTTATTGGTACATTTGATGATTTTTGCAATGAATATATATTCACTAAAGGCGAATAACAATTTATTCAAGTAGACATATTTTCGTGTGTATGTGTAGGAGATGATATTTTTTATTTCATTATAGTTATCTCAAAATAATTCTTTCTTAATTTCTCATTTTGTGTTTGTTAAATTCCCGATAACATCTGTGTATTTCTGAATACAGTTATTTTTTTTTTTTTAATTCAAGAATGACTTTAAGAAAAATTCTGAAAGTTTGTTCGAAATCGGACCAAAAATGGTGGAGCGCTTGTTGGGAATAAATAAATAAATAAATAAGTAAGCAAATTGAATAAAAAAGAAAATGATTAAAATATGCGGAAACTCCCAGAGGCGTCTGACAGGAAAAAGGGGTGACGCATGCGTAAAGAAAAAGGGACCTCCCGACAAAAGGAGGGAGATCATTCTCTTTCAGCTGTGACCGGTGGGGTGACAACATCTAAATCTCTCGACTGCTTGTGGAAACCAACGTGGCCGCTCTAAGGCGCCACGTTGGGCTAACCTTTCACTAGTAGCAGTCGTCTCGATTAACAGTATGCCAAAATATAAAAAGCTACGAAATGGACCTATCGAACTACGATCTAAAACACTGGACTTGGACAAACTCCCCAAAGCGACTAACACGTTGTTAAACCCTTAAAATACCAAATAAGGACACACATATACCAAGAAACGATTAACGTATTTTTAAACGCCTTAACTGGGGAGTTCAATCATTTTAACTGTATTCATTGAATGGTTGTTGAACCAAGGAAATAAAGGAAAAATTAAAAAAAAAAAAGTCTTCGTCTTCTATCTGTTGCTACCTTCTTCCGTATCATTCTTTTTTGGCCTTCTTGTTCAAGGAGTTACATCCAGACAATGTGGGGTAAAAATAGAATAACCTCAGAATGGAGTCAGATAAAAAACGGTAACACAGGTTGCCCTGACCTCGGCCTGACTCCACATGTTAGTTACACGGACGGACGAATATTTTGTGACTTCAAATAAAAGACAATAGACAAGAAATATATATATAGCATATAATCATATATTAATTAATACAATATCAATTAATATACAATTATATACTATATATATGGTACGTTTTTGAAAGATTTGGTATGTTTTCGGCCAGGTGTCTCAAACGGCTATCGGTTCTCATCCTTAATTGAATTTTTGAGCGCTTGGACGTCCTTTGCGATTGGAAAGCCTTATATATATTGCTACGTCCCTTACGGACGATATTGTCTATATTTTGATAATCCTTGTCCCCGGACACGTCGGTGGCGAGTACGTAAAAGAATAAAGATTTATAATTCGCCCTATTTCTCAAGTTGGCTCATAGGGATATTTCACGGGTAATAATAATGAATAAAGGTATCGACAACAGGTTGAGGAATTATTGCACGGAAACAACGTATCAGAATGACTTGCAAAATAAAATTAAACACGACGGCAATTTCAAGTACATATAAATTACATTTATTTCGTTAGCATTCAACTAACAAAATAATATTAACACATAATAAGGTTCAAAAGATATGCGGATATGACTTATTTGAGGAATTATGGTTGTGGGCAAGATAGAAAATTATGTTCTATAAGGCTTTTCTGTGTGGTCCATTTTTTTTTCTCACATGTGATCGTGCCTTTTCTTTCCGAATGCCGTGGCTGCGTTTCTCTTCAACAGTCCATTCCACTGATTTCTGCTCGACTGTCCCGTTTCAAGCGTGACCGCCCCGCCTTCCAATTCGTGCTGGAAGGTAAAAGGCATCTCATTCTTTTTTACTCCAGGGGCCTCCTGTTAACAACCTCCCTCTACTCCTCTCCCAGAGTGTCTGTTGGCTGCTACTATGTGAAACGTCGCAAGTATACGTAAACATATATATATATATATATATATATATATAAGAAAAATAAATGTAATAAATCGATAAATGTGTTTTGGTTTATGCACATATTTTTCTTATCTTGTCAATTTACCAAAATCTATCATTTCTCTCTCTCTCTCTCCCTCCCTCTCTCTCTATATATATGATCTCTCATGGAATGTGACCAAGTGAAGTTTATTTTTCAACATAGTACTCTTTGTAGCCTTCACACTTCTTCAGTTGGTGTTGCAGTGCTTGGATTCCATTGGTAAAAAGTCAACAACTGCAGATATGATGTTTTCAGATGAGCTTTTTAGCCTATGAGCTTTTCTGCCCACCCTCGTGTGTGTGTATATATATATATATATGTATATATAAAGGTCATTCAATAAATTAACGGAATAAAAAAAAAATACATTTTTTTATCAGACTTTTGTTCTATAAATGTACACTCAGGACTCTCTGCAATTGGTTTATTGCAAAAAATATTTTAATCCTGCAAAAATATTTGTTTTGAGGCAATTCAAAATGGTGACAAATCGGAGTACTTCAGGCTTGAAGTCTGTCATCAAATCTTTGGTGGCTGAGAAGTGCAAACCATGTGAAATTTACAGAAGAATGTGTGATGTGTATAGACAAGCATATTTTAATTCAGAAAATGTTTATAGATCACGTAATTTATTCAGTCCCATATGTTCATCAGTAATTCTTGAGCTAAAGGAAGATTGACTTATTTTCATTGTCAAGAAAAAACAACAACAAACAAATGCTCACCAACCTACGTGCTTACAAATATGGTCGGAATTCTTAAAGCTGAGGGAAATAGTCTGGAAAATTTTTCTCGTCGAAGGAACTGGTAGAAATTCTGGTCGCTTCATATTACTACCTCAGTTTGGTGTCAGACTGAAGCTCCACTAATTGCAACTGATATTTCTTAAGCAAGATTCCGTGGCGCCGTGGCTAACGTACTGAACTGTGACTTCGTAGTTAGCCGGTTCGAACTTCAATCTCTCTATTATGTTTACCTTCGGACTAATTCCCTTAAAAAAGGTATGAACTCCTTTATCACTCCATCTTTGGGTGATATAGAACCACTACTGTTCTTCTACAAGGATGGCTTTGGTATTAAATGGCTCACTAAGGTTAATATGATATTATGCAAAGAAATCATTGAAAATTTGAAAATTGAAATTCCTCAGAAATGATATCAACATCGATGCTCAATACAATAGTAAAAATCATGGTTTGTTATTTAATGCAAAAAGTCTGTAAAATAATGGTCAAACTTTTTATGCAGGTCTAAATTGCATCTGCATATTCTTAGAAGAATTGTGGTCCGATCTAGCAAGGTTGTTAAGTTAGTTAAGTTACCACCTGCAAACTGCTTCGTCTACAAAAGTTTATACTTAAAAGACTTCACAATATCATATATCATCGTTATAATCTGTTTGGACCCTGGAACTTCAAGTTTTGCATGTTCAAATAGTCTATGAGATCTGTGAGGAATTCAAGTTCTTATAAAAAAATGTGGATCATTTAATTCAGGAACATCTTTTTTTCAGTGCCCTGAACAATCTAATTTCTTTTCTTTCAAAAAAAAAAAAAAAAGAAAAGAAAAACTAAAAAAATTTTTTTTCCGACAATGGCCTAACTGAGCCTCCTCATGTCTGTATAGTAAACTAACTTTCCATACTTGTTCTCTAGGGGAGAAGGAAAATAAATAAATTGTAATCAAGTTTTCTTTCCCGTATATATTCGACCATTTTAACAACAATATCCATAATATCTTTTATCTGTAACTTTTCCTACGAATAGGTTTACTTGTTGTAGCATACAATGGGTTGGATAACAAACATGGAAGCATCAAAGACTGTTCAATTTCTTATTAAGAAAGCCAACTAAACCTACCTTTGTTGAACACGTTGTAGGTGTATTATTTGTTTCGTTTCGTTTCTTCTTTGTTGGCACATCAACTTTAGTTGGCTATTTAATACCAAAGCCATTCTTGTTGAAGGACAGTAGTGGCAATAGTTAACTCATACCTGGTAAGGATTAGGGAGTTCATATCTTTCTCAAGTTTATTAGTTCAAAAGTAAATGTAATAACGCAACCTGAGTTCGAACTTGCTTATTTCGATGTCGCAGTTCAGCACGTTAGCCACTGTTTCCCGTTTGTTGCAACTTGCACAATTTTCAACCCGTCTAATCCAACCCAATCTTCTACGTTCAATGAAAACTTTCCGATTCTCTTAATGTCTTTCCTTGCCTCGGTTCCCTTCAAAGATAATAGATCCAATAATTCTCCAGTGACATTTAAAAATGTGTGAACTCCTTGAATAAAAACAGCTCAATAAGCAGTATCTTTAACACTTGTACTTTTATCGAGTGCAATAGAAAATCTTTCAAAATCTTGAGCAGCAGTAGTCAACTGATCGTATGAATTATTTGCTAAATCAATGATACAACTTGCAACAGTATTAGCTAACAAGCTGTTGATCACAATTTTTTTCTTTTTCTTAGAATAAAGGATTCGGGTAGAGGAATTTAATTAGGAAAGGTTAGGTACGGCAGTTTGCTTTGAAAAGAGGGTTGGGTACAGCAGTTTACTAACAAAGGGTTGGGTACTGCAATTCATACGCGACAACTGACTATCGTGGTGACAATTATTATTGTTGTGAGAAGCCAAACAAATTTTGTTTAACAGTCCGATTGTTGAAGAGAAACGCATCAACAATTGTAGTAACCATTCGAAATACAATATTTTTCATAATGTACTTGGTTTGCATTCGTTTGAAAAGGTTGAGGAAAAAGGAAAATCTTGAGTTCATAAATATTTGTTGTTACAGTTGGAAGTCGTAGGTTTTCTATGTTCCAAAAATTGTTACATCTTAGTTCTTTTCTTCTAACGGACAGTCTCTTCCAATTCGACTAACCCCACGGGAATGACTCTACGTAATATCTCTAATACTCTTGAAAATTTCCCTTTTCTCAGAACAGAGAATTCTACTGACTTTTCTTTTCTTCTAACGGACAGTCTTTCCCAATTTGACTAACCCCGCCGGAATGACTCTAACTGATATCTCTAATACTCTTGGAAATTTCCCTTTTCTCAGAACAGAGAATTCCACTGACTTTTCGAAGACAATCTTTGTGGTAATTACCTTCAGTGAATGGTTTTGATGGTTGGGTACAGCAGTTTACTTAGAAAAGAGGTACAAATCTTTCACTTCTTTTGTTCAAGTTAGGAAAAAATCCTGTTGCTTCAAGATCTGTTTAAACTGCCCAACCTTTTCTTCTCGGATTTTCTGGTGTATACTTCATACTTTTCTCTCAATGTAGTTTCATAATGTCTCCAGATATTAACCTCCTTTCGTACAGCAATTGTCTGGAGGAATATCAAGCATTGCACTTTATCTTTTGCTTCTGTTACAAAATATAAATGCTATGTTCTTTTTGCTGAGCCCTATATAATTTCCCACATTAGTAGTTAGGCGTTCAATACGGATGAAGAACTCAAAACAATATAATGGCACAAACATATATTTGAAAAATATAAGGGCTGCAAACTTAATGGTTTTGTGGCCAGACTTATCTACTGAGTTCCACCTTGAACTGGAATGATTTCAAATCGTCTTATCACTCAGCCTGTTAGTACTACAAGAGATGAAATTTTGAAAAGGAGACAAAGTGGGTACCAATTCCAGGAATAGCGCTGATTGGCCCAACTGGACAGCCAAGGGCAGATAATTATATTTTCCAATAATGCACCCACTTTTCTTGAAACTGATTCTTCTCTTGAATGATTCTCTTTGGCACTAACGGCGTTGTTTACTTCAATATTACTTGAAATCCAAATTACTTGGAATATCAAGGATTTCGATTAAAATCGTTAAAAGCGAATTCTCCTCATTACCAAAAATAAAACAAAACTTTTCTGAAATCTATTGGATTCCTGCAATTCGTTTCATATATTAATAAAAAAGCAAAATTTGATTGTATTCTTATTGGAGCATTCCTGTGGTGTTGTGGCTAATGTGCTGGACTGCAACATCGTAGTAAGCGAGTTCGAACTTCAGTCGTATTATTTTGGATTTATACTCTAGGTATAAACATCTTTATTCCTCCATTCAGCTATAGATTGAATAGAATCACAATTATTCTTTTACAACAATGGCTTTGGCATTAAAAAATCTACGAAGGTTGATATGCCATTATGCAAACAAACCGAACCTGTTTTCTTGTTCTTTTCCCTAAATATGAAATGAAAAAAGGGTGACTCTAAATAAAGTATTTTTACTTCATTTGATGTGACAGATACCAACAAAATCTTGGGGAAGATACTGCTGGGGTACTCTAGATTAATGGTGATAATATTTTGACCCCGAAGCCATAGTTGAACCCAGAGTCATCATTATCTTTATTTATTTATTTCTTTTAACGGTATATCAACCTTTGTGTTGCCAAATCCATCCTTGTAGACGAACTGTAGTGATATCATTTAACCCATAGCTTGTGGGATATGGTGAGTACATATCTTTCCCAAGGGTTTTAATCCGAAAGTAAATCTGTAAGCCCGACTGGAGTTCGAATTCCCTTAATACGATGCTACAATCCAGTAAGTAAGCCACTAAGCTACGGGGACTCTCCCCGAGTCATCATCTGATGAGGACTTTGTTTACCTCACAGCTATTTTATTTATTTGTTTTTGTGGCATGTGTATATACTGTTATACGAACAGTATGCTAGATGATCCATGAAACTATTTGGTTCCCGCTGTGTGTATTTGTTCAACCTTTCCCCACCACAACGGCATAAGGTCAATTTTTATGTTGAGCGCAACCAGTTTAAATTCAGTTTTCTTTCACTTCGACCGGTTTCTGTACCAAGGCTAAAGAACCTGGTCTGCCCTACACACACACACACACACACACACACACACATATATATATATATATATATACATTATAGTAATAATTGAGTAGACGATTTGTGGTGAATGTTTGGTGTTTACGTTGTTCCCACAAATTATGTTGACTCATTACTGAAAAACAAACGACGTAAAACGACGCGGACAAATGATGAAATCACTCGTAGCCCTGACTAGCAGCACCAGCAAAGAAAGAAAAAAAAAAATCTTTTTACAACATTAACAATGCTAGTCTTTCAAAAGTCACTCAATGAAAATTTAGTGGATTATCTTCAGAAGCCTATTTCAGACTAAGGAAGTATTACCATTGATGTTTTTTTATGGACGAACTTTATGTCGACGCGGCCCTGGTGGTGTGATATGACCATCGCTCTATTTATAGACAAGTATTTTCAGCAGTCAAATCGGCTCGCTCGTTGGTATGATTCTTCAGAATCTGGACGCGTAAGCGAAGCTCTCAAGGCGTGATCCTACATCTAGTGGTTGCATCCGCCTTACACCTACGTTCATATGCAAAAAGGACCATTAGAGGTCTCCATCCTGAGTATTGGAGTATCTCTGACAGTCTTAGCCCACTCGTTCGATCCTGCATGACCAAGCTATCAGCACTAACTACAGACCAGCTCCAGCACAGTAGCATCTAGTTCACGCTTGACTCACTGCTCGGACTTGCATCAACACTTGAGACTACAACCCGGACATCGATCATCCAGCTGTCTCTACCAACAACGACAATCACCAGCTGACTCTACCAACAACGATGATCACTAGCTGATTCTACCAATAACGACAACGACCAGCTGACTCTACCAACAACGGCGATCACCAACTGACTCTTCCAACAACAATGATCACCAGCTAATTCTGCCAACAACGATGATCACCAACTGATCCTACCAACAACGACAACGACCAGCTGACTCTACCAACTACGACGATCACTAGCTATCTCTACCAACAACGACTATTACACCGGCTGTCTCTACCAACACCGACGACCACCAGCAGACCCTATTAACAACGACGACTACCAGCTGTCTCTACCTTCGGCGACTATTTCACCAGTCATCTCTACAATTTTCATCGTCTACAAGACCATAATTCTGTAACCTGCCGCAAAATATATTGTCATTTTTTATACTGTTATCTCACCTTTGTTCTCTTCATTGTCTTACGGCTGTCAATTTACTCACACGCTTAAGAAAAAATAATTTGCGTGTTCGACGTTCTTATTGGCCCCGCAACAAACCCCTGACAGGAAGTAGGAACGTCGCATGCCAAAAGAAAAGGCCTTTCGGGTACAGAAGAAAAATTCTCTCTGAAAGGTATCTCCGTCTCTTTTTTTCCCTCCTTCCGTAATTCTTTTGCACCCTTCCACAAACAAAGAAGACGCCAATAAGTTATCTGGGATAAGAAGAGAACAATCGAGTCAGATACTATAATAACCAACAACCAATATTCTAAGCCCCATATACCCACCAACAACCCTACTACATACTTCCAACGATTTCTTTATAAAAAATGAATTTTCTTCTTAACCAATGATAACAGGATTTTATTATTTATAGTGAAATATTGTACCCTGAAACTGGATATTATTAGGTATCATTTATTACCAAACTTTGCATCATTAAAATAAAGAAAGAAGATATTTGCATGAATATATATCGGAGGTATTTATATATTTTTCAAAACGTAATTTTGAAATTTGAAATGAATTTTGTAGTAAAAGACAGTAAAAGTGAAAATACTTTTAATACACCCTAATAATCAATAAGTGACAACTGATTACTATTCTAACGGCCACGACAACAATTATATCTTCGCTGAAAGAAACGAAACAAGATCTATTATTGTTAATTTTATATCACAGTAAAATAAGTACTACTAGTATGGCTTGCCATGGTGGTTGAAGTAAAATAAATAAATAAATAAAAACTGTCTTCTTTTTTCCTCCTTAGAAGCAAAAGCAGAAAATATGTTTAGTAAATAGAATACTTCCTTCATGAAACTGTATCTGGGAGCACACCTCTTCCTATGGCCGTTTGTCATAGTCTTGGGAGGGACACATTCTTGTGTAGGCTAGTGTGTGTGTGTGTGTGTGTGTGTGTGTGTGTGTTCGCTATTGTATTTTTGTGTAGGAAGACAAAAAGAGAATAATAACAATTGTAAAGAAGAGCTCGATATTATTTGGGTGTATCAAAAGTATTTCTGGTTTTTACACACCTAAATACTATGACTACACTTTATATATATATATATATATATATATATATATATATATATATATATATATATATATATATATTAGGTACGAACAACATGGACCTTTCATTCTGTAACAAATCACTACCCCTAATTTTAAAAAAATCAACAAAAATCAGGAAATCCTCCGATTTTAATGAAATTTTCAGTGTTTATTCATCAATGAATTAATTTAATAATAATAAGTTATTTTATCAAAAAAGTTGCAGATTTTTTCAGGTCACTAAATTTTACCCTCCCCCATGTGTATGGGGCTATTTAATCGGTAGGATATGGCATAAACTTTCTGTATATCATGAAAATACAAAGTCTGAAGGTGTGCATGATATAAAGAAAAACATTTTGGTAGATTTTTACCCTTTAACACATGGGTTTTTACCCTTTAACCTATGGGTTGAAATATATCGGGATTTTGGTAAATTCTTACTCTTTAACCCATGGGTTACCAATATTAAAATTTGGAGCTGTTGAAGAAAATAGTCGCCAAAACGTGAATATTAAATTTCAAAATCAATAAATAAATAATGTTTTGAGAGATTTTAATACTATGATTGAATTGAAAATATAATTTGTTTAGATAATTTGGAAAATAATTCTAGATCGATATTTGTTTTGCTTAAAGATTAGGGTCTTAAATTTGTGTTAGATTTTTACATACTTCTCTTCTATCAGTATAACTTTTGTTAATGATAAAATACAATTCCTTGGTATTTTATACCAAAGTTGATTTAGAAGCCAATTTTTAGGGTTTATTCTTCTTGGCGTCTCCTTCTTGTGTAGAATCAACCTGGACAACCGTGTTCTTCTAGTTTCCTGTGTAGTCTTGTTGAAAACGAAGTTTACTAATTATTTAAGTGAACTTCGAGTAGACCACCGCTTCCTCTTCTACGATGAATATCTTTGTTTCAACTCGAATTTTCTTCTATTGAGCCAACAGAAGCCTTTACCACATTTTCTGATCAGCCAACAGCTTCTTTTGTCGGCAAAAGTCTAATGATATCGGCTCCAGACCTGAGACTCAACTTTCTTTTGATAGGGACAGCATACCAAAACCACAAATAGCCTGCAGTTACTTTAACAAGTAACAATGAAAACCCTGTAAGGAAAAGAGGCTTAACCTAAGACTAATGACCCTTTTACTCAAGCCACCTAGCTAAAAAAAAACTGCCTAAAGTCGAAGGCAAATAAACAAGAACTCGCAAAGCAAAAAGAGCGAGTCAAGCAGATCCTTCTACTCATGCTGAAAAAAAAACAAAAACAAAAAAAACCCCAAAAACAAACAAACAAAAGAAGAGCTCAGGTCCTTATGAGTCTCACTAAAATAACAGTAGGGGCGGGGGCTAACGGCACAACTTCAAAACAACCAATCACATTCGAGCAGAAATTAACTGCCGAATTCATGAATTTCAACATATGAGCTTAATTATACAGAAATTTCCTTTGCAGAACTTCAGTATCCCAAATAATTTATAATACGAGATATATTAAAAGCTTTTGAAATTCACAAACAAAAAAGTTATCAAAACAATTCCAATAATAATTTTTCTAATAATCATCTATTACATATATTAATAATTTTACAAAATAATTTTTTGCTGAGCTGTTAGATAAACTTTTACAAAGGAAGTGATGTGACATAAACTAGGCAAAGATGACAAAGATAAGAGAGTAAATTTGAAAGGCAGAATTTTGATTCGGCGAATCGTACACGAAGAGTGTTTCCTTGTTTGCTTGTGGACCAAGGTCGTCACTCAAAAGGCTAGTTTAAATAGCTGGAGTTGCCGGGCGTGTCTTTTCTGCTTCCAGAATGGGTGTAGCCGATGTCTTCGGAGAAGTTGATTTATTGAAATGCAGGAATCGGTGCTGCTGTTTCATCGTGTGCCGTGGTACTGGCAAGTCTTACTATTCTGGAAAGAGCCTTTGGTATGAAGACTAGAAGTAATCCTTAAAGGACTATGAAACTTTCGATTTAACCTGTAAAGGGCTGGTAAAAGACATTAGCAGTTTTAGTCCTGAAAGGTGCTGGGAAAAGGGAAAGTTGGAGTAAAAGCTGGTCGCTGCTGGCATGTGAACTGGCTGGACCTATGTATCTGCCGTTAATGGCCGGGTAGAGGTGTCTCGTCGGCTGTATTCTGGTATCACCGAAAAAGGAAACCGTCGATTGCTGCATTGGCCGCTAATGGTTAAAGGAAAGTGTTTGGTCGGTGTGCAATGACCAGAGAACGGCAACAAAGTACTTTCGCCTAAAGGTCGCAGGCGGTCGCTGACTTCCCTTGTTTTGTTTTCTTTTTTCCGTCGGTAATTGCTAGTTTTATAGCAGAAAAAGGTTATGTATTTGCTGGACTTTCACGTGTCAACCTTGGACTGGAAACTTCCCTTTAATTATGTATAATAATGAAATAAATCATTATACCGTTTAGAGAAGATTGCAAATACCACCCGCTCCGCTCAACAGTAAGAGACTACTTTCGAGACAGATTGCAGAATTAATTTGTCTCAAAAAAAGCATTTAAGTTAGTACTGGAAAATTCCACTCGCTGATGAACTTGGGGATATTGATACTTGGGTTTGCTTCCAGTAGCGGTGAAAAATTCCGCTCGCTGTCGATATAGACAACTCTGCGTTTTTAAACATGGGTTTTCAATGCGAGTAGCCGATGGGCTACGATAAATTTAACAACGCATCATCGAAAAAAATTTAAACAACTCCAGGCAGTCGCAATTTCGAACATAGTAAATGAGAAGAAGAACAAGAATCGTATCATATCTGAAGCTGGCGTATCTTCAATCGTGTGTACGGGTTTGAATAAAAAACTATATATGTGAAACTTCAAGATCGACCAAAAAACTTATTTCTGAGCACATCCGAGATTTATGAATCGGTGACGACAGAAACTTGTGAGGAAAACACAATTTAGAAACCAAACATAGTTTTAATTTTAAAGATTCTAAAATTTTAATGTACATAATAAACAACAAAGAAATATTGTTGAATTTAACACTATTTCTAATTATAATACTATAAAAAAAGAGTTTCGGTTTTTGCAACTTACCTCTTTAATTAGTTATAGTTATAATATTTTTTAAGCTACAATAACGACATCATTTTATTTATTATAAAAATAAGAATAAGAATAAAACATTTTTGAAAATGAAAATTTAAAAAAATTCTAAACTACACACGCACAGACGTTAATTGCGAGAATTTTAAAAACGTCCTTAACTCTTATAGGGTTTCAAACGTTTTTTGCTCTTGTTTAATGGTAATGGTGTTTTTGACTCCGATACCATGCCCGATCCCATAGTCATCATTTTATGAAGAATTTGATAGCCACACAACTGTTGTTTTTGCAGCACCAAGTTTATAAAATATTCTTTTAAGATATCTCCAAAAGAAAATGATAGTTTCAACAGTTTATTTAAAACAAAAATTATTTAAGATGGCGACACTCATGATAATTGAGGCTCTCGGTAACATCAAATGTTCCATTGTCAGTCAGGCTACCAAAAACTATAGCTGTTCAGAAGGCATTTTAAGGGCATTTTAAGTAACCAAGCTCAGCACTCAGTTGCGTCACAAGTTGAATAAGCTTCTGATCTCTGTAGAAGGAGAGTTATTTATGGCACGTTGGAGCATTCCATTGTGCCCACGTGAGCAAGTCCATTTCCTGGATTATGATTAGTTTGGTGGTCTATGCGTGGACATATTAGTGTACAAATACAGCTTCAATTTAGTATAGTTGCAGGTACTCTATCGGGTTACAGATTGTTTTATTTTAGTCCGCCAACTGGACGCTTGTTGGAACCCCTGGGAAAGTAAGTGTTATTTTCATTATTATTGTTGTTATCCTACAGAATTCATCAAAAATATTTCTGTTACCGTAGTGCATTATTCGAACAGCTTTGGGTAAATAGCAGGACAGACATGGCTCTTTAACCTTGGTATGGCAACTGGTCTAGAAGGAGGAAAATTCTGAATTTAAGCCTGTTAAACTCCGCTTGAAAACTGACCTTGTATCACATCCAGAGGAATTGGATAAAAAGGGTATCAAACGTGGTGTAATGGTTAGCAAGATCGCCAAGCAAACAATTTATAATCAAGTCAAGTTTCATAGAGTGCCCAGTACATCCAGCCTTCTGCTACATCTAAGTAAAACTTTGTTACTTGATAAATAATTTATTTTAGATAATTTTTTTTTGTACTTGTCTTTTTTTTTAATTGGAATCATTTTGAGATGAGGCTTCTTAATCTGAGAATTAATTTTTATTTATTGCGGACTTTTTGTCCTCATCTTGGTAGTTTTTTTTTTTTGTTTGTTTCTTCTTTCACTCCGTTTCGGCCAAATTTCACCTCTGGCCTTCTTCAGGTGATTTACGGCGACCTCGGATAGGAATGCCGAGTCTTGTAACCGTATCCCCAGTAATTACTGCCTTTCATAGTTGTTGTCTATCGCACCACGTCAGAATAAAAAAAAAAAAAACTACCAAGATGAGGACAAAAGTCCGCAATAAATAAAAATTAATTCTTAGATAAATTTGTTAGACTGTTTCTGGACGAGGCTTCTTCCTCGTTTGATGAAGTTAGGTAAATACATATTCCGGAAAATCACCGGCAACCATTGATCTTGATTTACATCGTGCTTGCAGTGGAGGGATGGGGTAAATATATACTTCTCTTGTAGACATCCTATATATACTGTGTTTTATATATAAGTAGAAAAGTACGTCTGTGGCGTGTATAACTAAGAAACCACGGTGCACGTATAGATAATTTCGGTTGTCATACAACCCATTTGAGGGAAGTCTCCGTGGCGTAGTGGCTAACGTACTGGACTTAAAGTAAGCGAGATCGAACTCCAGTCACGCTATTACGCTAACTTTCGGGCTAATACCCCTGGAAAAGGTATTGAACTCCCTCATCCCGCCAGCTAGGACTTGAATTGTATCACTGCTGCTCTTCAAGGATGGCTTTAGCATTAGATAATCTACGAAGGTTGATATGCCATTAAAAACAAGGAAACTGAAACAACACTTTAAGGAGACTTTTTTACTTATTGTAATGAATAATTTGAAAAGCTGTACTTCTGATATACAAAATTCAATTTGCCGTAATCTCTTTTCAAAATGAAATGAAATGATACTCCTCGACGAAATATAGAGTGGATTTGGAAGCTGACTTTTGTCAGGGTGTACTCAGAGCGTTCAGCTGCTCCCGATTTTGGTGACAGAGAAAGTGGACCAATACGAGTAGCGTCTTTCGAATATTTTTAGCCGCTGCGTATATTCTTGTTTCAGTAGAATTGATAGCTTATTGTTACATTTCTTGAAAGATGACATTAACATAAATAACTCAATAAAGCAAATGCCGACCAGGCTGTAAAATACACCGACTACATCTCTGCAATGAACACAAACCTGACGAATGTATGGATATACCCAACTCCTCTGCAATAACATGACGCGACTCAATGTAAATCTTTTTTTAAAGCGGAGTTTAAACTGGTTGGAATTCAGGGTTTTCCTTCTCTTAGACCGGTTGACATCTCAAGGTTAAAGGGCATTGTCTGACCTACTATTTACCCAGCGCTGGGATGAGGATAATTGTTGGTTTCATACCTTTCCAAAGATTATAAGCCCTATATGAAATGCAAACAACCCAGGCAAGGATTTGAACTCGGGTTGCCGTGTCCACTTCCTACGACGATACCTATTACACCACGGTCACTACACAACACCAGATGAATGTAAGTCTTTACTGGTCGACCAGTGAGTCCATGTGTTGGAGTCCATACAAGAACGTTGCTTATAAGTTCTTCCTTACTTCTCCAGCATTGCTCAGCATGTCTTGGATCAGTTATGAGATGGGAGTCAAGTGGCCGCACCTCTGCTGCTTTTTCGGGTGCTGCTTTTTCGGGTGCTGCTTCCAGGATCTGTTTAAAACAGGACGCAGCATCCTTGCATGGTTTCCATCTAGCTTTATCTCCCGGAGTTTCGTTAAAGTCAAACTAGTGCAACTATAGAGTAGTACTGATACGACTACAGTTTAGAAGAATTCCCGTTTTATATTATCATTGAGATAAAAATTTCTGTTGATTGATTTTAATTCCTCCTGCAAGATCGTAACAGTGTTACTTGCTTAACCCAGCATATTTTTCAGGACACGCCACTGAAGTATGTATTTATTTGCAGAAATAAATAAATAATTTACGCTACATAGATTTCATTTGATTTGCACCGGTCAACTCTGGGACTTAGCAGTTGAAACCGAATAAGAAAAACAGTGATACAATTCGAAAGATTAAAACAAAACAAAACAAACAAGCAACAATGAGTCGAGCACCCTCCGCCCTTCACGGCTACAGCCTCTGGTAAGGGCGGCAAAAAAGAAAAAGGAAAAGAAAAAAAGGTGTCCGCTTAATAGAGACGTCGGAGACTGAGGAGTGGGGAGAGTACGAAAAAAAAAGTCCCAAGTGATTATTATAGCCGTCATGTGGGAAGGGCAGAATTTCATATGTCCACGTCTGGAATTGTTCTGACGGAAGAATGATTTTAAATAACTCTCTCTCTCTCTATTTTATTGAGTTTTGTTATTTGCGAGCGGATTTAATAAAAATAATTT
The DNA here is from genome assembly GCA_963585895.1 of Sepioteuthis lessoniana. Lineage (NCBI taxonomy): Eukaryota > Metazoa > Mollusca > Cephalopoda > Myopsida > Loliginidae > Sepioteuthis > Sepioteuthis lessoniana. Next base: position 83,691,163 of record OY757917.1, on the reverse strand, counting down.
TAATATGATTACTACTTTTATTATTGAATATAATCTGACTGATTTTGCACAGTTCATTTAATATATATATATATATATATATATATATATATATATATATATATATATATCGCAAAATATTTAAATGGGTGAGGCTTTTGTGTTTCACTTCGTGTTAATGCCCTTGGAAAAGACACAAATCAATCAGCTCTCTTCCGAACTATGAGTAAATAGTGCAGACAAGATTATTTAGCCTTGGTTTGGCAACCATTCTAGGAGAAGGAAAACTCTGAATTCAAGCAAGCTTTATTCTGCATAAAAATTGCCTTTGTGTCACACCCCGCTCGTAGAGGATGGGTTGTATGTGTGAGTGTGCGCACGCTCGTGCGTGTGTGTGTGTATGTGTGCGGGCGCCTTGTATGTGTGTATTCTCAATATTTGTGTATGTATCTAATTCAGTATATCATATTAAGGTTTTTATGGGAATGTAGAGATTTTATTTGTAGTTAACGATGAATTTTTAAAAAATGAGAATATGGTTTAGTGTGAGGTGAAATTGTTATTATTTTTAGCGCGGAAAAGTTGTAACGTGCGTGTGTGTGTTTACGTTGAGTTGTTTCCTCGCTAAGTTGTAACGTGCGTGTGTGTGTTTACGTTGAGTTGTTTCCTCGCTAAGTTGTAACGTGCGTGTGTGTGTTTACGTTGAGTTGTTTCCTCGCTAAGTTGTAACGTGCGTGTGTGTGTTTACGTTGAGTTGTTTCCTCGCTAAGTTGTAACGTGCGTGTGTGTGTTTACGTTGAGTTGTTTCCTCGCTAAGTTGTGAGAAATAAAAGTAGGATGAAGAAGTAAGAAGATGCCGTTAGTTTTTACATGAAGGTTTTTAATGGCTGCATGGAATATTTAGTTTGCGTTTGTGCTGCAAGCCTCGTGGGAAAGGAAAGAAGTAGAAAGAGACGAAATGGAGTTATGAGAGAGTGGAGAAAACAACGTGTGTTGTTGGACATATGAGGGAGGTATGTTCGCAGTATGTAGCGAAAGTCATGTTTACCATTGGAGGAAATAAACTTTGGAGTCACCGTGAGTTTGTGTTTCTGGTTGTTTGGGGGAGAAGCGTGAATGTTTCCAAAAAATGTTGCCTAGATGTGAAGTAGTCGCTAGGTGCAGGAGCGGAATTAGACATCGCAATCGACATAGCCAATTTTGGGGGTGAAATAAAGTTGTTCCTGTGTGTGGCGCATTGAATTTATCTAATTCATATTCAACTGGGATCCCTTGGTCTAAGAGAAATAGACGCAAGGGATCCATAAATTAGATAGGTTCCCTCATGTCTCCATGCTGCTGCTGCTGCTATTTAAGAGCAGACAGATGGGACGTCTGTACAGAACCAAGTCGTTCTGCGAAAAGGGTGTGTTTGGCAGCTTCCCCAATTTCTGCCGCCCGGAAAGGAGATCCGGTCAAAAGGAGAAGTCATCATGATTGGGTGCAATTATCATATTTACCAACCCCTCCGCTCGGGCAGGATATGACACAAGGTCATTTTTTTTTCAGCGGAGTTTAACAGGTTTGAATTCAGAGTTTTCCTTCTCCTAGACTAGTTGCCTAACCAGGGCTAAAGAACCCAGTCTGTCCTACTATTTACCCATAGCTGGAGGGAGAATAATTGGATTCATACCTTTCCCAAGGGTATTAGTGCTATGTGAAATGCAATCAGTCTCGTCCAGGATTTGAACTCGTGCCGCCGTGTCCATTTCCTACGACGATAACCATTACACCACGGTGAAATTATGCGTCGAATTAAATTATGCGCCAAAATAAAATACGAAAATTCCTTTTGCTACAATGGTCTTCTCTTTAGGAAAAAATGTACTCAATCCTTCTAACATATCAACTTTTATTGTTGTGTAAACTTGACACGAATGAAGATAAAATAGGATACACTTGTGTATGTGAAAATATGGTTTGGTTTGGTTTCTTTGTTTAATGGAATATCAACCTTCGTCGGTTATTTAATGCCAAAGCCATTCTTGTAGAAGAATAGTGTGGGGTTATTTTTCTTGTCTCCTAAGAGACCAGTTATATCATTTCTCTAATATCCGTTACTAAGTCAATAAATATTTACTGCTACTATAGCAACACGTGTCCATCTCTTGTCTCATCTTGTGTTATTATGTGACACTGGAATTTGAAGGATGGGTAATCAATTGAAGGTAAGCAGACTAAATGAAAACGGTAAGAGTCGTACACTTAAGAAAATCTTAATTATTTCCATATCATTTGAACCCAAAAAAAAATAAAAAATTAGAAACCCATATGATAGAATTACTTATGTAAAACTGAAATTTGGAAAGAGGGTTTATCAATCCAGGGCAAAAAGACCAAGGAAAAACGGATATGATCGAAATATTATGAAAATCTAAGGCGCTGGACAAAAGAAAACATTGGACACCCAAAAAACAGACAGTTGTGCTCTAGCAGTGCCTATCTGGCCGTTTATGAAAAATATCACAGAGGGAACAGGTTGTTTGAATTATAAGGTATCCGGCGTGTAGGTCTGATAAGAGAATCTTAATTGCTTAATATTATTTGGACAATTAAAATCTGGACGCAAAAAAAAAAGAAGGTCGGGACCTGGACCATCTCTGAAATTATCAAAAAAGAGAAAATTAATTGCATTAGAAAAGTCTGGATGGTCGATCTTATGAAATATTGGGTTAATAATCTTTTACAACTTCTGTTTGCCTACATATTTTGAAAATCAGAATTGTCGCAAAAAGACACTTGTGCCAACCCAGGGAGGAGGACCAGTTTGAATACTGAGAGTGGGGCGAATAAGGGAGTTTTAAGAACCTGCTGATAACAGATATAGGTGAGAGATACAAATTCAAGTAGGTTGGAGTTGAGAGAGTGGATCCATCCCTCTGACCATCAAAAAAGTGTTGTGCAATTCCCCAAATTTGGAAAATCTGTTTTTAAGAAAATTAGGATAATGAGAAATTGACGTTAACGATGAGTAAATACCGTAACCAGGGAAACCCCAGGTCAGTTGCACACCGGACTCAATATAAACTGGAATTTTAGACATCTCAGACAGAGGGTCGGAGAGATTCAAGGATAAGTCTAGAGAGAAATCAGTCGAGAAAGCAGTCAACTGGGTCGGTCCTCTATTGCTCCAGAAACGAAGCCTTGGGCCTGACTTTAAATACTAAAGACTTGACTAAGAACTATACCGTTTACTACTGCATTGCATATTTTTGTGTCACTCGAATGGGAAGGGTTAAAACCGCTATATACAACAAACAATATAAACAAAAAGTGTTCTTACATTTCTGACCTATTGTGTGTTTCACGTTGGATAGATTATTCAGATGTAAAACCTTTCTGGGTTTACAACAAAGCCCAGTTTACAAAACGCTATGTGTTGACTGAAGTTGTATTAAGAACGGAACCAGGCGTGTGGGGACCAGGCGTGAAAGAAAAGAAATTTCTTTTTTCACCAAAATAATTTTGTAACATACCCATGATACGGATATGTGAAATAGACATAATGTTCATAAAATGTTCATAAACATATATAGGAATCCGAAAACACATCCCCTGGTCTCAATTTCTATCTGGGATTTTTATTTTGACATCTCTGAATGACACATCCTCTCCGCGCGCGCGTCAACACCTGCGTTAATGTTGCACCTAACTAACCCATGCGCTAAGCGAAAGGTTCTCTGCCTAACTAAACCGAAAGGCAAGATATATAAAACGAAATCCCTCGGCAATTATATTATAATTTAGCAAAGAAAGAAAAGTGTTCAACGAGAAAATTATTTGCTAAAGCTTGATCAGTCTTTAAAAAGATATTCAGCTGGACCCATAAAACCAAGCTAACACCCCACAACCAAAATAGATAAATAAATAAAAATAAACAAATAAATGAATAGATAAAAAATAAATAAAAATAGAAGCAAAACCCTCACAAAGAAAATAAAAAATGAAAAATAAAAACAAGGAACAAATGACCCCCTCGTCCCTGACTTGTGAGTAAAATAGTTCTTATTTTAAGATTTCTCTATATTTTCATTCGTTATTGAAATCAAATTTTTTGAACTGGCTCTTATGAACAGAAAACTATTTTCTGCCAATATTCCAGCACTCGAAAATAGGATACTTTTGGTAGACAATTTCTTGTCCTCATTAGAAATGACTGACCAGCAAAAGAAGTACACTGTTGCATTTGTTCACAGAAAGGGGCATTATTCTAGCATTTGCTGAAACAATAAGTAATAAGTCAAGAGTCTGAGAAATATAAGTGGAAAAAGAAGAGTAATAATTTTTAAGTTCAGTAACTCTTGAAACTGTATATGTAGTTAGAAAAGACGATTCTACCAATTGCAAAGCCACCACTTAGCTTGTTACCAAAACTTTAAATTTAAGGTTAGATACCGGTGCAGATGTGACTGTAGTCTCGGACCGGTATATCAGAAAAAAATCCTCACTCATCCAACTGTTGTATCGTGGTAAGGAAGAGATACACAGTGAAATAAAGAGTTATTCATTAACTGAAGTGCTACAGTCCAACAAATATTATAAGTGTCGCGCTGTGGGTGTTACGTCCGAAGTTGGTCTTACTACTGACCGAGATCTTGCAGAACACTCGTACTTAAGAAACATGACGTCTTTTATATCTCTGCGATACCGGAAGTCACGTGGTACGAGCCACTATACAACACCAACCAATAAACAAGAGACTGTACGGACCTGATCATCCTAAAGTGAAGATCACTGGAAGTGTGAAGGCCACGCTGGCCGCAGAAAAACAGCCCACAACAAGACCTGTATATTGTAGAGAACCGTAAAGAGCCATTACTGGGAGGACCAGGAATTAAAACTCTAATTCTGCTGAAAGCTATAAATATGGCCAAAATTGAAGGGGACCAATACAAGAAAAAATTCCCAGAACAGTTCACAGACCTTGGGAAACTGGAAAATGTGTACCAGATACGCTTGGATGCAGAAGCTAAACTATTGTCCATTGGTACCCTTAGAAGATTGCCATAGCCTATGAAACAGAAAATCCCCGAAAAACTACAGCGTCTGCAGAAGGAGAACAATCAATCCAGTGAAATCACCAACTGATTGATTGTAGCAATTCAAAAAAGTAATGGTAAAGTTAGATTATGCGTTTACTTTACCAAACTAAACGAAAATGTGCAAAAAGAGAAATTTCCTCTACTCACCATTGATCAACCACTGGTTGAACTCAATAGAGCCACAATATTAAGTGAGCCATACTGCAATAGCAGTTTCTACCAAATTGCCCACTTCAAAAAATCACTTTAACTCATAACGTTCATTGTACTTTACGGAAGATATTGTTTAAAACGTCTTCTTTTCGAGATAAGTCCCGGACGAGAGATTTTTCTTCGGGAGATGACTCACATTTTATCTTGGACACCGGCAGTCATCTGTGAGGTAGATGATGTCCTGATAAGTAGAAGAAATCAGTAAGAACATGACCACCGATTGAGGGCGGTACTTCAGACAATGAATGCACCAGGAGTCACATTAAACGACAAATGTCTATTTTCGGTCGGAACTATAAAATTCCTGGGATACATTATATCCAAAGAAGAACTCCAAATAGATCCATTTCTGAACAACAAAGCTTACTGGAAAGGTTGGGAAATTTGCCAAAAAATCTACCACCCAACCACTCTGATACCTTAGGAAAGTGGTTGAATGGACCTGGGACGATCCTGAGAAAACAGCATTTTAGACACTGAAGAAAAAACTGCATTCCCTAAAAGGCAGACTAAGGTATCAGAAGATTCATTAAGTTATGGACTCAGAGTACTTCTTCAGGAACAAGGCGAAGACTGGAGACCTGTATTCTATGCATCGAGATCTCTGATGGAAATAGAACAGAAATATGTTCAAGTTGAGAAGGAGGCATTAGCTATTACTTGAAGATACGAAAATTTCAATAACTTTTGATAGGATTGCCAAGATTCACAATGGAAATAGACCACGAACTACTGTTGGCGTTGTTAAAGTCAAATCGATTCAACGAATTGACTATTAGAATTCAGCGTTTCTGCATGAGGCTGATAAGATTCTCCTACAACCTTACATTCACTAAAGGAAAAAAAAACTCATTATAACAGATTCTTTGTCTCGCACGCTAGGGAGTAGTCCAGTTAAACAGGATTTCCTGCTGGAGACAGATTTGTTCATCCGCTCAGTCATTGGAAATTTTTCAGTGAGCGATATACGCTGCCAAGAATTCAGACTCAAGCAAAATGCTGACTGGGTCCGCAACCCGGTCATCAATTATTACTAGATGAACCACTGGCATGTAACAGCCGACATGTTATCCTGGCCGAACTAAAGAACGAGTTACTTGCGCGTTTACATGAAGGACACCTAGGTATCGTTAAATGTCGAGCATTAGCCCTTGAAAGAGTGTGGTGGACTGGCCCTCTCAAAGCAGACAAAGGAAGATGCGGTATCAAATAGAAAGAAAGAAAATACTCCCAGAACCACTAAAACCACCAAATTACCTGAGTACTCATTGCAGAGATTAGGAATGGGTCTTTTTGAATTCAAAGGACGCACCTATCTCCTGATCATCGACTATTTTTCCTGGTGGAATGAAATAGCCCATCGACGGCAACCACTTCTGCCAACGTGATGGATAACTGCAAATCAATATTCTCTCGGCATAGAATCCCTGAGATAATCATAACAGATAATAATCCAGTTCAAGGGAACTTTGCAAATCATTTCGACTTCCTGCATCTTATACAAGTAGCCCACACCATCAACAAGAAAACGGAGAGGCTGAAAAGGCGGTGAAGACCATTAAAAAATTGTTAAAGAAAGCAAGTGACCTTATATAGTATTGCTTAACTATTGTAGCACTCCTCTACAACATGTTAAGAGCCCAGCAGAATTTCTGATGAACAGAAAGCTATGAATACTGGTCCTCACTATTCCATTAAACAATCTCTTCAATAAGAAGATTATCATGGCACACAGAAAGGCGGACAATCGGCTCAAAGACAAACAAAAAACTTGATTATTACTGACGTCATTGTCAAAAGGACAGCCAGTTTGGATAAAGACACTCAAGACCAGTCCAGCCATAGTAACCAAGACTCTGTCGCTCAGACCGGTTATAGTTAAGACCGATTTAGGCCTGTACCGGTGCAACAAAAATGATCTTCGTTAAAGGAGCGAAGAAACCAACTTCTCTCAGGAAGCTACTCCACGAGAAGCAAACATCTTCCCTCGAGTTTTAAGATATATTTTTTTCTCCAGCTATGAGGATGACTCAACAGAGCTTCACAATAAGGAAGGAAACAGTCTATCAACGAATTCAGAAGGCCCCAATAAGGCAAAATATATGCTGTGCTGTCGGTAAGTCCGGCCACCCCAAAAACTGTCTATGAAAGTACCGTACAGCTGAAAAGGGGGATGCAATCTTATGCACCCTGTTCTCTAAGAGACCGGTAACACCCTTCGCTAATTTCCGGTACTTAGTTAATAAAGGTTTACTGTTACTATAGGAAACACGTGTCCGTCTCTTGTCTCTTCATCTTGTCTTACTAAACCTAGTCCACAAAACACTACAAACTGTTGTAGTACTATTTAACCCTTATCTGGGGTAATAAGGGGGCTTCTTATCTCCCCCAAGGGTATTAGTCCGAAAGTGAACGTAATAGCGCAACTGGAGTTCGCACTCGCTAACTCTGATATTGCAGTCTAGCAGATTAGCCACTACGGCACGGGATCTTCTGTTAAGAGAAATATATGAAAGACTGTTTATAAAAGATATTCCGACCAGGGTTCCTTTTGCTCATTCTTGGTTGTGTCCCGGTTCTTATAGACATATCGGTACGATCTGAAAGTGTTCGGTGTTCTTTTTCCCAAAGAACTGAAAACTAGAAGATCTTCGCTAAGTATAATGAAGAGAATTCATTGGCCTAGTGGGTAGAGTGTTCGCCAATGGTCAAGGAGACCGGGATTCAATCCCAGGTCACGTCATACCAAAGACTTTAAAAATGGTACTTGATACCTCCTTGCTTAACACTTAACAACATAAGGTACGTATCAAGAGTAAAGTAGGGCAATCTAGGGAAAGGAGTTGCGCCCTCCCCTACACCTCGGTGTAGTAGCTATTGAAAAGGGAGTCTTCTGGTCGCCCTCGACTAAGGGAGACAACTTTACTTACTTTTACTTTTCATGTAAAAAGAAAAAAACTTAATAAATAAAGTTTTTTTCAAATATCAGTTAGAATGACTTAGTAAAGAAGAAAAAAGTTTTGGGACGAATAAACTTTTCCTCTCTAATTCAACCGGTTGCCGTGTTATTTGGTGTTTTTTAAAAATTTTATCTGGGGTATCTTACAAGCAAGTCACAACGATTCAGCCATAGATCCTTGGGTTTTCTCAAGGAATTTAAAACCACATTCTTTATTGAATTCACACTAGAATTTTCCCATTTTGCTTAGAGGAATATATTTAGTGTCGGTTAATTCTTCTGTCGTTTGTCTGTTTATTCCACAGAATCATAACATACTGCATAACAACTTAGTCACTAGATATACTTCAACCAACACTTTTAGCCACAAGGCTACGAGGTGCTTGCAACTTGGAGCCTTAAGCCTAATGTGCTTTGTCTACTTTTTCAATGGTAAAAAAGTATAAACTGTATAAAAGTATAAACTGTATAAAAGTATAAACTGTATAAAAGTATAAACTGTAAAAAAGTATAAACTGTATAAAAGTATAAACTGTATAAAAGCATAAACTGTATAAAAGTATAAACTGTAAAAAAGTATAAACTGTATAAAAGTATAAACTGTATAAAAGCATAAACTGTATAAAAGTATAAACTGTAAAAAAGTATAAACTGTATAAAAGCATAAACTGTATAAAAGTATAAACTGTATAAAAGTATAAACACTATAAAAGCATAAACTGTAAATTGGTTTGGTTTGGTGTATTTTCTGGCATATCAACCTTTGTATGTTATTTAACGCCAAATCCATTTTTATGTAAATAATCTGTTCTATTTGAAACAATTCAGTTTAGCATAAGTACACAGTTTATCAAAAACATTTCTATTTCAAACTATTCAAGCAGTTATATGTAACAATTCAGTTTAGTGTAAATACAGTTTTAATGTCGAAAAACAGTTCTATTTCAAATAATTCATAAGCACGCAGTTTAAATGTAAGTACGGTTCAAGTGTCAAAAACATTTCTATTTCAAGCTATTCAGTTTACTCAAACAATTCAGTTTAGCATAAGTATGCCGTTAGTTCTATTTAACCCATAGATAGGGCCCTATCAGGCGCTACCACTCCGGGCCAGAGTGGACCTGGAAGCGATGGCAATGAAGGGGCACCCAGAGTTAAATGTCGAACAGTTTTATTTCAGATAATTCAGTTCAGCATAAGTACACAGTTTAGACGTCAAAACAGTTCTATTTCGAGCAATTCTATTCAGCACTAGTACGCAGTTCCAATGTCAAAACAGTTCTATTTTAAACAATTCAGTTTAGCATAAATACGCAGTTTAAATGCAGAAATCAGTATAGTGAAAGAAGCGCGGTTTAGTTCTATTTAACCCATAGATAGGACCCCTATCAGGTGCTACCACTCCGGGCCTGAGTGGACCAGGGAGCGATGGCAATGAAGGGGTACTCCGCATTCCCCAAAGCTCCAGCTTTGCTGGAACCTCATCATCAGATTGTTTAGTGTCATATCCAGGACACTCGTCTTACCCCTCTGCAGAGAAGCAGTCAGTGTATTGCCGACTGGACAATTAAACTATAAAAACGGTATAAAAGTATAAACTGTATATAAGTAAAAACTGTATAAAAAGTATAAACTGTATAAAATTATAAGCTGTATAATCTATATAAAAGCATATACTGTATAAACTGCATAAAATTATAAACTGTATAAACTGTATATAAGTAAAAACTGTATAAAAAGTATAAGCTGTATGATCTGTATAAAAGTGTAAACTGTATAAAAGTAGAAACTGTAAAAACGGTATAAAAGAATAAACTCTATAAAAGTATAAACTGTATAAAAAGAAGAAACTGTATAAAAGTATAAACTATATAAAAGGATAAACTGTTTTGCAATATATGGGGAGGTGGAATAGTTTAGTTTTAAGACTAATGTTGCTTCTTTCTTGAAGGTGTCCATATTGTGCTCATTTCTCTGATGGTTTCTCATTAGAATTCCATACTATATAGAGGCCCGATGATTGATGTTTGGAGAAAGATCTTTTATTCTCCATGTACGTCTACGAATTCCAATCGAAGAAATGTTTCATTTGAAGAATAAATTCAAGAAAAATTACGTAAATAGTTTGTTGGTAATTTCCTTTTTAAATGAGTTACAACTAATTCGTTTGCACTCTAGTATTGTATTTGTTTCTAGACAATTAAATGGTTAAATTTATTGCTATCAAACGCTAAAGATTCTGTACAATATTAATCATTTGTTTGCGTACAGTGATGTAGTTACAAGTATTACTATTTAAAACTAAATATTTTATTCAACACTATTCATTGATTTGCACGCAGTCAAATAGTTCCAAGTATTGATATGAAATACAAATAATTCAATTTAGACACACAGTTAAAGAGTTTCAAGTATTGCTATTTAACACTAATAATTCAATTCAACATTATTCATTCGTTTGCACATAGTTAAATGGTTCCAAGTATTGCTCTGTATCACTAACAATTCAATTAAATATTAGTCATTTGTTTACACACAGTTAAATGATCAAACAGTTCTATTTCTAGCAATTCAATTTATCATGAGTTATTTGTTTGCACTCATTTTAAATGTTAAACTGTTCTATTTGATCCATACATAGACCCCTACAAGAATGGACCCGGGAGCAATGGCAATGAAGAGTTACTCTGGATTCCCCAAAGCTCCAGCATTACTGGAGCCTCACCATCAGACTACTTAATGTCATGTCCAGGACACTTGTTGGGGAGTGTCTTACCCCTCAGCAGAGATGCGGTCAGTGTATTTTACAGCCCCTGCCGACAAATGGGAAAAAGTGAGCTAATCTCATAATTTTTGCCAAAAGTAATACAAAAGGTGTGAATGAAGGCGTGTTTGTAAAAAAGTTCATTTCGTGCGAACGTTTCTGTGAATTTCTAACTGATATGAAAATGTGTGATAGATTTGTATATTTGAAAAAAGTTCCTTTTTTAAAAATTTTTTTTGGGTGTTTTAGAATTATTAGACATACCTATGTGTAAGCAAGTAAGTTAAGGCCATTATGGAGTGTACTATTTTGTAGTTTCGTGTTCAATAGTTGATCGACACAGGGTTTGATAGCGAAAAAAAGGTTCTTTAGAGAAGGAAACGCCTTGTTTCTAGGCCCTAAGGTGAATACGTAGGGAATAAATAAATAAATAAATAAATAAAAAAGATTTAAATTGAATTAGAATAATTATTAAGATATGCAGAAACACCCAGAGGCCTCTGACAGGAAGAGGGGTGACGCATGCGCAAAGAAAAGAGACCGTCCTGACAAAAGGAGGAATCTCATTCTCTTTCAGCAGCGACCAGCAGAGTGCCAACACCTTGCTAACTGGTGGAGGACGCCAATGCGTCCGTCTTTTGACGACTCATTGGCTAACCCTTCCAGTGGTAGTAGTCGTCTCTTTCACCACCAACTCATGACTATAACATTAGATTTAGACAAACTCCCAAAAGCGACTAACACGTCGCTAAAGATTTATATACCGAACACGTTGTTAGAGCTTTAAACACCGAATTTGATATTTATATACCCGAGAAAGACTAACTCTAAAGCTTTATATACCGAACACGTTGTTAAAGCTTTAAATACCGAATGAAGACACATATATACCCAAGAAACGTCTAACACCTTGACTGAGAGATTCAATCATTTCAATTGTATTCAGGAAGAATTTCCTCACCCACTGAATGGTTGTTAAACCCAAAAATAAAGGAAAAATATTAAAGATATCTTCGTCTCCTATCTGTTACTATCTTCTTCTTTCATATAATTCTTTTACAGCCTTCATATCCAAGAAGTTAAACCAGTAAAACAAAAGTCGGGTAAGAATAGAATCACCTCAGAATGGAGTCACATAGCAAACAGCAACACAGCTTGTCCTTGGGACCCCATAAATAAAATGGTTGAGATCTTTGTGAATTTTTCTTTTAAACTCGGCCCTGTCGCCATAGCAACACCATCTAGTGGTCATTAGCAGAAATTCTTTGTCAGACAAGAGAAGTAATCCCATATTTCTATGTTAGGTCTAATTAAGAGATTATATTTTACTTGTTATAATTGTAAATGTCGTCACGCTAAAATAAGTATAAATTGTTTTTAAAAAATACCACCGAAAGAAAAAATGTTTTATAGCAAAATATAAAGTTGCCCGTGGTGTAATGGTTATCGTCGTAGGAAATGGACACGGCGACACGTGTTCAAATCCTGGACGCGACTGATTGCATTTCACATAGCACTAATACCCGTGGTAAAGGTATGAATACAGTTATTCTCCCTCCAGTTATGGGTAAATAGTAGGGCAGACTAGGGTTCTTTAGCCTTGGTGAGGCAATTAGTCCAGGAGAAGGAAAACTCTGTTTTTCTTCCTAAACTGTTAAACTCCACTTAAAAATTGTCCTTGTGTCATATTCTGCCCGAGCGGAGGGGTTGGTAAATATGTATATAGAAATATAAAGTCAACATTAAAAATGTTGCTGTTTTTCAAACAATGAATTCTTTTTACATGAAAAGGTTGATTTGAAATCCAACTTCAAAAGGTAACTTTTCTCAAAGAAAGTTTATTGTACACGTCTCACTCAAATTCGTTTATATTTAGCTGGAATGCATTTGTGAAAATACGAAAAGAGATCAATGAATTTCGATCAGCGTCTGACAGAGGTGATTAATACAACACTATTATCGATCTTAGGTAGGTCGATTGAGTAAACAAGTAAATGTCTCTCTTCCTACACAAACAGGGGGAAGAGATTGAGGGAGGGTCTGTGCTGCTCTATTCGACCTTCCAGCTGACATAAAAGTAGTTTATCAGTTTTTCTTCTTCAGCTATGTTCTTATTTTCGGACGAGACGCGGAAGAAAATACGAGGCAAGATTGGTTCTGAGGAACCTAAGCCAGCAGCAGTACCTCCTCAATTGCGCCAAAGGAAGTGGGTCGGACGAATAAATAGCTTCATGCTTTTCCCAAGGGTATTAGGACGAAGTGAAACAAAAACAGCCTCGTTCAGGATTTGAGCTCAGATGATAATTGTTACAATAATAATGAATTCGAAGAAGTCCGACACCTGGGTGACAGTAGTTATGGAGACCAGGGTTGTTTGGAGCCATATGAAGGCGTATGGAAACCCTCGTTAAAAAGACTACACGTCGCGTCCTACATTCGTGGGGATGGAGTTAAATACAGATTTCCTTTACTAGGCATTCAAACTAGAATTAAAGTGCAATATCTGTTCTTCTTCCTAAACCGTGTTCAGACGAGACACTTTAAAATTTGAGGTGAGCATGGGTCTGGGTTTTCTGCTTCATTGCTCCAAATGACGGGGGTGACAGTGGTGGCAGAGATCGGGGCTATTTTTGGTCGTAGGTTTGCACATAAGACTCCTCGTTGAAATATCTATGTGCCACATATTGCACTGCAAAAGAATTCCTCTACTCGGCTGTGAGTAAAAAGTGTACTATCTGTTTAACATCATCAGCTGTCTCCGGAAGAGATGCGGTTCCGTATTCTTGTCTTCGGAAAGGACAAGATGGGACACAAACAAAAATAAATTAGTAAAAACAAAAGTAAACCTGGTTTGATTATAAATTGAGTAGCCCCCCTCTAAAAATCCCAAAACAAACAAAAAAAAAAAACACAAAAAACAAAAACAAACAAACAAAAAAGACCCCCCCCCAGCAAACAGACAAAAAACAAGAAAATAAAAACAAAAACAAAAACAGCAACCAAAAACAAGACGAGTTAACAAAGTTAAAGATATTTTTCTTTCTCTACATTTGACTTATTCCGTTTCAACCAGAGCCTACACTTCAACACACACACACACACACACACACACACACACACACACACACACACACACACACACACACACTCTCTCTCTCTCTCTCTCTCTCTCTCTCTCTCACACACACACACACACACACATACAAACACACGCAAAAGAAAGAAAAAAGAGAAAAGAGAAAAGAGGAAAGAAAAAAAAAAACCCTGCTGAGTGAAATAGAAAAATTGCCTAGTTTCAGGGGAACGTCAACCCATGTAAAATCTACCCCTTCGTCTCAAAGGGGTAGGATTAGGTTCATTGAGTGATTCCTTAAGCACTTCTAAAGGAAGATGTCAACAACCCTGAGCTATTTTTGGCACAGTGGAGTAGAAAGGCTAATAATATAAAGAAAACCGAATTATATGCCCGTGAGAGTGGTGGAACGGCTATTGCCGTATAAAATGGACGGGGAAAACTAAGATCAAACCTTGGTGGACCCTGTTTGCGTTTCCCTTTATGTAAAATGTTTTGGGGCAAATTTATGTCATTCACTTCACTTAGAATGAAGTATTCCTGGCAACAGGTGAAAATAGTTATTAAACTCTGACTTGTGCAAATTTTTCAAAATAAATCACATGTTAAAATGCTTTCACAATCAGCACCGGCCCATTAGCTTAATGGTTAGAATGTTCACAAATGGTCAAGTCATACCAAAAATTAAAAAAATTGGTACTTGATGACTCTTTGCTTAACTCTCAATGTTATAAGGTACGGATCAAGAGTATGTGGAGAATTCTTGGGAAAAGAGTAGTGCCCCACACTATCCCTTGGTGTTGTAGCCATCGAAAAAGAAGCCTTTGGGTCACCCTCGACTGCAGTCGGTCAACTACAACAATGAATGAAAAGGAATTGTCAGAGGTCAGGAATTGAAGCCAGGATCAGAGACATAATTATTATATTATGAATATACGGCTTAGTTTGCTTTAGAAAAGAAAAAGAACATTGCAGCTCATTTCATTATAAAAAATGCGCTGAAAATCACTCAAGAATTAAAGCAACCGTTACTGACAGAATAGGGTTATTTAGTGCATAATATAAATGTATTTACCCAACCCACGAGCAAGATGTGACATAATCTTGTATTCTCTAAAGCAGAGTAAAACTCGTCTGAATTTAGAATTTTCCTTCTAGATTGATTGGCTAACCAAGACTAAAGAACTCAGTCTGCCCTACTATTTAACAATAGTTGGGAGGAGAGCAAATGAATTCATGAATTTCCTCATGTCATTAGCGCGAAGGGAATGCAAACAGCCTCTTCTAGAATTTGAACTCCGGTCACCGATTTCATTTTCCATGATTATAACCGTTATACCAAGCGCGCCTCTAATATGAAAGTATTACTTATTATTTTTCTTATCCTACTTGAGGTTTCATTAATGTCATCATATAAATGTACCCCCCCCCCAAAAGGAAGGGACCGTTATTAGAAATTAATGCAAATGTTATCAATAAAAGAGAGTTTATTATCTGAATAATAATTTGATAGTTTTTATGAATTTCTATTGAATGCTAATGATTTCAGAATCCTTAAATGTCAGAGATAAAAATTAAGAAAATATGTGAATTAATATTGATCTCGTGACTTTAAGAAAAAGGTCATTATGAAAAGAAAAATATCGTCTCGCCGAATGGAATTTAAAGATGAAAACAAACAAACAAACAAACAAACAAATAAAACCAACAAATTAAAACCCAAAAAATTAAAAAACCCAAAAACATCCACACGTCATTGGTATTTGATCTAAGGGAGATAACTCTGATAGACAAAGAGCAAAAACTGAGACTACCTATCATCCTAAAGAAAATTTATACATCGCTTGATTTACGATCAAGTCATGTTGAAAGAGCTGATTCCTCTCCCACCCTGATCACCGAAAGTAAGTAATGATGAATTCGTTCTGGGTGACCTACTTGGTAACTA
Source organism: Sepioteuthis lessoniana (assembly GCA_963585895.1). NCBI lineage: Eukaryota > Metazoa > Mollusca > Cephalopoda > Myopsida > Loliginidae > Sepioteuthis > Sepioteuthis lessoniana. Next base: position 83,675,146 of record OY757917.1, on the reverse strand, counting down.
ACGATGATTCATTCCAACTTTTATTTATTAACTGATATACCGTATTTGATGGCATATCAGACCACACTTTTTCCGCGACATAATGACTCCCTAGTTTTATATGCAAACTTGACATATGTGGAAGGCTACAATTTTCTTAGAAGCTGTAGATTATTAACAATCTAACCTCTTCTAACTCTATCAGGATCAACTATTAACCAAAATAAGCACGTATTTAGGGCATCAAAATTGAAAGGGAGTAACACAGGCTTTTTTTCTAATGGATTTATTTTGCCCTGCGCTGACCAGATCAAATTGCGATTAAATTATTAAAGGTAAATTTTCTTTAGAAATGATGACAAATACTTATCTTACATTGCTATTTGACTGTCTATGTTGAATTCTTAAACTATAAATCTTAAACAATTAATATTAGATAGCAAATACTTGAAACCATTTAACTGTGTGCAAACAAATGAGCTTTGGTTCATTTTTAAAAAAATAATGTTACCGAAAAATTATTCACTTAAAGACCATATGTATAAACATGATTTGACATTAAATAACCATCAAAGGTTGATATGCCATTAAACCTAATAACCTAATACCTCTTGAAGGACTGAATTTGACATGTGGGCAAGGAAAAGAATTACCAAGTCTCTGCTCCCAAGGTCCCACTCTCTCCTGATTGTGTAATAAGAAAATACTGCTCTGAGATCAGAATCCTCAGACTACGTCACATTGATTTTTGCCATATCCTACCTAAATATCTGAGGATAGTTGGTTGGTTTGTTGGATTTTATAACATATCAACCTTTGTTGGTGATTTAATGCCAAATCCCATTTATATATATATATATATATATATATATATATATATATATATATATATATATATATATATATATATATATATATATAAAAGGAGAAATGGTAGATTTTAGAGAATCTGACAAGATGATAAAAATAAGTGGAAAAATGGATAAATCAAACACTTACAACAGATTTAGTAGTGATATTTCGTTCTTTTTCTTTGAATAAAGATCGAAATATAATCACTAAACTCATTGTAAGTGTCTAATTTATCCCCTTTTCCTCTTATTTTCATTATATATATATATATATATATATATATATATATATATATATATATATATATGTATGTATGCATTATATATATATATATAAGATCCTTTCAAGTTTCCCGATAAGTGTCTTGGTTTAAGGTTGGAATTGATAGATGAAAAATTGTCCTGAGCACTTATCAGGAAACTTGAAAGGATCTTAAATAAACTATATAGACAAAATTTGTCTTTATTATTTAATGAAACATGCTTAAATGAACGACTTCTGCCAAACCACACACACACACACACACACACACACACAGGTTGTGTAATCGTCAGCAAGCTAGATTTGCTGGCCATTATTTGTGAGTTCGATTCTCACTTGATGCCCAATATTTCTAGCCTTCTCTCACAACTAAATTTAAAAAACATAGGTTTATTCTGAAATATAATTTTATACAAAAATAAATTATAATTAAAAATAAGTAATAATTTTTAAATAGATTGATATTATAATTGACGATGAATAATTTGTAAATTATTTATTAAAAAATGAATTATTCACTTAAATAAAATTAGTTGGCTGGTTGGGTTTTATGGCACCAAATCTCGTAGTTAATTTAATACCAAATCTGTTTACACACACACACAAACACACACACACACACACACACACACACACACACACACACACACACACACACACACACACACACACACACACACACACACACATGCACATCTGATTTGTAAGCACGAGCCAGAACTTGCTTGTTTGCACACGGTTAAATAGTTTCAAGCATTGTTATCTAATACTAATAATTTGAGCATTTCTCTTTAATACAAATAATTCAATTTACTTCTTAAACTGAAATATGTCAAACACGAAAAGAAAAGTAAAGCTTTTATCAGAGATTTTCATCCATTCTCAATTTTGATAACTGAAAAAATTTGACGAAATCCTTGAAGACAAAAAAAATGCAGTTTTTATTTAACTTATGATTATGTTTTTTTGTTCTTGTTGGTTTGTTTGCACACTTTTTAATAGTTTCAAGTTTAGTAAATGATTAAACCAGTCTGTTTGACTCATAGAGGGAACCCTATTAGATATAACTACTCTGGGTCAAATTGGACCAGGGAGAAATGTGAATAAAGGAGTACTCCACATTTCCCAAAGCTACAGAACTGGAGTCTCACCATCAGATGGTTTTGTGTCAGATCTAGGACTCTCATTTATGATTTTTTTTTGTGATGGGTGGTGTCTTATCCCTCTCCAGACCTGCAATCGGCGTATTCAACAGCTTCGGGCAACTGGGCTGCTTAAATCGATAAAACAAATTATTCACTTAAAAAAAAATCTTTCGTTAAATAAAAACTGTCTTTTTTTTTGTCTACAAGAATTACGTCTATTTTCTTCAGTTATCAAAATTGAGAATGGATGAATATCTCTGATTTAAAACTTTTCTTTTCTTTTCATGTTTAAAATGATATTTCGGTTTAAGAAGTAAACGCAACCAACATTTCTTCACTCCAAATCACATGTCTTTTGGGAGAGAAAATTAAGGACATGTAGATGATACAAAGTAGAATTAAGATAATTATAAAAACAGATTTCATTTAAGAAATGTTTTATTATTTTATGAAAAGAGAAAAATTAAAAAAAAAATCTAATTGTACGTTAAGGTAACGGCATTGTAAATATTTTATGCATAAAAGTTCGAATAAAATTTTACAACTAAACGAATAAAATTCTAAGAATAGAGTTATCTCCCTTAGATCCTCGATTCTGTGCTAAAAACAAACCACCCAAAAACCAAAAACAAACAAACAAACGAACAAAAACACTTCATATTAAATTCGACCTTCATAACAAAAATAGAAAGTTTGGTTTGGTTTGGTTTTATGGCATATCAATCCTTGTAGGTTATTTAATGCCAAATCCTCTTTAAAAATGTGTACTAAATACATGATTTGTAAACATTCTGTAGATAACATTTTAAAATAAGCCTGAGCTAATTTTTTTTTGCATATAATTAAATGGTTTCAAGTATTGTTACATAACGGTAACAATTTAACATCGGTTATTTGTTTGCACACATTTAGATATAATTTCTAATTCGACTTTCGGAAGAGAACTAACGTTTTTTTGCACACAAGCATTGCTATTCTCTCCACACAGTTAAATGGTTTCAATTATTGCTATTCAACACTAATCATTCTATTTGACAACCTCACATCAAACCAACCTACCAACCAACCGAATAAACAAACAAAAAAAAACAAGCAAAAAACATTTCTGTAAGATTAAAATAATTTTTGCTACAAGCCAATTCTAATCAATGGAAAAAATATTTGAAAAAGAAAAAAATCCCTTTATTTATTGAATGACCTTTGCATATGGTTTCATATTACTATTTCTATTTTAATAATAATGGTTTGTTTGTACACAGTTACATAATACCAAATATTTCTATCTAATAACAATAATTTGCAAGCAAATGGGAAGGGACATAAATGCTCGTACAAATGGTCTAGAGGCTAAGTCAAAAGTAGGACTAGTCGACAGAATTAATCTAAAACTGACTCCCCCTGAATGTAACTAAATTATCACTCAACTGTTAGTATTAAGTATGTTTTCTGTCGTTGGTGTTAATATTATTACTATTATTAGTTGTCGGTCTAAGAGTAATCAGATAGAAATAAACCTTACTGGGCTTAATATTACAATAACTGGTCCCCACAAGTCGACTGCCTTAAATAGTGTAAGCACATACGATGACCCAGAAATACGAGTCAATGTCTCTGGACCTACAAAACCTCTGAATTTCAATTATAGCCTAAATGTTGAATTTTACTATGTTAAAACTTAAGGAACATACGGGTGGGAAGGACAAGAATCAAAAGGAGAAAAAGAAAGCTGAAGGAAAAAAAACCTTTTTCTTTGTGTGTGTGTGTGTGTGTGTGTGTGTGTGTGTGTGTGTGTGTGTGTGTGTGTGTGTGTGAGCTGCTTGAGAGTTCTCTTTAAGAAAACCAGGTCACGTCTGTGTCAGGCGCACAGAATTTAAACAACCCCTGGGTTTGGTATAGCCACATGATAAAAATGTTGAATCAAAATATGACACAACGTGAGATCCAGTAAACAGGCCTTGGTGTCTCCAGGTGCTCTTTTGATAGCCAACATGGGAGATCCAATCGTCATCCTGCGAATGTTGGCTGTTCTTTTTTCAGGTAGAAGAATGACGATCAAAGGATCCACACAAATCAGAGACGTAAACACAAGACATAGACTTGGGAAGACAACCAACTTGCACTACACTGCTATTTTAGGAGAAACTCTTCACAAAGAGGATATAGAAAAAGAATGATATAGATCTGGCAAGAATGCGCAAGTTTTCAGACAAGCCAAAGACTTGCTGACCGAGTTAGGACAATAATAAAGAAAGGTTGGTTTTCTCACCTTAAAATATTAGAAATACACCAGAAAACAAATAATGAACAAGATAGTAATACAATGTCAGACACACCAAGTATTGACAAACAAGAACAGTCTAACCGAAATGAACCGCCAACCTCTGAAAATAGAAACACCATACAACCAAACAGCACCCAACCAAACAACATAGAACAAACACTAACACAAGAATAAATCAAGTACTGACATATATATCAACAAATAATATAGCCAAATTAAATGAACTAATCTATGCAGAAGCGAAATTAGTTTGTGAGAAAATTGGGGTCCCCTCAAAAAGCACAAAGAAAAAATCAAAACCTCGATGGGAAATTGGACTGGAAACGCAGATAAAAAATAACCGAAAACAGGCCAAAATTTTAAGACAAAGGAAAAACGCTGGAACATGTTGGGACAAAAAGGAAAAGGCAACACAAGAAAAAATAACTATACAACTTGAGGAAATAAACAAGAAATTATGGGAGAAAGAAGGAAGATTAAAAAGATATCGAGAAAGGGTAAAACAATACAGACAAAACAGAACATTCCCCCGCAAAAAACAAAAAAAAACAAAAACGAAAGGAAATTCTACCAACAAGTGGGGGGAGATAACACGAAAACATACCAACAACCGGATGCAAGAGAAATCGAACAATTTTGGACTAAAATATGGCAACCAAGAGAAGCATAACAAAAAAGCCGAATAGATAAGCAACATAAGAAAGAATTAGAAGGACTCGAAGAAGGTCCGAAAGCGGAAATACACAACGATTTACTCAAAACAACACTAAAAAATATCAAACTGGAAAACACCGGGCCATGATGGAATACATGGATCCTGGTTCAAGAAATTCACTTCCATTCACGACAGACTAGCACAAGAAATGAAAAGATGCCTACAATGAGTACACGTACCCGAATGGATAACCCAAGAAAAGACCACATTGATCCAGAAAGACCCCCCCCAAGGAACCGCCCCAAACAACAACAGACCCATAAACTGCCTACCGATGATGTGGAAAATATTAACAGCACAAATAAGGGAAAAGATTTAAAATTTGCAAACAAGCCGCGGATTGTTCCCTGAGGAATAGAAATGATGCCGCAAATGACCCAGAGGCGTAGGAGAGTTACTCTAGATGGATCAGCACATCATCAACGGGAGCTAGACAAGGCGGAAAAATCTTGCTATGGTCTGGATTGACTACAAAAAGGCATATGATATTGTCACCCAAAACTGGCTAATAAACTGCCTCAGAATGTACAAAATATTAGATGAAGTCATTAACTTTGTCGAGAAAACCATGAAAACCTGGAGAGTGGAATTGACAGAAGAAGGGAGAAGCTTAGCTGAAGCGATGGTCCAAAGAAGTATATTTCAAGGAGATATCCTATCACCGTTTCTATTTATAATTGCGATGATGCCACTTAATTCCATACCCCAAAAATGCACAGCTGGATACAAACTTAATAAATCGCAGGAAAAGATCAATCACCTAATGGACGACATCAAACTGTTTATAAAAAATGAAAAAGAATGGGGAACTCTAATACACACAGTGCGAATATACAGTCAGGACATAGATATGGAATTTGGCATAGAAAAATGTGCCATACTAAAATGAAAAGCGGCAAACGACACCTGACAGACGGAATGGAACTGCCGAAATCAAGACAAAATTAGAACGCTCGGAGAAAAGGAAAAATACAAATAATTGGGCATCTTGTAAGTTGACACCATCAAACGAGTGGTGATGAAAGAAAAAATTAGGAAAGAGTGTCTCAGGAGAATCAGAAAGCCACTCGAGACAAAACTCTGTAGCAGAAACCTTATCAGAGGAATATATACCTGGGTTGTACCCCTCGTAAGATATTCGGAACCATTCTTAAAGTGGACGAGAGAAGAACCTAAACAAATGGACCAAAGAACAAGAAAACTAATGACCATGCATAAGGCATTACATCTCGGAGATGACGTTGACAGACTATATGTATCAAGAAAGGAGGAAGGAAGAGGACTTACCAGTATTGAAGACAGCGTTGACGCATCGATACAACGACTCGAAGAATACATAGAAAAGCGCGGAGAAGGACTGATTACAGCCACCAGAAACGATACTGATAACATGAAGATCAACTGAACGACAATAAGTAGAAAACAAAAATGGAAGAAAAACAACTCTATGGGCGTTTTAAACAGCTAATAAGCAACACGAGAAAACCTGGACGTTGCTGAGAAAAAGTTGTGTGGTGATAGAGACGAAATAATCAATAACATATTAAGCAAATGCAGCAAATTAGTACAGAAAGAGTATAAAACTAGATTAGACTGAGTGGGAGAGGTGATCCACTGAGAACTGAGTGGGAAATTTAAATTTGACCACCCGAACACATAGTGTATGCATAACCCAGAATCTGTCCTGGAGAATGAGAAGCACAAACTCCATTGGGATTTTGAGATAAAAACGGATTACCTAATCTCGGACCGACGATCAGACCTTATCATAATCAAAAAAAAAAAAAAAAAAAAAAAAAAAGAAAAGAAAAAAAAGAAAAAAAGGGAACTTGCCGAATTATGAACTTTGCTGTCCCGGTTGACCACAGAGCAAAATTGAAAGAAAGCTAAAAGAAGGATAAGCACTTCGACCTTGCTAGAGAGTTGAAAAAACTGTGGAATATGAAAGTGACGGTGATACCAATTGTAATTGGTGCTCTTCGTACAGTTATCAACGGATTGGTAAAAGGACTAGTGGACTTGGAAGTAAGAGGACGAGTGGAGACGATCCAAACTACCGCATTGCTGAGATTGTCCAGAATACCGAGAAGAGTCCCGGAGAGCTGAGAAGACTTGTTGTCACTCAAACTCCAGTGAAAGATCCTCAGCTAACGCTGGTGTGAAAAACTCTCCAGGAGTAACGTAATAATAATAATGGGAGATTCGTTATCACCATTACTATTTGTAATAGCGATGATCCCAGTGTGTCACGTTCTTAGGAAATACCCTAGTGGATTATAAACTGCAAGAAAAAAGTCAACCACCTCATGAACATGGACAACATCAAGCTGATTGCCAAAAATGAAAAAGAATTGGAAACCCTAATATAGGCAATGAGGATATACAGTCATGATATAGGGATGAAATTTGGCATAGAAAATCGTGCCAAGGTAATAATGAAAAGCGGAAAATGAAAAATGACGGAGGGAATAGATATACTGAATCAAAGAAAAATCAGAACGCTCAGAGAACAGGAAACTTATAAATACAGGGAAATATTGGAAACGAGCACCATCAAACAAGTGGAGATGAAAAAAAAAAAAAAACTAAAAAAGAATATTTCAGAAGAATAAGAAAACTACACGAAACCAAACTACATAGGTGAAATCTCATGAAAGGAATAAATACCTGGGCTATCCGCCTTGAAAGACACTCGGGACCATTCTTAAAGTGGACGCGGGAAGAACTTCAACAAATGGATGAGAGAACAAGAAAACTCATGACGATGCATGAGGCCTTACATCACAGGGATGACATAGACAGACAAGAAAAGAAGGAAGACAAGGACTTACCAGCATTCAAGATAGCTTCGATGTCTTGATACAACGACATACAGACTACATAAAAAAGGGCGTAGGAAGACTGATTACAGCTACAAAAAACAACAGAAACAAGACAAGAATCAACAGAACAAATATAACCAGAAAAGAAAAATGAGAACCCCCCACCAAATGTATCGACATTTCAAGCGACAAACAAGTGAAATCTCACACGAGAAAACTTTGAAATGGCATGAGAGAAACTGAATCTCTTCTGATAGCTGCACAAAGCTACGCCATAAGAACTATGTAAAAAAACAAATCAAAACCAAAAAAACAAAAACAGACAAGACGCAAAAAAAAGCAGATGTAGATTATATGATGACAGACAAAACGATCAATCACATGTTAAGCGAATACAGTAAATTAGCACAAAAAGAACATAAGACTAGACACGACTAGGTGGGGAAGGTGATTCACTGGGAATTGTGCAAGAAGTTTAAATTTGATCATACGAACAAATAGTATATGCACAACCCAGAATTTGTCTTAGAAAATGAGACGCACAAAATTATCTGGAATTTTGAGGTACAAACGGATCGCCTAGTCTTGGTCAGAGAACCAGATCTTGTGATAGTAAAAAAAAAAAAAAGAAAAAAAAAGAAAAAAGAGAACTTGCCGAATTGTGGACTTTGCCGTTCCGGCTGACCCCAGGTTAAAACTTAAAGAAAGCGAAAAGAGAGATAAGTACGTAAATCTTGCTAATGAACTGAAAATCTATGGAACATGAAATTGACGGTGATACCAATTGTAATTAGCGCGCTCGGTACAGTCACCAAAGGATTGGTAAAGGGACTGGAGGACTTGGAGATTAGAGGATGAGTGTAGACCATCCAAACTACAGCATTGTTGAAATCGAACAGGATACTAAGAAGAGTCCTGGAAACTTGAGGAGACTTGCTATCACTCAGAATCCAGTGGAAAAACATCTACTAACGGTGATGTGAAAAGCTCTTAAAAGAGTAAAAAGATAATGATTGCCGTCCCCGGGGACCACTGAGTGAAAATCAAAGAACACGAAAAGAGATAAGAACTTGCATCTTGCCAGAGAATAAAGAAAGTTGAGGAGCATGAGGGTGACGGTAATGCCAATTCTAGTTGGAGCACTTGGAAGCTTGGAAAAAGGCCTGGAACAGTTGGAAATGTGAAGAGGAATCGAGACCATCCAAACTACCTCATTGTAAAAATTGACCAGGATACTGAGAAGAGTCCTAGAGATTGGAAACTTGCTGTCACTCAGACTCCAGTGAAATACCATCAGCTAACGCTGGTATGAAAAACTCGCTAGACGTAAAATAATAATAATAATAATCCCTCATAGACAATTATACAGAGTGGTTCATAAAAGATTGACTACTGGAAAATTTAATCATTTCATCTTTTGAGTCATAAAATATAACACAAGGAAATATATTTTTTAGCTATTTGTCAAAAATGATATCTTGTAGATGACCTCTAGTTTCACTGATACAAAATTGTATTCTAATTCGAGCAATTTTGCATAAGTTCCTGTGATTGATCTTCTTATATCTGCATGATTGTTATTCTTGAATTATTGTAATGTCTGGGACTCTTTCACATATATATGCTCCTATAAATATATATATGCTCCTATAAATAATCCAATAAAAAAGAAGTCGGCTTGACAAATTGGTTGAATGGAGAACCCATTAAGATTCTGAATTTCTTGAAATTATTCTGCCACCGAAAATGTTTTTGTTAAAATTATTAATCCCTCAATTGAATAGTAAAATTATGCTATCATAATATTTTCTTCCACATTGTAACTTGACATTTTTAATTGCCCAGTCAGCTGGGGCTGTAGAATACACTGACTGCACCTCTGCAGAGGGGTAAGACTCCCCCCTAACGAGTGTCCTGGATATGACACTAAACAAATCTGATGGTGAGGTTCCAGCAGTGCTGGAGCTTTGGGGAATGCGGAGTACCCCTTCATTGCCATCGCTCCCAGGTCCACTCTGGTCCGGAGTGGTAGCACCTGATAGGGCCCTATCTATAGGTTAAATAGAACTATCAGCATACTTATGCTAAAATGAATTGTTTGAGTAAACTGAATAACTTGAAATAGAAATGTTTTTGACAATTAAACCATACTTACATTTAAACTGCGTGCTTATGCTTAACTGAATTATTTCAAATAGAACTGTTTTTCGACATTAAAACTGTATTTACACTAAACTGAATTGTTACATATAACTGCTTGAATAGTTTGAAATGGAAATGTTTTTGACAATTAAACTGTGTACTCATGCTAAACTGAATTGTTTCAAATAGAACTGATTATTTACATAAAAATGGATTTGGCGTTAAATAACCTACAAAGGTTGATATGCCATAAAACCCAACAAACCGAACCGAACCTTGACATTTTTAATTTATAACTTTCAATATCTGAAAAATAGTATGAAAATTGAATTAAAAACCAGAAAGTTATAGATCTATATTTTCTTTTTTTTATATTGCAAATTGAATTATCATGACGAGAAAATCCGACGAATATTAACGCACGACATACGAAAACACAGGACAGCTGCTTCGATAAAGGTCATATCAGCAGTGTATACCGTGATCTCCACCACTAGAGATCGAACCAGCGACCATAGAACCGAAACTCTACATGTGAGCCACCGGTCCAGTAGTGGAAATCACGGTATACACTGCTGATAACACCTAATAAGGTCGAAATAGGTGTCCAGTGTTTCCGTATGTCATGTGTAAGTGTTCCCCGGATTTTCTGGTCAAGGTAATTCAATTCACAAGAAAGTTATAATTCAAAAAATGCTTTCGTATTTTGTGGGCCACCCTGTAGCGTCAAGTAAGTATTCTTAATACAAATAATTTGCTCACAGTTATATTGTTTCAAGTATTCTTATTTGACTAAATTTTTAACAGATCTATTAGTCGTAGATGAGAAACTAACAGGTCCAACGACTCCAGATCAGAGTAAATCTGAGAGTAATTCATTCTCCTCAGAACTCCAGAACTCGTGTCTCACCAGTGAATATACTTTAGTCTTACAACGGATACCCATGTAGCATAAGACAATAGGTTGTTGGGTTTTATGGTCTGTCAAATTTTCTAAGCTTATTTTATGCTGAATCAGTATTATTTTTTGTATTTTCAATATATTTTTTTATTCATATAATCTATTGTATAGTCCAGTTTTCTTTTTAAAACAATCTACGATTTTGCTTATTTTTCGTTGAAAGAGTTCTATTAGGTTTCATGTCTGAAAGTATCTCTTTCTGATTGGAGCTAACTTTTTTGATTCCTAAAGGATATGTTTTACTATGATTATTTTGTCCCATGTGCATTTTGGCTGTGTCTCCTGGTTTAGTATGAAGGTATAGGTCAGTAATGAGTAACCGAGTTAAAACTATCGCCTTTTTTCAGTTTCTGAGCTCTGGTGTCCATCCCTTCAGGGTCGGCTTTATTTGGAAAAGTATTTTTTTGTGGATTATTTTTCGCAATTCTTGCCGTTTCTCTTTTTCACTTTAACTTTTATATTAGTTTAGGGTATTTTGAGATTGTGGTCAGTGACCATTCCTGCGATTGATCTGGCTTCAGAGTCCGATCTATCTTTACCTTTGATTCCTGTGTGACTCGGAATCTATGAATTATTAGTAATAATTGTCTAAATTGTCCAAATTCCATCCGATATATATATATATATATATATATATATATATATATATATATATATATATATATATATATATATATACGAGGATCATTAAATAAGTTTCCAGACTTTTTCATATGGGCACTTTTATTGATAGTACACACATGAAACTCTAGTCCCTTTCGAAGTAATATCCTCGGGCTGCAATGCACTTGTACCGTTCCAATAACTTCTGGAAGGCCTCATGGATGTCCTCTTGTGTGAGCGTGTCAATAACCGTCGTCACAGCCTCTTTCATCTCCTCAATTGTCTCATAATGACAGCCTCTGAGCTTAGGGAATAACCAAAAGTCGTCACAGGGAGCAAGGTCTGGCTATAGGGAGGCTGAAGAACTATCTTGATGTCCATCTTGGACAAATAGTCTGTGACAAGGATGGATTTGTAGACTGGTGCATTGTCCTACTGGAAATGCCACTGACCCGATTTGAAGAGTGCTGACCTCTTCCGACGGAATCTCTTCCTGAACTTCCTTAAAACCTCAACATAGTGACCCTAACCCTAACCCTTTGGCCAATCAACTCTGGTGTATTGACTTCCTTACTCCTCCCACACCTCTCATCATCCCTCACAGACTCCCTGCCTTCCTTGAATCTCTTATGCCACTCAAAAACTGATGCTCGATTCATGCAAGATAGTTCAAAAGCAGTCTGAAGCATTCCATACGTTTCTGTGGCCCTTTTTTCAAGTTTAAAACAAAATTTTATTGCATATTGTTTTTCTAAAGTCCAGATTGCATTTTTGAAATTCACCAGCTGTGACAATCAGGCTTTAGTAGGGTGTATTCCAATTGCTGCTGTAGCTGTTCATTAGAACCTGAAATCATAAAATTGGTGAGTCATCTCATAAGATGTATAGCAATAACACACTGAATCAAGAGTCTACGACAATTTCAAATGCCTGTACAAAAAAAGTCTGGAAACTTATTGAAGTCACCACGTATATTAAATATGCACATGATTTGTAATCAAAATGTTTGTATATATATATATATCTGCTTGAGTGGCGGGGTTAGTAAATTATATATATATATATATATATATATATATATATATATATATATATATATAAAAGAAAAGATATATGTATAAGGTATGTATAAGTTAAGTTACTTTAATGACCATAATTAGAAAATACCCAATAAACACAAAATATTTCCAAATTCACTTTATCAAAAAAAATTGTAATTTCTTTATGTTACTTATTTAAGTAACATAAAAAATAAAGTCTATAGAATTACAATCAATTAATGTATTTACTTACAATATCCTTTTAAATGGTCCCGAAATTTCTTTCAACAAAACCTTTTCGAAATAAATGTTTTAAAGAAAAAAAAAACAAAACATTACTGTTTCTTAAAAAGTTCATATTGTTTAATTTATTTTTCTTCTTTGCAATCTTTGTCGTCTTCAAGGCTCCAGCAGGTAAAATTTGATGATTTCAAATCGTCCTAATTTTTTTTAATGCTGGGATGTGAGGCTATTGACGTTAGTGTGGCAGTATTTAGACTTAGCTATATATATATATATATATATGCATATGTGCAGACTCAGAAGTAGGTGTGAGTACATGTATGCATGTATGTATGTACGTGCGTGTGTATACATATGTGTATGGTTGGCAGCTGACCATCGGTATGTATATTAGTATATATGTGTATATCCATATAGGGATCGGGACATATTTGCGTGGCTATGTTGAGTGTGTTAGTGGCCGTATGTATTTTGTGTGGAAACCACTAATTTAGCCCTACGTGAAGAAGGTCAGATAAGATTGGAGCCGTGATTTAAAAGAACTTCAGTTTTATCGTCACCCATTTTAGGGCCGCTGGAGACATACAATCTAGCAATATTTTTATGTCCAGTCAATGGGTGACCAAAAATCCGTAAGTAGGAAATGTTCGCCCTACTTATGTACAAAAAATTCAGTCTGCTGGACAGAAGAGTGATAGACACAGATAGACACAGAGGAGGCAAGAGAGAGAGAGAGAGAGAGAGAGAGAGAGAGAGAGAGAGAGAGAGAGAGAGAGAGAGAGAGGGAGAGACTGCTTAGAGGATCCGCCGGCGTCAAGACCGAAAGTTTTGCAAGTAGGCTTTAATTTTAGTTTAGGGAATTTCACCCGCCGCCTACAAAGAGAAAGTGAAGACTCCACACACCGTAATTTTACAAAGAGTTACACACATCCCTCCTTTGTTAACATCTTTGCTTTCGTCTTTTTCTTCCATTGTGGACCAGTCTTGAACTCGGCCATTTCGATCAGAACTTGTTGCGAAAGAAAGCACGACTTGGGAGGGATTAAGCGGACAAAGGTGCCTGGGGCCACGGACGGAATTCCTACAGGGATTGGTGAGAATTTATTGACTGTATTTCCTTTTTATTTTCTTTATATTCTTGTGGTTCAAAAACTTCTAAAAGTTCATCTTTTTTACAAAGTTATAAGATATTTTTCATCACACCAGACATCAAAATTATGGCAACTTATGTCTATACTCACCGTGAAAATTTTACAATAAATATCAATTTTTCAAATTACTTTTAACAAAATAAAAACTGAATACGCACTTTGTGTAAAATATTTATTTGAATAGATTAAATACTATTCATAGCATTCAAGATTAAATTGATTTTCTCTCGGGGAAACTCACATATGTTTAAAAGTCTTTCTGTTTTTCACATATTAAATTGAAATAAATAATATTTCCTCGGATAAGATAACATTCAATAAAACTGCAAGCCTTATGGAGAAAAAATATCTTTTTTGTTCAATTAATAACCTCTAGTTATCATTTCAAAATTGAATAGATAAATCCATTTGCATGGATAAAAAGAATTAAAGTTGCTTTTATTTTAGCAACAAATTCTAATAAAACAATAACAAGTTATATATTCTATTCTAAATTACAAAATGAATTAACGTTATAAATATAAAATTTTCATAATTTACAGCCACTGTAAGGGAGATAATCGCTCTCGCTTTTTTCATATTTAAACAATTGTACGTGATAGAAACTTTACTACTAACATGGAGAGACAAGGTTGTAGCTCATCTAATCAAAGCAAAGGAAAAATACACTCTATCTTAAAAATCAACTATTTTTCGAAGTAACAAGGATGCTAATCTTCAATGCTAGCAAATCAAAGCTTATTAAAAAAAACTTGACCAATGAAAAGGTAACAAAACAAAATCTAAGTTTGAATAGCGTTGATACAGAGTCAACGGCACTTAGTAACTATTAGTATAATCTTCTGTATAAAGTCTGTCTTGTTAAATACAACTTTCGCATTAAGACTTTTTGACTCAAAATCATCTATACTGTATATATAATCAATACGTCGTAACGCTTAATTAAGCAAAGGAGAAAACTATATTCAATTCTTTCAAAAATGGATTTAAAATAAAAGAGAAAGTGCTAGCACCTTAAAAAGGAAATTAAGTAAGCAGAAATTTTCTCGAAGGTTAAAATCATTATTCATTTCTTACTCTTAAGCCAAGGTAATAGTAGAGATTTCGATTGTGGAATTTCTCAACTTGTAGGGTTTTCCTAGCGACCTCTATTTTCTTTTTATAGTGTCTGTAGAGGGACTGTGTAAGGATAGCCTTGTGTCAACACCTCCAAGCATTTAATATTCAACGAAAAGAAGACAGGAGAATATGTAGACATAACAATATTTATTTTTAACTGTTCAAGATACAAGAGTAATCTCAGAGTGAGGAACTAGTGTTAGTGTAAGCAGCATGAGTAATGGGTTTACAGGTATACGGGTAGATGTGTTTATAAGGGCAAAGAGAAGGTGTATCCGTAGCAAGAAGAAGAAGAAGAAGAAGAAGGAGAGAGAGAGAGAGAGAGAGAGAGAGAGAGAGAGAGAGAGAGAGAGAGAGAGAGAGAGAGAGAGATATTCTCCACATTGTAGTAATTCCAATTCACTTTCCGTTGTTAGCGGCTGATAGTGATTATTTTATCAGACAGCTTAGACTTCCATATGATCGATAACCTATCGATAGCAGTCCACTCGTTCCCTAAGCGTATGTTGATATCCTTTTCAATAGATGAGATATTGCTACCGAGCTATATGAACTTGTCTACTAATTTCAGATGCCTGCCACTTAAAATGGAAATGGCTCCTCTCGTTTAAGACACACGAGCTTTGTTTTATTTGCATTCACGTGGAGACTAATGCCCCCTGCTGCCTGCTCCAGGTAATGCAGCAGGGATTAGACTTGGGTAGGTGTATTCAGAAGAAGTGCTCTGTCATCTGCGTAGTCAGCATCTGTTATAGTTTCTGTAGGATATCGTCTACTTTTTGCTTGTTTTATGCAGTACACTGCTGGAGAAGCAGGGACGAGCTCATAAGTGATGTACTCCTATGGACCCCCACATGTGGCCGAGCAAAAGCAGGACGACCAGCTCGAACATACATACAGCAGATATGTGAGGATACGGGATGTAGCCCTGAAGACCTGCCAGAGGCGATGAACGATAGGGAGAAGTGGCGAGAGAGGGTCAGGGATATCCGTGCTAGAGGCACGACATGATGATGATGATGATGATGATGATTGTGAAACCATTTTTTATTAGATCTACTGACGTTCGAAGTAACTAGTCTTGGTAGATTATATGTCGCTGATGTACATCCTGGCAAAATTTCAGCGAAAATGGCCCAGAAGTCGAGGTCACCATCAGGTGAGTGAACCATTAGTTTTGTGTTTTTGTTAAGCATCATTATCGCGGTAACAGTTTCTTTGGAGAGACCATATGCTAGAAGTATTTGCCCCATTTTCCTTCTGTGTATTGAATCAAATGCCTTGGAGAAATCTACGTACAATAGTGTTGCCTCGAGATTTTTTTTACACGCACGCCATCGATAATTTGACGGATACTCCAGCTGGGGATTAATTTCTACGAAAACTGCTGATTTTTCCTATGTATTTTCTCGACATCAGGTTTGATACAGTTAAGAAGTAGAGCATTATATACCTTTACAGCTATGACAGGAAGAATTATTCATCAGTTGTTCTTAGTGATTCTAAACTCGGCTTTCATGGCGAAGGAAAGGATGCAGTCTTTTATTCCTTTTTCTGATGTGTTTTGTTGATTGGATTTTTTTTCTATTTTTAACCATATTTCTTTAGATATTAGAAAGACTGATTTTACTTCGATCATTTACCAAAAATATACAGAAATATGTATAGACATTTTTTTACATATCAAAAAATTAACAGAAAATTTTCTTATCATCATTATCACGGTTACCACCACCACAGCTACAATTGCTATTAACAAACTTAATATTTAGAAAAAAGTCAAATATATATATATATATATATATGGTAGGAATTAACGTTAGACTTGGTGACACTTCTACTGGTCAAGTAAAGTAAAAAAAAAAAACGACAAAAATAAATAAAAAGAAAATTATCATTATATATATATATATATATATATATATATATATATATATATATATATAAAATATGAAATTTAGCATCATTTGGTTCATATTTTAATTTACTGTAAGGACGTGTACTATTACTCTTGCGAAATAAATTCTGTTCAAATTTTAAGGATCACAAGAAAAATCAGATAGCAACGTACAAAGTCTAAGTACGTTGCTATCTGATTTTTCTTGTGATCCTTAAAATTTGAATAGAATTTATTTCAGAATTATTATATATATCAGAATTATCTATATATATATATTTTAAGGATCACAAGAAAAATCAGATAGCAACGTACAAAGTCTAAGTACCTCTCTTTATATAAGTTTAAAATATAAATAAACAAAGTTTTGTCACTTGCATCAAATTTATAGAGAAATCAAATATAATAGAGTTAATTTTCATAACATAAGGTTATCTAAATAACATTTTTTGAATAAAGCAATTTATGTATTAATTTAGTGTAAATAAACAAACACTAATCATGAATTTGCGCATAATTAAAGTTCATATAATCAATATATATAATTTAATAGATGAATAGGTAAGTCTTTAAAATGAAATCGTCACTTCCCGTATTTACAATGAAATACACCGTTTTCTTGGAGCAATGTCAAACATTTGTTCATTTCGACGTTAGCGTTCCTAATCTATAAAATAAAATCGTACAGAATAAACAGTGAATAATGAAGAATTTACTTGTATAGTAAAATTTATTTCTGATCTATGCTTCTTTACAGTACTACAACATATAAAGAAATGGCTTGAGTGATAAAAAACAATGAAGATAAAAGGAGATATAAACTACGTTAAGAATATTAATGATAATGTTATTTTTGCAGCATTCTTTAAAAAAAAATCTAGAAAAAAATCCCTTGCATTTAGTTGCATAAAGCTGTCTAAACAGGTTATAAAAGCAAAAACAAAATCAAGAAGAAACTTATTCATTATTAATCGACAAAGTGTCAGTTGTCTCAACGTCTGTGCCTCACCCAAAACAGGATTGTTTGGTTAGTCATAATTCCAACCTTCTTCGTTTTTTGTTACAAGATCTTCCATTTTGTTACAAGACCTTCCATTTTGTTACAAGATCTTCAATTTTGTTTCATCATTTTCAATTTCACACAAAATATTTTTCAAGGTAGATAACTTAATTTACATCACCAACGCAGCGATTTCAAGTTATTTCCCTTTAAGAATTATCTCCCTTGATTTCGACGAACTGTTTCCATTCAATTTTTATTCTATTTTGTTTATTGAACATTTGACTTCGCGAACAAAGAGTTATAAAGGTGTTTTTCAATTGGTGCTGGCACAGTGGATACTAATGCAGCGTATGTGAGATAGGCCAGACTTGCCACAGTGTCTGCAGAGAGAGTTCTTGGAAGTTCTTGGTTCCATATAAATATCACCGTCAAGTCGTACTGATAGCACAGAGATCCCTGACTATCTCACCAACAGTCTCTGTCGTCCATCGCTCTTGGAAGGTCTTATAGACGGTATCCAGTGACTGCAGTGTAGCTTCTATTTTTTTCTTCGTGTATATCGTCAGAGTCCAGGCAGTGCATCCAAATAGTAGTACCGACACATCCATAGCTTGGAAGAAATCCTATTCAATCTTATCAGAGAGATCATATTTCTATATGATTAACAATCTGTCAACTGCAGTTCACATCTTTCCTATGTGTATGTTGGTAGGTGAGATATTGCTGCAGAGGTATGTAAAATCGTCTACAAAAATAGTCTCTTCTTACTTGAAATACATGAATTCTGTTTAAGTGCATTCATGTAGAGACCAATGCCTCTTGATGTTTGCTCCAGAAAATGCAGCAGGGATTTGGCTTGGGCAGGAGTCTTACTGAGAAGCGCTAGATCATCTGCGTAGTCTGCGTCTGTCATAGTTTCTGCATGATATCGTCTGCAACTTGTCCTTTTTTTTTTTAATGAGAAATGATTTTCTATTATTGAATCTATTGACGCTTGTTGTACGTAATGGTAGAGTGTTCGCCAATGGATTTGGAGACCTGGGTTCAATCCCAGGTCGAGTCATACCACAGACTTTAAAAATGGTACTTGATACCTCCTTGCTTAACACTCAGCAATATAAGGTACGTATCAAGGGTAAAGTGGAGTAATCCTGGGAAAGAAGTAGCACCCTCCCCCTACACCTCGATGTAGTATTGAAAAGGGAGCCTTCTGGTCGCCTTCGACTATGGTCGCCACCTTTACTTACTTATAAATTGATATGGTGCTAATATATCTCCTTGCAAGACTCCAGCAACACTTTCGAAGAAGTCGATGTTATCATCGAATGGGCGTACCATTGCTTTCGTAAAGCATCTTTATAGTTGTAATAGTTTTGGTGGGAGACCATATGCTTGTAGTATTTGAAATCTACAAACAATAATATTACCTCGAAACTTTTTGTACGTATTTCTTCGATGATTCGACGGATAGACAAAATCTTTGACTTTGTGGATCGATATCTCCAATAGCGGTTCCGACTTTTTCCAAGAATTTTCTCGACTTTAGGTCAGAAACAATAGAGAAATATAGCATTATAAACCTTAGCAGTCGTAGCAGTAAGAGTTATACCTCTGAAGTTCTTTGTGATTTTAAGGTCACTTTTCTAGGAGAAAGGAAGAATGCAGTCTTTTGTTCATTTCTCTATTGTGTTTTGTTTATAGACAGTGTTGCATAATAGTAGAAGTATGTCGTCAAACATTCTTGTCTTCATTACTTCAGGAGATATTTTGTTGAGAACTGCAGCTTTTCAGCTTTCAATTTATTTTAGTGCAGCATCAAGTTCTTCCTCCGTAAACTGTCCAAGTTTAAAGACTTGTTGGCTTATCAGTTATTTAAGGGGGGTTTTCAAGCAGATTTTTAGAATGTTCTTTCAACTTGTGTAGTCTTTCTTCTTGACTGTTTACTTTTACCTTTGCTCTCGAGCTGATTTTGCTTCCTACTTCATTTACAGTCTGCCGTGCTAATAGTAATTGTCTATCTTTTATCGAATTTCTGATTTTATTGAATTGGCCTTATATGTATTCTAGTTGTTTTTTTGGATGTGTCATTTAGTTCCCTCCGGGATTTCTTAAGTTTCAGCGCATTTGGCAGTTGTTGGGTTTCTTTTATTTAGTAAAGATGCTCTTTACATGTTTTCCCATACCTGCTATTGACTCCTAGGGAACTCTACATCTGGTTCTTGGTTTTATCGGTATGCACTCTGCTGCTGCTTCGGCGAGGGTGGTTATGAAGTTTTCATTTTCGTCACCGGAATATGTCTTTCAAATGTCTCCTGAAGAGTATTAGACTTGTTTCTCAGAGTCACCGTATATTGAATGCTTATATCACTTATGGCGAGTGAAATCTTACCGGTTTGTATCTTATTTTTGCGTGGATCCAAGCAAATCGTGCCCTGTCGGCTGGGGCTGTAGAATACGCCGACTGATAGGGCCCTACTTACACTAAACTTAATTGTTTAGTAGAGAACTATTTTGAGATTTAACTGTGTGTAAACAAAATCTGTACTTATACTAAACTGAATTGTTGAATTAGAACTGTTTGAATAAACTGAGTAGTTTGAAATAAAAATGTTTTTGACAATTAAACTGTATACTCATGCTAAACTGAATTGTATGAAATAGAACTGATTATTGGAATAAAAATGGATTTAGCGTTTAATAACCCACGTGTTGTATTCAATAAGTTTACTTTTTTGTACATGTATTTAAAATTGCCGTAGACTTTTGAAAATTCACTATGTTATTGCTATACATCTTATGAGATGACTGACCAATTTTTATGGTTTCAGATTTAAATGAACAGCTACAGCAGCAATTGGAATACACCCTACTAAATCCTGATTGTCACAGCTGGTGAATTTCAAAAATGCAACCTGACACTTTAGAAGAACGATATGCAATAAAATTCTGTTTCAAACTTGGAAAAAAGGCCACAAAAACGTATGGAATGCTTCAGACTGCTTTTCGACCATCTTGCATGAATCGAGCATCAGTTTTTGAGTGGCATAAGAGATTCAAGGAAGACAGAGAGTCTATGAGGGATGATGAGAGGTGTGGGAGGAGTAAGGAAGTCAATACACCAGAGTTGATTGGCCAAAGGGTTAGGGTTAGGGTTACTATATTGAGGTTTTAAGGGAGTTCAGGAAGAGATTCCGTCGGAAGAGGTCAGCACTCTTCGAATTGGGTCAGTGGCATTTCCACCAGGACAATGCACTAGTCCACAACTCCATCCTTGTCACAGACTATTTGACCAAGATGGGCATCAAGACAGTTCCTCACCGTCCCTATAGTCCAGACCTTGCTTCCTGGGACGACTTTTGGTTATTCCCTAAGCTCAGATGAGACAATTGAGGAGATGAAAGAGGCTGTGACGACGGTCAATGACACGCTCACACAAGGGGACTTTCATGGGGCCATCCAGAAGTTGTTGGAACGGTACAACAAGTTAATTGCAGCCGAAGGAGATTACTTCGAAAGGGACTAGAGTTTCATGTGTGTACTATCAATAAAAGTGCCCGTACGAAAAAAAGTCTGGAAACTTATTTAATGATCCTCGTACAAAGGTTGATATGCCATAAAACCCAACAACCAACGAACCAACCAACCCATCAAGCAAATCTTTGCCAAGACAATTCTGTGATCGGAAGATACTCCTTCCAAAAAGGAGTATGCCTCACTATTTAAAAGACTATATATTCACTTCTTTATAAATATATAATATAGTTGTGTTTTTGAGTTATTTGGGTGGTTGTCAGTCCATAATTTTCACTCCGTTTTCTTGGAATTTAGTGTTTAAGCATATAAACCTGTTATCGAAAGAAACAAACAAACAAACAAAAAAAAAAAAACAACAAAAAACCCCCCAAAAACAAACAAAAAAATTCTGCGAGATATTCACCATTTTTGTTTAACAAGTTGGGTGAGCAGAATTTATAATTTCCGCCTTTGCCTATATGAATGTTCATATCTCTGATGGTCAGAATTTTGGGAATATGTGGGAAACATCATTCTCAATGGGATTTTCACAATTCAATTTTGTGATTTTAAGGCATGAGGACTGAGAAGCATTCTTACTTATCCAATGGCCGCGTTGATGGGGGTTTTCCATGCATATGCCGATACAAATACCCATCTATTACATTGAT
Organism: Sepioteuthis lessoniana; assembly: GCA_963585895.1. Taxonomy (NCBI): domain Eukaryota; kingdom Metazoa; phylum Mollusca; class Cephalopoda; order Myopsida; family Loliginidae; genus Sepioteuthis; species Sepioteuthis lessoniana. Next base: position 83,652,748 of record OY757917.1, on the reverse strand, counting down.
AATGATATTTTATTTCTAGATTTCTAGAGTTATATCTATATTCTGAACACATACAATATTTACATCATGCGTAGCTACAGTTACTGTAAGCTCAGGTAACTGGTTTATTGTTTTCAGTATATTTGGTTGTCCGATAAAGATTGTCTGATTTTATGATAAACGGTTTAAATTCTACCCTAACATTTTATTTTAATCGTAATTGTATAAAAAATCACTTTTCTAATGGTTAAACTGTCCTCTTTGTTAATTTTTTTTTTATCACTTTTTTTAGAATTTGGTTTTGAAGGTTATACACCTCTAATCGTAAACATGAAAAAGTAGGGATAAATTTACTTTTCATGCATTTATTTAAGTTTGGTCATTATTTTGGTTAATGATAATGCTTGGCCACATATCACTAGGATGACACTGCAGAAGCCCACTGACTTGGGATACTGATCTCTCCCTCTATGACAACTATTTTTTCAAGCATCTGCACACTTTTTACGCTAAAAATATTACGTTCTAAAGGAGAAGTAGAAACTGCACAGATTTCTTGGCATCAAAACCTTTCGAGTTTAATCGTACAGGCATAAATAACTTTGTTAATCGACGCAGAAATCAATTGATGTTCATGGATCATATTTTGACTGTAATCACTGTTTAAATTCATTCATTCAGGAATAAAAGTTTATTCTATCATCATCATCATCATCATCATATCGTGCTGGCAGCACGGATATCCCTGACCCTCTCTCGCCACTCCTCCCTATCGTTCATCGCCCTAGGTAGGTCTTCAGGACAACATCCTGTATCCTCACATAGCTGCTGAATGTACGTTCGTGCTGGTCGTCCTGCTTTTGCGCGGCCATGTGTGGGGATCCATAAGAGTACATCTCTTATGAGTTCATCTCTGCTTCTCCAGCAATGTCCTGCATGTCTGGTTCGTCTAACTTGAACAGTTTTCGTGATAGGGGGCAGGTGGCCGTACAGTTGGTGTCTTGTGGGGTGTTGCTGCCAGGACTTGTTCAGGATTGCACGCAGCATTCTTGTGTAATTGCCATCTAGTTTCTTCTCCAGCCGTTTTGTTAGCGTCCATGTAGTGCATCCATATAGCAGTATCGATGTGACCGCTGCCTGGAAGAAACTGCGTTTCATTTTATCGGTTAGGTCTGATTTCCATATAGTCGATAGCCTATTGATAGCTGTCCATGCTTTCGTTAACCTCGTTTCGATGTCCTTTTCGGTTGATTCGACGCTGCTTCCTAGGTACGTGAATTTGTCTACTAGTTTAAGAGGGGTTCCTTCTAGAGTGGAGATGTCCCCCGTTTGGTTATAGCACATATATTCCGTTTTGTGTGCATTAACATGGAGGCCTATGCTTGCTGCTGCTCGTTCCAATCGGACATAATTTTCCAAACAACCCAATATATATATACATATATATATAGCATTTATGTATTTAAATACTTGGTATATACACTTGATTTAATTTGATTTCATTGTCTTATTTCTCCTTTTTTCATCTCAAGTATCCCTTCCAAGATGCTTTTTGTTGTGAAAATACACCGCCGGCCGACCCCCACTATCTCAACCATCCAAACTACTCATGACCATTAGAATCGTCCAGTGGTTTTTCTCATCTCTGGCCAGGGATATTTCACATTCCTTTACCAACACACAAAATACACAACCGAGAGGGTGGAAGAAAAGAAAAACAAAAAATCACGGGTTTGGGTTAGTTCCAAGCGGAAGAAGGGAGAAGTCATTGACACTTTGGTGCATTCTGTGTTTCTGTGGGCTAACGCGAGCGTGTACTCGAGCGAAACTCCCTCAAGCCACTAGCAATACTGACTTGTCTTCTCGCGTTGGTCAACCAGGCATCTGTTGGTCAACAGGTCTTAGCAGTCGCCTTTCTGACTTCTGTAGACTGGTCTCCTCTCTGCCCTGCTCTCATTCCTTGACTGACCTTCTCTTGACTGCTCTCTCCTGCCGATTGTCTCCTTCTGTTTCTCTCTCGGACCTTCCTTCATTCGTCCTCTTCCGGTCTTGTGGGAGGTCTCGCGCGCAAGCCCTTTGTGTGGGTTTCGCGCCAAAATAGACAAAGGGATCCTCTGAATGGCGCCTACACTCACAGAAACGAATGCCAGCCATCGTGTCACATTGTGCCATTTGCCCTTAAAGTCAAGCATTGCAAAAAGCCAACACATAGTCATTTGAATATTATTATCACATATGTTATCTCTTGTATTAATTAACAATTACCTAACCACAATGACAAGAATGATGCGGATCTAAGTGTGTGGCTTGACTTGTAGTTGAAGTAGATAAGTATTCCCATTGATGCCGGAGGTCAGTGTTCAAACTAAAATGATTTCTAAGCAGCTGTATTTGACTCATAGGTGGGAACGTAACAGGTACTACCATTCCAGGTTAGAGTGGACCTGGGAGTAATGATAATGAAAAGAGTACTCCATACTACCCAAAGCTCCAGAACTAGATTCTTGTACTCAGATGCAGTTTAGTTTCATACCCAGAACATAGTTGTTATGAGCATTATCCTATAGAAAGTACTGCTCATAAGTATTTGAACAAATACGAAATCTATTTTTATTCTTTAAGACTGTACAGTGTAGAGACTATTAACGATATTGGGCTGGAGTGAGGATCCAAATTACTAGTTGGCGAACATTGGCATAATGGTTAGAGTGTTCACCAATGACCCAGGAAACCAGAGTTCAATTCCAGGTCGAGTCATACCAAAGACTCAAAAAATGGTTCCTGATGTCTCTTTGCTTTACACTCAGCTTTATAAGATACAGATCAAGGGTAGAGTGGAACAATCCAGGGAAGGGATTCGCGCCCTCCCCAACAACTCGGTGTAGTAGCCATTGAAAAAGGAGTCTTCGAGTCGCTCTCGACTACAGTCAACCAACTTACTGGAATAAGTAAAGTTGGTGACGGTAATCGAGGGCGACCTGAAGGCTCCCTTTTCAATGGCTACTACAACAAACCTGTTAAACTCCGCTTAAAAAATTGACCTTGTGTCATATCCTGCCCGAGCAGAGGGGTTGGTAAATAGTACTACAACAAAGTGTAGGGGAGGGCGCTACTTCTTCCCCTGGATTGCTCCACTTTACCCTTGATACGTACTTGATAATGCTGACTGTTAAGCAAGGAGGTATCAAGTACCATTTTTTAAATCTTTGGTATGACGAGACCTGGGACTGAACCGTGGTCTCCCAGGCTATTGGCAAAACTAGGTCAATGAGCCGGTTATCGAATAAATAAATTTGTATAAATAATACAACCTTGCTTAAGAACAAAAATAAATGTCTATTTGTCCTATCATCATTGTAGAACGAAGAACTTTGAAGACAGAGTGAAATAATTAGAAATTCGAGGAAGAAGTAAAAATCCAGATATCAGGATTGATAAAAATCGGTCACCCCCACCAAAAAAAAAAAAAAAAAAAAAAACTGAGGAGAGTGCTGAGATACTGAGAAAACGATGTTTATAGATCATCTGTTAGGGCCAAGTTAAATGAAAATGAGGTTGTGAACTTTTGAATGATCCCCCAGGAAGTCTAGTTTACTAACACCACCCGCCTTCTTTATTGGGTCATTTAGGTTTTGCAAGTTTGTTTCGGTGCTCATGCAGGCTATTTTTGACTTGGGGAAGGGTGAAGATTACTGGTTAAGGATTTTGTGTCTTGACTCCATGTTATCTTTTGAAAGCCAGATTCGCGTCTTTTTCAAAGAACATCTGCATTGTGGATCAAACTCTTATACTAATATTTTCCTTTCGGCTACGACATTTTTCAATTCACGCTTGTTTGGGTTGGGTTGGGTTGGTTACTTTGTTTAATGGTATATCAACTTTCGTGGGTTATTTAATGCCAAAGTCGTCTTTTTAAAAGAACAGAAGCGGCATAGCTGGGGTGGGAGTGGGGATAATGGGAGTTAATGTTAAAGTGGAGGTGCCCATGGTGTAATGGTTATCGTCGCCGCGAATTGACACGGCGACACGAGTTCAAATCCTGGACGAGACTGATTGCATTTCACATAGCGCTAATACTCTTGGGAAAGGTATGAATCCAATAATTCTTCCTCCAGCTATGGGTAAATAGTGGGGCAGACTAGGTTCTTCAGTCTTGTTGAGGCAACTAGTCTAGGAGAAGGAAAAACTCTGAATTCAACTCCGCTTAAAATTTGACCTTGTGTCGTATCCTGCCCGAGCGGAGGGGTTGGGTAAATATGGTTAAAGTGGAGGGATTCCCAGGGTGAAGTGGCTAAAGTGTTGGATTGCGGGCTTCGAAGTAAGTGAGTACGAATTACAGTTGTGCTATTACGTACATTTTCGGACTGAATGATTAGAGTGTTCGCCAGTGGTCCGGAAGACCGGGGTTCAATCCCAGGTCGAGTCATACCAAAGACTCAAAAAATGGTACTTCATGCCTCTTTGCTTTACACTCAGCATCATAAGGTATGTATCAAGGGTAAAGTCGGGAAAAGAGTGGCACCCTCTCCTATACCTTTGTGTAGTAGCTACCTAAAAGGGAGCCTTTGGGTCACCTTTGACTACGGTCGCCAACTTATATATATATATGTATATATATAACAGTATTAATAAGAAGGTATATAAGAGGATATATGAATATCCTCTTATATATCCAGTTATATATATATATATATATATATGTATATATTCAAAATCCTGTTACATATATACTTGGTGCGGCCTTTCTTAATCCTCAGCATTATAAGGTACGGATCAAGGGTAAGTGGTGCAATCCAGGGAAAGGTGTAGCACCCTCCCCTACACCTCGGTGTAGTAGCTATTGAAAAGGGAGCCTTCGAGTCACCCACAACCAGCTCAGACTCGCTAACAACGATGTTACAGTGCAGCACGTTTGCCACTACGCCACGGAGACTCCTTCTTCAGTTCAAGTTTGTATCCTGTCTTAATTTGTGTTTCTGCTTTGTTGTTACTTCGTAATTCTCTTTTAGATACTTTTCATTTGCTATTTGTAACGATCTGTCTATTGTGAAAATTTGGTTTATGACTACAGTGAAAGGTAAGGATGTAACGAAAGTTTATTAGTAAGAATCACCAAAGCAGACATCCAATATATATATATATATATATATATAGTAATCATCATTATCAAGATGTGCCGGATTCCTTCAACTCTCACTCGACATCTGTCCCCATCTGCTATCGCTCTTGGTTAGTTCTCTAGATGGGATCCAGTGTCTACACAGAGCTAATGAATGTAAGTTTTTTTCTGGTTCGTCAAGAGTGATGTGTCCATATGTAGGAGTTCATATGAGTTCGTCCTTACTTCTCCAGTAGTGCCTTGCATGTTTTGCTCATCTTTCTTGAATGGTTTGCGAGATGGGAGGTAAGTGGCCGTACAGCAACTTTTTTCTAGGGTGCTGCTTCCAGAATTTATTCGAAATAGCCTGAATGATTCTTGTGTGGTTCCTACTTAGCTTTTTCTTTAAGCGTTTCTTTAGAATCCAACTGGTGCAACCATGGGGTAGTACTGACATTAGTACAGCATGGAAAAATGTAAGAGTCATGTCCATTGAAGATTATGCATTTTGAAATATACCAAAACACTGGAATCAAGAAGAAGAAGAAAAACCAGAAACTTGAAAAATCTCAGAATATGAAGTTTTATACACTTAATGAGTTACAGACTTGGAACTTTACCAGAATCTTTGGAGATTAGGGTGGAAAAATTGAAGATTCGTGACTGAAGTTCCTGTTATAGTCTCTAAGAACCTTGTCGAAAAACTGAAAGAATAAGAAATTCGATTAAGGAATAAAGCCATTTAGCATTGATAAAATCACCTAAAACTGAAATAATACACTGTTGCTGGTCATACTATGGCCTTGTGCCAGACTAAGATAAGATCAGTAAATGATTGATTCGCAGTAGAGCAGTGTTAAGCAAATTAGTTTCTACAATGGAGAATTCGATTCTAACCGTGCGGTCTATATTTGTAGCTTTGTGCTTAGCTTAAATATCAGTAGCAGATTTTTCCATCCTAGCAGATCAGAGTAGAAAATTTAAGCTATGTAAGAAATGAGTAGTTGTGTACTTTTGTTTTTGGTAATCATTATCCTCACGGATCTGCCAAAGAATCAGCCAAAGAATGTTCCTTTTTGTGTAAGTTGGAGGGATAAAAATGTTCAAAGAATTGCGTTTTGGAAATAATTCTTCGAACTTAAGGATTAAAATCGTGGAGACTAATAGGAAGAAAAGAAAAGTTCTAATTGTCTACTAAGATATCCCTCCACCATGCTTTAGCTAACAGCACATTTTAACAAGAAGATTTAAGATTTACTGACGACTTTCTTACCTGACGCACCATTCGTCACATTTACGTCATACATCCTATGTATGACGTCATGGTCACTTTTTACAAATCTTATTTATTGATTCTTGCATTTTCAAATCGCTTACAATAAATAATGCATCATTGTTTACCTATGCTCAATCAAGTTTCGTTATCTGCCTTTTTTTCTTTTCTTTTTATTGTTCATTCCAGAAAAAAAACTTTCTGAAGCGGAAATGAACCTATTCTATGTAAAAATTTACTTGTCAGTTATAAGCAATTATGAAATTTTAAACATTTTTTCTCAAAAATACGTTTTTTTTAAAATTCTTTTTTTTTTTTTTTTTTTTAAAGAAAAAGAAAAAAAAACCCAAAAGTATCTCTTGGTCATAACATATATTCACAATTTGAAGAACTCGGTCACACCAAATAAAAGGTTAGTATTTGGATCGGAACTAATTATAATGATGATAAAATTGCTACTTGGTACTGATAAAAATATAAATCTAAATGTATTTACCAACCTCTCCGCACGTGCAGGATGTGACACAAGGACATTTTAAATGTTTTCTTTGACAATTTTCCATATTTCAAGTAAATTATATATTTTTCCATAAAGTAACGCCTGCTGTTTTGATTTGAAGGACTTAAAGAGTTTTACAATGAACTCAAACGAAAACCAAAGTGGCTTTCGGACTTAAACATTTTTGTTTCTTGTCCGAGTCGTTTTTACTACAACTATATATTTACTATACTCATATTATATAGTTATTTTGCATCTCAAATTTGATGAACCAATTTAATCAAATATGCAAAATTATTTCAATATGACATAATTCCTAAATTTTTTTTCTTAATTGAATGATTGATTGATTTTATCGGCATGACAAAGGATAATTTATGTCCTGAGGTTAGGGAATTGTGTTCATTGTACACTTATCTTTTTCTGTTGTTGTTTCTTAAGAGTTTTTTGCACAAAGTTATATATCGAGTATACATTTTCTAATATGAATAATTTGTACACAGTTGTATGTTTACAAGTATTATTTATTTATTTAATGCTAATAATTATATGTTTTCAAGCAATTATTTCTATTTAATAAGTCATATGTTTGATTCCAAGTAACTGATAATATTAATAATAATAATCCCGAGTAAATAATTATAGCTTCAAATAAATAACAATTTACAATTACATGGTATCAAATATTTTTATCTATTACGAATATTTTTTAAAAACACACGAAGGTCGATATACCATTAAACAAAGAAACCAAATCTAATTTTAAAACAGATCTATTTGATCTATACATGGGTTCTCTACACTCTCCAGATCTTCAGAACGGGGTCTTTACCAATGGCCCGGGAGACCGGGATTCACTCCTATGTCGAGTCATATCAAAGACTCAAAAAATAATACTTGATGCCACCTTGCTTAATGTTCATTATTATAAGGTAAGGATCAAAGGTAAAGTGGAGCTATCCAGAGAAAGGAGTAGCGCCCCCCTACACCTCGGTGTTGTAGCAATTGAAAAGGGAGCCCTCGGGTCACCCCTCGACTACGGTCACCAACTTTACTGTAATATCCTCGACATCCATATTTTGCGGGGGATCTTACCCCTCTGCAGGTGAAATGAACTTGGTCAATTAAGTTTGCGTTTCACTCTTACTAATGCTCTTGGAAAAGGCATGAATCCATCTCTGTTCCCATAGCTATAGGTAAAACTTTTAAAGGGTAAACTGGGTTCTCTAGCCTTGGCAGGCGGACCAATCTAGAATGAAAAATTTAAATTTAACTCTCCCGCTATCCTTTTATAAGCCAGCGTGGCAAGTTAACGACCAATTGTTTCCATGTTTGCAGTCATTAAGATGTGTCCGAGTCCCAAGAAAAAAAAAAAAATATATATATATATATATGTTGCCATTAGCGTATATTTGAGTTATAACAATTTATTTATGTCCCTATATATATATATATATATATATATATATATATATGTTGCCATTAGCGTATATGCAAGGCTCTTCATATGAATCGAGCTCTCGGTAGCTGTTAAGCGGATATATGTAAACAATAACAATTGTGATACATAACCGTTTAAATTTACATCGCTGGCGCTGGCTTCCTCGTGGCTGAGTGGTAGAATCTTCGATTGGCGTTTGAGTCAACCTGGTTTCGATCACAGGTTCGGGGATTTTGCCTGTCTCGCCACACTGATGAGTTCTGATAGAACGAAACAGATCTGTCCGTGGATGATAATATATATATATATATATATATATGGTCTGTGTGGATACTGGTTGCTGTCTCGAGGAGTCAGAGTGATTTTGAAACGTGTTAGCAGTACAACTTGATTATATATATATATACGACCAGTCAAAAGTATTTGACCACCTTCAAACATTTTTATTCCTCATCCTAAAAGTGTTATCTTTAATGAAACAAGTTAAGCACCACAAAATCCTTATTTATTATACTAAATACAAGTCTTCATCAGTAACTTTGACCTGAGTATAATTAGATATCTTTAGAAAAATTAATTTAAAGGCGTTTTTCTCTTTTTTAGTGCTGAGCATAAACAAAACGCTTTACAAAAGTTAAATTATACCACCATTTGAACTCACATTAGACTATGTTGTGTTGAATTACTGCTTGTGAGATAATACCTGTTTTACCTATGCAAAGGATAATTTCATCTGTCACCAGTTTGCGGGACAGAAGACTGACATCACTGCATTACTGAACCAATGTCGGGAAAAATAGGGCAGTGGAATAAAGTCCTTTGGACTGAAGAATCAAAATTCGAAATTTTTGGTTAAATACGAGGATCTATGTACTGCGTTGTGTTGGTGAAAGAACTACAACCCCCAGAATCACACCACCCCTAAAGCATAGACGTGACTCTGTTATGGTGTGGGGGCTTTTATCTATTGAAAAGTCGGGGATTTGCACTAGGTAAAGGGCAAATTGAATCAAGTTGGTTGGTTGGTTGTTTGGGTTTTATGGCATATCAACCTTTGTACGTTATTTAATGCCAAATCCATTTTTATACAAATAAACAGTCCTGTTTCAAAAATTTCAGTTTAGCATGAGTACACTGTTTAATAGTCAAAAACATTAGCACAAATACGCATTTTAGTACTATTTAACCCATAGATAGGACCCTATTAGGTACTACCACTCCGGGCCAGAGTGGACCTGGGAGCTATGGCAATGAAGGAGTGCTCCGCATTCCCCAAAACTCCAGCATTGCTGAAACCTCACCATCAGATTGTGTAGTGTCATATCCAGGAAACTCGTTTAAGAGGAAGGTCTTACCCCTCTACAGAGAAGCAGTTGGTGTATTCTACTGCCCAACCGACTGGGAAAGCAAATTGAATGAAGTCTTGCAACCATAGCATACATCAACATCACGCGATCCCATCTGGAACTCGACTTGTGGGTCAAGGATTTGTAAGAATGCAAGATAATGACCCAAAGCATACTAGTAAATGACCCAATGCATACTAGTAAACACTGCGAGAGGTACATTAAAAGCAAAGAAGAACCGCATGTCCTTCAACTGAATTCTTTGGCCGGCGCAATCAGCTGACTTAAATCTCACTCAACTGGTGTGGGATAAATTTGACTTAAAAGGCAGAGCGAAACAACTCACAAATACAGCTCCCCTCTGGCAAATCTTGCAAAAACTCAAAATAAAACTCTTGCAGGAAAGCTGAGCAGAACTATCTTCAGTCTATCTCCAGTCACTGGTGGAAAGGATGCCGAGAATCTGTGAAACAGTGATAGGGGCCAAAGGGGGTCATTTTGATGACTTAAAGGTTTTAAGAATTTTTTTTGTTTTTTTGTTTAATTTGTATTTGATGTGGCTGAAGAAATCTTGTATTTTGTATAATAAATAAAGCCTTGGTGGTAGTAAACTTGTTTCATAAAAAATAATACTATTAGGATTAGAAATAAAATTTTTTGAGGGTGACCAAATACTTCTGACTGGTAATGTATATATATATATATATATATATATATGTGTGTGTGTGTGTGTGTGTGTGACTAATAGTTGAAACTTAACAGATGATTGGGATCGAGAAACTCAGAGTCGTGGGTTAAGCAATGGTTCAAATTATAATATTTGTTCTACAGTAATTTCCGCATTGACCACTGTTTTTTTTCTTTCGTTTTCCATTGTGTTCGTTCTTAAACTAACACTGTAGTTTTTAGATATTTTAGCTATTACACGGATGGCGCTTATACTATTTTAAGTATCATATCCCTTATATATATATATATATATATATATATATATATATATATATATATATATATATTGTTGTAAGTGCGTAATTTTAGTATCGTCACAACAAGAACAAAAGACGAGGTGCTATTAAGAAAAATATCTATTTACTGAATATACATTGGTTGGTATCTATTAAAAATAATATCTGATTTTTAAAAATAAACTTTCATTCCCGAATTAATGAATGTAAACAGTGTTTTAATCAGTTAAAATAGGAACAAGTTTATTAATGCCTATACGATAAATCTCGAAAGGTTTTGAAGCCAATACATTTTTATATGCAGTTTCTACTTCTTCGGAACAGAATGTTTTTGGCGTAAAAAAGTGTTCAGTTGCTTAAAAAAAACAGAATATAGTGGATGTGCAACGTTTCATATCCCGAATCAGTGAACTTCTGCAATGTCATCCTGGTGACATGTGGCCGAGCAGTGTCATTCGGGCATGTAGCCGAGCATTTTTATGAAGCAAAGTTTTGACCAAGAACTCATGCAAAAAAGATAGATGTATCACTTCTTTTTTTCATATATAACCTTCAAAAGCAAATTCTAAAAGAAGTGATAGTAAATAAACAAAGAGGAATGTGGATTTTTTTCATTCACCTACTATGAAAATTATATGTTTGAACAGAATTTAAACAGTTTATATAAAAATCGGACAGTACAAGAGGAATAACCTAATCTCTAAGAGGTACAAATAAAGAACAAGACCCCGTGCGTCGGCTAATCTGATATTTACTTGAAGAGTCTAAAATAAAAGTCCATGCAGGTAACACTCTACAATATATATATCTGTGACCCTGAGTTTCATGCTTTACTCATTCATCAAGAATATTTCTATATGTACAAAAGCTCTATCATTGATATTGAGCACTATTTAATTATACTACAAAAGTTGGTCCTCCAAGTCAGAAAGTGATCACCATAAGCCACTAATATATATACGAGGTGCATACGATAAGTTTCCAGACTTTTTTCGTATGGGCATTTAAAATTGCCGTAGACACTTGAAAATTCACTATGTTATTGCTATACATCTTATGAGATGACTGACCAATTTTTATGATTTCACGTTCAAATCAACAGTTACAGCAATACACCCCACGAAAGGCTGATTATCACAGCAGGTGAATTTCAAAAATGCAATCTGACACTTTAGAAAAACGATATGCAATAAAATTCTGTTTCAAACTTGGAAAAAAGGCCACAGAAACATTTGGAATGCTTCAGACTGCTTTTCGACCATCTTGCATGAATCGAGCATTAGTTTTTGAGTGGTATAAGAGATTCAAGGAAGGCAGAGAGTCTGGAGGGATGATGAGAGGTGTGGAAGGAGTAAGGAAGTCAATACACCAGAGTTGATTGGCCAAAGGGTTAGGGTTAGGGTTACTATGTTGAGGTTTTAAGGGAGTTCAGGAAGAGATTCCGTCGGAAGAGGTCAGCACTTTTCAAATCGGCTCAGTGGCATTTCCACAAGGACAATACACCAGTCCACAACTCCATCTTTGTCACAGACTATTTGACCAAGATGGGTATCAAGATAATTCCTCACCGTCCCTATAGTCCAGACCTTGCTCCCTGTGACGACTTTTGGTTATTCCATTAGCTCGGAGGCTGTCGTTATGAGACAATTGAGGAAATGAAAGAGGCTGTGACGAAGGTCATTGACACGCTCACACAAGAGGACTTTCATGGGGCCTTCGAGAAGTTGTTGGAACGGTACAACAAGTGCATTGCAGCTGGAGGAGATTACTTCGAAGGGGACAAGAGTTTTATGTGTGTACTATCAATAAAAGAGCCCATACGAAAAAAGTCTGGAAACTTATCGTATGCACCTCGTATATATATATGTGTATATATATAATTTTTCTTCTTACTAAATTTGTGGAAAATGCTGTCTACCCCGCTATTCCTCTTTTTTGGCGAAAAAGTCTGATTTTATAGATCCTCCCTCATATCTTGGAACTTAGTGGCCATCAGTTTTAGTATTACATTCTTTTTAATATCGGAAGCTTTTGTTCTTTTCTTTCCTGATTTTAAATTAGTCTTTAATCATAGCACTATTTCCCCTTCAGTATTAAGGGAAGAATTATCTCCACGCGGGAATAGAATTTAATAAAATTCTATCAATGCAGCCATTTTATGCAATTTAATGCATTTAACATGCCCCGCCAACTTATTATTACCAATTTTTGATGTACTTTTTAAATGGTGGGATGTTTTTATTTTTCTCTAGTTTGTCCAACTTTTCACCCCTGCCAACTTCCTTTTCTCTGCCATGCCTTCATTTTTCCATTGTTCGAGGAATGCTGAATATTTATTTGTCCTTTTTCTTCCCTTCTACAATATATAATGATTGTATTCTTTCACATAAAAATGCATGAAACTTATTCTCATGAGGAGGTGAGAAAATTTTATCCAATTTAGATTTTTTACAGCTCTTCCTGGTCAGTATTTCAACCCTTTTTGAGTTATAACAATTTGTTTATGTCCATATATATATATCAATATATACATCAATATATATATATATATATATATATATATATATATATATATATATATATATATATATACTGGATATCACCGCGCATATTCTAAGTAGATGAACCGTTTCTTTTCATCTTTACTAGCAGACAAGCATACTACTGCTCGCAGCACTTAACCCTTGTTCAAGTAACTTGGTCTCTCACCGCACACAACTGGAGGCCACTCTCGTCTACTTTCGCAAACCACCTGTCGCTGTCTTGAACACTACCCACATTTTTTGACCGGATGAGCGGGCCAACGACAAGAGCCAATGAATACGTCATGATGACGTAAAATAGATGAAAGCCACTTACGACTCTTGCCACCCACTCCTTTAGGTCGACCACAAAATAATATCTCCAGATGGTCAATGAAAGAGACACGATTTACTAAATAAATTGGATATAAGAAAATATGTCGACAATCTGATTGAAAGCAGAGCGAAAGGTCTTTTTTGGTCGAGCGGCCAGTTGGTACTTCCGACTGTCCGAAATGACAAAACAAGTAGCAACTTACACTATACATCTATCTATAACATTTTGCAGTAACTCTCTTTCTCTCCCTGTCTCTCTATCTCTCTTACTATCTCTCACTCTCTGTCTCTCTCTGTCTCACACACACACACACACACACACACACACACACACACACACACATATATATATATATATATATATATATATACATGGGTACGTTTTCACGCTCTTGGATTGTTAATTTCGCGCATGCACTTTACTTGTTTCGGGTTTTGTCTACTGTACAGCAAACTTAAGTCAGCTGTGCACTGTCAGTGAGAAAAGCAGCACCATGACACTATTCACTACCCTAGAAATTTGAAAACGGCATACTGTACTAGTTGGCATTCACGAAAGAAGCTCTAATACGAAGGTTTCACAGTTTGGTTGTCAATTAATGTTCATATTGATGAAAACTAAACTCCCAGTCCATATCATGGTGTTTGGGGTGATCACTAGCGATGGTGACGTTATGCCTCATCTTCCCACATCGCCTCAGATTCGATACTCCGGCCAACATCAAGTGTCTGGAGGAGGTATTGCGTCACTGGATCGAGAGGGTGGTTAGTTGAAGACCCAACATCTGGCAACAGGACTCAGTGCCATGCCACACAAGTAGGAAAAGCCAGTATTGACTGTGGGAAAATTTTTGCGACCACATCACTCCTACTGCCGAACTCTCACGATTACCATCGCCTTTGATTATTAGGTGTAGAGTGCAGTTGACCAAAAGACCCCCCCCCCAAAAAAAAACTCCATGCAACACCAGGGACGAAGTGAAAGCAAAGATAAAGGCATCATTTACCAATATTAACAAGGAGACCGTCCGAAATGCTTTCAGGAGATTCTGAAGTCGTCTGGTGGCCGTGATTGAAGCAAATGGCGATTTCTTTGAATAAATCCAATCTATAGAATTTTAAGATATTTTCGAGTAATTTTGGTAAATATATCTGATAAAGAGAGATGTCAGTGTCATTTTGAATTTTGCATGATTTAGACGACAGTTTACTCATCGCACTCTGCACACACACACACACACACACACACACACTCACACACACATATATATATAGCAAATAATATATATATAATATATATATATTTCGAGGAAAGGAGTAGCGCCTTCCCCTACACCTTGGTGTAGTAGCTATTGAAAAAGGAGCCTTCTGGTCCCTCTCGACTACGGTCGCCAACAACTTATTATATATTATTATATATATTATCAAAACATATATATATATATATATATATATATATATTATATATCATTATATATATTATATTATATTATATTATATTATATATTATAATATATGTATATATATATATATATATATATATATATATATATATATATATATCAAATAACTTTAAAATCAGATAAAACAATGAATAAAAAAATATTTTACAAACGAATGTAAAAACGAACTTTAAAAAACAAACATGAACATTGCAACTATCAGTTTCGTGATTTCTCGATAGCCAAGCAATATTTCCTATGTCATCTGACGATCAAAGAATCGTGAAACTGGCTGATGCAGTATGCATGTTTGCGTTTTAATATCCATTTTTAAATTTAATCTTATGGCCGGTTTAAAATTTATTTTGCCATGTGAGTTGCTCTATCTTTGATAGAGGTGTCACGAAAAGAAAAAAAAAAGAGAAGATTGCAGGATAATCGTACTGGCTCATTGGCCTAATGGGTAGAGTATTCACCAATGGTCCGGAAGACCTGTGTTCAATCCCAGGTTGCGTCATACCAAAGACTTTAAAAATGGTACTTGATACCTCCTTGCTTAACACTCATCAATATAAGGTAAGTATCAAGGGTAAAGTGTAGCAATCCAGGGAAGGGAGTAGCGCCCTCCCCTAAATCTGGGTGTAGTAGCTATTAAAAAGGGAGCCGTCTGGTCGCCCTCGACTACGGTCGCCAAATTTACTTACTTACTTATATATATATACATATATATATATATATATATATATGTGTGTGTGTGTGTGTGTGTGTGTGTGTGTGAATGTACGCTTTGGTGTAGGGCTCTCTATCTTATCTTTGTTGGGTAATCAATATGGAAGAAGGAAAATTCTGAATTAAAAACCAGGTGCTTGATTTTCTTAGTCCGATATTTTCTTTAAGTTTCGTTCGGGCAACTACGATGACGCTAACGTCTTTGTACTTTCGCTTCGTCAACATCGGTGTTGGAGGGAGAGAAGAATTACTTGCACGGTCATTTGAAAATTTTCTATTTAATCAGATCCAGGGGTAGATTTTTGGAGTCGCAGACAAACAGACACCATCACATTCACCCCCGTCTCTAAAATGGGACTTAAAAATTTCGTTATTTTTTCCCTGTTTAACTTGGAAATCACTGTATTAATAATGTTAGTAACAAAGACCCCGAGAGAAGACACAGTAGACTTATCATGAACAGATTCTTTAGTTATCTGAAAAGAGTTTTTCAAAAAGTTTAGTTATCTCCCAGCTTTACGGCACATAAGGATCTATGTATACATATTTACCAACCCCTCCGCTCGGGCAGGATATGACACAAGGTCAATTTTTAAGCGGAGTTTCACCATCATCATGTCGTGCCGCTAGCACAGATATCCCGGACCCTCTCTCGTCACTTCTCCCTATCATTAATTGTCTCTGGCAGTTCGTCCTGCTTTTGCTTGGACATATGCGGGGGTCCATAGAAGTACATCACTTATGAGCTCCTCCTTGCTTCTCCAGTAGTGTCCTGCATGTCTAGTTCGTCTAGATTGGATAGTTTTCGTGATGGGAGGCAGGTGGCCGTATAGTTGGTGACTTGTGGGGTGTTGCTGCCAGGACTTGTTCAATATTGCTCGCAACATTCTTGTGTAATTGCCGTCTTGCTTCTTCTCCAGCCGTTTACTTAGCGTTCAAGTATTCATCCATATAGCAGTGTCGACACTGTCGACACAGAAATCAGTCTGCCCTACTATTTACCCATAGCAGAAGGGAGAATAATTGGATTCATACCTTTCCCAAGGGTATTAGTACTATGTGAAATGCAATCAGTCTTGTCCAGGATTTGAATTCGTGTCGCCGTGTCTATTTCCTACGACGATAACCATTACACCACGGGCACCTCCACTAAGGATCTACGTATAGACAGGTTTAGTAGAGGGTAATTTTGCATCCTAAGTCAGTTTTGAAAACTTGCGCCCCCAATGAAAATTAAAAAAAATAACATTAAATGAATAAAATAAAAATACCAACTTCAATTAAAAAAACCCAACAAAACTCAACAAAACAAACCAGAGGGCCAGACCAAAGAAGTGCCAACTCGATCTCATGGATTACCATCTTGGATGACCATCAAATGAAACCAGACAATCTGTAAATGAAACTGGCTCTCAGCCAGTCAAAAGCCATGATGCTTTTGTGTTGCGTCAATATTACAGACAATGGAATACACTGAACTTATTATTTGGGGTGTTAAAAAATTCCTTAGTGTTGGGGTTCGTTTAGTTGGAACTATCAATCGGGCAAAGGTTCATTTTATATTTCGTATTAGTTAAATAAATGAGAATACCCCCTCAGAATATTTTTCAGGATGTTTTATTCATTCTAGGTTGCCTAGTTGGAGTATTTTCCGGGTATTTGCTGTTTTTTTCATTGCGTTCCGGTCATGTACTCTTCGGCCTTCGTAACAGACACCTGAGGATAGACCACCGAAATGTAAAAACTAAGTAACAGATATGAGAATAATAGTACTACAAGACCACATACAGATATTTAAAAAATAAATAATTTTTCTTTGGAAAATTCTCTTTTTAAAAAATTTCTTATGGTCTTCGGCTGTGAAAGGAAAGAGAGAAAACTGTCGATCGCAAATTAAACACTTTTTATAGCTGACAAGTAAAGCACCCCCCACCTAAAATGTTATTTGTTTAAATTTATGAGAACAAATTTGATAATTATTACAACTTAGAATATTCGGATTATTGACCTCATCTTTATTGTTATAATCAAACGTTTCGGCCGATATGTCCTTCGGCCTTCTTCTGGTGTTTCATGTAGAATTCGGAAGTCCACACAAGATCTCGAACTAAACCCATTATTTGAACCACAGGGGTTGATTGTTACAATTCTGTTTGCCATGACCGGGGACAAGCGTTAAGTTATTGTAAGTTTTCCTCATTAGTCTTACCTGTTGTTGGGATTGAACCTAAATGATAATAAACCCAAACATAACACGGAAACGTTTTTACCCATGAAAACTTTATTCTATTCTGTTTATGTATACGAATGATGACACGAAGGTGCATTTGGTCTGAAGTCCAGGGAAATGTCCATTACTCCCAGGTCCACTATAACTAAAACGTTCTGTAGAACCTGTTAAGCTCCCATCAATGAATTAAATAGACCTGTTTGCGATAATATTTAAAACAATGGTGAATCTTATTAATATAGGGCGTCTCAAAATATATGGGACCCATGTGACTGCAAATAGTTCAACCAATAATGTTGTGTTCTTTTTGTTTCAGATTTGAAAATGGTATACTATAGCAACTATTAATCACCCTGGTTGGTGGCTGATGAGGATAGGGTATCACACGTGCTTTCACATGATGAAAAAAAAATTAGCAACTATTAATCCTTGATCACAATGCCTCGGACAAGAGAGGAAAAATATTTTGCACCTCTACTCCTTTGAAGACGAAACCATTCAAAACTGCAACCTATTAATATGATGATTTATAACTGAGACAAGAAACTCAAGAAAAGATTGCATGTCCTGGAAGCTGATATAATAATGATGAAAAAAACATTGCTCAAAGGGTTTATTTTTTACCGGACGTGTTCCAAATGACCGCCATTGCGCTAGTCTCAGTAATAAATCATTTGCTATTAATGGGTTGCATCTATTTTGAGACACCCTGTACACCATTCCTTAAAATGTTAGAACTAAGTATGATGCATTTACCTGCGCAAAGATTGATTTTTGTACCTAATATATTTAGAGACTATAATCGTTAGACTGACTTTGGTATAAAACAACCCAACAAAGTTTGACATTCCGTTAAACATATAATTGCCAAACTGTATCGGCCCTCACTTTTTTGCTTCTATAACGTCTGTGAAGTAGAGAAAGAGGTTACTTACAGCAAGACCATCTTTTTATTATTTTTTTATTAAACAAAACAAAACAAAAAAAGAAGCCTGTAAAATACATATTATTTTTTTGCCTATAACAAAAAATGTAGAAGGGCTTGGTGCCATGGTAAGCAAACTAGTCTAATTGGACCATTGTTATGATTTACTAAAGAAAGCTTAGTAAGAAAAAGGTTAACCTGCTGGGCTTCGACATCGTTGTAAGAGTTCCAGTCACGCCATTATGTTCATTTTCAAATTAATACCTTTGGGAAAGGCATGAACCCCCTATTCCTCCAGTTATGGGTTAAAGAGTACTACTAATGCCCTTCTACAAGGATGGCTTGGGAATTAGATAACAAACAAAGGTTGATATACCATTAAACAAAGAAACCAAAGCAAATCAGCAGCAACAAGAGGACATCTTTTAAGAGTGAATATATCAACCATTCACGGTATACTTATTCACATTTTTATAAGTTTTCTATTATATTTTCTATTATATTTAATCGTTTCTATTATATTTTCTATTATATTTAATCTTTTCTATAGTATTTTCTATAATATTTAATATTTTCTATTGTATTTTCTATTATATTTAATCGTTTCTATTATATTTTCTATTACATTTAATATTTTCTATTGTATTTTCTATTATATTTAATATTTTCTTTAATATTTTCTATTATATTTAATATTTTCTATAATATTTTCTATTATATTTAATATTTTCTATTGTATTTTCTATCATATTTAATCTTTTCTATAAAATTTTCTATTATATTCAATCTTTTTTATTATATTTTCTATTATATCTAATCTTTTCTATTATATTTTGTATTTTCTGAAAATTTTCTATTATATCTAATCTTTTCTATAAAATTTCCTATTATATTCAATCTTTTTAATTATATTTTCTATTATATTTAATCTTTTCTATAGTATTTTCTATAATATTTAATCTTTTCCATAATCTTTTCTATTATATTTAAGCTTTTCTATTATATTTTCTATTATATTCAATCTTTTCTATAATATTTTCTATTATATTTAATTTTTTCTATAATATTTTCCATTATATTTAATCTTATCTATAATATTTTCTATTATATCTAATCTTTTCTATTACATTTTCTGTAAAATTTTCTATTATATCTAATGTTTTCTATAAAATTTCCTATTATATTCAATCTTTTTTATTATATTTTCTATTATATTTAATCTTTTCTATAATATTTCTATCATATTTAATATTTTCTATTGTATTTTCTATTATATATATTCTTTTTATTATATTTTTCATTATAGTTAATCTTTTTTATTATAATTTCTATTATATTTAATCTTTTCAATTATATTTTCTATTTTCATTAGAACATATCTTTTGGTTTTTGTTTGGTTTTGTCTTTGATTAAGTCAACCGATTGAATCTTGTGAGGTTCATTCACTAAAAAAGTAATATCATATCGTAGGGTCATTTTAATTAAATTAAATTTGATACCTTCTTGTTTTGTAGACGTTGCAGTATTTTCACTTTACTTGATATCCGCTTCATTCTTTGTGCGTTTTCCAGAAATATTTTATTTCTGTGTACGAATAAGATCTAGAAAGAACTTCTCTTGTTTGTAGACTCCTTAGCTTCTTCAACGTTTTGTTCCCACCATAGAAGATTATTTCTTTTTGGCCATAACTGTCTGGGAACAAATATCAACTTGTTCCGCAGATGTTTGACAAAAACTCAAAACCATTGTTAGTGCATTATATGTTTTCATTTTCTCTTTGGTTGGGTTTCTTTGTTTAATGACATATCAACTTTCGAGGGTTATTTCCTGCCAAAACCATCCTTGTAGAAAAATTGTAGTGGTACGATTTAACCCATAGCTTGGGGGATAAGGAGGTTCATGCCTTTACCAAGGGTATTAGACAGAAAGTGAAAGTAATATCGTGACTGGAGTTCGAACTCGCTTACTACAATGTCACAGTCCATCATGTTAGCCACGACACCTAAAAAATATCAGAAATAAATCATGACTTTTTCTTCCTACCAAGAAACCAAAGTTATAAACTTACTTATTTTTACTAATATTAAATATAATAGAAAATATAATAAAAAAGATTGAATATATTAGAAAATATTATAGAAAATATTAAATATAATAGAAAATACAAGAGAAAATATTAAATATAATAGAAAATATAATAGAAAAGATTGAATATGATAGAAAATATTATAGAAAATATTAAATAGAGTAGAAAATATATTAGAAAAGTCTTTTTTGAATGTCATGAATTTTTTTTGGTTACCCTAAAAAATGACACACTATCCAAAACTAGAAATATCTGTGCCAAGTGCTAGAAACCTATTAAGGAAGCACCTTTTTAGAATATTATAACACATGCAGGGGAGTCTCAGTTGTGTAGTGGCTAACGTTTATGACTGTGACATCGTAGTAAGCGAGTTCGAATTTCAGTCGTGTTATTACGTTCATTTTCGGACTAAATCCCCATGGAAAAGTGATGAACCCTCTAATATGTACCAGCTATGGGTTAAATCAATAATTCCCAACGGTGAGGCCTGTTAGTTTTTTGGTGGGGCTAGTTTAGAGATCAAGTTAATGTCCTTTTATGCTTCCTTCAAATGAATTGCAGTAAAATTTTAGAATATATAAGAATTAGATATTACAGGGGGGCATCAGGATTTCAGAAATACCAAATTGAGACATGGCCCAAAATCGGTTTGGAACAACGGGGTTAGATAATACCATTACAGTTCTTTTACAAGGATTCGTTGATATCAAATAACAACCCGAGAAACTTAGAGACAATTTCTCTATGAAAAGTCAACGTAGAAGAATGAGAAACATTTTATGATTCAGTTTATCAATTTTTCTGTTTCGGTTTCCTTTTTAAAGATATATTAACCTTCATGGGTTATTCAATGCCAGAACCATCCTTGTAGAACAGTCGTGGTACTATTTAATACATAACTGGAATATTCATTTCTCAAAAAACTGTTTTAAAAATATCATCCAATCATTGTACATTCACAATTTATCAACCAAACGTAATATTGTCAAATTTTCAGGAAATGAAAAAGATTTCATAATGAATTCGTCTCTCACTTATTTCTGAGAATTATATGGAAAACATGTTAGTCCTTGGAAAACACAAAGAAATGAATGCTCTAACAAGTTTAAACTGATGGGGTTGATTTGGTTTGGTTTTATGGCATATCAACCCTTGTAAATTATTTTATGCCAAATCTTTTTTATACATATATATGAAATATATATGATTTTGTTTGGTTTGGTTTTATGGCATATCAACCATTATAGGTTATTTAATGCCAAATCCTCTTTATATAATATATCAAATATATATGATTTGGTTTGTTTTGGATTAGTTTTATGGCATATCAACTATTGCAGGCAATTTAATGCTAAATCATCTTTTTACATATATATTAAATATATTTGATTTATACTATTTACCAACACCTCCGCTCGGGCAGGATATGACACAAGGTCAATTTTTAAGCAGAGTTTAACAGGTTTGAATTCAGAGTTTTCCTTCTCCTAGACTAGTTGCCTCACCAAGGCTGAAGAACCTAGTCTGTCCTACTATTTACCCATAGCTGGAGGGAGAATAATTGGATTCATACCTTTCCCAAGGATATTAGTGCTATGTGAAATGCAATCAGTCTCGTATAGGATTTGAACTCGTGTCGCCGTGCCCATTTCCTACGACGATAATGACTACACCACGGGCACCTCCTTATATATATATTTGATTTATAAACATATTTTGTTGATAACGATTTTAAACGAGTCTGTGCTCATTTATTTTGCTCACAGTTTCAAGTATTTCGATCAAACACGAATAATTCTATTTTCTATTAACCATTTATTTGTACACAATTAAATTGATATACATGATGCGTAAGAGGTTAGCTTGTTGGTAATTTCATTTTTAAATGTTTCAGAAATAATTTGTTTGCATACAAGTGTTGCTATTCTTTCTACACCGTTAAATGGTTTCAATTATTGCAACGTAACACTTATAATTCTAGACAATATTAATCATTTGTTTGCACATTTTGAAGTGGCTCCAGTCATTGCTATTTAACACTAATATTTCTATTCAACATTACTCATTCAATTGCACAGTTAAATGGTTCCAAGTATTGTTATGTATCACAAATTATTCAATTAAACATCAGTCATTTGTTTACATACGATAAAATGATCGAAATTTAAAAAAAAATTAATTCAATTTTGCATAATTCATTTGCTTGCATCCAGTTTTGAAAAAATTAAAGTTTGGTTTAACAAACGTTGCAGAGAACAAAAGTTTACATACAGAAATAGATTAACATCGTTGTCGTTCAAGTTTCTTACAAGAGCAAAGTACGAAACGTGGAAATACGTAGTGTTGAAATATTGATTTGTCCGACACCACAGCACAATGAGACTTTTGTTCTACATTTCGGAGCTTAATCTTATTGTTCGTTAAACAAAAATAATCAAGAAAAACAAGGATCATTAAAGGAGAGAGAGAGAGAGAGAGAGAGAGTGTGTGTGTGTGTGTGTGTGTGTGAGAGAGAGAGAGGGGGGGGCTCTAATTTGACCCATAGATAAGACCCTATCAGGTGCTACCACTCCAGGCCAGAGTGAATCTGGGAGCGATGCCAGTGAAGAGGTACTCTGCATTCCCCCAAACTCCAGTATTACTTGAAACTCACCATCAGATTGTTTTGTGTCATATCCAGGATACTCATTGGGAGGGATTTTCCGTCTCTGCAGAGATGCAGTCGGTGTATTCTACAACTGCAGTCAACTAGGCTATCGAGCTTAAGTGCTGCAGCATCACGAAGAAGCGTTGTTAGCTGTTTTTTAAAGAAGAGAGGTGCGAAAAATCAAAAGTTTTATGAAGGTCATTGAAAGGCAAGGGTAAAATTTACAATGTGGCTTACAAGGGGCGTCGTTGTGATTTTAATCAAATTACAATACCTTCTTCTTTTGAACACATTGTGTTACACTCACTTTTCAAATATATTCTTTCCATCTGGGTGTATTTTCTAGAAATATTTTTTTTTGTATTCGAAGAAAATCCAGGAACTTTGATGACTTCTTGACTTGTTCAACCTTTTGTTTGATGATGATAAAAATAATGAAACAAACAAAAAACAAATACACGACCACACACACACACACACACACACACACACACACACACACACACACAACTTAGGTAGTCACATGCACAGACAACCGGCTCTGATTGGTTCATTTATGGCAATTACGACTGCACGTTGTTAGCCTTGTCGAATTACAAACATTTTGAGTGAAAATTCTTATGGCTTTGAATACAAAATGCTTGCGCTCGGGTATTTAATAAAAAATCTTACCCATCTCCAAATAGAATTAAAAAAAAGTTTGGTTTACCAAATGTTGCAGAGAACAAAAGTTTACAAACAGAAATAGATTAACATCGTTGTTGTTCAAGTTTGTCGGAAGAACAAAGTTTTGGATGGGGTGCTACTAAGAATCCTTTACGGGGCATAAAAGACAATTTGAGGGGAGTAAATTAATACAAACGTGGAAATACGTAGTGCTGAAATATTGATTTGTTCGACACCACAACACAATGAGACTTTTGTTCCATATTTCGGAGCTGAATCTTAATGTTCGTTAAACAAAAATAATCAAGAAAAACGAGGGTCACTAAAGGGGAGAGAGAGAGAGAGAGAGAGAGAGAGAGAGAGAGAGAGAGTGTGGGAGGGTTCTAATTTGACCCATAGATAAGACCCTATTAGGTGCTACCACTCCAGGCCAGAGTGGACCTGGGAGCGATGCCAATGAAGAGGTACTTCGCATTAAACAAAAATAATCAAGAAAAAAGAGGATCATTTAAAGAGAGAGAGAGAGAGAGAGAGAGAGAGAGAGAGAGAGAGAGAGAGAGAGAGAGAGAGAGAGAGAAATGGGAGGGCTCTAATATTTCCCTGATCGTCTTCTGTGCTTCGCAGATGGTTTCAGGTTGATTATTCCTAACGGCATGTCAACCCATCAAGGGTTATTTTAGGCTTAGTGGATAGGGTGTTGCTGTTTACATTTTTGGGTTGTTTTTTTTAACATGATCCTATCGAATACGAAAATTTTCAAACAAATCTATTTGACCCACAGTTGGAACCCTAACAGGTTTTATCGCTCTTTGGCTGTCCTCGCCCTAGGCAGCTGCTCAAATTAGCGTTAGAGATAGTACTGTAACTGTATCTATACGTTCAAAAACACTGCAAGATAAATGCAGGTTGTTAGAATTTAAAAATTATAATCGATTTATATTTATTTGTTGCCCTGATAACAGTAGTTATATTGCCCAGTCGGCTGTTGGGGGGCTGTAGAATACACTGACTGCAGCTCTGCAGAGGGGTAAGACACTCCTCAACGAGTGTCCTGTATATGACACTAAACAATCTGATGATGAGGTTCCAGTGATGCTGGAGCTTTGGGGAATGTGGAGCTCCCCTTTATTGCCATTGCTCCCAGGTCCGCTCTGACCCATAGTGGAAGCACCTGATAGGGTCCTATCTATGGGTTAAATAGAATTAAACTGTGTATTTATGCTAAACTGAATTGTTTGAAATGGAACTTTATTGACATTTAACTGCGTGTAAACAAAAACTATACTTATACTAAACTGAATTTCTTGAAGAAGAACTGTTTGACTAAACTAAATAATTTGAAATAGAAATGTTTTTGACAATTGAACCCTGTACTTATGCTTAACTGAATTGTTGGAAATAGAACTGTTTATTTAAATAAAAATGGATTTGGCATTAAACAATCTACAAATGTTGGTATACCATAAAACCCAAACAAACAATTAACCAACAAGTAGTTATAGACAGTCAAATCTGCGAAGATTTTCTGGGAGTGAGAGCTATATTGTTGTATAGCCACAATACAACTGCACATATACATATACACGTGAACATAATCAACTGATAATGACGACTTCAATAACGAACGAATACACTTCTTTATGAAAATATAAATCTCTCACACTTTATTTTCGAAAGGGTGATGTTTGTTGTGTGTGAGAAATGTGGGGAGACAAGGACGGACTGCTATATTGACCCAAGTTCTTCCTCGACCATAGTAGCACTTCTTTCGCATCTTGGCTTTGGTTAATCAACCGGGGGTCACTAAGGGCCTAAAGCCCTCAGTCTGAACGCTGGTTCTCACGCTGGCGTCCTTTCTCCAACTGTCTCGAACAGTCCGGGCACCTGGTTATATTATTTTCTAATGTCCACCTGCTTCCGCTGTTCTTCCACTTATTTACACCGGTGCATCTCCTGATTGACGGCTCGGTCGAGGGTCAATATATAAAAATATATGGTTTTAAGTTACTAGATATATTCCTTTTTAAGCAACTGTAGCTACGAGTAACTATTCTAAATACAAATATTTTGCACACCGTGATATGGTTTCAAGGCGTTCGTTATGTAATGCTTATCGTCTGAAGAAATAGACACGGCGACCCGATTTCAAATTCAGGAAGAGACTGTTTTCATTTCACATAGCGTGCATAAGCTTAGGAAAGGCATAGATCCAATAATTTTCCTTCCAGCTTTGAATGAATAGTAGGACAGACTAGCTTTTTACCTTGGCATGACAGCCAGCCAAGGAAAAGGAAAACTCTGAATTCAACTCCACTTAAGAATTATCTGGCGTTCGAATCCTCCTAGGCATATATATATATATATCTGTTGGTGTCCAAAGACTATGGGTGTGGAATATTCGTATATATATATATATATATATATATATACTGTAAACCATATTTGCTGATCTAACCTCCAAGAGAAGCATGTAGGTCATCTGAAGAGGGGAAGATAATATTCTTCGTCGAAATAAAATCATGATGACACTTTAACCGTGGTTGAGTTTTCTTCCTGTTACACTACATTATATATATATATATATATATATATATATATATATGGTTTCAAATATTTCTATTCAATACAAACCATTTTCAGTCATAGATGGGATCCTAATAGTTACTAACACTGTGTAAGAGAAGATCTGGGAATGATATCAACGAAGGTGTGACTCCACTCTCTGCAGAACTTCATCACCGGATGTAACTTAGTGTGATATCCAGGACACCATTTTTATTTTTTAGCGAGAGGGTCTTACCTTTCAGAAGGGAAAACATTTGGTGTATACTAATCTCCGCTGACAGGGCGACATTTTAACTGATACTGTTGTCTCCTAGTATAATTCTGCAACGTGACTTATATTTTAGCATAAAATTTATGTGAGTAAATTCTACTCGCCGTATTTGTTCGTCTTCCCACCAAGACAAAGTTTGGCACATGGCCTTTTTTAATATGGGAAGCAAATTCTACTCTCTGATGAGTTTACTTTGAGTTACGTTATTTATAAAACATACTGTGTAATCTACATTTAAGGGGGAATAAATTAACATTTGCTCAGTTTGAATTAACAGTGAATGTGGCAAGAACTCATGAACGTAATATTGATTCAATTTATTTCTGAGTTAAAAAAATAATACTATTGTTTGGAATAGACCATTTTCCAGTATAAAAAAATAACGTCGAAAATTTCAAAGTGAATGCATCCTTAAACAAAATACACACACTTCAATATTCAAAGAGTTGAAATTTCTTAAATACACTTTTTTTAAAAAAACCCGGCTAAATCAGTAAGAAAAATTTCAAGATTCGGTAAGTTAAACAGAAATTGGATTTTATAGAATTTTTCACATCAATAATAAATGGTGATTTTCACTGAAGTCTGATTGACCACAAATCTTCTCAGCTCACTCGAACTCTTTCCGAGTTCGATCTCCGGTTGGGCAATTACGTTTAATTTTGGCCGAATACCATTGGGAAAGGTATGAACTCCCTTATCATCCCAGGTGTGGGTTGAATAATATCACTGCTTTTCTTTATTTTATAGCATATCAACCGTCGTTTGTTATTAAATGCTTTAGCATCAAATAACCCACAATGGTTGATATGCCATTTAACAAAGACAGCTTAGAAGTCTTCCCAGTATTATAGCCAATTTCAGCAGGGCTCAATTATTCATCAGATTTTCAGTTTCTCCAGTTTTTTTTTTCAGGTTCTTCAAGAATGTTCCGAGTGCTCCAGCAATGATCGGTATTTTAGCTACCTTTATTTTCCATAGCTTTTCAGTACTCAGGTATTTCCTGTTATTCATTCAGTTTTTCTCTTCCTTAGTTTTTATTCCGAGATCTTTTGGAATGGCAAAATCTACCCGTTGACATTTGGTTTTCGTTTTTATTAACTAAAACTAAATACGTAATTAGAAATATAGGTAAGTAATAAAATAATTATCATGAAAATTATTAATAACAAACTTGACATCAAACAAGAACAATTTATTCAAGAACCCAAAGTAGTTCTACCAAAAATTATAAACAGAAAAGCAACCGGTCTCGATGAAATACCCTCATAGTGGGTAGAGTGTTCGCCACTGGTCTGGGAGACCTAAGTTTAATCCCAGGTCGCGTTATACCAAAGACTTTAAAAATGGTACTTGATACCTACTTGCTTAACACTCAGCATTATACGTTACGTATCAAGGGTAAAGTGGAGAAATCCTGGGAATGGAGTAGCGCCCTCCCCTACACTCCGGTGTAGTAGCTATTGAAAAGGGAGCCTTCTGGTCATCCTCAACTACTTTACTTACAGCTTCGATACTGTAACGTTGTATATAACCAGAAAACAATAGAGAGATAGACAAAAAGCTGCATCCTCCCATTCACTGGAAAGGTTACCTCGAAATTATCAAGACTACCGCAGCATAACCCTTACTTCCATCGTGGCTAAGATCTATAATGCTCTACTTTTAATTGCGTCGAACTAGAAATTGAGAAAATTCTTAGGAAGAATCAAAAGGGTTTTCGGAGAAACCGATCCACAACATCAGAGATTCTGACAATCCGTCGAATCATCATAGGAGTTTGTGCAAAAAACTTTGAGGCGACACTTTGTTCGTTGATTTCTCTAAGGCATTTGATTCCATGCACAAAGGAAAGATGAAGCAAATACTTCTAGCCCATGGTCTCCCCAAATAAACTGTCACAGCCATAACGGTGCTATGTCGTAACACCAAAGTCGAGGTTCGCTCATCAGATGGAGACACTGATTTCTTTGACATTGTTGCTGGTTTTCTGTAAGGGGATAAATTAGCCCTATATCTGTTCATAATTAGCCTAGACTACGTACCTCAAACATCGATAGATTTAGATCTTTCGATGAAAGAAAATGGCCTTATACTAAAAAAGTCCAGAAGCAGACGATACCCTCGCAGAAACTATTACGAACGCAGACTAAACAGATGACATATCGCCTTTTGCAAATGCAGCTACTCAAGCTGAATCCCTGCTTAATCGACTGGAACAGGCAGCAGGTGGCATTGGCCTCCACGTAAATGCAGACAAAACAGAATACATGTTTTAATGATAATAATAATAATAAAAAGAGACGTCTCTACACTAAATGGCAGTTCTTTGAAATTTATGGACAAGTTCACGTACCTCGGTAGCTGCATCTCATCTACAACAAGTGATATCAATATGCGCCTGGTGAAGGCAAGGACTGCTCTCGATAGACTATCGATCATATGGAAGTCTAATCTATCCGATAAAATAAAACATGATTTCTTCCAAGCAGCGTTTGTGTCAATTCTACTTTATGGATGCACCACATAGACGCTGACGAAGCATATAGAGAAAAAGGTAGAAGAGCGCTGCACAAGAAGGATCTCTAAAAACGTCCTAGTAAGAAGAACAAGGCATGCAGGACACTGCTGGAGAAGCAAGAACGAAATCATCAGTGACGTTTTCCTATGAATCCCTTCACATGGATGTGCCAGTGTTAGACGACCAAGAAGAACATACCCACAACAGTTCTGTATGGACAAAGGATGTAGACTAGAAGATCTGAGGGGAGCGATAGATGATAGGGACGATTAGCGAGAAAGTCAGGGAAATCCGTGCCAGCTGGACGACTTGATTATGATGAAGTTATAAAAAGTAGAGATAGGTAATAAAAAAGCAAACTTCTTGGAGAGAGACGAGTTGACAAAATTAAACACCGTAAGGCTAAATGCGAAAAGATTTGCAGCAACAACCTGTACACTATATTTGGCAACCTAGCGAGAAAGCAACTATTAACGTAGAGTTGGCTAAATGATCAAAACTCTCTTAGTCATTTAAGTGGTTACGAGAGAGTGTCAAGTGTGCTACCTATGCAGACGGAAATTGGGGTTCTCTGTTCTGAGAAACCCCATAAAACAATCTCGGTTTTTCCAAGCTAGAAACTTTGTGGCAGGATTCAATCGAGCGAAAAGGAGTCATTTTGAGGACCGAAGCAGAAAGATCCTTAAAGGTATGAGAAAAAGGTGGTTCCAAGACTTGCTTGAAAGCGAACGATTCGTTTGGTTTGGTTTGGTTTCTTTGTTTAATGGCATATCAACCTTTGTAGGTTATTTAATGCCAGAGCTATTCTCCTAGAACAGTAGTGGTACTATTTAACCCATAGCTGGAAAGATAAATGGGTTCATATGTTTCCCCAGGGTATTTGCCCGAAAGTGAACGTAATAGCGCTACTGGAGTACGAATTCGCTAACTACGATTCCGTAGTCCATCGCTTTAACAATTACACCACGAGGACACCCCTACGAACGATTCGTGAATCTCTGCCTAAACAACTAGTGACCGTCATCAGTTTCTAGATATTTTCACAAGTATAGTTACTGAACTAGGTAAAGAAAATAAACAACGGAAGATCCTATATTTGAGGTAAGTTGTGTTTTTATGCTTGTTTTCTCCCAGCAACTTGACGATCAGTCATCGTCATCATCAATATTGAAACAACCATTTCCGGTAAGTGGGAGTCTCTGGACCTCGCAGATAACAGTCATTGGTGACTACACCACACTTACAAACAACAAAAATAAACGTATTCGATTGGACCGTGAGCCCCCCCGCCAAAAAAAAAAAATAAATGAATAAATAAGATAAGATAAAATGAAATTAATAAATAAATACACAAAAATGTAAACGTGAGAATACAACGAATGCAATTGCCGAACGTCTGGACATAAAATAACCCCAGACGAATTGACATACCGTTAAATCTTTGCAGGCTGAATTTATATTTTTCGTCGGTAATAATCTGAAGAAAAGGATCCCAAGTAGTATACTAAAAGAAGTCATGTTTTCTATTGTTTATCTAAAAATGAATTCTAAAAGAAAAAAAAATTAAGGTCTATATTCAAATAAACTGTCATTATTGACTCACCTCTCTCAGACTACCAGATGGTCACACCACGTTTGTCACTATTGTAATCATCCCCCATTATAATCAGTGCCCTCTTGTGTCTAGACTATGTCAAATAGAAGTTGATCAGCTATAGTTTCGTAGATAATTACGACTCTGGTAAGTTCGCTATTTATTGGATGCTTCGCGCTAGTTGCCTCTTGCTATGCAATACTTATTAGTTTGGCTTCACGCTAATACCATTGAAAAAGACATGAGTCCATCTGTTCTTCTACTAGCTATGGGTAAATTGTTGGGCAGCCAGGGTTCTTCAGCTTAGACGAGGCAACCGGTTTCAGAAAAGGAAAATCTCTGATTTCAAACTATTCTCGCCCCGCTTAAAAATAGACCTTTTGTCATGACAGAGAAGTTGAATAAAAACATACTATGCACATGGGTTTCTCATCGTGTAATAATAATTTAATACAATCCGTGTCTCATTGTCTGAATAAACAAAGCTTACTTGTGTCTGACTATGTCTGTGGCCTTGTGCCAGACTGAACTATATTTAACAAAAAAAAAAAAAAAAAAAAAAGAAAAAAGAAAAAGGAAAAAAAAAAAGAAACTGTGGCCTAGTGCCTAGGTTTCATTTAATAAAAGAAGTGTGGCCTTGTGCTTGCTGAAGCTGAGCCTAATAAATATTTATCCGTGCATATTTAATTACTTTTTATGATAAACATGACCCACTGACCTACTCAGAAACGTCATCGCATGCAGAAAGAAACAGGAACATATTTAGATATTGAGTTGTAAATAAAATTTCATTATTATCTGCTGTTAATAACATATATCTATCCCTCTCCATTGATTATCTCCCTTGCAAATCAGCAATTTCAGCCCTAATGATGTCATTATGACGTCATCTACTTAGCTTCAACTAACTTTGACGAGATGGTGAAGATCTTCTCAACGGGACATTTTAAAGCAAAATAATGAATATATAGATTCAAAAAATATTACAAGTGCAATAAAAACTTTTAAGATGTCAGTTTTAACGAGTAAAAAATAAAATATAACAACGAAGCCGAGAAAAACTACGAAGAAAACAAGAAATAAATTACGAGAGATTATAGCAGAAACAGATGAGAGAAACTTCATAAAAAAGAAAAAGAAAAGGAAGATGAAAGAAATGCCGAGATCGTTTCTACTACTATTCACTAGTCTGACACAAGGCTAACATAGTGATGTACCCAGTGAGAATCAAAATCACAACAATACCGAATGATTGATTCAGCCCATATGTTGAATATTACCAACATCAAATTATATGTTTTGGTTTGGTTTTATGCCATATCAACCATATCAACCATTATTTAATACCAAATCCTAATTATCAAATTTATTTATTAACACATTTTGTTGAAAACATCTTTAAACGAGCCGAGCTCATTCTTTTTTCTCAAGCAGTTAAATTGTTTCAAGTATTGCTTTGTAACAGTAACAATTTCACATCAGTCCCCTGTTCACATAAAGTTTAAATGTCAACAGTTCTACTT